>OZ026578.1:18467700-19163841 GCA_964020215.1 Aurelia sp. 3 sensu Dawson et al. (2005)
TACAGGTCAGTACGAAAGTAAGGTAAGTAAGTTAAGGAAGAAATTCAGTCACGCTCGTTAATGCAATTGATTGCCGTTTTATCTTTTCAAATAGGCAATGCTTTCGATGATGCGTTGATAAATAATCTTCAGACATACCGGGTGAGTCAAAAAAAGTTTCGGCGTTTGGAGGGCTGTGGAATAAAAGGTATGTGACCGATATTCAAAACTAAAGTGTTAATCTATCACTCAAAGGCTAACTTAAATGACAAAATTTTGTTTGGTAAAATCAAACATCTTTAAGACCCAGCAATAATCAAAATGCTTGTAAGGGGTTTGTATGGGAATCGAGAATTCCACATTCCGTTCTGGTCCGTGATTTATGTGACATTGAAGTTTACAGTGCCAGTTTAAGATGCTGAATTCGAATTTCAAAAGAACGTAAATAATGGACCAGAATTGAATTTGGAATTTTTGTTCCCAAACATGCCCTTTACCAGCATTTTCCTAATTTCTGGGTCTGTAAGATGAGGGATACTACCAAACAAAATTTTCTCATCTAAGTTGACCTTTGACTGATAGATGAACATTTCAGTTTCGAATATCGGTCACATACTTTTTATTCCACAGCCGTTCAAACGCCTAAACCTTTTTTTTGACTCACCCGGTAGTATACAGGAAACTGGGGTTACCCCCAGTTCACAGAATTCATTGTGCAAATCAAACACACATGAGGTCGTCATGAGTAAAATATTCTCATTTAACAATGCTCGGTTCAGAACTTGCCTGTGACATTGTAGGTCTAATCACTCCATCTAGTGTATAGGCAAAACAGATGATCAAAGTTGATGTGATATTCCAGTTGGTGTTCAGAGATTATAGGCAGTTAATCACTGTGAAATATATTTTATCTTATCAAAAATACTGTGAAATCCCTCGCTATATGATCAAATATTCACTGTTGCATTGTGCAGCAAAACTTTAGGGATGGCCACAACTCTGATAACACGCACGTCACTATATCTTTTTTGATAAAACCCTCAACAAAACACGACGTTAATGGCAATGAATTATAGATGAACTCAATCAATGCTGGGTAAAAACACATTGAAGATAATTATCAGGTCATGTAGTTATGTCATTATCGGCTGACCCAGCTTCAGGTATTCTGAGGAGTCTTTTTAGATGCTCATACACCTTTGATAAAAATAACCGTGTGACAACAATAGACCGTGCCACGTGCTGAGGCTTATTTGGGTAAATGATCCACATCAATAGGAAATACTATTATCTGATGGGCTCGAACAGTACCGCAAGTGGCTTGAGCCATTTTTATATACTTACACTCCCTTTCATGATAGCCTTGAATCTACCTCGATTTTTCGACATAACGAATGTTTTTCCGTACTTATGTTTTGTTTGTTTGCCATATATACACTCGCACTTACATTGTTTTAATTGTCGAAGCTTTCGCCTCACTTCTGAGGCCTCATCACCCTCAGAATGTTTTTCTGTTTGGCGACTAAATAAAATAATTCCTAGAATTATGACCTTGAGTCCTCTGTTTCCCAGTGCTATTTGCCTTGATGATGGCGCTTCGGTCAACAGAGACTCATAATATTACTCTCCAAAAATCTGATCCTATTAGGCCTCATAGAATGCCAATCAGATTACGAGATTTGTGGGTTACTACTGTTACGGTAAAAATTATAGAATTTTCGACTCGATTGAAGAGCTGACCACATTCGGACGAGATTTCGAGATTCGACAATCTCGTCCCCAGAGTGAGTTCGCTGCTCTACCTCTACTCTGGGATACATGAGGCCGTTCGGCAATCTGATTGGCTGTTCGCCATTTTGGACCGTAACTCCGATTTGCGTGGGGTAAACGACCTCAGCATGTCAAAATTCAACGTAAAACCATATTCTTTACCTATACCGACCATCATTTGCAACTTATTTCCGAAATTCGAAGATTTACGAGCTTTTTCATTTTTGAAGCTGCGGTGAAAGTTTCCCGAGTTTGTAACTTAGGCCCATTTTCGCTCCAAACAAACGGAGCTTATTTTCACATTAAACACACTTGCGGACCCCAGATTATTGTTTAAATACCTGCAAAATGGTTCAAATAAGGTCCTCAAAGTGTTTGTTTTCAATTTCTCCATTCATCTTCTGCAGAATTAGTGCCAGAGCAACGGCCATTTTTCCGTTGCTTGGCGTTGCCTAGCCAACTGTGAAATCCATAATGGCTTCCATATGCACCCAGATTCTGGGCGCATTTCATCGAAGTGTACCAGGGTGTTCATTCGGCATCGTGATCAGCGTATGACGTAAGAACACCCTGGGAACGAGGTTGGAGATTCGAGGCTGTGATTCGAGATTAGAGCCCGTGATTCGAGATTCGAGGCCGTGATTCCATCATAATTCGGCTGATGAATGCAGAAGATAGGGTCAGCTTCTCCACAAATTTTCATGCCTAAGGGCCTGTTTATATGAGGAAAAACACATCACCTGCCAGGGTTCCACCTTTGCTTAGAATTCTTTGTATTTTCATTTTGCGTTTGCATGACGAACATAACACCACTGGTATAGTGAAATCCCACCCAACAGAGGTGGGATCTCACTTACCTTGCTGCAGCATCAACTCCTCTTTGGTGGAGGAGTTGAGGCTGCGCGCAGGCTAGATCTCACCTGGGTGAAAAATGGGTGAAGTGAAATTTTTCTATATAAACGAAACGCCACCGGAATGATGTGGTGAATTGAAATTATTTGCTGATTCTTATTGGTCAGTTCAATCTGATTTCACGGAAAAGAGACTTTACTCTACCTCGCCTCTCAGCTCAGCCCCGGGGCTCACAGGTGAGGTGAAAAAATCTCATATAAAACAGTGGCTGAAATTTACCTCGCCTGTCAGCCCCGGGTCTGGCAGGTGAGGTGTGTTTCCTCATATAGACAGGGCCTAAAGTAGCCTCTCTTTTGTGCTCTGAGGTTTAAAGAAAAGAATTTGCAATGTAAGCTACATCAATAATAATTTGCAAACACCCTACGTTTCTTCTGGTTTACCTGGTTTATTTGAGCCTTGATATTCTTCTTTTTCAGACGTTCTATGCAATCGACACACATGGTTATATATACAGTTTTTATTATACGTCTTTGATTGTTATTGGATCGTTCTTCATGTTGAACCTTGTTCTTGGGGTCCTCAGCGGGTGAGTCCCTTTCTTTATCTATCTCCTTTTTATGTTCCTCTGTTCCGAAAATCATTGCGGCAAAAGCAGTTGCGCTGTTATCACACTAATTGATTTTTCTAATAGCAAAGGGATTGAAGTACATTCTGTTTAGTAAAATTTTGAAGTAGAAGTCCTGTGGTTAAATTCCCGGGGGGGGGGATACTTGACTAGGGAAGTGACGGGTTTGTGTGGAAAACCTATCCACACCCTGTACCCTGTCGCATGAAAAATACCCCAAAAGTATATCTTGTCGCATAAAAATTTTGCCAAAAGTATACATTATCCATTGTTTCAAGAGAGCTCTAAACAATGTCTTTCCACATGATACCCTGTCGCGTAATTTTCTTGTAAATTGCAGTACCTTGTTGCATTATTTTATCAGAAAATGGCACCCTGTCGCATAATTTTTACCGTAAAAGGACACCCTGTTGGGCGGCACATCCCATCAAGCCAAGCATTGGAGTATCCCCCTCTCCGGGGGGTAAATTCGAAGGATTCAAAATATCAGTTTTCCAGATCTTCTAGAAGATGCCCTAAAGCGCATCATCAGTGGTTTCTGGAAGGAAAGGAAAACAACCTTTCAGTTTTATCATTTCTAGTGCTCACATTTTCAGAGTAATAAATAAGATGTTAGTGACAGTGTCTGTCACTGTTTTAGTTTGTACTTTACTTGTTATGCTAACTCTCAATAGGATGACGAATGGATTTCATAAGACCTAGTTGATTGATCGTGCGCTGTAGCAATGTTCCGGCTGTTCTGAAAGACAGAGTTTTTAAGTCAAATTCCTAAACATAAATACAAAACAAACCTCAATCTATTAGCTATTAGTTTCTTTGATAAACGGATGGACATCTTTTTGAGTCACCCGGTATTTGAAATAGCACACTTCAAGTATCCTGAGCACAATCCAAGCTCACTTGCCAAATAGCCAAATAGCACACTCCAAGTTTCCAAATTGGACGTTTGAACAAGCCTTTTAAGTAATTTTGACGCCATTATGAAGCAATTTCTTTGCGATAGCGAGAATTCAGGAGGCCTTGCATGACTGCGTGAATTAGATAACATCACTGTCTCAGAGTGCTTTGTATACTGCTTGGTTTCATAATGGTTTCTGCATTGCTTATAGCATACTAGAGACACTCTCGACATTCCTTAACACAAAGTAAGCAAACAGCAAAATCGATAATCTCAGTTGGAGAGAGCAAAATGGTAGAAGTGAAACGATACGAATATTGAAAAAAGGAGCCCAAGTTTCAACAAATGTGTTGGGTCTGTTGGCCTTAAAGGGGCAGGGTCACGTAATGTAAACAAAATATTTTCGAAACGATAATTTTACAACATTTTTGATAGGCCATATCACAGTGATTTTCCATTTCTTTCCTCAAAATGAAAGTTTACTTCGTAGATGGACTCTTGTACTTTGTAGAAAAACAAACGAAACACTCATATGTTGTACGATTGCAGAGATATCAGTGGATTTTTAGAAGTAACTTCAAATCTGTGTAGAACGCAATGGCCACATGCGGGCAACAATATAGATTCTAGAGATAACAGTTTTGTTTACGGTTACGTGACCCTGCCCCTTTAAGGATTCTTGAATTTCTCCATTCGACCATAGAATTTGCCCTGTGTGCCTTTGCAAGCCACATTTGGTTTTGATGAGTAAACCAAAGCATGGTTTACACGAGCAAACCAAAGCATGCTTTATTGTTATCTCGAAATTTGCCTTTGTTTTGGAATACTGGGGTGACAGTTCTGATGTGTGGAATAGTTTCTCTTTGAAAATGCATTACTGAAATGCTTTGATATCAGCTTTGTATCAAACAAAATTTAAAACTGTGCGCAGCCTGTATCTTTGTAAATTCAATTGGTATTTTCTAAAACTTTGATTTAGAAACTTTCTTCAGTTTGACAACTTAATAAATTTTTGTTTTAGCGAATTTGCAAAAGAACGAGAGAAAGTGGAAAATAGAAGAAGTTTTTTGAAACTGAGACAAAATAAACAAATTGAGAGACAATATGATGGTTATATTGAGTGGATCATGAAAGGAGGTAGGTGATCCTTTTCAAAGTATCTCGTGACCTTTAAAGGGGCTATACAAGATTTTAGTAAACAAATGGCACGAGCCGTAGAATTTCCTAACCTCGCTGTGGGCTTTCTTATGTTCAAGCTAAACACATCCAAAACTTGTCGCTCAAAATCCAGCTGTATCTCGATAATCGTTGATAGTATCACCAATCTGATTGCACTGGCTTATTCTACACAGTTCAAGCGCATGGAAGATACCTTTATTTGCGATGTATCTGCCGCTATTTGTCAACATTAGGGAGAGAGAGTTGTGGTTTCTTGTAAATTTGGCTTGTGCAGCCACTTTACGTGTCACTTCATTTGAGTGGACCCAGAAATGGAAGCCATCTGTGGCATTAAAAGTTGAAAATTTCTTGTATTTCGAAGAAAGCAGTAAAACTCGACCAACATGCTTAAGTGGGATGGAGGGCTGCAAAATTGACCCTAGAGTGGAGAAAATCGTGTCTTTGAATTTTGACTCTAAAGACTGAATGTCCAAATTTTCCTTAGTGGTAAATTTGCAGTTGATGTATAAGTAAATAAACCCTCTTTGATCATGAAACAACTGAAGCTGTGAAATCCGTGAATTTTGGATGGCCAATTTTTTACCCCATTCTGGCCCATCTTTGTCTCATGCTTGTCGAGATTGATCCTCTAATGTTGACGACTCTGGATCGGTCAACAGTTCGACACCAGCAATCAGAAATGTTACAAAAATACCATTCTCTTACCTATTTTAGAGGAAGTTATAGCACAAGAAACGACCTCTCGAGATTCTACGTCATCACCAAAAGATAGTGCTGATCGAATAGCAGATGCTTCTTTGAATCCAGCAGTTGTATTTACAACAAATCGATACAAATTTAATTCATCTTCAAGTCATAGGTAGGTGTTAAATTAAAACAAATCATTTCATTGGTTCATCTTTAGCTGAAGTCGCAATTATAGTATGTTTTTCGACTCTGCCCACGTGGAATAAAGGCCCTCGGTAATCCGGCAAGCATTGCAGCCCTATTTAGCAAATGTGGCCTACCTTTGTCATCCAACAGTGCTATTCCTTTGCATCGATGAAAGTTTTCACTTCAGACCACCTTGAAAGATTTGAAATATTTAAGCCCTATGCTCAGATCCAGAGAGGCATCTTTTCTCTCTCAGTTATTCTGCTTAAATATTGTACAAACTCTGTTGTCAGCAGACATGCAACATCTTTTTTCTCTTCATTTCAGAAAATCCAAATTTGACAGGATAAAGGACTGGATAAAACTATCAAGAATAAAGATTAGGGTGTTGGTGAAACACACGGCATTTTATTGGACCGTTCTTGTCATGGTCTTTCTAAATACTATGATAGTGGCTACGAACCATTATAAACAGCCAAAGTGGCTCGACAAATTTCAAGGTAAGAAGACACATTCTTGCCCTATGGTCAGGGCAGCAACTCTGCAAGTTGATTGGCTGAAAACGTTCGAATGTGATGTAATGACAGGGCATACAAGACATTGCGTCACAACTCAACTTCGAGGTCGAAACACAGATCAGTGCTGCGAATACGTCGATCAACGGTTTCGTGAAGCAACAAGGAGCTTTGTCTGCAATGGCTTCATGCTAGGCCAACGATAATCTTAGCTTTGAACTAATGTTTTTACTGTGTTAGAAAAGAAAGGCCTGCACCCTGCCTTGAACATAGGGTGATAAACTACATGATAACTGTTTGCCTCAGGCAATACCGAAAATTTTACCCTTCAAACTCTGTGCAAAACCTCGCAAGCTTTGTTAATATTTTCTGTCATTGCCCTCGTAAACGATTATTATAGGCTTAGCACAAATCTTTTAATCTTTAAAAATTTTTGTCTTTGTTTGATAAAATGATAGTGAAACAATAGGAAACTCGGAATGATAATTTACTGTTTTCTTTTCAGATATCTCCGAGATTGTCTTTGTAACCATATTTATCGCAGAAATGTTACTAAAATTGTATGGTCTCGGGCCGAAGATGTATTTTCATTCGATGTTCAACATCTTTGATTGTGTTGTAAGTAATGCATTTATCTTAGTTCTTCAGCTATGATTTGTTGTATCATTTATTTAGCAGAGAACCTCCCTATCCCTTCTCTGCCAATTTTTGCCGTATTTGATAGTAAACTGCATTGTTTAGAAGGTGCCCCGCTTCTGTCTTGATAATTGCCCATGTATAAGTGGCTCGGGGGGTAACTCGACCTATTATGTGACGGGGACGTGCCATTTTGCCCAAAAATTCGGTACCCATAATTCCGTGAATTCTGGTGGATTTTAGGGCCATAATTCCACAAATTGAATAGGTATCTGGGCCATAATTCCGGAAGTTGTGAAAAATCCCATGAAAAGGACACCCATAATTCCGTGAAGTGTCAAAAAATTGTGAAAATGATACCCATAATTCCGTAATGGTTTGAAGAAAGTACCCCTAAAAAATGGCACGTCCCCGTACCACGAACAGTACTAAGATACTCCCCCGAGATAAGTGGTGTAAACTTTCTGGACAGTCTTACTTATTCACGGAGTTTAATTTTTGACCGTATTGCCACACTGCCATTTTATGCTATTACACTGGCACACTCAATAGAGGTTTTAGGCTTTGATTTGTATTATGCAGCGGGATGGCTCAGTGGTAACACGTTTGATTACCAATCTGAAGGTTGATGGTAGACTTATGACATGAGCCCCTTGTATCCCTGTGGTAAACCTTGCTCAAGAGGGACTCATCATGAAACAGTAAAAAACTTGGCCCTATTTTCTTCAATCATCAATGGAATTAGGAAAGAATCACAGCTTCGAATCTCTATCCCATGGGAGTGTTTTCAATTCTTCAATCGAATCGAAAATTCTATCACATTTACACTGTAACAATAGTCATTCACAAATCTCACAATCTGATTGGTACTGAAGAAATTGCTCAGTTTGGGCCTAAATAGGGCCAGGTTTTTCAGAGTAATACTATGAGTCTCTCTTGACCGAAGCGCCATCATCAAATCAAAGAGCACAGGGAAACAAGAGACTCTTTGTCATAAGTCTAGACGCTTCTTTGATATGCTTATTTTAACTACCGGGTGAGCCAGAAAAAAGTTCCCACGTTTGAAAATTCATAACACCAAGAGTACTTCACAGATTTGAATGATTCAACTTCTAGCTAGAAGCCGAAAGATTGAAGTATTTTTGTGATTTTTCTCACTGCCTCACAAGCACTAGATTTATCGGTAAATTCAACTTTATAGAAATTACATGGTTGCAAAATGACGGAAAAGGGCCTGAAACATTTATCAAATTTTAAAGTGAATGACCTGAGATATATAGCGCTTTTCTAAAAATAGGACAAAGAGACACCTAATCCCCGCATTGTTTTCTTTGGCCTTGCTTTCTTTCGCCACGAGCTGGATTACCAAATGCAATAGGCTATTTATAAATCTATGCGATCTAATCTTTTAACTCAGGTTATTCACTGCTTTAATGACTCTCCTTACATCTCAAGTGAACATAATGAATCTCAAGTGAACATAACTTTCAGTTCCACAAAGAGACTGCTAAGATCCGGAAAACTGTGGTTTACCTAGGCCAAATCTGGCTTTTCAACAAAACTGAACAGATTTTTTGTTAACTGTCTTATGAAGCCCGAATGATTATCGTGGTATGTAACATACACAGACTAGGTAAATGAAGTATTTTTTTTCATTTTTCAGGTTGTAAATCTGAGCATTTTAGAAATTATTCTTGGATTAATTTTTGACAATTTCAATCTTGGTCTAAGTGTCATGAGAAGTTTACGTCTATTGAGGATCTTCAAAGTCACCAAGTAAGTTGTCAGCATTCTAGGTGGAATTCCTTCGCCAAAATGGCCAAAATTTGAATCAATTTAATTCGTAAACGCTTTACATGGTCACTTAAGCCTGGTTTCCATATGATCTTAACAGTCGGTGACGCTTCGGCGACGTGTCCCCGATCAGTCGGCGACATATGGAAACAATCACTGTAATGATCATGTGAAAACCACGCTTTAAACTCATTTCAACTCTTTCGATGCGTCCCCGTACCGTCCCCGTCTGATCGGCGACGTCGGCGACGTCGTTCAGAAGATGTTCCCATTTAACGCAACCGTCCCCGATGTGTCCCCGAGCCTGTCTCAGCGACGCGTCGCCGACTGTTACGATCATATGGAAACCAGGCTTTAGAATCCTTTGGACCGATAGCGCAAAACAATGTCGAAGTAATCCAAATGAAACAAAGGAGTAATAGTTCTGTGTCCAAAACTTGTCCATGTTAAGTCATCTCCAGTGACTCAATTAAGAACAGATTCAAAGTTTAGATATTCATTTCTCACTTTTCAAATGTCTTTGCTTCGTTGGCCGTAAAATACTAAAAAAAAACCTTCATCAAGCTGCGATGTCTCTCTTATAGTTCGGGGAATATGGCATTCCTGCAATATGCTTTCCTCTAAATAACCTATTTTCATCCACCAATAACGAAACCTCAGAGGCGGTGTCATGGAAGTCTTCTTAATTGTCTGTTATTCCATGGAATGAATGCGTGTTTGTCTGACTTCGTTATGGTCTTAAAACAATGAGCGGGAAGACGGACAATCATTTTGTGATGCGATGCCAACAGAACTGAACTGACTGCAAGAATGAGGGGCTGCGAGACAGGAGAGGCAAAGGCATCGTGTAATGTCAATAGAATGAGAAAGGCCTATTGCTTTTATTCCATCCTATATGATGGTGCAGTTTGTTCCCATTTCCCAAAATGCTGCACTCACTAACTAATGTTATTGCTAGTAAGATAGATAATGTGCTAGATTCACCGTTCTAGAAGATTTGATCAAAAGTTTGGCCGTTAAACTGATTTGATTTGATCTTGAATTTGACTGTTTTTTAGGCTCAATTCTTTTTGGCAGCCGTAAGATCTGATTATTTTGAGTGCTAAGCTCATAGATTCTGAGCAACAAGATTTCAAAGTCCATGCTGGATAGCATAGATTCCAAATCTTTAAAAAAGTGAATGTAAAATTCAATGGCCTATTTCTTTGCACTAAATGGCTTCAAAGTAACTTTAGCTATTTTGCAATAATTCTGCAGTTGGACTTTTGTGAAATCTTCAATACTTTCAGAATTAGAGTGCTTTTCTACTTTTTCGACAATTGAAGAAAAGTGCTCAAAAGAACTTAAAACTGTCGTAATTTCTAAACTGTTTGATGACGCATCATGGAGTAATTCATAAGAAAACCATCGTTATGGATGTCTACAACATGATATCAAGTAAGTCTGTCACTTTTGTGGTTTATGACTTGGAAATTTGATGACGTCACAACTCGGAATGAGCCGAAATATAAGATTCCCTGTAATTTCAATTCAAAACTATTCAAAATTTCCGAAAATTCCAACGGTAGAATTAAGGATAAGTAGCTAAAGTTTCTTTTGAGTTATTCAATCAGAATAATTAGGTCATGGAATTGACACCGATTTAAAGATTTGGAACCTATGCTATGTTGGATTGTGAGGAATGGGGAATAAGAAGTTGCACATTTTGCGATGCCTTCTGTTTTCGAATCTCCGCTGATCAATTGGCGGAATTTGATCGATTGAAGGTGATTTCAAAATCATAAATTTTTTTCAGGTATTGGTCATCATTGAGGAACTTAATCAGCTCGTTGATGAATGGAATGAAATCAATTCTAAGTTTAATGTTTCTTTTGTTTCTCTTTATCGTCATTTCCGCTTTATTGGGTATGCAGCTGTTTGGTGGACGGTAAGTTGAAATTGACTTATTCCCTTTAATCTGTGCGCCCCGCTCATTTTTACTCCCTTGATTTTGACGCCTCATTGTTTTGGACATCTAGCAGGATCATCGCTGGATTGTGTAACACTATTGTGTAACTATATCCGTCAGTTCCAAGCCTAGCAGATTGATTAGTTCATTACTTTTTTAAACTCAGTCATCAGATCTGAGCCAATTTTTTTGGTCCAGTTATTTGAGAAAACAGGATGCAATTGTACAATCCGACAATACAATTACATAGCAGAAAGAAGTAACTTTTGCGCATTGAGTTCCTATTCAACTATTTCAAAATAGGCCAATGAGTGTTATCTACAATAACGTTGGATAGTGTCGCTTTACAGATCCACGTCAATATTTCCATTATAAACATTCATAGTCCTTTGAAGCTGGTACCGAAACTTCAATCTAAAATCTGGGAAACACCGAAATATTTCTCGAATCATATGTTTGATCTATTTGCTCAACTTTGCAATTCTTTGCTCTAGCTTCACGCTTCTAAACCAATGCTCCTAAAAGTTTTCCTCCTCTTCGTTTTAGGTTTGCAAAATTCAAAGACTACCCAAGAACAAATTTTGATACATTTCCAGAATCAGTCTTAGCAGTTTTCCAGGTTAATTCTCCAGTTCTTGATCTTGATTGATCCGGAGTTTGTAATACGAGACCATTTGGCAATTTGAAGATGTTGCCACATTCTTTAAGAATCGAATGCGCATTAAAAGACAGAAATAGCAATGAAGATGGTTTAATGACGTAAAAATTAGCATTGTTTGAGGAAAATGAACCAATCACAGCTCTCCATTACTTTTCATAAATCAAGGCTTGTATGAAGAGAACCTGTTAACCAGGTCTTGTTATCTCCTACTATTGCTGTGTTTCTGACCAGTAAAGTTTAATTCAAAAATGTGAAACAATTCACATGATAATGGATATGAACTCTAGTTTAGCCGCAGTCTATGTATCTTCTAAAGATCATGTCACACGATCATGCTCTTCAGATTTAAAAGTTTTATCCTTTAAGTCGTTGAAAACGTTTTGTATTTTTTGTCAACAGATCATGACAGGGGAAGACTGGAATGCAGTTATGTATAATGGTGTGAATGCATACAAGGGTCCAAAGGCACCAGAGGGAGTCCTGTCCAGTCTATATTTTGTACTCCTGGTCATTTTTGGAAATTGTATCTTTTTTATTCAGATTCATGAATGAATTATTTATATGATTCAATTTAATTTGCTCGTTAGATCGATTAGGTAGGACAGTTCACAAACGACATATACTGATATATGATATACCTAATAAGATACAAGGTGTCTCAAAAAATTTGTGTCACTTTTTGGTAACTGCTGTAGAGGGGCTGTAAATTTAGTCAGCTTTATTTTTACACAGTTGCATAGGTTGGCTTCAAGTTAGAGTTTGAGACCTTGCATGGATCAATCTGGTTAGTGGTTGCTGATTTATGGCCGAGAAAAGGCAAAATGCATGGTTGCTCTAAAAACAACGCTTATATTGCTGTGTGACAATGTCAAAATAAAGGACGTTTCAAAGAAAGGGTTCTGGTGTCGTATTAAAATTTCACTACGTTTTCTATTTGGTAGAAGGTGCTCTCTTATGAATAGACAACACTGCTAACCCTTTAAAAAATGTAGCAAAAAATTTTTATACGACGATAGAACCCTTCTTTGAAAGCTTACTTTATTCATGAGTGGTGGGACACTAGTAAATTAGATTAGGTTAATTTAGCTTCTTTACCTACCTTGAAATGCCATAAGATTCTCTTCCTTGACATTGGCAGCCTTTCTCAGCCATAGTTCTTGCCTTGAACTGAAGAGCTCTATCACATGTTCTTTCAAAATATTTGGGCCTAAATTGAACTTTGTTTTCTCCTGCAGGAGACAACAAAGTTCAATTTAGGCCCAAACATTTTGAAAGAACATGTGATAGAGCTCTTCAGTTCAAGGCAAGAACTATGGCTGAGAAAGGCTGCCAATGTCAAGGAAGAGAATCTTATGGCATTTCAAGGTAGGTAAAGAAGCTAAATTAACCTAATCTAATTTACTAGTGTCCCACCACTCATGCTTTATTTTGACATTGTTGAGAACAACTTAAGTACTTTTTTTGAAGCGACACATATTGTGCCGCTTCTCGACCATAAATCTGCAACCCCTTGTCAGATTGAGTCAGACAGCGTCACAGACTCTACGTTCAAGCCTTACCTATCAACTGTGTAAAACCTGGGATGATTGAATTTACAGCTCCTCCACAGCAGCTACACAACGGGGCATAAGTTTTTGGACACACTATAGTTACCAATATGATATGCTACCTTTCGTCTTAATTTCACCTGCTAAGTAATGCGCAGCATGCTTCATACTTCAGAAATTCTATTGACTTGTTCAAATTTGGTAGATGATTTTCCGTTTAACTTAAAACACTGGCCTTAACACAATCCCGTATACAGAAAAGTACAGAATGATTAGAATAAAATGCTCGAAGTTAAAGGACAAATCCGGGGTTGGTATAATTGTTGATTATTCAAGAGATTACACTGTTATGAATGGTGTGAAGTACTTTTTTCATTTGTTTTCTCTTTTAACCCTTTCACCCCCGGAAGGGCCATATACCCCAACAGCATTCATTGAGAACAGCGAATTTTTCAGGGGGTAAAGCTTTTAGAGATTGGATTGATTTGAAAGGGTATGGACATTGCATTTATCAATTGCTCATTGAATCACTTATTATGATACTCCCTGGAAAACGACGATCTACATTAGGTTTTCCTGCTAAGCTTAATTTTATCCGGGCGTGAAAGGGTTAATCTGCGAAACTACATATTTCAATCTGCTAAGAAGTGCGAAATGACGTCATTTGGTATGACGTCACTTCACGTTGACCTGAACGAGGCTGCCAAATGTGTTGATACTATACCACCCACATTGCTAGCCTCCTTATCGTGCATTCGCACACTCGCACAAAATGCAAAATGGCGACGATATTTGACCTAAATTACGAAGATTAATCGTCCAATTTATGAAAGTTCAAGGCGTGAAAACTTGGAAAGAACTGACGACTGGTGTTCAGCAGTTGGTAAGGTTGCTTTTTAACAATAATTTTATCAACCCCGGACTTGTCCTTTAAAGAAGAGTAGTCGTTATACTTTATTCAATCAATTTGGCGAATTCTTAATCCTTAATTTGAATTCTTAATTTTTTTTATCCTTGACTCTTCCTAAAGATACACTTTTGAATGTTTTCTTGGCCATCGCAGTAGACAATCTAACGAATGCAGAAATTTTATCACAAGATGAAGAAGAAGAGCAAGATTTACTGACACGACAGAGAACAGCACGCGCTGGATTCTCAGGGCCTGGTACCCACTGGACAAAGTTGAAAGCATTATCATTTGTAAGGACGTTGCAAAAGCAAGTTGAGGATGATGAGATGCGAGATGCGTCAGAGAGATCTGTGCTTTCGAATTCAGCAACATCATCGGAAAATGAGAAGATCAGGAAAATTGTCAATGGATTCGCTGATAAAAGACAAGAGTAAGTCCAATGTCTTTATCTCTATATATTATATGATCCAAAATCAAATTATCTAGTAAAGGTAGGTACTAATTAATAAAAATTATAAAAAAAATCTGTTACACAATGCCCAACTTAGATCTGAGTTTTTGTTTCATTTCTGTATCAGCGCACATTGCTTTTCTATAATTAAATATGATTAAGATTTTCTATAATTAAGAGCCACTGTAATTGCTACTTTTAGAATACAAATATGGACAACGATTTGAAAAGGAGACATTACATGTTTGTGGTTAGTAATGATGGCTACACAGAGGTCATATCGGTTAGGTTTACAAGGGTTCCGTTATATGTTAGTAATAATGATAATGTTTGAACTAAAAGACCACCATCCGGAATAAAAACAGAAAATAGAATATAAAAACACAACTGTTTTTAATAATGATAATGATAATACTTTTTCGTCTGCCTGGTGTTTCTGTCAACAAACTTATTCATTGCTCATCATCGCAAGCATCTCCAGATCTGACGAGCGACGTTGATATCTTGGCCGTTTTCGATTTATTCCTTGACATTCAAGTTCTAAAATTATTTGGCTCACTTATTGATTCTTCTCGTATGAAAAGAGTCAAAGGATATCGGAAGAAAAACTCCTAGGCTAATTTTACAAAATATTACACAGAAGAACTGACAATGACTTTCTTCTCTTTTCTTCTCTTTTCTTCTTCTCTTTTTCTGATCGGAAGAAAAACTCCTAGGCTAATTTTACAAAATAATACACAGAAGAACTGACAATGACTTTCTTCTCTTTTCAGCAATCAGATAGTCAGTGCACAAATCCAGAAAAAGGTATTTCTTTATTTTCACAATTTTTTTTAATGTATTCACCATTTTCATGAAGTTTTCCTTCATTCAAGGGCTTGAAACTTTGGGATTTTATCTCAGTATTTGCTTCTGATGTCAGCAAAATGCTTCGGAAACCGCTCAGCAATCGTATGCAATTCCACATCGTATCTGCAGCCCCAATCTGCTGGCAGCGGTGACTCGAATCTCGCGGACTTTTCGTCTGTTGTAATTCAGTAATATGCCACGATCTCATTAAACGCTTCAGGTTTGATAAGAATTAAAAGTTAGTGTTTTAGCGCTGCAGGTTCATCCATATGGTCACATCATGAGGAAGGATTTGTTTTTCAATTGTTTTTGAGTGGGCTTGTCAGGATTTCTAGCTACTGAAAGCTGATTTAGGCCAACTGTGCATGCCGCATCCAGGCATGGGACCCCTAGTTTAACGTCTCTTCCGAAGGACGGCGAGGTAAGTTGTGAGGTCAAGCCTCCGGGGTCAACCATCCGGAGTTTGACCTCACTCGACCGAGCTTAACTTCAGTTACCTGACGAAAACTGTTTAAGCCACTCGGCCACTCACCACTACCAGGATGCTGCTTAGATAAGCTCAGCTTCTCAGTGTCCTAAAAGCTGGCTCCGGATTAGACTGATCGCATGTTCGTAGTTATCGCTATTGATAGACTGGTGGACGCTCAAATAGAGGATTGCGCTAAAGATGGCGGCGAGGAATTTTTTACCGAGATGCACTGCGTCTTTAATCGAATTCCTATAGAATCGTTAAAGATTTGTACTTCGAACGCAATGCATCTCGGTAAAAAATTCCTCACCGCCATCTTTAGCGCAGTCCTCTATTACGACTCATGGGCTTTCACATTGAAAATTAGGACGAAGTTTTCTCCTGTCGATTTCATAACTAGGTATGGAAACCATAGCAACACTGTGCGAACTCCAGGCAATGGCAAACAGGCCTCAGTTGCTGGCTGGTACTTCCGATGCTAAAACACCTTAAATTCAAGTTTTCACTGATACTAGCCATGAACAAAAGCCGCAAGTATTCAGATGTTTCCTGAATCCAAAAATCAACAAACCTTTTTCACTGTGAACCAGGAGCTCCTTGTTTTTAAGACCAATTAGCTGCCATCAACTTCACCGCAGCAATGAGAACTTCCAACTGTCGAGGGTCGCTGGCCTCGCTTCTGAGACTACTTTGCTGCCTCGCTCCAGAGGGCACACTTAAACGTGTTCATTTCCGTCTCAAATTTTTATGTGAAAGTTCATAAGTCCCAGATTAAGCAAAAATAAAAAATGTTGTTGTTGTTGTCGTTCTTGTTATTGTTTTGATAACTGGGACTAGATCGTGAGTCTAGCTCCTGATGCTAGGTTGCAATATAGAATAGTTATTTAAGATTCATCGCTTTTTGCGATACATATTCATCTGTGTCCTGGTCCAACTCTTTCATGTTTTCTGTCACAGTGGAACAAGATCCTACAGCAACAGAGTTCCGTGCCAATTGTAATGGAGAATGAAAATGCAATAAATGAAGATCAAAATATGAATTTTGAAGGCAGGGAATCAATCAGATCAAATACTCAGGCAATCAGTAATGGAGACACCCATGATGGTGATGGTATGGATGCCAATTTCTGTTTTCACAAGTTTCATCCAAATATCTGCGGCCAGATCTTATTTATTTGATTCAGAGGCTGAATATTAGCACCACAGGTGATAGGAAAAATAACTATTCTATTTCTATTTCTAATTCTTTATACACCGAGACCCTTCAGCAACAAAATAACTTTAGCTAAAAAAACATAAATCTAATTACAATCATTTTTAAAACAAAAAGAGAAAACTACTGCTGATCTTCCAGGGGGCCGTGTTTGCATTGGTTTTCAGCTCATCAAATGACTTTTTAACTGTTTTTTATATTGATACAAAGTAGGGAGCTCCCTAATATTCATAGGAATCTCGTTCCAAGCCTTCAGTGCTATGTAAGAAAATCTCTTTTTAGAATATTCCAGATTATACTTTGGATTTGAAGGTTCTCAGAAAATCTAGTATTATATTTAGAGTAATGAGATCTCCGTTGAAATTTATTCCAAAGGTTTTCTGGACATAGCCTGTTCATGATCTTATATGTCATGACTGATCGATCAAACGTAATGAGTTGTTTAACTTGTAAAAAATTCTGACTCTTTAAAAAACTGTATTCGCAAATATTAGAATGTAGTGTATACTTGCTCTATGTTATCAACAAATCTTTTCGTTGTTTTTTCTCCTTTGCAAACTGCATGATATAATCAAGCGCTTGTAATGTCGACAAGTGCAGTCCATAACATCGCCTTGTACGGCCATTTTGAAAAATTCTAGCGACCATGGTCAGCCTTGATTTCGGTCCTGAGGACTGCAATTGTCGTCATCTAAATCGCTTGATTGTATGATGCAGTTTGCAAAGGACACAGAAAACAAGGAAAAGACATGTTGATGACATAACGCAAGTACACACTATCTTCTGATGTTTGAATTTACACCAAACAGTTACCTTTCCTATCACCTGTGATATTAGATACGAAGATCCTTAGCGGGTGAGTCAAAAAAGTTTACACTTTTGGCGGGCAGTGGAATGATAGACTGATGCCTTTTCGTCCCTTGTTTCCCTGCGTTCCTTGGTCAAGAGGGACTAATAACATTACTCTGAAATAGTGGGCCCACTTTAGGCCCGCGTAGGATGGTTCCGTATTCACCAATCAAATCGCTAGAATTCAGTTTTTAACCAATCAGGGGCCGCTATTCAGAATGTTGTTGTTGTTGCTCTTAAAGAACGGTTGAAGAAGCCTGGAGTTCTCGCAGCTTCGATGGATCTATTTTGCTTCTACAGAGGAAGATTACTGTCTGAAAGGTATGCATTTTGCGTGTTGTAGGTCAAGACAACATCATTCTTTGTACTAAAAGTTTCCTTTTCAATGTTCGAGCTCTTTAAACCAGATTTTGAAGCGATTTTGTTGAGTGTACGAGAACTCCCACCTTTTTAGGCCATTTTGAAAAAGTGGGCCCATTATATAACCGTAATATTATGAGTCCCTATTGACCAAGTGATATCAGCAAGTCAAAGAACGCAGGGAAACAAGGGACGAAAAGGCATAAGTCTAGTGGAATGAAACGTATGTGGCCGATATTCAAAACCAAAACGTTAATCTTTCAGTCAAAAGCTAACGTAGATGAGAAAATTTCGTTTGGTAAATCACTCATCTTTAAGACCCAAAAATTAGAAAAAAAGCCCATATATGGGACAGGCGTGCATAAACATGGGAACATGGGAACAAAATTCCCAGGCTGCTTTTTCCAAAGCAATATTTTGCAGGCAGTTATTCTTAAATAGTTCTTTATGAAATGCAATTGTAAAAAGTTTCCAAACCAAAACTTTGCAGGCTGTTTTTTCAATTGTTCTTTATCAAATGTAATTGCAGTACGTTGATGAATAAAATCTTTTATGACATTGTTGCTGTGCATTTGCTATTCAACATGTTCTCTCGTTGAATACAAAATAGTATGATTGATCGCTTCGTTGCTGCATGTTTTAAAAACTTACTGTTTGATGCCTGCATTCAAACTGGTTGTGGTAACAGGCTTCTCTTCCATAGTTGTACAAAATTACTACGCAGGCAGGTTTTCAAAGAATTCTACCGTTCCCAGGCAGGTTTGAACTTTATGCACGCCTGATATGGGAATTAAGAATTATACGTTCAATTCTGGTCCATAATTTACTAGCTATTGAAATTAAAATTATATTTCTTAAAGTGATAGTTGTATTGAATTTGTGACTTTCAGAGGGTCGAAACCTGCATGTTAGTTTACGAACCCATTTTCGGTTGATTTTGAGCACATCAAGAAATAGAAGATTTGGGTGATTTCTGATTTCAGGAAGGAAGTAGCTAACGCTCTTAAGATCAAAATAGACTTAATTAGCGGACTCATCATAATAAACAAGTAGACGAACAATAAATTTGTAACCTGTAGGGAAACACTGTCAACTCCTGTTGAACCTGCAAGAAAATCAAGTAATCACTTATCAAAGGGTTACCAAGTTATTACATCAAATCATCCGAGTGTGCGATGAAACGCGTACTTGGTGTAATAATTTGGTATAATAACGTTGTTGGTACTTAAACGTGACTACTTGACTTTCTTGCAGGTTTGACAGTTTTCTCTCTAGTTACAGGTTTATCTTATATCTTGATCATTGTTCTTTTACAGTCTATTGTACGTCCATGGATTTATTATGATAAGTCCGCTACTTAAGGCAATTTTTCTTTATCTTGTACCACAAATCATTTGCTTGCTCTTAAAGGCTCTTATTCAACCATCATGCTTTGCACGTTTCATCTCTTGATTGACCTTTGTCCTCGCCATTTTCATGGCCCATGAAAACGACGACAACAAAGGCCGACCAAGAGACGACAAGTGCAAGGCATGATGGTTGAATTAGAGCCTTTAAGATTATGAGAAAATCTTGAAAATTGATTTGAAGCCTCCGTAAATGATCAATTTTAAATTTTGTGCATTGGAGTTGCATAGCTTTTCTTGTACGATTTCATGGTAGTTTTCAAAAAATTACGCTTCTTGCGAAAATCGTAGCTTAAGTTTTACCAAGGGTGCCCTTTTTAGATATTATTAGACTGTTGAAATATGATATCAAATATATGTCATATATAGGTTGCTAAATAGTTTCGTCCCACATTATAGGTTGCAGTGTGGACAAAATCATAAGAGAGGAAGGAATGCTAAATGTGCTAAAAACTAATGTTGCAGAAAGAAGAAGAATCCAGAAACCAAATCCCGCTTTCAGAGAAGTCTCGCTCTTCATTTTCACCCAGGAAAATCCGTAAGTTTATTGTCTAAAAGGAAGGTTTTTATGATCAAGAATATTTCTTAATTTGCATCAGCAGGGGCTTTGCTTTGCCTTTTTGAACATTTCACAATGGATTTCTAATTTAATGCTGATTAATATATTTCAAATAAGTGGAGATATGCCCTCGATTTGTTAGATTAAATGTAAAAGAATAGTACCTAAATCATTTACATCCAATCCTCAGTTTCTTATTCTTTTGGCCATTTGACAGCTGTGTTTTTATCGAACTTACTCATAAATGGAACAAGTTAGTACTGCGGGGATTTACTGTACACTTTCAATCACATTGACTGAATTCTCTCGTTTCAGAATTCGCCGTTTTTGCCATGCAGTTGTACACCATCGCTTCTTTGATCCATTCATAATGGGTGTTATATTTATTAGTTCGTTAACCCTCGCAATTGAAGACCCTCTTCGAGATGACAATCCAAGGAATGCGGTAAGCCTAATTTCCCACGATTGCATCGTTAGCTGCAAAGTATTTCAAAAGAATAAGCAAGCTGCGACATCTCTCTGTCCTTCTCTCTGTCTGTCTTTCTTTCGGTTTGTGGAAATGTGGCCATCCTGCAATTCGCTTGGCTCTAAATACTATTTTTACACACAACAACGAAGATGTCAGATGCAGTATCATCAAAGCCTTCTTAACTGTCTCTTTTTCCATGGAATGCATGTTTGACTGACTTCGTTAGGGTCTTGTGGGCGAGGAGACGGGGAGTGATTTTGTGATCCAGTGCCAACAGAACTGAGCTGACTGCAAGAATGATGGGTTGCAAGGCTTGGGGAGGGTCATAGGCATCTTGTAATGTCAACAGAATAAGAAAGGCCTATAAAGGTCCAACTGAAATTAATCAGTTGCAAAAACTTCAGAATCGCGCTGCAAGAATTATAACAAACAGCAGCTACGACACCCCAGGCAGACCACTTATCGAAAGGCTTGGTTGGAAGACCATTCAGGAACTCATTAAAATTGATTCTGGAACAATGGTCTTCAAATCCCTCAATGGGTTGGCTCCGCAGTACTTGAGTAGTCTCTTCACAAGAAACTCGGCATGCTCCTCCCGTATTCTCCGCAATACAAACACGGACCTGAGGTTACCTTTGAAAAAAACAGCAAACGGTCAAAAATGTTTTTCTTTCAGAGGAGCGCAGTTATGGAATAGCCTCTCAGCTGAGTCAAAGCAAGCACCCACCGTTAGCTTATTTAAGCAGACGATATAGGGTTTCTTCTTTTTTTTTTTTTTTATTTTTTTTTTAATGGACATTAGATATTGTAAATAGATTTTTAGATTGTTAAATAGGCTTAGGTTTTTAGATTCCGAAGTTTTTATATTAGTCATTTTTGTAATTTAGTTTAGTTTTAATTTATGGGAGGGCCCCTTGAAAATCAGCACTTCTGCTGAAGGGCTACCCTCCCCGTTAGATAAATAAATCAAAATCAAAATCAAAATCAAAAATAATTTTATTCCATTCCATATGTTAGTGCAATTTGTTCCCATTTCCCAAAACGTTTTACTCACTAACTAATGTTATTGCTAGTCTTTCTTAAGTTAGATGTTGGGTTAAAAGTCTCCGCGAATTAAAGCCACGGAAGTATTTTGCACATGTGATTGTGCGTCATCGCAAATCTCCTCTGCTTCTAATTTGAATGAGACTACCGGGTATCCCAGAAGATGTACACAGATTCGGTTAGATCCAGAGAGGTGGATTTAGCTTCAATCAATGAGTAGTCACTGTACAAATGTTCCTGCATAGTTTTCTTGAACATAGGTGCCTCATTTTTTGGCCTTGGTGCTTTGAGAGCAGAAATATTCATCTTGAAACCTCAAACTTACACTCACCTCCAAACCAGAGCCCTGGCGTTTTATGCTAAGCGAATCTGTACCTTTTCTGAAACTGTCCATTTTCTTTCAGATGTCATATAGCTCTTGTTCTGTCATATCCATCTGAATTTTTTTGATCTAATAAGTGTGATAGATGTAATGAATTTGAGAAATATTAGAATTTTAACAAATACAGTAAATGCAGTTAATATACTAAAGTATTGCTTAAACCTCGATTGGAATTTACCAAAAAGAGTTTCCAATTTACCGGATCCTCGACATGGAACGAGATCCCGCAACAGTACAGAGACTTACCCTCTCTACATTGCTTCAAAAAGGTGGTTAAACAACTCCTAAGGAGCTAAGGTGGGTTGATGTGTTCGGGTCCTTGGGGCCTCGTGGTGTCTTGGGGGATGGTGCCCGGAAGGTCCTGATTTGGTCTGTTCTAGACCGGATTGGGGTGTGGTGCTGCCCTTCTGGGTGTTGCTGGACCGCTGGGATATGGATGCATTCATCTACCTTAGCGTCAATTGAAGCATGACCCCTAGGAAGAGCAGCCTTTTAGGTTTTTGAAACGTTCTTATTGATTCTAATTCTTTACTTTTGTACAAGCTGATAGGGCATCGTGCCTAAATATTTATATGAAATGAAAATGAAATGAGTAGAACTTGCAAAATTTTGATTAGAGCTTTCCTTTGAAGACTCATTACTAGCCATGATCATTTGCACGTTGAATGAAGAGCAAACCAAGCAGAACTTAGGCCATGCCCCTGGGATGGGTACTTCGCTATCCAATCATATTAGGATTTAAGCTGGTTTTCTGATTGGTTTTGGCAAGAAAATTCTAGGGATAGGATGTACTTTGGAGAAATTTCTGGTATTGAGGTGAAATTTTTATCAGCAATTCTGGGCGTTCTCAGGTTTAGGATAAACAAAAATTTTACAATGATTTGTAGTTAAAACACTTGTCGAAACCTTTTTATTCTGGGATTTGGTCTCATGGTTCCGCCTATATTCTGGAGTTGTGCCATAGCAGAAATATTTGCAGTACACAATCCCATATGATCCAATGATGCAGGACCCCGTTCGTATGCCAAAAACGGATTTCACATAATTTGAAAGTCGACTATTTGGTTGCAAAAGATCATGGTTATCAATGGATCTTTAAGTAAAAGACTGAGAAAATGGTTGTTTTCCTGTTGATTTTCAATTGGGTAAACGTTTTGTATATATCTTTAATCGTTCTCCTTCCCCGCAGGCTCTTCAGTACTTTGACTATGTGTTTGCTGCAATATTCTCCATTGAGGCTATTCTAAAGGTATCAACTTGATTTTGTGTTTTGAACTCTAAGCTTTTTCACCGGACCTATGCTTACGCCTCAGTAAGATAAAAGAATAAATACATCTGTAACTATTCAGCCTACGTAAACTAATGATGATGATGATGATGATGATGATGATGATGATGATGATGATGATGATGATGATGATGATGATGATGATGATGATGATGATGATGATGATGATGATGATGATGATGATGATGATGATACTGGTGGTAATGTTGATGGTGATGATGATGATAATGATGATGATGATGTTGATGATGATAATTATGATGACGATGACGATAACGATGATAATGCTGATGACGATGATGATGATGATGATGATGACGATGATGGCGATAATGATGATGATGATGATGATGATGATGATGATGATGATGATGATGATGATGATGATGATGATGATGATGATGATGATGATGATGATGATGATGATGATGATGATGATGATGATGATGATGATGATGATGTTGATGATGATGATGATGATGATGAAGGTTCGAATACACTTTATAACTTCTAATGACTTTCTTACTTATCCTGCTACACAAAGATAACAATCAAATTCTTTATATCAGCGAAATTCATCCCCTTTAGATCATTGATGTTGGTCTCATCCTCCACAAGGGAGCATATTTTAGAAGTCTGTGGAACCTCCTTGACTTCTTTGTTGTTGCTTGCAATGTAGCCTCCATTTTCATAAGGTAAGTCGATGTTTTAAATCTTTAAATACATTTTTATTTCTTTCGCACGCCTGGTTGACCATGCAGGTTTATAGCGTATTGTCACGATCATGAGATGCACGAAAAATGTCAACAAAAGGAAAGCCTAGAAAAGGCAGGGGTGGGGTAAGTAGCCCCAGGGTCTCAGGAGATGCGCACAATATCTCGAAAAATCCCAAGTCAATACGTGTGACTGATAATTATTTCCAAACTTCTTATCTGTTTTCTCAAGAATTTTGCTGTAATTCATTCTTTGGCCATAAGAAGTGTACCAGGTGACATAAATACGCTAACCGAGAAAATCTTTTACATGTCAAACAGTAATCTACGGAACTCAGTGATGCAAACTTTTTTATATCTGAATGGCCTGGCTATTTTTTTCGCTATTTTTATCGGAACCGTTCCATCTGTTTATCCAGTGAAAGGCAACGTACAAGGCAATGTTTCGGTGACGGAACAAACCACTTACCGCCATGAAGTAAGCATAAAAGGGCTAACCGTTAGTTTGAATTCCATTTTTCAGCAACGGCGTTGCAATGGAAAAAACCCGCATACTGCACTGATTTTCTTGCTGAATCCGTATTCCGCATCCACAATTTGGCCGAATCCACCTAACAGCCACATGATAATAGACACCCTTTACACGAAACCTTTCTGGGGAGGGTTCCAAACGGGATCGACTTCGTGGATGGAGGACCCATTTGGACACGGCTAGCAGTTCAATTTGGAGACTTTTGCAGCGGGTCCTGTGTAAACATTTGCTATGTTTTAGATCGTGAATAGGTATTTTTTCTTTTAGCGTCCACGACAAAAGCTCAAAAATGGGACAGACAATCAAGGCTCTTCGTGTTCTGCGAGTATTTCGTCCGCTTAAAGCAATCAGCAAAATTAAGAAACTGAAGGTATGCTTTACTAGGCGTTTACTATCACGAGCTTTGAGATCGATTGTTTTATTTACGTCCTGTCAGATACAGATTTTGGTATTCAGACAAGCAGCACGATAAATGTTGGCACATGGAATGTTATGTCGGTTCACTTTTTCAGAGATTTGTACCGTACGACCCAAAAGACTTTAAGAGCTACAGTTGAGAACAAAACTCTAGGGAAACTTTGCTTTTTGGTTGAAATTTCAAAATTGAGATCCCCCCCCCCCCCATTGTAATGTTGCAAGTTGATGGAAATTTGTAGATAAGGTGACAAGTATGCGTTCTTCACAAAACTTATGTGTCTCAACGAACTTTGTCCGCGATTGTAGATAATAACCAGTTCTCCAGTAAACCATTTATATTATTAAGTTTGTTTTGTCGCCCAGTACTATTTGTTATTTCTTAGGTGGGTAATAGTTTCATCCTTGCAGTGATGACCTTTTTTTGACTTTCAGGCTGTATTTCAATGCATGGTATTTTCGCTCAAGAATGTTGCGTTTGTTCTGATTATCACTTTGCTGTTTCTTTTCATCTTTGCTTGCATTGGAGTCCAGTTGTTTAAGGTATATCGTAATTTGAACGCCTAAATTTTGACCTTATTTTGTCAACTCATTTCATCAGTTAAGTTTACCAAATCCACTGGATAAATAAATGGAATTTTTGGCCCATGAATCAGGAAGAAATAATCCAAAGCAGTATTTGTATACCAAAGTATTATATTGTATCTATATACCAATTATATTGTCACTGTATACCAATATAACAAGGACTGTGAACATGAAGCCTCGTAGCTAGACTACATTTCAAGTACTGAATAGACCTTTTTCACAATTTAGAGAAAGGGACTGAGGAGAGCGCGGCCAATTCTGACAGCCTTGGCAACAGTAGGAAATCAGGAGGATCCCCTCTGCTTTGATTGATGATAATCGTACGGCTTGTGTCTCGTATGCATTTCACCGCAAACTAGAGTTATTTTCGATTTATTTCATGAGTTGCACGATACTTATTTCGCCTTGTAAGTGTTTTCTCTGGATTATTTAGCCACCTGGTCATCCTTTCACCATTTGTGAGTATATTTCGAGGTATTTTATTGCATGTGTTCACTAAAGGTTAAAGTTAGGCCAGTTGATCCTTTGGGCCTCAACTGAGGCGCTTCAATGCCGAGGTCAAATACTCGCAATAAGGTGCCTCAAAATACACTCACCAAAAGGTGAAAGGATGGCAAGACGCCTAAATAATCTAGAAAAACACTTACCATTCTAAACAAGCATCCTGTGACTCTTGGAAGATGCAAATAAAGCGAAAATAACTCAAGTTTGCTGCGAGATGCAATCGAGCTGCGAGGAAGGAATTCCCTTGATTCCCTACGGTTGCCAAGGCTGTCAGAATCGACCAGGCATTCCTCGGTTTCTCTCTCCAAATCGCGAAAAGGTCTATTGGAGTCTGGAACTACTCACTTAAGACAGCCGTTCTTTGCAGTGGTGTTATGCAACACTTTTGTGAAAAAAAACTTTTCTATTTTTTTCTTCCAGGGTAAATTTTCGTATTGTACTGATACATCGAAAATGACACAGGAGGATTGTCAGTAAGTTTTGCTTATTGTTGAGTTAGTTACAGGATGTCCCAAAACAATAGTTTAGCTTTCACACAAACTTGAACTTCAAAAATTTGTAAACCCGTGAATGTTTAGCCGATTTGCAAGATTCTGTCAAGTAGCCTTACACGCTCCCAGGGTCATTGTAGGCGTTGCAGTTTACGGAAAACTTTCATTGTCACTGGATACGAGGTTGTAAACAATGCTATCTGGTCTGAACAGCCTGTATGTTGTTGAAACGGCTGCAAAGCCTTTTATAAAAGCTTAGGCTCAAAATCTTTTTAAAAGCCGGTGCAAGTGGCTGTTCCTTCTTCCTCCTTATTGAATGGCTGGAAAGGCATGTTATGTGCTTTGCCGTAATTCTACCTTGAACTTCATGATATCTACGGGGTGAGTCAAAAAAAGTTGAACTGTTTGGCGGGCTATGGTCTAAAAAGTATGTGGCTGATATTCAAAACAAAAATGTTAATCTATCAGTCAAAGGCTAACTTAGATGAGAAAATTTTGTTTGGTAAAATCATTCATCATATAGCCCCCAAAATTAGGCAAGTGCTTGGAAGGTGCATGTTTGGGAACGAGGATTCCTCATTCCATTCTGGTCTATAAGTTACTTGCTATTGAAATTAACATTCTATTTCTGACACTTACAATGTGAACTTCAATGCTACATAAATCATGGACCAGAATGGAACGTGGAATATTCGATTCCCATACAAACCCCTTACAGGCACTTTTCTAATTTCTATGTTTAAAAGATGAGCGATTTCATCAAGCAAAAGTTTCTCATCTAAGTTAGCCTTTGACTGATGGATTAACAATTCAGTTTTGAATATCGGTCCCATACTTTTTATGTAACAGCCCGCCAAACGCTTAAACTTTTTTTTGACTCACCCGTTAGAGTATTTGTCTCAGCTGGTTTGAGGTTTTAACATCACCAATATCTAAATTGTAAAAAAGATGCGTGGCAGGCTTGCAATTACCACTATACTGTAGACATTCTTAAATGACTGCCCCTTGTTAAGCAGCCTTCTCGATTGATGGGGCTACCATGTTAGAAAAATGAAAAAAATGAAATGGTTACCAATTTTCCTCAATAGTTATGGGCGTTTACATTCTGTTGATAGATATATTCAGTCCTAATCACTTCTAAATCATTTTCTTCTAGCGGCAAATACTACGATTTTCCTTCAAGAGAAAGTGTCATTCAAAACAAACCAAATGTAAGTTTTTCAGTTTAAAATAATGAAATTATGCCATCATTTCCTTCCGCTCCTGTCTTTTCGTTTCTGGGTACCACGTTGGAGACTGCGATAGGCTGTTACAAGATGCTAGAAAGACATTCACGAGAAACGTTAACTTTGTTTTTTCCAAGGCACTTTTGTAACCAATCTAGAAATGTCAGTCTTGGTCTTCGTCTGTTCCGAGTTCCTGCGAATTTCCCAGTTACGACCAGTTAAGATCGAGTCAGCAAAGCCTTACCATGACGCTCAAGTAGTATCTTGGCATTCTTAACTCTGGCCGCCTGACTGTTCTTTTTGCAGAGTCAGAGGTTTAAACCAATGCACCACAACACCTTCGAGTTCAAGATATAAGATGTCACTTATACCTTTTATGATTTGTTTTTTTTCAGGTCAAAGAGAGAAAATGGAATAGATATGACTTTCATTTTGACAATGTCTTTGAGGCGATGCTAACACTTTATTCATCATCGACAGGCGAAGGATGGCCTAGGTAATTTACTTTTTCATGTATAATTAGCTTTAGCATTTTAGATATATGATTCTTGAAAATAAAGATGCAAGGTTGTACCCTCAAATTTGCCAAATGATCTCTGAAGAGATGATTTTCTGCTCTTTTTCAAATAAGTGTCCTTTGTATTTTTTGTGTCTGGAAGATCGAAGATCGTGCCTACTGTCCTTTCGACGATTGATGGCTTTTTCACAAGAATCAAATGGTTAATCAAAGAACGGTCATCTCTGAAGAACTAAACTTAGATAAAAATCTATGAAGCCTGGTAAACCACATGAAGGCCAGGCGATTAACTGAACAATAATACGTTCACAGCATTGAGATAGAGATTTTGAGCTACCTGTGAACGTCGGAAAGATCAAAGTTCTAAATTTCAAGAGTTTCTTTTCTATTTTAAACCACAATCCTCGCCAGAACCTCTTGTCTCTAACTAAGTTCTTCAGCATTCTTCGACAAAAATCACAGTGCCTACTAATGCAGCTGAAATATTTTGTAACCCCCCTTCCCCTCAAATCAGTGTTGTTTGTCTTGACTCAAGACACTTGCTGTATCCTGCATGACTTTTTCCAAGTAAGAGTAATCAGCAAAATCGACTTGAGGGATTAAAGGAATGTTTGCTCTTCAAATCTACTTTTACGTTTGGTGGCAAGGGTTTTGGCGAGGATGATTGCAGGTGTCAGAATTTTATCAATTGTCAGAAAACTTTTACCCACACTTTCTTACCTACAATATCGTACAGACAATATTATATATGCATTCTTTGAATTCTGTTTTGCAGCTCAATGCACAGAACGATAGATGCAACGAAACCCGGAAGTGGTCCAATTAGAAACAACAACCCAACAATTGCAATCTATTTTGTTGTTTTTGTTATCGTGTTTACCTTCATGATCATCAACATCTACGTTGCATTGATTATACTCACATTTCAAAGACAAGGCGAGAAAGAGTTGACAGAAGGAGGCCTAGACAGAAATCAGGTAAGAATTGTTTTTAATTAGGCAGCCTATTTGAGAAGCCACTGTTTCTTGGATATCAATGCAGCTATATTTGCAAGTGCCTTGATTTATTGCAGACGTGTTCAGTTAGATAAGATATGTATGTTGCGTGTGGTACTAGTATGCAAAGTAAACGATAATACTGTAAATAAAAGATTTAAGTACCAATGTAGCATAGATGTTAAAAACACAACGTTCCTAGCGTATACTCGTTATCAAGCGTTGTGTTCAATTAGACCAGGTTGACACCGTTCTGGTACAGTTTCAATCCATGCCATATGCGCCAGAAAACCTCTCCTTTTTGACAGCTCATGATAAATCGTACACTTGACCGATTGAGAAGATTTCTTGATTAATCTTTAGCAAGAAGCCTGAATTAGATTCTAGGTTTTTGATTTTTTTTTACCTTCTGTTTCTAGAGCTACAAGCGAGTTTCTTAAGATTTTAGATCTCAAAAACACTGAAATCTATCGAGAAACGTCGATCAAATTTCAAAATGCTCAACACGAATAGACAAAGAGAAAACTTTTTAATGGTGATTTGGGATTAGAACTGGACTAGCTGTAGTCCACTGCACAATCTCTGGTTGTTTATTTCGTCATCTGGGAATTCTTATTATGAGATTAATATGATACATTGTAAGTTACAAGTGACTATTGATATACATGTTTACACCCGATGTCCAAAAAAAGTATGCAGATTTGGTCAACCCTAGCGATGAGAATATAGAATGAATCAATCCAAAGTGATGTATCTGACGATAATTCTTTTTGTCAACAGCGAGACTGTATCCATTTTGCATTGACATGTAAAGCGAAACGACGATATATGCCAACAGACAAGCATTCTTTTTCATACCGAGTGTGGTACGTCGTCGATTCAAGACCATTCGAATATTGCATCATGCTTTTCATCTTCCTGAATACAGTGCAATTAATGATGCAGGTAAGTTCTGATGAGGTTTCAAGAGCCATTGTCACGCAGAGTCGTTTTGAGGCTGAAGAAGATACAACATTTTTCGAAAGTTTTCGCAAAAAACTTGCCTGGGTCTTTCTTTGATTTTGAATTTCGGGGTTTCGTGTTTTTCTTTGAATAGGGCGGATGGAAAAACAATTCTTGTATTCAATCGATAAGTTCAGTTTTTGAACAAAATGAATAGAAATGAAATGAAATGAGCGACCACCTCACCGCTCTCCTGAAAAGTTCTTGGCTGCAGTATTTGACTCTTTATGGGCCCTTGACCGGACAATATATTTAAAAGAAAAGACATGCTACAGCATATTTTCAAATTTTGATTTAACTATGCTATCATCTCTCTTTTAGTACGAAGGCTCCTCCAATGCGTACTCTGAGGTCTTGACTGGACTCAACATAACGTTTACTGTCTTATTCTGCATGGAAGCTCTTTTAAAGATCATTGCTTATCGTTTGGTATGTAGATCACAGATTTTTTTGTTTTAGTGCGAAGTTTTGCAAATAGGATTGAATACCATAAGAATGCTATAACTATTGATTTATAGACTGAAATTGGGGGGGGGGGGGGAGGAGCGAGTCGTTTCATGTTTGATTTTTGCTTCCTATCACTGAGGGAAAATGCCAATGCAACAGCCACAAGAAACTGTTGGTTGGAGAACTTCTGGGTACGTGATTGACTCCTGTATGATCACGTCTCAATGGAAATTGCTCATACTCCAATCTTCTTTTTTTCAGAGTTACTTCAGAGATCTCTGGAATGTGTTTGATTGTTTCGTTGTACTTGGCAGCGTGCTTGATATCATCTTGATGCATGTTCCGGTAAGTATTTTCATTTTCATGCTGGATGACAGCGGATGAACAAATATTTCCCTTCCTGCGACCAAAAAAAAATGTTTAAAGCTCCTGCAAGTACACGAAAGTGAAAATATCGAGCATTCTTAAAGAGGTCGGTCATGTTCCAACGATAGGCTATAAACGTGTAACGGGTATTCTATAAATGCAAAAGAAACGCGTAAAACGCGTTAAATTTTGATTGATTTTATTGATTTATGTGATTTTATCGTTTTTACCCATGGTAGCCCCTCAGTAGGAATCATTGATTTACAGGGGACCATACTAAAACTTACAATAACTAACAATTTACAATAAAATTCAAAATTTGCTATAAAACCTAAACTAATTCGCCATTCGCAATTCGTCATAAAGAAACGGAAAAAAGCGGAAAAAATTATCGATGTTCATGTTTGCACCTTCTTTTTAAAAGATCTCTGGGTTGAAGAATTTCTGATGTCGGTACCAAGACTAGATTCATAATACTGATTCTATACTGATTCGTAAGGGATACCGATTCTAAGATAAGATTTCATGCAGTTTACATGGCCTATTTCTCGCTCCATGAACATTTCCTCAAAAAGCTTAATGCTTTTGTCATCTGTTTCAGACAATGACACAAGTGTTTGACCCCAAGATGTTTCGGTTGTGTCGTGCTGCAAGAATAGTGAAACTGCTTCGAACTGGTGCTTCAATAAGGCTCATGTTATGGACGTTCTTACAATCTTTCAAGGTAAGTAGAGCTACTGAAAACCGTCGTAATCCCGGGAGGACGGCCAGCAAGGGTGAATTTTGTAAGACAAAAGATTTAGCTCTCTAATTTACAAAGCGACTTGCTTTTCTAGAGTAAACTTGCACGATTTCAGTGCAGCCTGTCTCTGTTTATTTTCATTTGATCATGATGTGATTGCATTTTATCATGCCAGAGAGCCGAATCTTTGTATTAAAAATTTCATCCTTGGTAAAAGCCTTGAAATAGACAAGTGTTACAGTTAAGGCTGATTCCACTCAGTCGATTTTTCCGATCGGCTTTGGTATCTGTTGTTTAGAAGAGATAACGGAGCGGTCATTTTTAATCCTGGGTACCAGGGAGGAGGATTTTTGGCAGGGGCATGAAACTTTTTACCTCTATTTTATGGGGGTATGAAAATATTAAAAGCAATTTTCATGGGGTACAAAACTATTTAGCATGAAAAACTTTTGGATGAAGTCATTGATCAAAGATTGAAAGAAAAATTAACATACCCCTTGAAATGATGAATCACTTGAACGGTGTGAAAATTGCCTGGACAACTTGGTATCTTTCCATAGATCTACGTTTATGCACAGAGACTTGTGGATGGGGGTACTAAACCATTTCGCTGAAAGATGGTGGGGTACGAAAACTGTTTCTATATTCAAGAAGGGTATGAAATTTTCTCTAATTGTGCCAAATTCTCCTCCGCCCTGGTACCCGGGATTAAAGCTGACTGCTCCCTAATATCGCTTTGAATTTGAACAGAATGTTACGCATGACATACCTCTTATTGTGTAAAATTCTGTCCATGTGGAAAATTCTACTGAGTGGAAATCAGCCTTTAGGCCCCATCCATATGGAAATGCCGTCTTTCTTTACGTCCCATATCGTTCCATTCCGATAAGTAGAAAGAACTAGAGAAGCAACTATGGAAGGGAGCGATTGCGTTCCCTTTTGAATAGACTGGAGCATGATACTGATACTCAATTATTCCATTCCCATGCGAACAATCTAAAGATGGAACGAAACGATTGCACTCACATGTGAACCGGGCCTCGAACAGATGGTTTTAGGATTAAATCGTGGTTGGCAGAAAATCGTGATTCATTGCCGATGATCGCCGATGTTTTGTTTTCATGGGAAATTAGTTGTTTTACAACATCGGCGATGATCGGCTATGATCTCTGAAAACAAATTGTTTCGTTCTGAAAGTAATCGGCTATGATTGCCGATGATTGCCCATGAATTACGATTAAACGAAAACCATGCTTTAGGTTTGGGTTCCCGCTGTTTACAGCAAGTTTGATTTCGCAATATTTTCAGCTTACCAATGTCTGACGTGATCTCTTCGTCATTTATCAACAGGCACTACCATACGTCACAGCGTTGATATTACTGTTGTTCTATATGTATGCAGTCATTGGGATGCAGGTAAGAATTCTCGATTTAAATCCTTGTGCTTTATTAGACTGACGACGTGATTCCTTGTATTCGTCCAACATTTATAATCTGTTTTAATTTCACTCATACAAAGGGCTCACGACCAAACGGATTCTAAACAGGGACTAAAATCTTACGAAAAATCAGAAGAAACTTAGAACATCTTCCATCCTACGAACGTCGAAAGAAAATTCGAACGTCCCTTCGAAGGTCACTTCGAGCGTCGCTTCTCTTCGAGAAGTTGAACTTTGAACTAATGAGCCAATCAAACGCTACTAATAGGCACGTGGGTTGACCATATTAAGAAAGTAGCGATCTGATTGGTCGCGCCGTGAACGCGGCGGACTTGGCCTAATTAGTCCCTGTATTGAAGGGTAAGGACATAAGTCCCTCAACTGAAGCGATAACAACAACAACAACGAGCGTAGGTTAGAGGGACTTATGTAATGTAGTCTAGTGTTTTATTTCGAAAGATTAACAAATTAAACCAGCCTAAAGTAAGTCAGATTGTCTTATGGTTCGTTTTAAAATGTCAATTCAACAAATCAAGTTGGTTTAATCTAAGTCTGGTTAGATAAAGCAAGCTGAACAGTATCAGTGTAAATGGGGTATGGAAAAAAATTCCCCTGCCTTAAAAAGTTTCAACTATGCATATTTTTGTCAATGATTTATTATAAGTGAGCCAGCAGGATTTCTTGCTATCTGAAGCTAATTTATGCCCACTGTGCATGCCGTACGCAGGCATATGACCCCTAGTCTAACGCCCCTTCCTATGGATGGCGAAAGTGAGTTGAGGTCAGGTCTACAAGAGGTCACCTACCAAGAGTTTGACCCATGGACCCCATATACGACCGAGTTTAAAGGTAAAGTGGCCATGTAAGTACAGCAGCTTTGCGGGGGCATGTCAATTTCACGTGAAAATTTCATGTGACCACTCGAACAAATACAATTTTGCGACAGTAAGTTTTAACACAAGCAGACTGATGACTTACTTGCGGTTGCGCCTTTAGAGCTGAACCATATCGATAAAATTCAACCCTTAGTTTGCTTGTGATCAGTTAAATTCTACCAATCACAGGTCGCTGCTTGAGGCTCGTCGTCAGCATCTTGTCAGCATGTTTTGATAGAGTGTATACAAGCTGTATTTACATGGACACACCACCTTGAACTCCAGTCACTGAACGGCGTGGCCACTCACCACACAGTATTAGAATATCCACATTGTTTCATAACATAAAAGTTGGTATAAGTTTCTTCGATTTGGTACTAGCAGATTTTAGAGAAGAGCTAAAATAATACATAAATCCATGTTTTCACAAAGTAGATGCAAGCTATTACAAGCAATGATTATTTTTGAGACACCCTTAGTACAGTTCATTCGTACTTAACACAAATTTCATTTGTAAGAATTTGCTCGAAGTTGTAAGGATTTGCATGATTTTCTTCGAATTCAGAGAACGATTTCATTGTTGTAAAAGTCAAAACTAAATCTTGCAGTTCCAAGACAAGCATGCGCATTGGGAATAAGAGATGGTGAAGGTGCTGTTGCAGGTTTTAGCGCTGGGATCGCAGAAGTAGAGAAAAACTAATCGAGTTTGCGACCTCTTGTCATGACGCACAGGTGATAGGGCTCAACCTGAGATTGAACCCTGTTCGCCTGACTGTTCTGGCTGCAAAGTCAGAGGATTACAGCGCTGTGACACAACTTTTTCAACTGAAAAAGAGGTCAAGGCTCCTTCCTTATCTTTTTCTGAATCGCAAAGAATTCTGAAGCGAATTCTGAAGCGAATTCTGAAACGAATTCAGAAACGGATTCGGGGATCTTATGTTACGAATGAACGAACTGTGACAGCTAATTTCTACATACTTTCTCTTTTTTACAGATGTTTTCAAAAATAGCATATGGAGATGTAATCACTGAATATAACAATTTTAGAAGTATCATTGAAGCTCTACAAGTGCTCTTCCGGTATGATAACTTTACTACTGTGTTTTGTTAAATCATGTTTTCTATTACAAGATCTTTGGCCTCCTCCCAGGATGGAAAGGAACAATCGTTCACAATCAATTATTATTAATTTACAATAAAGTATTGTTACCATTGTTTGAACAAAAGGAATCGATTCCCGTGCAAGTCTGAAGACCGAGACTCAGCGCTTATATATATAGATTCGTTAGAACAACAGCTGAGATCCTAATCCTAATGATTGACCTCCTGGTTGCATTGTCATTTTATCATTTCTAAAAGGATTGTATTGCCGCTATAAATAGGCCTAAACTCCATTTATTTCTTCAGTTTCACAATCAAACGGCACACGCCAAGATTATTCAGATATGGCTAGAATTTCCTACCGCATTTAAAGCTCATTTCTCTGCAAATACATCTGGCAATGAACTGATTTTCACTCAATGTTTGAATTTGAATTTGAATTTGGTCAAAACCTTACTACTTTCTGAAAGTTTTTCAGAAATTTATTTGGCTTGGGGGTTTCTTTGTTTGGTCCACCTTGTAGATTGACTAAGCGACCGTGGAATCCGTTTGTGTGGACCTTGACGGGCAGTATAGTATAGACCTTTTAGCTATTCTGAAGAAGAATCTCAATCGAACGATACTTTGCTACATCTTGTAGAATTTTCGAATGTGCACAATTGTGATAGAAGCTCCAACGCCACTCGATCGAATCTCGCATATAAAAATGTATAAGAATAACGCTCGATCCAGGCTCTTTTGCTGAATAGCTTAGAGGTCTATTGATTCAAATTTTACAACCAATTTCAGATCTGCAACTGGTGAAAGCTGGAATAGTATCATGTATGCTTGTTACAATGAAGCCCCATGTGATACACGTTACACTAATGAAAAATATTGTGGCAATAAATATTTGGCAATTTTCTATTTTGGTACTTTTATTTTCCTCTGTATGTTTCTGGTGAGTAGAAAGTAATTTCTTTCAATTGATCGTTGTAAAGATGTGTACTTAAAGATAGATAGTGTGAGAGTCAGATGCAAAAAAACCGATTTTTCTTAGCAGGCCTTTCAAATCTTATGTTGTAACATAGTTGTAATCAGAGTGTGTTAACGTATCAAAGTCTCCCTGCTAACATACGTCACTGTGCAATGACTAACATCTTGTATCGCAGATTTTCACTATGGGACAGCTTACCGGTATTGTATTTGAACCGTAATGTAATGAAACGGCAGCAATTCACTCTCTGATGTCAACTTAAGATTGAAAGTTCCTGATTTGCAGCAGGAATAAATTGGCATTTGTTTTTCTCTTTTCAAGCCAAGTTAGTCTTGAAATACCATAAATGAGAAATATTTACTTGAAACAAGAGTACCTAATCATTGTCAGTCCGGTGTCGTATAATGCAGCAGGTTCTGCCACTCCAGACCATTTCTACCGTACTTAATTAATTCTACTGAACCTACCGAATTCAAATTTCGCACTTGTCATGAACTTGATTCATCAGTTACGCTCGGCGCATGAGAAGTACGACGTTTGAACCAGGACTAAGAAGTTTTTACCAGTTTTCAAGTCATGTGACCATACTCTTGGGAAAATAGATCTGGAGTATCCTCAATTGAATAAGTCCCTCGGGGGCTTAATAGAGCTCTAACGGTATTCATTTGGAGCTCAAGATGTTTACTTTCTTGCTCGCCAATAAAAGTTTTATTCCCTTTGCTTCAATTGCAATCGTTCTTAAACAATCATATTTGTTTTAGTTGCTGAATTTGTTCGTTGCTGTGATCATGGACAATTTTGAGTATCTTACAAGGGATTCTTCCATCCTTGGTCCACATCACTTGGATGAATTTGTAAGAGTTTGGTCACAGTATGATCCGGGTGCCAGGTTAGTCCATTAATGTGTCTAAGGCCCCGTTCACACTACTCCGTTTTTGTTAGTATCCGTTTTTGTTGCATCGAAGCTACCCGTTCACACTACTCCGTTTTTGTACAAAAACGGTGAGGAAAACCTCCGTTTTTGTGCGTTCACACTGATCTGCCCGATAACAAAAACGCAGCGAAAAACATCCGTTTTTGTGCGTTCACATTACTCCGTTTTTGTGAAACCCATTGTTGCATATTGGAGCGTTTTCAAAAACCTCCGTTTTTGTGCGTTCACATTGATCAAATGCGTTTTCAAAAACCTCCGTTTTTGTGGATATCCACTTTTGATAGCGTTTTCGAAAACCTCCGTTTTTGTGGCGTTTTTGTGCGGATCAGTGTGAACACTTTCACAAAAACGGAGGTTTTTCTCTCCGTTTTTGTACAAAAACGGAGTAGTGTGAACGGAGCCTAAATCTAATATTTTTACGAAAGATCTGAAGATAGTCCTCATAAGATTGAATAGCTTTGCTCACTTTTATCTACTTCGTGAGAATATTTTAGTAAGGGTTTTCGTAAACGATTTAGAATCTGAACTCAAAGGAATTTTTTCAAAATCAAGTTAAATCATGCTATCTGATCTGAATCTAGTAAACTATCACAGTTATTGTCACGAAACTGCAAAATTCTGTTTACATTTTATTAGATTTCCGTTGAGGCTGTTTTTTAAGTCCAGCAAATTGTTTGTTTCCATCTGGCATCTAAATTAGTGTTTAGGAATACTGAAGAGCACAGCTTAGTGAAGCAGTGTGGTGGTCCTTCCTGATCCTTTGATGTGACCCTAACCCTTACTCTTTTTGTCCGACATAACAGCGAGTTGGCGACTCGTCTCACCCTAGGTAGCAGGTTCGCCATGGCTGGGTCTCGACTTACCGACTTTCTGAAAACCTGAGGTGGCATCCTCATCGCATGTTATACGAAATATCTTTTTGGCCAATTTCATTCAATACACCTTTTCAAAAATTTTTGAAAGTTTCTTGATAAGAAACTTCTGACCACAGATTTGGATTTAGCACCACATATTTAGTCTAAGAGATGATGAATTTGAGAATTTATAAGGGATTTGACCGTAAAAATCGTTCGTTGTGTAACTTTACACCTCAGTCACTGTTCACGGTCTAATCCCTTATAAACTGTAAATTTGTTACCCTCATGAAATTTATGAAAATTTGTGATTAGACTATAATTTGGGTGCTGAATGTGAATCTGGGGTCAAGAATTTCATAGGACGCAAGCTAAAGAAATTTTGAAAAATTCCAAAACGAAGCCGCTAAGTTGAAAAGGTGTATTTCTATGATACCGAATAGGACATGCTTTACTCTAAATTTTTTCCCTCACATGCTAAACAAACACAATTGATTTTACAGTGGAAGAATACCCCATAAGCTACTGTACACGTTGATGTGTCATATGGCTCCGCCTGTTGGTTTTGGAAAGAAGTGTCCCAGATCTCTTGCTTACAAGGTAAGTAATTCTTGCACTATTCATCTGCCGGATAAGTCAAAAACAAGTTGACGCGTTTGGCGGGCTACGGAATTGAAAATATGTGCCTGATATTCACAATCTCGTCCCCAGAGTGAGTTCGTTGCTCTACCTCTACTCTGGGATACAAGGGGCCGTTTGGCAATCTGATTGGCTGCTCGCCATTTTGGGCCGTAACTCCTTTTTGCGCTGGGTAAACGACCTCGGCGTGTCAAAGTTCGACGTAAAACCACATTCTTTACCTATTCCGACCATCATTTGCAACTTATTTCCGAAATTCGAAGAATAACGAGCCAGTTGATTTTTGAAGCTGCGGTGAAAGTTTCAGAATTTGCAACTTAGGCTCTTTTTCGCTCCAAAGAAACCGAGCTTATTTTCACAATAAACACACATGCCGACCGCAGATTATTGTTTACATACCTGCAAAAAGGTTCAAATAAGGTCCTAAAAGTGCTTGTTTTCAATTTCTCCATTCATCTTCTGCAGAGTCAGCGCCAGAGCAACGGCCATTTTCCATCGCTAGGCGTTGCCTTGCCAACGATGAAATCCATAATGGCTTCCACATTTGCCCATTTTTTGGGCAAATATGATCGAAGTGTACCAGGGTGTTCATTCGGCTTCGTGATCAGTGTATGACGTAAGAACACCCTGGGAACGAGGTTGTGATATTTAAAACTAAACTGGAAGTCAGCCTTAAGGGATTAGTATGGCAGAAATCTGCACGAGCGTATAAGCGCTTGCAAAAGATTGTGCAATGTGAACGCAGCCTAGGATGGTTGAAATGGTCTTTTTCAAATGGCCAGCGCAGTGGCTGTTCACAAGCTAAAAACCGCGAACCATGGCCTAGAATTGATTAAGTAAATGCAGCAGGAATACGGTGTCTAAATCAGGTCGTTTTTCTGCCGTTTGATACGGCAGAGCTGGTGAACTCATGCCGTTTATCTATTCAAAATGGCAGGTGATTCAAACATCTATATTAATATTTTATGAAGCAAATTTTGTTGCACGTAAAACTCGAACACAGTTGAACCAATCCCCGCCAAACTTTCCAGATATCTTCGTCTTCACTGTACCTAACGCAATAGAGATTTCGTTTTTTCAAATTCACCCTAAAGGCGGGGTAATGGGGCAAAGCGGCAAAGTCAAAGGATCGGTGGACTCCCCTTGCGAAATGGAGGCTACAGAAAGCGAGGAAAGCGAGGAACGGGATAAAACAGGACTTGCTGGAATTAGTGGAAATAGTTGATAACTTGAATATTGCTGAACTAATCCTTACGAAACTTTCTAAATAAATCTTTTTCTTCCCGCTAGATACTTCAATAAATATACTCTTTTTCTCATAGTTTCCCCATAAGGAGGGGGAAAGGGCCAGATAAGACCTTAAGGTGCCTCAACGATAGGGAGTTTCCACTGCAAAGAGAGAGAAAGAACAAAACACAAAACTTTGCTTTGCCTTTAATCTGAGAAACTGTGCGGTGAATGGCCAGGAAACTGACTCATTCATTGCAAAGAATCAACGATCTGTTTCGTCACCCATTTGGATAAGGATTTGGTATTGTATTTTGAGTGGGCACTGAATGTTTCAGGGTAAATTCCTTAGAAATATTTTTCAAAGTTAACAAAAAAGCCTAGGCCCATGGGCTACAAGAATTTCTTTGTAAGAAGATGAGATTTCCAGCCTGCACTGAAACTTTCTTTAACTTATCAGATTTCCAAGGTCCATGACAGTTCTGATGGACTGACGGGGCTACTGTGCCTAGGTAGGTTACTGAAAATGGAAGCAGGCTTCACAGCTACAGCTACACCAGAAAGACGGGTTGGCAACTGCCAGGTGACACTCTCCACATATATTAAGTCCTGAAGTAAGCCCCCTTTGGGCCTATTTTGCAAAAAATATTTGGGGTGAGGGCTTATTCGAGGGAGAGGGGCTTATAGCAGCAACCAACAATCTTACCAGCACTACACGTATCTCTTTTATGAGAAACAAAGAATCTGGGCCAGTACTGAAAGTTTCTTAAAATCATCAGATTTTTAGTGCTCGAAGTTTCTTGTGAGTTTCTCAAATGTTTCATAGCAGTCTTCGTATACACTGCCTGTTCTCTCAAGAACATTTAAAGACAATGTTTTTTGAAGCTTTTCCAGTGTTTAGATACTATAATCAAGTTCCTACTGAGAAATATTAGACAGGAAACGAGCGAAAGTAAAGTAAACGGTGTTAAGGATTCTTGAGCTATATTTTCCCAGACTGGCGTTTTTCCATTTTTGGTGATCTGAGAATTGCGTTTCTTATAAGCAGTTTCTTATAAAACCAGAAATAACGATTGTCAGTGAGTGCTACGCAACGTATTGGTTGCATATGTCCATTCCCTGGTTCCGCAGTTTACACTCACTGAATTGTGATGCATGACAAATCGGTGTATTGGCTTTGGGTCAATGAACAACTGGAGAACAGAGAGATTGTTCTTTTGTTGCCAATAAAGTGAATTCCAACCATTCTGATGCACTTACGTGCCTCAACGATAGGGGATTCCCACTCTAAAGAGAGAGAACACAAAACACAAAAAATACAAGAAGAAAGTCAGCTAAAGAAGAGAATCAACAGTATTCACTAAAATAAGAAACAATTTTAACAGACAGCAGCGTTCCCCACGGGGGCTTTCTGGCTAGGTGCAAATTTAAAAAAACCTTTGGGTCTCATTCAAGGGGCGCCTTTTTGAAGGTGGGGGCTTATTCAAGGACTTACGGTAGGATTTGCATAGCAAAACGTTTCGCATGTTCACCCTGGGAATCCCTGTGTAGGCTCGCTCATGATAACTTTCTTTTCGTGTTGCAGTTGTAATCACAGACAGCCTCATGTTTCCGTAGTTGACACAGTAGCTAAAGTTAGAGTTGCGGAGCCTTGATCTCTGCGGGACTTGGTCATTGTATTAATAAATGTGCTCCATTGTAAATTTTACGAATACAGTCGGGATATTTCACAGGAAAGGTATATTGCCCAGAGTCTCTTTGCTCAGATAAAGTGATTCCGGCTGAAAATGCCAACAGGCAGCAAATCCCTCCCCAAACAATTACTCGGTACGATGGCTGCGTCACACAGTTGAATCTGGAGTTGACCAGGGTGAAATCCCACTCTAAAAGCAGGGTCACCGAGAGGCTTTTGAGGCCTGGGAACAAAAATGCGGACTGAGGCCCCTACCAGGGCACCAGCAGAAAATGTTTTAATCGCCAATCAAATCAGATTGAATTTAATCATTATCATGCTTTAAAGTTGGTGTGACAAACTAATTAATACCAACTATTCACAATGTAATCTACAAGGATGTCTAATAATGATATTACAAGCTACATAACGTAGTTGCCAGCAGGACCGCCGAGACGGGGGGGGGGGGGGGTAGCCGGGGCAACTGCCCCGGGGCCCGGGCCCCGCCAGGGGCCCATAAAAAAGAAGCTTTGTTTTTCACGTAATGATGTCATCAAGCTGGGCCCCACAAGGGGCCCGGAAAATCGAACTTTCTTTTTGACCAATGGAGTTAGCAATATCATCACGGGCCTCAGTTCATTATTTATTCCAACGTTGTTCGTTAAATGATAGCGAGATTCGAGAACAAGCGACAAGAACTATTGTTGCTAGAAATCAATCAAGATAGACATTGCTTTGCACTTTATTCTCAAACTTCATCAAAACGATCCACAGTTTCAGTAGCATAGCATGGTACGAGGGAGCAATGGCACCCCCACTTTTACTGAAAGATGGCGATATTCCTTGAAAACCGAAGGGAGATTGTGGGGTATAGGATGGGCATGAATTTTTCCGAGAAATGCTAGAAGATTACGTAATTCAACCGTGTTGCCAAAAACTGCCATTTCAGCACTGGTGAATTTGGGATCAGCCTGGATGCATTCCATAGAGAAGCTGCTAAAATATCTAAGCCCCAAGATCTATCTGATGATTTTAAGAAATTTTAAGCACAGGTCCAAATTTTTAGTTTCTTATAACAGAAATATAAGTATTGTCATAAGAAATTGCTAAAAGATCGAGGACAACTTCACATTCACGTCAAGGAAGGCAGATTTTCAAACGCCGTCACGCCAAGAACTGATTTTATTGAAGAAATGACGCCGCTACGCCGATAGGAAAGTCATGAATACGCCAAAGATCTTCGGGCCTAAGTGCATGAAATGCATCGTGGAGAATCAGGGCCTTCTAAGCCAAAGGGCATTATTCGAAAGAGGGTACGAGACGTTTTCAGAACAAAATGACTTTTATGGAATTTTGATGGTTTTTTCTTGACTACAAATTATTTTTGCCAAAAGTGTTCGAGATTTTTGGTAGCGAAATGCCCTTTAAGCCAAGGTGAAGGATGCTGCTTCGAAAGTTGTCCTCGCACTTTGATTCATACAATTATTGTCACAAAATCGTCAAAGTTTCCTTTGGCAAGCATGATGTTGGGAGATGCATTCTAAGCCAAAGTAAAGGGCTTTGTCCCAAATATTTTCCTGGGGGCTTCGCCCCCAGACCCCCTCACTTTTCTGCCCCCACTTAATTTGCTCTTGCCACGCCGCTGCATAATATTCACGAAATTCTCCCAATTGTGCACTTCTGGTATCAGTGTCAAGCAAGGGGCCCGCATCCTGTTGTTGCCCCGGGGCCCGGCCTCGCTCTCGGCGGCCCTGATTGCCAGGGTATTTACCAATTCTACAATTACATTTTTTCACCCATCCAGATTCTATCTTTGTTTAAACCCTTTAGATTCACCTAAAAGGCATCTCAGAACATTTCCTGCAGTCAATATGTTAAAAATCTTTGATTATAGGACCCCATAGACCCTGAAGCCCAGGGGCAAATTGTCCCCTCTCCCCTCTCGGTGGCCCTGTCAAAAAGAACTGCTCTTTTATTTAAAACAGGATGGGGAGGGTTTCCACAGATGTTTTATTTCCACTTTGAAGTGTCACTTGAAATTTCCTGGTCCGAAGGTTCTTATTTGTTTGGTCATCTTAGGGTTCATGAATTTCTTATGTAGTTTCCTATACCAAGATATGCGTCCATTCATTCATTAGAGTCCATTATTGTGAGGTTTCAGGGTATCATTTTCTCACAAAGTGTTAGTAGCACGTTGTTCTAGAACCACTAGGAAGTTAAGCGCTCGCTTCGCTCGCGCTTCAACATTCCTAGCTCCTGCGGAGAGCTTTTTATAGACTTGCTCCAAGTCTGTTCCTTGCTTCCTTCAAACCGTTCCATCTACGGTAGTTCATGGCTCAGCCATCCCACCATTCCGTGTGAAAAAAAGAGAGGAAAAGAGTGTACAATTTGCAGCCTTATGAATTATTAATGATATAGATCTTTTTGTTTTAATGACGTATGCGGACATTATCCTGTCCGCTGGGACAGAGCAGAAACTGCGTAAAATGACGTCATCAAGCAATCTGACATTAGGAAGTGTGTGGGCAGATAAACTTTTTGAGATGATGAATCAAGAGTTTACGGCCAAAAGAACAAAATATCAGGTGTTGCCGATTTTTGGGATCTGTTGCAGGGAGTTAAAGGGGCTGAAAGTTGCGAGTTTTCGCCCATGCGTGGTCGTCCGCTGGCGGATAGCCCCAATGAACCATTGAGCATCGCAAGGGGACAAATGCTTTCTGGTGCAGAAAGTTGTAACGGGATAAAATGCATTATTTCTAATTCAATTGGTTAGATAAATATCTTTGCTTGCAGTCTTTGTCTTCCAATAATCGTAAGCATCCTGGATGATTGTATAGAAAACATAGAACACATACCCCCGCATTTTTGGCAGAACAGCTCACACGTACCGTATCCCATTGATAATCCGGCTGCAAATAGTACGGCATAATGGAATAACCAGAGCCAGTACATATAGGACCTAACCCTAACGGACCAGACCCCTGGGAATGCCTATTCCTTTCCGTCGTGAGTTTGTAATGGCGGTGCAGAAGTTTCATTCCAAAATAAAGGGAAGACCAATACAATAATAGCTGAAAAGAAATAACTAAACTCTGGATACCAAGTGCAAGAATGCACGATCAGGCACATTGATCATCTAACCAACAGAAAAAAATTCAAATTGAAAGGAGGGAAGACCAACAAAGACCCACGCATGATCCTGTAAGTCTAGGAAGGGCCTGTAACTTACTTCAATTTTCCCAGGACAAGATTCAAATTGACATTTCGAACAACAATCAGATGACACACAATGCCAAAATCTAATGGAAACCAAAGCTATTGCAACGGTCTTCACTTTTTTCATTTTAGGATGATACATTTTTACACCTCAAGGTGCTTTCTAGCAAGCACAGAATAGACTTGAATGTGCAGAAAAATTAAGTCGGCCATTATCAATGTACCCCATCAGTTACCAGGAAACACAGAAAAGAATGGTTATTCTGGTTGGGTCTGGTCCGTTTGGTCCGGTCCTACTGGTCCTGGGTCTGGTTTTTCCGTTATGCCAAATTGTACAATTCTGTTCCATTCCCTCGTTTACAAATTCATGCCTTGGTGGAACGTTGGCATGAAAGATCCATAAGCGTACGGGAAGAAAAAATTTTGGGGGGCGGCCCGACACAAGGCTCATTGTTTACTAACATGTTTGCCCGACTAAGAGCAAAAGTTTGCCCGAATGGGGCTGATTTTTGAAAATTTTTCCGAAGTTAGGCCCGGCCCCCCCCCCCGCCTCCTGCTCTTATGGGAGGATCCAGCAACAACCGAAAAGGGAAGAGTACAACGAACTGACGGAAAAGACTTAGGGCAAGTCTAGGTTTGTTATAACATCAGATAATTCTTCTTGAACGTATAGCAACCATTATGAACATCAGCAATAGGAGACCTTCACACAAGATCATACTTTCACATCTTGAGAGAATTCTTGCTCAATTTGACAAAAGATCTATTGTGATTGGAAACTAAGGATTTGGGCCAGTACTGAAAGTTGCTCAAAATATTCCGGTTTTTGAGTACTCAGAGTTTCTTAGGACTTCTTAAAGGTTATATAGCTGTCTTCATGGTCACTCTCTGTGCCCTCCTGAACATTTCAAAACAATGTTTATTGAAGCTTTTCCAATGTGTAGACATCACTCAATTAAATTTGCCGTAACACGATACAAGAAACAATTGAAAATAGAATAGAAATATGTGAAGGAGTTCCTTTATGAAAACAAACAGTTTCTTAGGTGATGTTTTCCCAGTACTGAAGCTTCATAATTTTTTGACGACGTGATAGTTGAGTTTCGTTATAAGCAGTTTGCTATAAAGAAATCCTTTCAGATTAAATTTTTACAAAAAGTGGTAGATTACCGCAATGCTTGGGATTTCGTCTTTTCAACTTCACCATAGCAAAATAAGCTTCGAAGTAGCGCCCCTTCTCATTGGGCGGGGGTGACAGGGACGTAGGAAACATCTCAAAGTGGGGGAACGACACTTCAAGGACACATTTTTCCTTACGAGGAAGGAGGCATTTCCTAAACATAAAAAGCCACTTCCTTGTTTATTGCAAAATTTACGAGGTCACGTACCCCCAGTGCCCCCTCGGTTCCTACGTCTGTGTGTGATACATTTTTCCCGGGATCCTCGTGTTCAATCATCGCTGTGAAAGGTTCCTGTAGCCTGCGCGCAGCCTGGCTGCTCACGGGCTGCTCACACTCGCAGGCTAAAGTTCCTGGCGAGGTTTGATGCATTTGGAGAGGTCAGCCTCGATCCGATTGACCATCAACGAAGAGCAATGGAAAAGAAGCAAAAGACACGATTTATAACTTTTTAGGGTTCCTCGTTGCAGAAAGGATGACTGAAAAGTTTATTTGAGACCAAGAGCCGATATTTATCATTAATTCAGTAAATAATGGTAATGGCTTTAAAATCTAATTAGGAAGAGGTAATTTCCAATCTGAATAAGTATATTTTTAGAAAGATGAACGGTTTAAAAAATTTGATACCTCAGGCGGGGACTATAACAATGGGTTAGGAAACTCCTAGAAACCTTGACGTATTTTCCATAATTTCGTTAGAGGTCTTGAGAATTGCTTCATTAGCTCAAATATTTTGTAGAATGATGCTTCTAACATAAGTAGATTTTGTCAAGAAAGACCGTTCATCTTCTATGAAGTGATATTAAGGCCAAAATTAAAAGTTAAATGTTAAAAGGCATTTTGAAATCCAAACCTATAAAATCGTATTCAAACATGCAATTTGAAAAGACAATCTCTAAAGTAAAAGGCCATTCAACATCTGAAATGCAATTCGATAAGCCATTTCGATATGACAAAACGATATGCCAAAACGACACGCCATTTTGAAAAGCCATTTCGATATGCCAATTCGATATGACAATACAATAAGTCAATACGATATGCCATTTCGATGAGCAAGACCAGAATTTGAAATGATGTTGCGTAGTCTTTTATTCTGAAATCATTCAACCCCTAAGTGATAGGCCAAAATCTACATCCGAAAATGTCAGACCATTGGTTGTGGAATTGGGCTCTTGGACGCCAAGGAATGGCTGACTCTTAAGCGAGCTGCATGAGAAAAATAGCAATAGGAAATTAACAACAGGGAAACTTACCAACAACAGAATACAAAAAATTGACGAAAAGCAAAGGAATGTACGCATTTGCAATATTTTTGCTTAAAAAGAAAACTCTGTCCCGTCAATGTATGAACAACAAGTAAATTCGTTGTTTGTGTTGAAACATACAAAATGATGCATTGAGATTATTGCTATTTTCTATGCCTCTTTGTCTGCCTCTCTTTGTTGGCAAGAATCACGTTTTGTCGCTTGCTCTACTTCCCTTTTATATGAAGCTAAGAATTTAGGCCAGAACTGAAAGTTTCTTAGATTATATAAGAGTATTTGCGAGAGTTCTGAAAGTGTTCCATGTAATAATCTTCGTGTTCGCTACCTGTCTCACCTTTGAAATTCCAAGCCAAAATTTTTGATGTCTCTGCAGTTTCCAAACCATTTGGAGACCTGAGAGAGTTCAGTTTCTTGTCAGGAGTTTCTTACAAAAAATACATGAACGACTAATTGTAAAGAAATGGAAAATAAAACTATTAACCCATTGAAAAATACTGGCGAGAGTCAATTCATTCCCAAAAATCTGTTACACCTGTTGAAAAATCCTTTCTTTAAAAAAAAAATGCACCGAAAAAGAAACTAAAATCTTCTTGTTCCGAAGATATCTCGTCCACTATTTTGAAAATGAGAGACATACCCCTTGGATATCGCTCCCTGAAGCAGGAGGCAGCTCTATCATATCACTTTTAACATGCACGTACCTAACAGACAAAAGTTTTGGCGTGCATGTTGAAGGCTTTTATTCAACCAGCATACCTAAAACCTGCCGTCTCTTGGTTGGCCATTGCTGTCGCCATTTTCATGATCCATAAGAATGGCGATAGCAAAAGCCAAACAGAGATGGCATGTGCAACACATGATGGTTGAGAATGGGTCCTTTACATGTATGCGGCATGTATGCCTAAAGCCCCCAAAGCACTGATTGTCTTCATGGATGCAGCAACTCAGATCAGTTGGTGCAACGCAGTGAAAAATTTCAATGTACACATAGACGTAGGAACTAAGGGCCAATGGGGGGCACTGGGGGCACATGCCTCCAAATATTTTGCCATAAACTATGAAGTGCCCTTTTTGTCTTTAGAAAATGCCTCCTTTTTCTTCAGGAAAAGTGCCTTCGAAGTGTCGTGCCGCTTAAGTTTGAGATGCTTCCTACGTCCCTGATGTGGAGCTAAGCAAGATCATATTCAAGATTATCTGGCATAAAAAATAAAAACAATCTCAATGCATCATTTTGTATGTTTCAACACAAACAACGAATTTACTTGTTGTTCATACATTGACGGGACAGAGTTTTCTTTTTAAGCAAACATATTGCAAATGCGTACATTCCTTTGTTTTTCGTCAATTTTTTGTATTCTGTTGTTGGTAAGTTTACCTGTTGTTAATTTCCTATTGCTATTTTTCTCATGCAACTCGCTTAAGAGTCAGCCATTCCTTGGCGTCCAAGAGCCCAATTCCACAACCAATGGTCTGACATTTTCGGATGTAGATTTTGGCCTATCACTTAGGGGTTGAATGATTTCAGAATAAAAGACTACAACATCATTTCAAATTCTGGTCTTGCTCATCGAAATGGCATATCGTATTGACTTATTGTATTGTCATATCGAATTGGCATATCGAAATGGCTTTTCAAAATGGCGTGTCGTTTTGGCATATCGTTTTGTCATATCGAAATGGCTTATCGAATTGCATTTCAGATGTTGAATGGCCTTTTACTTTAGAGATTGTCTTTTCAAATTGCATGTTTGAATACGATTTTATAGGTTTGGATTTCAAAATGTCTTTTAACATTTAACTTTTAATTTTGGCCTTAATATCACTTCATAATCTTCAGTCTGAATTCAAGGATGTTATTGCAATTAATTCTTTTCTTTATACCATTTCATGGGGAATTTTCTTTTGAGGTCTCGAAACAATGTGCAATTAAGTTGTTTTTTATGGAAATACGAATTCAAAAGGCGGAAAAAGGTACTGTTTTCGATTAAACAACATATCAACTCATGCTGCTTCATGGAAACTCATTATCTGCTGGCGACAGGCTGGCAAAAAAAGCGTGAAGAAAGCGAGATGAAAGTTTACAAGTCAGAGATGCAGAATGTAAGTTTCCTTTGCTTGATTATAGAATCTAAGTCCGACTGTAGTATTTTTGCCGTTAACTTAAGAAACCATTTATTTTTACAAAGAAGCTCCTCACCATATTTTAACTTACTATTTACTTGTTTCCTCATTATTCGAAAGGTACATGAGTAGTGACTAAACATTGGAAAAGCTTCAAAAAACATTCTTTTGTAATGTTCACAGGGGTACAGCGGTAGTGAACATGAAGACCGTTAAGAAATCTCTAGGAAATACTAAGAAAGTGAAGAGTTCTCAATATGTGATGATTTTGAAAGAGAGTTTCAGTACTGGCCCAAATAGTTAGTTCTTACAGAAGGATACGTGTAATTTTCCCACATTTATCAAGTTTGATATCGATTTTCAGTGAAACGTTCTTGGATGGGGGCTGTGTCTTTGTGTAGGGTATTTCTAAAAATGTGTAATGGATGTTTTGCGCGGTTTTGCGTGAAAGAACCGATTTGTGGAGAGGCCGCCAGACGGTTTACCATTGGGCGGCGGTGCCAACGAATTGTTCGGCTTGGGCAGCTCGGCAGCTGCATGCCCCTGGATATTGCGGGATTTTTTATATCTCTGGATTTTCTCTTTCATAGGAGGGGGGTAGGGACATTGAGTGGAACCACCCCAGGAGATGTGTGTGGGTGGTAGCGGTATTTTCAAATTGTATGAGCGGAAGATTTATTGTTCTCACATATAGGAAGAAGTTCTCCAAGGGAAATTCAATAGGAGGAAGAACTTTCAATATTTATTGTTTTACATGGGGCAAAAGGGCAGGATTGCGATTTTTGGACTGAGCACCCAAGGCCAAAGTCGGCGCCCTGGGAGAACCATAGAATTGAATTCCCGTACAAACATCGAATAGATTGATTGTTCAAATACAATGGCTTATTGTTTTTTCACAAAGATGGATTCTTCAATACACAATGGTTGACAAAAGATGAAAGCTAATTGGATAATCGTTTACCTGCCTTATATATATAGATTTGCCACCAAGGGGATATATTCATAGGAAAGTGTTATTTCAATGTTAATCGCTTAACTTCAGATGTTTCGAAACAGAGTAGCAATGGCAAGGCAAGACTGTATTTTAGAGGAAAATATGCAACTGGATAGAAAGGTTACTGCAGTGGCGGATTTAGGGGGGCAGATGGGGGCAACTGCCCCCCCCCCCCCTTCACGATGAAAATTCAGCTTTGGCGCCCCCTTTTTGGCAAGAAGGGCGCCCCTTATCCTGTAGCAAATGCACTCTTTTTTCAGTGATTCGTTCTGAATACGGAGAAACATATAAACTAAGGCGCTAATTAGTAGAAAACCAGAGAATTTTCTCGAAAAGTGCCCAGAAATTTTCGCGCGCCTTCGGCGCGCTCACTTTCCATCGTATCTTTGGCGCCCCCTCTCCAAGTTGCCCCCCTTCAACTTGGGTCTGGATCCGCCCCTGGGTTACTGGGCATAGCCTGCTTCGTCAAAATGAATGTCAATGAATTACAACGACTTCAGGAAGGGGTAATAGCATGTGTAGGACAGGAATTGTTGGAATGACATCCTAGAATGAAATTAAGGTGCAATTTGCCTCTCATTTACGCAGATTGGTGGTGCGAAAAATATGGAAGATTGGGAGAAAGTAACAAGAAAGCTTATTCACAAGAGGCTTTGTTAATGTTTGGATCTCTATTCAATAACTAAATGAGGAAATGAGAAGCATAGCAATAGAGAAATTAGGATCTGTGATTTTAGAAAGTAAAAAGAGTTGATATTTACAAGCAAACTAAGGTAATTTCTTGATGCAAAAAGTAGCATTCTTATATGGCTCAATAGATTGCTGCAAGTGTTAGGAGACGCATGAGACGCCACTAAATTCATGGAATAGTAAAAGCGACCAAGAGAAGACAATGCTGTGAAGTACATGGAATTAAAGCTAAATTACAGTTTCTATCAAATGAAAGCAGCAATGCAACCTGTATACAATTTAAATGGATCATGTGCTGGAATGGTTCGAATAATTGAAAGCATCAAGCATGAAAGATCCACTTGCCTTATATAAAGGAGTAGCAATCAAAGACAAAATACAAGTCCATTAATCGGATTTATGCGAGCAACTTATTTGAAATTATAAAAGGGGTTGTCGAGCAGTAGAGGGAGAAGCAGGAATCGGGAATAGTATGAAGCTATCTCGGAAAAAGACCTGTCCAAACGGCAGTGGCGGAGCCAGACGAAAAATTGTCAGGGGGTAAAAGTCCAAAATTTTCCGACTCGGGGGGGGGGGGGTAAAAGGGTATACCCAGACATTTTTATTGCATTATTCAACTGCAATTTTACTCACTTTTTCAAAAGTGGGGGTGTACTTACCCCCCCCCCATACCCTCCGCTGGCTTTTCCATTGCCAAACGGTGGCTATGATTAAAAGACAATGGAAGTTGTAGCAGAACGGTGCTCCAATTCAGCACAGTCAGAGCCATGGTTTAGATACCTGAAACTGAGTGAAGAGAGTCATTTCAAAACTATTATAAGAGGAGTAGAGAAGGAAATGGAAATGATTCAATTCACAGTGAGTGCAGGATGAGAAGAAAATTAGAAACGTTGCGATAGTTAAGTTTCTGAGGTAGATAACACTTAGAATTCTGCTTTCAAGGGACCGCATGCTGAGTTAGAGGACGCAAAAGGAGAAAATAGGGGTTCCTGGAAGTGGCATAGCAGAATATCTACAGAAAAAAATTTACATGACTTTAGTGATTGTAGCACATTTTGCACGCGAAATGTTGCCATTTGAAGGTCAGCCTAAGTATGAAATATGAGAAAGTACTAACAAACTGAAGGAAAAGAACAAAAAAAAATTGGCATAAAAGATTTCTGTTGAGTTTGAAATGTAGCAAGCACAACGGGAAGAGGCATGTAAATAGGGAAATTTACAAAGACTGCAATGGATCTTTACTTAGTATATGCTTTGAAGTATTAGATCCTACTTGAGTTTTCCCTTAAGACTTTTCACCCATGGATTGTAGTGAATTCTATACAAAAATCCGAAAAGTTCTCGAAACCTTTACTTGGTGAGCGGATGAATTTGACAAGCCAAAAAACTTGGTTGATGCATAACTATAAATACCTTTGAATAAGAAAGTATCAACCTTTCCCTTTCCTGTTAAAAGTATTTCTGCGTTATAGTGATATCCTTTAGAACACTGTTTTGTCAAGAACAGTGCATTACAGAAATAAAGAAACAAAAGCACATAACATAATGTCAAGACCCCATTATATGTCCTCCCCCCTCTCTTTCATCTCTAAGGCTACAGAACGAAGCTTGAAATGCAGCGGCATTTCTATAGGAGGACCTCATCCATTGAGTCATTGTTGGGGAGACAAAGTGCTGACCCTTTTGTTTTGTCACATCGTGTTTCAGCTTTGTTGATAGCGAATCAATGCTGGGGCTCACACTATCATGGGTATCGGTACTATTGTTTCTTTCTTTTATTCTTAACGGTCAAGCTAATTGCATAATACGTCATTGAAGTAAATCGTTAGTGCACATGCGATCTGAGCCCTTTTTGGGGGATTCATCGAGGCTGACAACTTAGCCTGTTCATATCCCCAACAAGTCAGTTGTCAATGGTGAGAATAATAGTATTTGCTTCCTTTACTGTACCGTATAGCCTCCGCAAATAAATACACTAATCGAGCTTGGTATGATCATATGAACATCAAGATTGACATTATTGTAGTTCAATAAATGTTACCCTGGGTACCAGACCCTATCCCTTAGGGAGTCTGGTACCAGATTTACAAACATGGGAAACATTTAGGGCGATGGTTGATAGCCTTTTGTGTTTCATATGAGTTGAAGGAGTAAATAGAATGGGTATATCTATAATTTTGCCTTGAAAGGAAGGGGTTTATTAGGCAAGGGACGTTATAGCGCGGGACTGAACAGAGTTGCTCTTTCCCTTCGTAACCGTAATGAAAGCAAAGTACGACGGCGGGCCTGCGCGGCGCCGCAGGCGACGCGCGGCAAGCCTAGTGGTTTTTATATCGAATGTAGTTGATATTTTTTGAAGTTTTAGCAGCATCTATTGAATTCGACACTGCCAAAATACGATTTTTAACTGGATCTTTCCCATGTGGCAACAAAGCATGCAGCATCAGAACATGACTGTTTTTTTCCTTTCACAGCGCCTAATTCGTATGAACATGCCTGTGTGTGGTGATCAGACTGTAACATTTCATTCCACCCTGTTTGCATTGATAAGGACCAGTCTTGATATCAAAATAAAAGGAAATATGTTCAAGAATGACCAAGAGCTACGAAAAGCGATACAAACTATCTGGCCAAATATGCCTGAAAAGAATGTCGAGAAGATTCTACCAAAACAAACAGGTAGGAAAATATTATTTTTGCTTTTCTTGGGGGCAGTTAAAAGCTCCAGTTGAATCACTTTCGAACTAATTTCTTGCTTTCCAGAAGGGAGGCTAACGCAACATACATTTACGTTAACTTGCAGTTTGTGAATTTAGGCATATTTAGGCAAATCTGCTTTTCTCATTGATGAGGAAAGTTCTGGAATGGCCTTTCATTCGGCTGTAAGCAGGCATCTTCCGTTAATAGTCCTAGCCAATCTATTTAGGCTTTAGTTTGCAATGTTTTAGGCTCTTAGACTTTTTGGCCTTCATACTGTATTTAATTTCTTCAAGGAATTTTTTACAATAATTAATGTTTTAGTGAGGTCCCCTTGAAAAACAGCTTTGGTTGAAGGGCGACCTTCCTAACAAGAATGAAATATCAATTATGAAAAACTATGAATGAAATACATATTGAAGATGGCAGTTAGAACAACCCCCACACAAGAGTATTTCAGCCTTTGTGTCATTTTTCAAATTTTGTTGTCTTTCTTTCTCTTTTGCATTGTGATCGGTATAAGTGATTGCTTTATTATTCTTGTCAGCTACTTCAGGCCAGCAAATGACTGTTGGAAAAATATACTGTGTCAAGTTATTGGTGACAAACTATCGCACCACCAAGGCAAAAGAGGTAAGGAACCAGGCTCACAGCATCGCGTTTATAACATGGTGAGCCTGATCATAAGCTCACAGATTACAGGCTTTCAACCATCTTGTTACAGCTGCGAATAAGCCTTATTTTGTGGAAATCAATCAATCAATCAATCAATCAATCAATCAATATCTATATTCAAAGTCTGTATTTACAGTTATATTGAGATAATACTAATTGAAACCAACTATTTACAAACATAATATATACAACGTAGAAAAATAATTTTTTAGTCAGCGACATATTTTACATGTGCATCTATCTGCACTCCACTGGAGATGGATGGGAAATATAGCTTAGCCCAGTTAAAATCGGAAATATAACTTAAGAAACTATTTATTTTGATATAGGAAATCTGCGAGATACTTTTGTCTTATTTTCACTTGTTTCCTGCATTTTATTGCTCGGAAGGTACTTGAGTAACGTCTCCACACTGGGAAGGCTTGAAAGAACTTGTTTTTGTATGTTGATGAGGGCGCATGAAAATTATTACGGAACCTTAAAAACTCAGTTTCCCTTGTTCACTAGAAATTAGTATTGCCTTGCTACGCGGTATTGCCTTCACGAGAATCTAATATCTATCTTTGTCTTTTTCCGTAGGATATTGTAGTCAATGAAGAAGAGCCTGTGGTAAGCTTTCTTCAATTTATCATTTTCCAAATTAATCCATCGTTATGTCACTCTTCTTCTTCAGCTACCATGCAAATGTCAAAATTCACTCTTAGCACTTTCTGTGGTGTTTCCTTGATGAACTCAGCAATTATTTTCTGGATGATGTGTTTCTGTCTACCCCGATCACCCTTACCATTGATCTTACCACAAAAGATTTCAACCCTGCATCATGTCATTACCACACCCAACCTCATGTCAAGTTTTTGAAAATGGTCCACTTGTTTGTTTTTGATATCAAAATTGCGAAACTTGATATCATTCTTTATACCTGAATTGCCAAGATCATTACTGTTCTTTATATCAAAATCGCGAAAGTCGATACTGTGTTACTGTTTTTTATGCTAAAACTACCTAGTGAGTGTGAAGAAACATGGGGTGTTTGGTGGCGGACTGTGACTTCGCATTTTGCCACCTGATCGTCGCAAACTAAACTTGTCCGTTACTGACTCAGCTGGTACAAAAATCGATACCGTTCTATGATCAAGGTCGCGAAAGTCGACTGCATTTCTTATGCCAAAAATCATGAAGTCGATACCCTTCTGGTTGGCTTGTCCCTGAGTATCCAAAAATATACATACTGCCTTGTCTGAGCTTTAGACTCAACTCAATTTCTCTGTCCAACAGGGAACGCCTTCAGTTTTCAAGCGAATTATCTCATCATTTCGAAGAAGAGGCTCATCAAGGCGAAGATTAAGCCCCGAGGAAGAAGCCTTTGAGATGAAGTTGAAACCTCGGGATGCTGCGAAGCCTCATACTACGGTGAAAAGAACGAGAACTCTGTCTTTACAAAGGTGAGAGAGTTGTTTTTTCGTGAGTTGTTTGATGTGAGACAGAATTTACAAGCAAAAACAAAACTTACTTTGTCAACAAAATTGCATAAACCTCCAAAATAAAATACCCGTTGTAGATTATCAGATCAAATAATGCCTACATATCAACATCAGAAATTTCTACGAAATGCGAAATTTTTCTCGAGAAAGTGAGCTGTTGCGAAGGTCCAACCAAATCAAACTCTGTCCAACATCATATTTTTGGCGAAAAATCTGTGAATCATGAATATATTGCAGTTGTTGGTGAGTCATTGTGCGTTATACCCAAATCTTACCTAATATCCAATGTGGGACCAGCTTGAGTAGCCCTGTCGTTGCGTTGTGTGATCAGTTCCCGAGCTTTCATTTAGTGTTTTAAGGAGTTTTAGGGGGCAACTGCCCTCGTTGCCCCCGTGCTATGTACAGGTTTGCACAGCAGCTTTCCTGCTTACCTACTAATATAAAGACCATCGACGGATATTTCCACGGGTACCAGTGTGCATCAAGTGCTGTAGAGGTTTTATGCATCGTGCACGCATGCAGTCATCAATGTCTTTTTGCGGCGTATACGTGTGATATATCTCTGCATTTGACTTATTATGCTTTGTCTTCAAGCTGCATCATTTTCACATTCATCGCTGTTCTTTAGCGTATTTGAAAAGATCTGACTTCACAGCGCAACAGTATGAACGGAAGGCTGTAACGTATAAGTTTTACACCGTTTTTATATGAACAAGGAAGCAATGTGAACGGGGTCGAAGTGATTAGGTATACATAGGTATCGTAAGCATTTATCTCGCATTCTCTTCCCTCATCGTTCGGGCTTTTTCCCAAGACATGCAATTTCTGTCTAATTTAGTCTGATTGAAGATATACATGTATTCTTATATAAAAAACCAAGAATTTAAGCCAGTACTGAAAGTTTCTTGAAATTATCAGATTTTCAGTACTCAGAGTTTCTTAGGGGTATTCTAAGGATCCCAAAGCAATGTTCATGTTCACTACTTGCATACGTGTACCCTCCTGAACTATTCGAAACGAAGTTTCTTTGAAAGCGCTAATTGCATTGAAGACGAGGTCCATCTGCTAATCGACTGTAGTGCGTACCAAAATTTAAGGCGACAATATCTGAGTCAGGAAATCATGCAAATAATCAACAATCTAAAGGACAAAAATGAAGCATTCAAAGTGATAAATACTAATGAAGAACCAAGCAATATTCTATCAATCGCAAAATATTTGAAAGAGGCATTTAAAAGCAGAATGGTTTCAAGTTTGGTCTCGTAGCCGCTTCGGTTTAAATTTTGTTAATCTGTTTCTCTTTACTGTTCGTTTTGTTCTTAAGTAGTTTTGTTTATTTATGAATTTTGTTTGTAGTTTGAACTTTGTTGATGTGAATGTTTTAGTTTATTTAGTGCATAGACCATGAACCGCCGGTATAGTGTCGTTAGAAAAAAAAAATATGATACTGGAAACAAATGAAAGGAAAGCAAAAACATGTTAGGGATTTCTTTTATCAAAATACTGTACTTTTTTAGTTCTTGGGGATCTGAGAGAGAGTTAAGGTTCTTATGAGCACTTTCTAATGAAAAATTATACTTGTATGCTTTTAGTAGAGGTTTAGGCCCCGTCCACACGTATCCGGATATTTTTGAAAACGCATCTTTTTTTATCCGTTTTGGGTTAGCGTCCACACGGAGACGGCGTTTTCGGTCACCAAAAACGAATCTTTTCGAAAACGCTCTCCAAAGTGGATCTTTTTGAAAACGCCGTTTTCATGTTCTCGTGTGGACGGGTGAAAACGGAGCTTTTCGAAAACGCTGACGTCACAGCATCGATTTACGACGTATCAGAGCATGCGCACGGATCTTTGGGGACAACAAAAGGGCATTTTGATTGTCTGTTTTCTTTTGTCGAAGTTCGAACAGCGAAGTTTGAATGTAGCAGCGTCTTCGTGTGGACGGGGATATTTTCGAAAACGCTCCTCGTGTGGACGCGAATCTTTTTGAAAACGGATAAAAAAGATGCGTTTTCAAAAATATCCGGATACGTGTTGACGGGGCCTCAGTATCAAAATAGCTCACTTCAATCGGTAGGATTAAAAAGCCACGGGAAAAAGCAGGAAAAGGTATCCGCTCAGTTGGATTCATTGCATATGTGCATCAGTGATATTTTTAGCACAGGACGTTGATGTGTTGCATCTGCTGCTCTCGCCTAAGAATAGGGCTCAGGTCTTTAAATGGTGGATGTAAAATTCTGTCACATTTTTCTTTGAATTAAAGTGTTTGATAGGAACTATGACTGATTTGCTGTAAATCTACCGTGGCAATCTTAGGCAGTGTGTCCATGTAAGTAGAAGGCTACGAGGGGGGTATCTCGGAAACATGTGATCTTTTGTCGTGTTTTCATGTGACCAGTTGTTTAGGCTTAGGCCCTGACTTTGTTTTCGAATCGTCACACACCTTGAGTCCATCACTTCTGTCCGCCTGTGTTGTCATTAGGAATGGTTTCGTTAGCTTGACATTGCTTTCCAATCTCTCTTCATCCCCCCTGCTATAGAATGTCTTCAAAACTAACTGTCTCTCGTCACTGTCACAGCCAAGACGTTCGCTTGGTCGAAGCTTGCTTTGCCGCCATTCCACCATTGCTCATAAGGTCTTGACAATGAGGCTCTCATTTTCATGTGATCAGTTTACATCAGCCGGCTGCTAACCAATCAAATCCTCGAACAGTTACATGCATGTCAGCATCGTGTCAGCAGTTTCATGGTTCGTGCATGCAACTTATTCATATATGGACACACTGCCTTTAACCAGAAGATTTACAGGTTTCTGCTTGCCACCATATTGTAGACTTTCATAAACTCTGGTTTTCTTGAAGTTTGTATCAATTTTCTTCAAGTAATTACAAAATAATCAAGATGCCACCATTTTGAAAATAATCAAGATATCACAAAATAGAACTTTTAGCTATTCAGCAAAAGAGCCTGGATTCTAACAGCATAGATTTTTTAACTCTGATTTGTCCTGTAATATTTTATTGATAGTTGTAAATAATGTATATTGTAAATAGTAGGCCTTAATTAGCTGTAATTTAGCTATTCTTTCGTTTTTAGCCTACTTTAAATAGATTTTTAATAATAATAATAATAATAATAATAATAATAATAATAATAATAATAATAATAATAATAATAATATAAAAATAAGACTGTTTTTAAAAGCTAACGTTTCGATTAAAAATCTTCTTCGGAGATTCTAATAATAATAATAATAATGATAATAATAATAATAATCGAGCGTTATTTTTATACATTTTCATACGCGAGGTTCGATCGAGTGGCGTTAGAGCTTCTATCACTATTGTGCACGTTCGAAAATTCTCAACACATAGCAAAGTATTGTTCAATTGAGATTCTTTTCGGAATAGCCAAAGGGTCTATTGATGTGGCAGATTTACAGCAAAGTACCCAAACTTCCTTTCAAGTCAATCAATTAGTACAAAAATATAACACAATTTTACAGCCACCTTTTTTAAAAATTTGAGACCCATGCTGGTTGAGTAAACTCTGTTACTTATTTCTTTGAATTGAATGGCTTCGTGGCATTCAAGCTTAAAGTAAGATTATTATCCCGTGAAAGAGAAAACAACACGATGGATAAGAAAAATTTGGCTCATAATATAAGCACATCAATTGTGCGTTATCGCGCAGTCTTATTCGCTGTCTGTGGTTCCGTTTATTTTAAAAAACCCATGACCTCGACTGCTAGTTTATTAACTCAAAATCAGAAATCTTCAGTAAAATTGCCGATCCTCACTGAGTCACTGATTACCAACGATGAACACTTTCCGCTGTATGACTCTGTCAATTTCCAAAAGCCCGCAACCATCACTTTTTTCTTCCCCTGAAAACCTGTTAAGTATCTATATTTAAATAGCACTCCCTGTCAGAGGTGAGGTGGACATAAACATGTTTTGATCATGAAAGGAATTGACGTCAAATCCTTGTTCACCTGCAAACATAGCGGTGGAGGAAGCTCTTAGTTTAGGCAGCCTGCAAACCACGGAATCACGAATCGACGGAATCAAATGACGAAATCATTCATCATATAAGAGTGAAACTAGTCAGCACTGAAGGGGAAAAAAGCGCAAAAGACCGAACTGATGCCTGCTTTCTTATGTTTTCGACCCTCTTCTTTCATCGTATACTTTATATAAGAGTGTAATATATCTCAGAGCTGCAAAAAGTATCAGAAACTGGGAACCAGCTCCCACAAAATTTTTCAATAAAAATTTTCTCATACAAGGAAAAGACGATTATTTTGCGATTTCCGCGAAAATGAGAACATTTTTTTACTATTCTGCTGATCATAACCCCGCGTAAAATTGAAGACCTTGCAAACATCAATATTTGCAAGGATTCTTAAGAATTTTCAAGAATTCTTCACTCAAGTAAGTCAGTGAGGAGAGTTTTTGAAAGATAATTTTGATTCTCCAATTTGTTTGCAGTATATCAATTGGACCTTTTTTCAGCAAATCAGGGCCAGCATAAGTTCATGCGACTTCGCAGAAAATTTTCTTCATTTAGCAGGTTCCTGGAAAGGAAAATTGTTTGCACCTCCGATATATCTATTCAGTAGGCGATTTATTTAGTTTTGTCTGATTTAAACTCTCAGGCTTCTCCCGAAAGTCAATAGGCTGTTTTAGCAGCAAGACGCGGACGTCCTTGAAAACGCCGCTACTTTTTTATGTTTTTAGAGCATTTTAATTTTCCAGGCTTTTCCCTCCCAGAAAGCTGCTCACAGACAGACAAAGAACAGTTTGCATTCTTGCATTTCCATCATTTGTGAATGTGCTCATATTGCATTTGCTTCCCTTCTCGACGTCCTATTTTTGCAGTGCGGCCTTCAAAAGTATACTTTTCAGGTTGTCAGTTTCAGAATAGAACGTACAATTCGTCTCTCGAGACTCGCAAAAAGTTTCGAAGTTGATTTCACTTTGTAATTTACATCCTCGAACAAAAGAATTATGCTGGCGTCTTCTTGATTCGCGTCTTCTTGCTAAAACAGCCTAATGCAATGTCATCCTCGCCAAATATTGATTTACAATTTGTTATGATATGTACTTCGCATAGAGATATCCAGTTCTAGAGTCTAGATACTCTCTTTGCCTTATTTTCAATAAACCGCACTGCACAAAGTAGTCCTTGATGGTGAATTCACGAGTGGATACAGTAAAGGGGGTATTAAGCCCCCCTCCTTATTAAACCCCGTCTGTAATAAGCTTCTCGAGTCTGAGTCAGAATTTGAAATAAACCCACCCTCTCTATTCAGTCCCCCTACTTATACAAAATTCTAGAATTTACCAAATATTTTCCATTTACTAAGCAACACAACCTTGCGTGTTAATTTTGGTGTGGTTTGGGATAGAAAGTTGTATCGAATCTATGTATTTGAGCCGTAAAATTGTATATTGATTCCGCAAAATAAGGGATAAAAAACTGAAAAGTTACCAAATATATCCTTGTCACTTGATTTTGTGAATGAGCCCTCTCTTGAAGGTCCGAAATTGAATAACCCCCCCGGGGGCTTGATAGGGCTTTTACAGTAATTTCAAAATCATGACATGACGTGCATAACGCTTCACGTACTGAAAGAGAGAGACAGGAGCTTCTTTACACAGTGCAAAAAAGCAGTGGGAATCCCCCATAACTTGTCTTGCTTTGTCCCAGGAGGGCTACTTGACTTTCTATTGTACGGGAGTGTGCACTCCAAGAAACAATTTTTCACCCTAATTTTTTGCCTCGAAATGATAGCACGCTTTTGTGAAAATCAACGAAAAGTGCCAAAACGCAAAAATTTCACACGGGAAATAACGATTTAGACAACCGGCTTTAGAAAAAATGTCTTCTTTTGATACATGCTTGATACCCGGCGTTAGAAAAAAACAGGCGAAAACTATACCCGGGAAGGAGTGCACATACCGTCAGCAAATATACAAGTACTCCACCTGGGGCTTTTGTAAAGACACGTTACCAAAGTTTCAATTTCCCATTGAGACAGAATGGAAAACTAAGGTTCTCGCGTGTGATTAAAATTTGTTGCAGTCTAGCAAATAGAAATATTGCACTCTCCTGTGATGCTGTCATTTGATTCCGTTGGTTCGTCATTTCGTTCCGTCATTTCGTGATTCCGTGGTTTACAGACTGTCCTTAGTTTGTTTATGGGAAAGATGTTTTACTGATTTTGCAATGATTATCATTATTATTTGATTCATATTTTCATGTTAAAATAATGGGCAGGTAACAGATGAGTCAAGGATCAGTCAATTTTACTTGTTTTTTTGGAAGTAGGCTGGCCAAATTTGATAAAACTCCCTGTGTAGATAAACAAACATTTAGCGTTTCTTCAAACGTAGAAAAATTAAATGCGGAGTGATTTCACAAAACAAAATGTTCAAATCAAAATTAGCATTTGACTGATAGAACAACATTTCAGTTTTGAAAATTGGCCGCGGACTTTTTATTCCACAGCCTCCCAAACCTAGTAACTTTTTTTCTAAGGTGCTAGCATAGCAATTTAGCCCCACAGCTATAATAATCAATTTCTAGCGATATATCTTATCGCTCCAACATTTACTAGACTTATGACCTGGAGTCCTTTTTGTGCTCTTTCACCTGATGATGGCCCTTCGGTCAACGCAGACTCATGATATTATTATACTCTGAAAAACCTGACTCTACGTAGGCCAAACTCTCAGCATCCTAGAATACCAATTAAATCAGACAGAAAGGTCTGTGAATTACTATTTTGAAGGCAATCATGATAGTACTTTCGATTCATTCGAATAACTGATAATATTTGGACGAGATTAAACGAGATTCGAGATTAGGGGGCCATGATTGGAGATTCGAGGACGTGATTCAATCATAATTCTACTGATGAATGACTGAATATCTTGAATATTTGTTCGAAAATTGATGTCCTATAAGTCTCCCATTGCATATTGTGTAAGGAGAGTCCTTGCAATTTGATATATGTTTAGGCCCTTTCTCATTCATTTTGCAACCATGAAATCTTTGTAAAGTTGAATTTACCTGTACCCCTAGTGCTTTACTTCTGAAATAATTCAGTCTTTCGGCCTTTGATTTGTATCATTCAGATCCGTGAAGTAGTCTTGTTGCTATGAATTTTTCAAAGTGGGAACTTTCTTCTTGCTCACCCGGTATATGAGAAGCATTTTTGGCTTCATACGGTTTTAGAAATGGTACGTAAAAGGTCAGTGCTGGTATTACGAAGCTGTCTAGCGTTGGTTTCAGAAAAATTTTTGAACAGCCGTATAAAATACTGAGCGCTTCATGGTTTATGGACTCACAGACCATATTCAATGTTTCTGTTTCTGTGAGATCGTTGACATTTGCAATCTTAACTGTCTGGTGGTGCAGACATTACGTAGGGGCTATTTTTCGCGATCTTAGCTGCACGATTTTGGAGTTTCTAGAGCTTGTCGAGTGTCGTGGTGCCACAAACATCCCCCCCAGACAGGGCAACAGAAACGGCAATAAGGCTCAACCATGATCCTGTACATGGTCTGCAACGTGCTTAAGGTGAGGTGAGATACTAAAGTTCCATTCACCTAAAGTTTCATTCGAACAATTCATTTGAGGGACTATACCTTTTCAACTAAGCAGTTTCTGACGTCAGATTCACGTTAGGCACCCAAATTTCAGTCTAACTGCAAAGTTTCATTATCTTGGTAGTTTCAGCGACTTTAAGTTTATATAATTTTACGTTTTGAATTTATAAAGGATTTAACCGTGAATTGTAACTGAGGGTGTGAAGTTACACCCTGAACGATTTTCATGGTCAAATCTCTTCATAAAATCAAAATTGCAAACCCTAGGAATATGAAATGTTGGAATTTGACTAAACTTTGGGTGCTACGTCTCCATCCGTGGCCAGAAGTTTCGTAGGGCGAAACTTTCAATAATATCTAAAACAAGGCCATTAGTTAAAAAGTTGTGTAGGGAAATAAAATTTTGCTCGGCTAATTTTAAAGTTTTGCAAAGATTCGAATCTTTGTTCATATGTACTTATGTATGTGCTTATCTTTGTTATCATCTTCCGCTCGAAGTTCAAATAAGGCAAACATTTTTCACCAGCTGCTTTCCGCATAATGATTGGTATCCGACTGGTGTTCAAGGAAGATATTGGAAAATTGTTCCAGTAACAATAGAAAAGTACCTGCCAGTGAGAATATGTATAACGAGCCTCTTTAGTAAAAAATCTTAAAAGTTCTGAGGCTTTTGTGACCGCTAAATAAATTATGAATGAGCATCTTGCCACATGAAACCATTTCCATCACAACTTTTTCCTGCAAACAAAAATTCATGCCTGTCAACTTTTCCAGAGGAGGTGGAAAAAATGGGCAGGGATGTGGGAAGGATACAACTTGAGATAGGCCCCTTTTCTGGGGGCATTTTGCCAGGTTTTGGTCGTGCAAATGCCGCCCCCGAGGGGATCATTTCCATGCTTGACCTGACGGGATTTGCCGCTCACCATCCTTCTGTGGAAAAAATTATGCGACAGGGTGTCCTTCTCTGACAAAGATTATCTGACATGGTATTATTATTGATAAGAAATTATGCAACAGGGTATACAAAGGAAGAGAACTTTTTTTAGAGTTCTCTTGGAACAATTGATTATGTATAATTTTAGCAAACTTTTATGCGACAGGGTGTGCTTTTAGGATATTTTTTATGTGACAGGGTTCAGGGTGTGGAGAGGGTTTTTCACACACCCCCGTCTCTTCTCTAGTCAAGTGCCCCCGGCGCCGCCCCAGCTTCAAAAGGATGCCCCTGCCTTATAGCAATCTTTTGAAAAACATCCTCGTGCCAATTTATCGAAAATGGACGATTTATTTGTTCTTCATTACGAAATCATCAATGTTGATAAGTTCTTCATACCTTATCAAAGCAATGATATTGAAAACTGTCTTGTTTTATCCCCGATATGGCAAATTAGGTTCAGTAATTTACCCGGCGTTATTCCGTCCTTCCTTAAAAACGAGTGAAAACACCAAGCAAGATTTCCCTTTGTTCTACTTCCTAGCGATAATGACTCTTGGATATGTTCATGTCTTTTGTCCTCATGGGAGAATGGAGTCCCCCTGAATAAGTTATTCACGCTAGGGGAAGACTTTTCAGCCCATCAAAAGGCAAGCACGTGCTAAAGCTTGCTGAAAGTCATCGCTGTGAGGTAAACACATTACGGATTGTTGCTTGCAATTTTAGCACTTTTTTCAAGGTTTCTCAAAGGGTTTTATTTTAGAAAATCACTTACTGAATCTGAACGGAATGACCGATTATAGCCAAGAAAATTTCTGAAAATAATTGAACATGTTAGCTATTCTTTCAGATATCGCAAAATATCGTTGCTTATATACTAAGGGAGCAGTAGCCTTTCAAACGCCGGGCGTTTTTGACTTACCCGGGGTAGGTGGCAAGTTCCCAGTACCGCAAAATATACTGGATGTCCCAGAAAAAAATTATACGGACTTAGTTGGTCCAACGATATGAATTTAGCCTTAATCGGTGGCTAAACTCTTTCAAAATGCTTCTCGATAGTGTGTCCAAAAGGGCCTACAGTTCTAAAAGCTTCGCTCTAAACCAGTGATATCAAAATGCGTTCATATCACACTGATGTTTTCAAGGCTCCAACATCAGAAAACGAAATGTCAATACTTAGAGTGATACTCTCTCTGACCGATTTTCTCTGACGACTTTTGCAACTGTGCGTGCTGTTTCTGCTTTGTTGTTCTCTCACGAAAAACGAGGAATCCGTTGAAGTCTGGAGCCGATGTTTTGAAACAAGAGCAGCATTTTGTTGCAGTTGCAGATACTGGCGTCATTGTTCCTAAAACTCCTTGTTTTGCAGCAGCGAAAGTCTTCATTTACCACCAAGCAGTCCAGGCAACGAATGATAAAATCCTAGGAGAAAACTAGATGCTGCAAAATGATTAGGTTTTAAGAACGAATCTTATGATGTAAACTTCATTAGAGCGCTAATTAGGTTACAAAGAAACACTTCACGTTGGGATATGTCCAGACATATTTCATGATCTTTGGTTATCAAGAATAGAATTTCCATAAACGTTGCAAGTTTTATGTTCTCGTGCTGATAAAGCCTTGAAGAGTTTGTTGCAAACAAGAACAAGCAAAGTACTTGATCCTAAATTTCGCTAGAGCGTTGCCAAGGAATTTCCGGATACCAGCAAGGGACTTTCAGAGAGCGGGCAGGCAGTTTATCATGGCTGCTGGCATCTAATAATGCGCTCATAAAGTGATAAAAAGATAGGAACACAAATGGAAGGTTTTCACGAGGTGGTAACTTCCATATGTTGAGCTATGGGTAGGCCCGGTTGGTGCAATGTTAATGAAGTTATGACACCACGCTCATCCATGATTTCGCTGAGAAAGGGGTACCTTTGAAGCAGAATCCTGGGACCTAGAATCTAGCAAAAAGGGTATTTTTCTTTAGAAAATATCCCAAAATAATTAAATGTTACTAAGAGACCCAATTTCACTTAGCCCACCAATGATATCCTTAGTTTTATGAGATTCTGCTGTTTTTCAGTAAAAGAGATATCAGTGAAGTAAATGTTCCTGAAGTGCAACAATCCCAAAACTTTCTCGCAGAATTGGTATTTGTACGGTAACAATCACCTTAAGGTTGAGTAATACTCCTTTAAAAGGGGGTTACCCTCGGAAATTTCTCGTGATAAGGGGTCTTTTCGCCAACTGAAAATTCAGAGAAAAGGGTATTCGATCAAATTGTATGGACAAGCGTGGTGTACCTTTTACTATTGCATTGCACCCACCAGGTGGGTAGGTCCCGCCCATAATAGGATGGGTTTAGAATCTCGAAAATCCTTAAATATGGGTCTCAGAATTAAGATTTTCTACTAGAAATAGGTAGCATTTTGACTTGCAACGAAAGAGTTGTCGAGTTTTGCATTTGCAACGTTAGATGTTTATCGTTTTAGCATAGCCATGGTTTTAGCTTTGAAACTTGGTTGATGGCGACTTTGCCATTGTACATTGAAAGTAAAATGAAACTTGATTTCTGGGAAGTTCAATAGGCTTCTTCTCCCAAAAATCCTTAAAAATGGGTATGAAAATCGACGGAAAACCTTAAACATGGGTCTTTCCCCTAAATGTTAGGTGGCAAGTCCCTTTTACTTGCTTGAAGCTTTCATTGAATCGAAGTTTTGTAGCCTCTCTAACTACGACTCATACCGTTTGTTTCAAAAGCCCTGGCGAACGGCCCCAAATTTTGGAGGTGGGGCACTTATATTTCTTGGATGAAAGCTGAAAACGATCTCAGAGTCATTCTCAAGTATTTTATAAAACAGTCGGAGAGCCATTTTAAGAAAACTATTTTGCATTTGAGCAACCAGGGCGAATTTTTAGAGCAAAGGATACATTCCAACAGGAATACATTTTGTAATACATTAGCAACTGTTGATTTAATTGACACCTTAATTCAAAGCGATTATTGACTGCAGATAAAGGAAATTCTCTCAACCGGTAAATCAAGACAAACACGCCGCAAAAGCTGTCCCAAAACCAGTATGGCAAACTCTCGCCTTGTGCAAACAAAAGGTGGTTTTTAAGAGAAGTTATATACTCATAACGAAAGAAGAAGGGTAAATATGAAGTTCTGTGTCGCGGATTTTGTTTATTTGATTCAGAAGCTGTTTGGTAATTGTTTCATTTAAGCTGAAAATAACCTAGAATTATAATGCCTTCTGCTCTGCTTCTGAATCAAATAAACATAATCCGCTAGACATAACTTTAGATTCACCCTTCTTCTTTCACTATAAGAAAATAACTTATCTGAAAAACCAGCTTTTGCTTGCACAAGGCGAGAGTTTCCCCTACTGATTTCGGAGCAACTCTTGCGACCGTGTTTGTTTTGATTTACCGGTTGAAAGAATTTCCTTTGTCTGCAGTTATTTCCTTTGAATTAAGCAACTGTTGCTTTTGTATTACAAAATCTGTCCTGATTATTACAAAGCGATTCAAGCAAAGAATAGCCTGCGTGCAGACTTTACTTTCCACTGCGAGAGAGCCAAGGCGGAACTTAATATCTCAAACCAGATACTGATTGGCTAAGAGACAATAGCCGAACAAAGGCAAGTATTATTACGCAAGATCCCAGAACTCAAAATTGGACGCTAATTCGCAGACTTTACAAGTTCCGCCTTGGCTCTCTCGCAGTGGAAAGTAAAGTCTGCACGCAGGCTAAGCAAAGAATACATTTCACAAATTCAGCGTAGACGATAATGATTTTTCGCTCCTTTTATTCACTTTGATTTGATCGAGTGCGCGCATAAGTATCAATTTATTCTTCAGAGCCGTGAATCGGTCTGTCATCAGTGACAGCTGAGTCTTTTGTTTTACAAAATTCACCCTTGATCATTTGAGTGCATTTTTGTTTTCGATGTGAAAACAACAAGGGCAGATTTTGTAATACAATAGCATCAGTCGCTTTGGTTCACACCTCAATTCAAAGCAATTAGCGAATGCAGACAAAAGGAAATTCTCTCAAGCAGGAATCCAAAACAAATGAAGCCGCAAAGTTGCCTTGAACCCAGTACGGGAAACTTTCGTTTGGTGCAAGCGAAGGGAGTTTTTTAAGAGAAAGTATGTGCTTATAAGGAAAGAAGATGGGTCAATCTAACGTTCTGTCTCGCGGATTTTGTTTATTTGATTCAGGAGCTGAGGATAAATGCGTACATCTGAGTAATGATAATGCCAAAATTTTAATGCCCTCTGCTCGCGCCTCTGCTCGGTTTCTTAATCAAATAAACAAAATCCACGAGACAGAACTTTAGATTTACCCTTCTTCTTTCGTTATAAGCACATACCTTCTCTGAAAAACCTCCCTTTGCCCGCAACAAACGAGAGTTTGCCGTACTGGCTTCAGGGCAACTTTGCGGCTTCGTTTGTTTTGAATTTCTGCTTGAGAGAATTTCTTTGTCTGCATTCGCTAATCGCTTTGAACTGAGGTGTGAGTCAAAGCGACTTACTATTGTATTACAAAATCTGCCCTTGTTTGTGAAAACAAAGTGGAGGGGGAGGGGTATCATCGTTGCTATCGAAGATATATCTTATTTGAAATGGAAAGGTTTTCAGAGATGTTGTTGTTAGTGCTGGTGCTCATCTGTTGCTTTGGAAATGTTTTACTTCTCATTCTCATTAGTGCTTTTTTGTCATGATAGCATTAAAACTTTACAAAAAAATAACATACAAGGATTGCAAAACGTTGCCACAAAGGGCATTGAAATACAAAGAAACCCTGTGACCATTGCATTTAACACAGACTCAAATTAACATTACCTGTATACATTACATTTTGCATGTCACGTATTACATTTTACATGTGACATTGCACGTATGGTATATTGCATATGTCGTGCCGAACACTTCCTAAAACGAATTCTCTGATCATGTTCTTTGTGCAAAGCAAAGAACCTCCGGCAACAAAGCCCCGTGGAGCCATAAACTTGAACTTTCGTTATGAGCCTATTTAACTGTACAAGTGCCTATATCTAAGACTGCGTTCACACGATGCCGGTACATTTTGAAAACGGTGAAAAATGTGACGGTAGCAAAATGTGAGCTAGCGTTCACACGATGCCGGAACGATTTGAAAACGGTTGGAAATTTGCCGGTAAATAGCTCGTTGCAAGGCTTTGATGCAAAAGAAGTGTGCCTAAACCCTAAGAATCGTTCAGTCTCGTTCCAAAAGCGTCTGAAAATGTTCTATTTTATGCCGTTTCCAAAATGTGCCGATTAGAGTTCCGTTTTCAAAATCTACCGTTTTCAAAATCTGCCGGCAAAAAATGTGCCGTTTTCGTGTGAACAGGAGGCCTATCCGTCACATTTTTTGCCGTTTTCAAAATGTGCCGGCATCGTGTGAACGCAGTCTAAATCAGAAAACTTAACTTTTAACACATTTTTGTTCACTTTATGCAATAGTTCTTTCATTAGTTATTACGTTTAGATTTGTTTATTTTCCTTCATTTTTTTCTTTTGTATTTCATTTACTTTTCCTTTTCATTTCCTCTTCATTGGCATTTCCTCTGTTCCAAGCATTTATGTTCATTTTCTTAGCTGACCATGTACTTCTTTATGATTGTATTGTGTCATGAGATTAATAATGATAAACAATTGCATATATCTTACATATTGGATATTGCAAATAGCTACTACAAACAGTAAATAAAAATAACAATTGCAAATAACAATGAGTCCATAAAGCAAAAAATCGGTTGTCCTAGTTTTGAACAATTTCTGCATGATTTCTTGTTGTTGTTTCTTTTTTTGTTATCGCATAGAAAAGCAAAGTGTTTCTGTTGTAAGTCTAGTGCTTTGCTCAGTCAGTGAACGTGTAAGAAGGATTGAATGATATGTGCACAAACAGTTTCAAAGGAGTAAAAGAAAACGGTTCGATCTTTGATGAACTGCGCGTTTTATCCATTATTTTCAACAAACTAGCAGTGAATAATTTTTCGCGGTTTAAAAGTTTACTTTAAAAATCTTTTCACTAATGTATATCATAACAGTTTGCTCGGAACCTTTTTTGGAAAAACTTCGTGAATTTACTATCAAAGAATCAACAATATAACAGACTCTGTCCTTAAAGATATCCCCGAAAAAGCTCAATCAGATTCCGTTATTTATCCTCAACTTCCTTAGAACGCTTTTCGTATATTTCTGCAGGCAGCATTGTAGTTTGACATGACCAGAGATCAATATTGAAAGCAGAGAAAATAGTTCTAAGAGCAGAGAAAGTGTTCCTCATTCTTTGAACATTGACTCAAAGATTGCGATTCTCAACATCATTTTTGCTCACTCCCGTTCTGAGGCATTTGATAGTTTCGTCAAGACTTAGATCGACTCTGAAAATTGATAAATGCTTCTTGAAAGGAAATCACTGTTAGTTGTTCCTCGAAAACAAGCCCAAAAACCCGGGGGGGGGGGGGTACCTCACTTTGGGTAAGACGGGGATGTGCGCCAGTTTTGGGTAGTTTTTGGCCTGAAAATTCTGGGATTGGGGTATCCTTTTACTGGAAAAGTTCTGTGATTGGGGTATACTTTCACTCAGAATTTTCTGGGATTGGGGTTTACTGTTATACTCAAAATTCTGTAATGGGTGTTGAATGAAAGTACAACTCAATGAATTTTCAAGCAACACGTGGTCAGTTTCAGGTGAACTGATTTCAAGTATTTTTGTGTTGAAAAACGTCCTCAGATCAGAACCTCGTTCCAATGGCCGCTTGGAACCAAAATAATCGTTCCCAGCCCTCAATCCCTTATCCCTTTGACGTCGAATTGTTTTTGTTACTTCTTCGATTGGGTATCAATATCTGTCATATATTCTGGGATTGGGTATCAATATCGGACCAAATTTCCGGCATTGGGTCTTAACAGAAATCCTTGCGGCGCACACCCCCGTATGAATTTATAGTGAAGTACCCCCCCCCCCCCCGGGCCCAAAAAGCAAGATTCTTTAACATATCCTTGACTTTTTTCAAAACGTGTTCGCTCACTTCTGTCCTGAGACATGTAGTCTCCTCAAGACGTTGAATCGAGCTGAAAACTGATGAATATTCCCTAAAAAGAAGCTAGATTGGTGGTTTCTCGATAAAAGCAAAATGTGTCAACAGTTTGCAAAAGGTTGCACACATTTTGATTGCTTCTTTCTTTTCATTTAATTGCTTGAAAGGATTTGCAGATACAGTAGAAACCCGCGTACGAGGACCTAAATTTTGCAAGTCAGCCTGACTTCGTTCTTATATATTGGGTGTTTAGTGGGAACCCGGGAAATGAGGCTGTTTAGGTTCTTGAATTGGTTCTTATTCTATTCAGGGTTTTCGGGAATTTCTTTTGTTCAAGTTCAAACGTCAAGCCTATCATTTTCTGTCTGTTCATAGCACTTGAGTTGATGAGGATCTTATTCACACAAGCTTTTTTGTGATGAATCGAAAATGAAAAATTTCATGTAATTCAATGAACAGCTTTCAAAAACCCAGTTGAAATAGGAGTGTTTGAAATAATGAAAAGCTGATTGAATACTGTATTTTTTTAGAGTTTTTTGCAATATGCACATATATGATATCATCAGTAAATCTCGACTTGATTTTCAAATTGTCGAGCGGTAAAATTCGTACCGCGCCGAAGGCGCAACGAGCGTGCAGCGCGATAGACGATTACGCTAAAGATGGCGGCGAGGAACTTTTTACCAAGATGCATTGCGTTCTTTAATCGAATTCCTATAGAACCGTTAAGGATTCGTAATTAGAACGCAATGCATCTTGGTAAAAAGTTCCTCGCCGCCATCTTTACCGTGATCGTCTATTGCCACGCTCTCTGAGATCATGCTGAGATTAAAACTGGGACTTGCAGCTAGTCAATAGTAAATCTTGTATGCTTTCTAACTTTTTAAAGCAAAATGACGTCATCAACCAATCGTACAAGACAGTAGATAACTCGAACATAGAAAACAGCATCAGAATATTTTAAACAACATTCTATGTTATTCAGTAGTGCTATTCATTTTCGTCAACAAATATTTTCACTTCAGACCACGTTTGACGATTCAGCTATTTGAAGACGTCACAACCTCAAAACTAATTGGCAAAGAAAAACGCCGTAATTCCAAAAGTATATAATCAAGATATGAAAAATTTCCAGAGTACAGTTCTAGCGAATTACCAGAAGTTCCTATGAAGCCGCCATGTAAACCTTGAAGAACAAGCAGTGACCGTTTGTGTGATCAAGCTTTTTACTCTTATGATTTTGAAAATAGGCCAACAAGTTCGCTGTCAGATTCTTCAGATTATATCCTCGTCTTTGTCAAAACACTTCTGGTCACCTCTGTCGACAGACGATTTTTTAAATTGACAAATACCTTTTTAAAATGAAAACAGCCTTTCTCTTATGAAAACTTTAAAGGCAGGAGCCTTTTTGACCCAGAAATCCCGAAAATATCTGCAAATAGTAAGATATAGACAAGGAATCGTATAAATAGCCAACTATAAACATACGTGAAACTTTGCATAATTTATAAGAAAAGAATGTGCTGACTTTAGGCATTCTCAAAAATGACCGTATATTGTTTAGAATTCCATTTATACGAAGCCATGCGTTTTAAAAGAAACAGCCGCGGCCAAGCTGCTCTTGGCTTGTCATTAATTTTTCAGTAGTTTGATCTCGACAACCAACATAATGATCAACTTTTCAGCGACATAGGCAAGTGCTCGTCCAACCAACCAACTCGAAATTAAAACGACTAACCAGTTTATTTCGATAACAAGTTTATGCCGCAACAAGTATGGTTTCTTTCGCTAAATTCAAAGAATTCTTCAACGACATTGGTTCGAGTATCAACGAGATAACAACATTCTCGTAAGTATTTTCTTTCGTCTTTGCTTGAGATGTTTTATTCAACAGCTGCCAGTGAAATATTTGTGTTTTGAAGATCTTCTTGCCAACGCATGCTGTAGTTTTATAGTTCTGCCATGGCGAAGGAAAACCTGCAAATGATTTCGGCATTTTAGTTCAGATATCACAGCAAACTCTTAAAGTTTGGCAGTTTCAAGTTCGTTCGTTCGGAGAGAGATAGAACCGTTGTTTTTGAACAACTTTGCACTGTGTTGTAATCACGCCTAAGACCGCTTGTTAATGAAAGTTTAAAATGATTAACGGGAAGTTTGGCATGATATTCACCTACGCCACTGTGTAGCCACGTCCTGCACGTTCTAAAAGCTGAATTTATAACTGATAGCGCAGTCTCCATTTAAACGTGAACTTCCTTCATACTTTGCTGACATGAACGAAGAAAATAAAGGGCTACGCCTAGGCCATCGATTGTTTTTCACGTGATCAGTTTAGGTGAAGTGCAATTTTTTTCACAGTTTTGAAAGCTCACGGGAATATCTTTCGAATTATGTTGCATAATTTGCTTTGATGACTGATGAATTCTTGCATTGAGTGGTCGATGGACTTATACGCAAAGAACTTTCCTCTCCAGCGAGCTTTTCGTATGAAGCTTGGGAACTTTGGATTCAGTAGTCAACATGAAAGTTTTTGACGAATCGTCGAAGTGTTTTGATTGGGTAATTACCATCTCTGGCAGGTAAGCAAACCTGCCAAGATTGTCATCAACTGCCATTTCGCAAATCTTCCAACTTGCACCGATCTCTACTTCTCGTTTTGAAATGTTTCGGTGGGCATGGAAGTCAATCTATGAAAGGCTTTTGAGTTTCGAAGTTTGCTTGTCAATTGTTGAAGAGCTAGGTGGCATTTAGTCAAAGAAAGGAGAAATTTCTGTCTTAATGTCAATGCATTTTAGAAGCGTAATTACGAAATAATCAAGTAGCATTTCACTTCTATCCTTCAACTCAGGCCAGTCTCTCATCCCTATTGAAAATGTTTGGTGCAGCCGAGATCTGTGAGTTTGAAGATATTCACAATCAATTGCTTTATAGAGCTTGGTTTAACTAATACAAACAGATGGGATTTCTACCGCCATACCATCCTTTTTAGTAACGTTATTTCTAGATCATCCAGTAACATCCATTTCCATTCTACAATTTAGGCTAATCTCTCGCTCTTTTTGAAATATTGTTAGTAATTTCGGAGAACATTGTCTCCGAGGTCTTAAGTTTTAAAGGTTTCCCCAATCAGTTTTGGTAGAGCTTGGTGCGGTTAATGCAAACAGGAGAGATTTCTGCCTCTGTACAATGCATTTTGGAACAGTGTTGTAGTCGTTCGTTTCCATGTTTCAGCTCATGTCAACCTCAATTCTCGTTAAATATTATAGTAGTTTTGGAAACCATACTTTTTAAGGCCTTGTTTCAAGCTTTTGCCATTAAATCGTGGCAAATTTAGGTGTAATTCGTGCAAACAAGAGAGATTTTGACCTCAATGCAAAGCATATTAGAAGCTTGATTATTAAGTCATCAACGTAGTTTCGTTCCGATGCGTGTTGTGTTAATAATAAATGTTTCATCACATAGATGGGTGGAGCATAGGCTCCAAATCTTTATAAAGATGGATGTAAAATTCAGTGACCTATTACTTTGAACTGAATAGCTTCAAAGAAACTTTAGCTATTTTGCTATAACTCTCCACTTGGACCCTGACCTGACATCTGGTGTGGAAAGGAATCCTACTACGTGATCCAATAGTTTTAGTCGATTGCAGCGTAGTTGTAGTTAGTTTAATGTTACATGTCTCTTTACACAGGCCATGGGGTAGTCATTGTCTTTCGTTCCCCATGGTATCGTACCTGTAGTGTTGTAGAGTAATTAGATAAGTATAGTTGAACGTAAAACTCATTGTAAATTTTCATATTTGAAGACAAAAAAATTTGGACCTCCTAAAATCTTCAAAATTTTTCGGAATTAGAGGGTTTATCTCCTTTTTCGAGAATTTAAGAAAAATTCTCAAAATTACTTGAAACTATCGTAATTTTCTAAAGTGTTTGAAGCAACATGAAATAATCTCCAAGAAAAGCGTAGTATATGGATGCCTACAATCATGTATCAAGCGAAAATCAGTTATATTTGTCATTTATGAATTAGATATTTGATGACGTCACATCCTCAAATGAGCTGAAATATGAACTGCGCTGTAATTTCAAAAGAAAATATTCACAATCTATAAAAAGTTTAACTGTAGGATTATGGATAGGTAGATAACGTTTCTCTTAAGCCATTCAGTAAGAAGAAATAGGTCACATGATTTTACAATCACTATTTGATGTTAATTTTAAGATTTGGAATATACTCTTATGGGTGGTGGTAAATCCTAAGGAGAAAGTGATTTGGATTCGAAAGATTTCAGTTCCATATTCCATTCATAGTAGGACTTGTTGATTTCACACATGACAAGATAGGCCTCTACTCAGAGGATCTTCTTTTAGGGAGGGAAAGTGTTTGAAAAGATAAGACGTGGTAGTATTGCACCATTTCTCAAGAGAAAGACGATGGATTCAGGTATTTTAGCAGGCCAGATTCCCAAAATTAATGTTGGTCTCATCTCCATGATCTTGCTTGCTAAAAAGCATTAAAAGGATGGAAACTGAAAGAAAGCAATATATCAGTAAATAAATTGCCTTGCCGAAGGCTACACACCATTTGCAATCATTAATTCCTGCCCTTGACCACTTTTTACAGAACTCAGACCCTGAATTTTCGAAATAACGATAGAAAAATTTTGTTTTTTAGAGCAGTGTAAACACTCTTGAGCCGAAGCAGCGTCACGACAGATCAAAACTGTACTAGCATAGTGTAAACGCGCCTATGGGTAACAAATACTATGTTGATGACTTCATCAAGCTTTTATTTTCTTTTTATCTTTATCTCATAATTTTGTTTTTAGAGCAATGTAGAAACTCTTGAACTGAAACAATGTTTCGACAGATTAACACTGTACTGGCATAGTGTAAACGCGGTCTTAAACTTCCTTGAGCGCCATTTGCTGGCAAATACTACGTTGATGACTTCATCTCATAAGGTTTGACGTCCAGTAGCCATGGTGAATACTGGCGCGCCGCTCGCAGCATGCATTTTTGATGGAAAGATGGACTCCCAGTGACAAGGCTATTAGCTGCTTAAGATCTACAAAATTTACTCCGCAATTTACGTCATTTCAAAATAGACTTCTCTTCTCTATAAGAATATGGGAATTGTTAACTTTCATGCACAATGGCGAACAACGTTTCCATAGTCGAGTGACCTTGAAAATATCTCCAGGGTACCATGAAAACGTTGTTCTCTGTAAAAGATTTTCTTCTTTTATTGACAATAGTTTTGCAGAACGGTCTTCTTTGTTTGCAAGTTTTAAGTGGCGTGGCATTCATTCAGATCATGTTGATGCAGGATTTCAATAGATAAGTTCGTTTAGTCTAGGTGGTAGTGCACATACTGCAAAACTGGCGTAGTTTGCATTACTTTTAAACTGGTTAAATTCACAGCTCCTGGTTTTGGTGTAGGTTGGCTCGGTGATCTGTGCTCTCGCCTCTGCGAGGATGGCTACGATTGCAAGCCCTTGGCTGGTTCATCCCAAAAGGCTTCAGCTTTGAAAAACATTAAAGGCATCATAGATTCAATGTTAATTGAGGAATTTCTTTAGAAAGTTCAGCGAGGTCTGCAATCGTAAGCAAAAGTTCACAACTTTCATGGTTTGCGATTTTGCAATTTTGTGACGTCACAAGTTGGAAACCAGTAGAAAGACAAGAAACGCTGTCACTTTGAAAAGAATGATGATTTAGAAAATGCAGTCTTTCGAATTACGACAAATTACCTCACATTCCATTGAACAATTCACTTGAAGGAAAGGAACCAGACTTATGGGTCCCTTGCATCCTTTCGTAGACCTTGCTCAACAGGGACTCATAATGAAACAGTGAAAAAAGCTGACCCTATTTTCTGCAATCATCAATGGAATTATGATGGAATCACGGCTTCAAATCTCGAATCCCATGGGACTGTTATCAGTTCTTCAATCGAATCAAAAATTCTATTATCAAATTTACCTTAACAATAGTAATTCACAAATTTCGCAGTCTGATTTCGCAGGAAGCTCAGAATTTGAGCCTAAATAGGGTCAGGTTTTCAGAGTAATTTTATGAGCCTCTGTTGACCGAAATGCCATCATCAAGTCAAAGGAGTACAGGGAAGCAAGGGACTGCAAGTCATAAGTCTAGAAAGGCACTAACATTTTTCACGATTAATTCCAAAGTCTCGCAAAGATTCGACGCATATGCTAGTTTCGTAACCATAATGTGTTTAAATTCAATCTATGCAATAATAAAGCACTCCCAACTTGTGCGTTGAAGAAGAATCTGCGTGGGTGTTTCGTTGTTTGAAGACTTTTGTTGCAAGCAGATGTTCATTGGAGATTTAATCTAATAATTTTCCAGAATGTTTGTTTTTATTGATGAAGTTTCACTGGTGAAAGATCGTTGCGTAAAGTATTCACAATAGTATATGTTGATGATTTTTTTCAGTACACTGAGCAGAACGCCACATTTGGTTTGGGTGGCCAAGGTTATGCATGTGATATTGTTCTCATGTTCATAGACCTTTATTACCATATCCCATCGTTTCAATAAGCTTCGTAGAAGTTGAATGCCATATTTGGGTTGGGTGGCCAAGGTTATGCATGTAATATTGTTCTTTCATATGTTCATAGACCTTTATTGCCATATCCCATCGTTTCAATAAGCTTCGTAGAAGTTGAATGCCATATTTGGGTTGGGTGGCCAAGGTTATGCATGTGATATTGTTCTTTCATATGTTCATAGACCTTTATTGCCATATCCCATCGTTTCAATAAGCTCCGTAGAAGTTGAATGCCATATTTGGGTTGGGTGGCTAATGTTATGTTCGCAATATTGTGGTTCCTCCAAATTACAGATACAGAGACAGGTAAAGGCTGCGTAATGACGCCTGATTCACTGTTTTTTCTTTGAAACAAAGCTCTTGCGTTCCCCGACTGTTATTGTCCCATAGCCAATAAAAATATGTTTTGCGTTTCTCGAATGCATTATTCAGCAAAATGCATTGTTCCCAACGGCGCCCCTGTATAAGTGATTGTTCCTGCATCCTCATAAGCACTGTTCCTTTACCCGCAGGAACGTGAGGGACTGGCCCTGCTGACTCTTCAAAACAGTAAATTCTGCGTGATTACGCAGACTCTACCTATTTATGTTAATTCTGCACGCAGGCTACAAAGTCAAACAGATCTTAAAAGCATTGAGTCGATAAAGATATATGTGTCAGCGAATGTGCTACATCGAATTTTTGCTGGCAAACTACTGATGGCCTAGGCTACGAGTAGACCCGTTATTCAAAAGAAGAAAAGGTTTACGAAACAAGGAGTGAAAGCTTGATACGGCCACTCGAGTAATTATCTTTAATTATCCTAATCCGCTATTTAAATCATGTGTGAAACGCATCTCAACAAAGGCTGCATAAATTAAGTTCTTGAAATCTCGAACTCACTGTAGCAAGCTTTTGCTCGTTGTTTCGTAGACCCTTTCTTCTTTTGAATAACGGGTCTACGCATTAGACTTATGCCTTTTCGTCCCTTGTTTCCCTGCGTTCTTTGATTTGCTGATATCAGTTGGTCAATAGGGACCCATAATATTACGGTTATATAATGGACCCACTTTTTCAAAATGGCCTAAAAAGGTGGGAGTTCTCGTACACTCAACAAAATCGCTTCAAAATCTGGTTTAAAGAGCTCGAACATTGAAAAGAGAAGTTTTAGTACAAAGAATGATGTTGTGTTGACCTACAAAACGCAAAATGCCTACCTTTCAGACAGTAATCTTCCTCTGTAGAAGCAAAATAGATCCATCGAAGCTGCGAGAACCCCAGGCTTCTTCAACCGTTCTTTAAGAGCAACAACAACAACATCCTGAATAGCGGCCCCTGATTGGTTAAAAACTGAATTCTAGCGATTTGATTGGTGAATACGGAACCATCCTATGCGGGCCTAAAGTGGGCCCACTATTTCAGAGTAATGTTATTAGTCCCTCTTGACCAAGGAACGCAGGGAAACAAGGGACGAAAAGGCATCAGTCTATCTACGCATAGGCTACTGATGGCCCTTTCTAACCCACAATAGTGATCGTCAATAGCAGTTGGGAACAATGATGCTTTTAATCAAAGTCTGCTTTGAAGTATAGTTTAAACTTTTAAATGGAATGTAAATCAACTACCGGGTGACCCAAAAATATGTTTGGTATATATCACATAAATCGAAGGAAGTTTATTTTGTTCACATGTTTATCTTGCTTTCCAACACATTATTACCTGACTGAAGTTTCAAAAACGAGGCAATACAGAATCCCGCCATTCCTATTGGTTAGTCGCACATTTCCCGCGGGTTTCCCGTAGCCTCGTATAATACGACACAAGGACGCATTTTTGTCGCCACGGCAACTGCTTTAGGCCTAGGCCTGTAAGATTTGCAGTGAACTCAAACGACATGACTGTAACAAAATTTGTTTGATGAAATGCGAGTCAAGATTAGAAGATGTCAGGTAATAAAACTCATACTAACCGAAAACCGGTTAGTATGCGCGTAATATTGACCAAAAAATTCTCTCACGATGATCAAAGATGAACTCTGCTTTCCTTGCGGTTTCCTCGCCGCAGCTCTAGCCCGCCTTTAAAGCGGTAAAGTAGATGAAGTTGGCTTGCCTTGTGGTTGCTGCGTCTCCTAGCTTGCCCGCCTTTGGAGACAAAAACCCCAGGGGGGACTCCCTATTAGTAAGTGACGGGGGGGTCAGACACTTTTTGGGCTTGTAAAACGTTGTCTAGTATACCTTTGGGTATGCGATTTGGAGCATAATCGGTATATTTTTGGGGTTGCTGATCAGAAAATTTGACAAGGTGAGTGCTAGGCTGAGTTTTTCACCAAAATATCGCAGGGCAGTTGCCGAAAATGCTATAAAACCTTTAATTTTCATGTACCTTGAAGCTATGAGTATATTTTTTGGGTCTATAAATGTCCTAATTTCAGTATATTTTTGGGCTGAGTATATTTTTGGGGTCTAAAATTTCCTAAATTTAGTATATTTTTGGGTTTTTCAAAAATTTACTGTCTCTGACCCAATAGAAGTCCACACTCTTCGAGTATGTTCTATGGTCACATACCAATAGAAGTCCCCCCCCCCCTGGGACAAAAACATACCAAGGACTTGTGGATAAATACTGCACAACCTATGCCTGCTTTTCGCTCCTCCGCACTTACTGTAGAGTCTGCACGCAGGCTAGTTTGTGGTCGCAATTGTGGTGAAGGTGAAGGTGAAGGCGAAGTTGCGTTTTTCAGCTCCAAGCGCTGGGATCGCAGAAATAGAGCCGACCTAATCGAGTCCGCGACCCCTTGTCATGACGCTCAAGTGGTGGGGCCCTACCGGGACTCGAACCCACTCCGCCTGACTATTCTGGCTGCAATGTCAGAGGATTACACCACTGCGCCACAACACCTTAATTATCTCTTTCTTCTGATAAGTTCTTCATTTACATCCTGGTGCACAACAGGGAGTTCTTGTGCGATAAAATTTGCATGATAATTGACGGATATTGGCAACTGTTTAACACAATTAGCTACTAAATCTACACAGAAAGGTGCTGTTTGGACGCAGGAATGACTTCATCCTGGATATGTTATTATACCTACGAGCTATCTGTTGAAAGCGGCCCATTTAATCACTGTTGAATATCAAAGCAAGGATAAATTTGATGAGATGTGAAATTCGATTTTTCAAAATCGAGTAAACAGTTGGTGTAACTGTAATAATCATTGTCACAGATTATGGCTTTGACACAAGTTTTCATTACATTTGAAATCATTCAAGCTTCCAAATTTTCAGTGGTGATGAATTTTGAAGTGATTGAAAATGTCTTATAATGTTACCGCATGGCTGGGGTGTATGACAACGTTCAGTGCTGTATTTTCTGCAGTTTTGCACGTTTCCATATTTGAAGTATTTGTCATTTCAAATTATAAGATAAGAATTGCCCTATAATGGTAAACTTTCAAGAGTGTGATTTGAAGTTTCTTGAGGTTTACAGAAAGTATACCTTTACTAAATTCATTTATGTTAAATATTTTGAATGAAAAGGAAGGAAGAATTTTTCAGAAGCTCAGCATTTGGCTCTTCGAGTACGTTCACAGACAAATAATGATAATTAGATCTCCAGCAGCCTGCGTGCATTTTCCACTGCTTTCTTGATTTCAGAGTTGTTTCTGCTCCAGTTGAAATTTCTTTGAAAATGAATCAGCAGACTTAGTCTGCACGCAGGCTAGACCTCCAATTGCTCTTCATCTACAAGAAACTCCTGTTGTAAACAGATAGATCAATTCTAGTACAAAGTGTCCAAAAAACATTGTGCCCCGTTTGTGTGGCTGCTGAGGAGGAGATGTAGATTTACTTTCCTAACTTTTTACACAGTTGCATAGGTCAGGCTTCAACTTAGAGTTTGAAAGCTTGTTCGAGTCAATCTGACGAGTGATTGCTGATTTATAGCGGAAGAAAGGTAAAATAAGTGGTTGCTTCAAAAAAGCACTTCTGTTGTTCTCCAGCAATGTCAAAATAAGATAATTTGTCAAAGAAAAGGTCTTGTCGTCGCATTAGATTTTTGTTAGGTCTTCAAAGGTTTAATAGTGCTGTCTATTGATAAGACAGTTCTTTCTACCCTTTAAAAAATTTAGCAAACATTCTGATGCGACGACATGACCCTTTCTTTGAAAACTTGCTTTATTTTGACATTGCTGGAGAACAACAGAAGTGCAGTTTTGAAGCAACCACTTACTTTGCCTTTCTTCCGCTACAAATCAGCAACTGCTTGTCAGATTAACTCATACAAGGTCTTGAAGTCTAAGTTGAAGCCTGCCCTATAAAACTGCGTAAAACAGAGATAATTGAATGCCCAGCTCCTTCACAGCAGCCATACAAACGGGGCACAAATTTTTTGGGACACCCTGTTCTTTCAATATAAATTTTTATATCTTCTTGATAGACCCTCTTGTGCAGGAGAAGTTATTTCAATGTTAGATGACGTAAAGAACTAACAACCACTGTTCATAATGATGAATTAAATTTCCTTCAAATTTCGTGAGTTCATTGTAGAAGATTTTGACTTTGAGCACTCATTGAGCATCATTAGAAAGATTTTGTTCTAATTGTAGACTATTTTCTTTTGTTTTGTTTTATCAACAATATAGTTGTTTACGTTCGTTATAATCAATATTTCTGTCATCGGCGCCAAACTAATCGCAAAGTTTTACATGATTTCTTCTCTACATTGATTGCCATCTTTTTATTTAAATCTAACTTTGCATTTCTTAACATGCCGCAAGCTTACAAGTCGGCCATATGTATTCAATTCGTAAAACCCACCTTCACTGTTACAGTTTTTAGTCGATAAGCAGCGCACTTGTTTTGTTCGCATTTCGCATGCTTTGTTGTTGAAAAGCTTATGCATTAAACAAGCGTGAAGCAGTGATATTGTGCAATATTTGATTGAATAACTACTGTGTTCAACCATTTTCAGAAATTTTCCTCCTCGAAATCGGTCAATCCGTTCAGATTTTACGAAGGATTTTCCAAGGTTTCCTCCTAGAAGCCTTAGAAATATGACATAATCACGAGCAAGGCCGTGTTTCCCTTACAACAATGATTTGAGCACACGTTGGCACGCGCTATCCTCGTGGGGGAATGAAAAAGTCTTCCACCTAGCTTGAATAAGTTATTCAGGGGGATATGTATGTAAATGTCATTATTGCTAGGAAGGAAAATGCCTAGACTTATGACGATGAGTCCCTTGTATCCCTGCGGTAAACTTTGCTGAAGAGGGGCTCATAATGAAACAGTGAAAAACTTGGCCCTATTTTCTTCAATCATCAATGGAATTACCAAAGAATCACGGCTTCGGATCTCCATCCCCTGGGAGTGTTTTCAATTCTTCAATCGAATCGAAAGTTCTATCACATTTACACCTTAACAATAGTAATTCACAAATCTCGCAATCTGATTGGTACTGTAGGAATTGCGAAGTTTGGGCCTAAATAGGGTAGTGTGGCAATCTACATTAGAGATAACTTGTTCGACAAATGCAGTGCTCGGGTGAACGTCTCGTTTCTTCCCTTGAAGCTGCGAGCATCAAATGCAAACCGGTTCGCTCCGCTCCATTTATGCTATTTGCTTGGTATCGACCCCCTGATAAGTGTGTTGATATCTTCCATCAACAGAGGAATCTTTGCAGTTTCTTGATAACGAAAATAAGAAAGTCATCATTTTAGGTGATACAAATTGTGACCTTTTAGTTAATCATTCAAGCGTTCATCATTTTAATCATTTTAGTCAATCATTCATACCATAAGGTCGATACGAAGTTGACTCATCAGGGGGAAATCTCCCATTGTTGACTCACCCGCGGTAGATGGCTGAAAAACGGACTCAAACCCATGCGTTTCAGCAAAGAAGGCAGGGTCACCTTCCACTAGGCCCTCCACCATCTATACTTCACCTTTTGGTAATGTTGTAAAAGGCAAATATAACCTCGTCTTCCAAATTAATCAATAAGAGTATATTTGTCGACATTTTAAGAATTCATGATGTTTAAACAAATCCATTGAAAAACACTCACTTTTTTATTTGATGAAGACATAAGCATAGATCAGTAAAAATCCACAACGCTATAAAGATCCTAATTTAAGTAAATGGAAAGTCAAAATTGTGATTGTCCAATATTGACTCGAACCTCGGTAATTCCATAGCTGATAATCAAAATCCTAAACACTCATTGTACAAAAGAAGTTCACTTCAGACGCTCTGATTCTTTGTAGGTGAAATTCTTTTACCAGTATCTCGCTCAATTATCAGCTCCGTTCATAGCCGTAGAAACAGGTGGAGATTTAAGCTAAAAACGCGTTTATATAGTTTCTAAATTCTTACAAATTTGATTTATTTTCAAAAATTTGGCGGCAAAATTTGGCAAGGGCAGCATAAACCAAATGGCTAATTACCCTATCATACATGGCTAGCAGCACGTGATCTATCCGCTTGCAAGAAGGAGCTTGCTTCCCGGCTTGCTTTCCGGGGGCTGGGGGGGGGGGTAGGGGTTCATCTTCATTACATTTCAATTTTAAAATGTTCGCCCTGGGATACAATTTAGTAAAAAAGTAATTTAGCAAATGCTTTTGAATTTTCCCCCCAAAGAACAAAAGCGCTAATAAGATATAAACATGTTTGCAATAATTTCTTATCAAATAGATACAAAACGTGATAAAGAAAAACAGAAATAACACTTTCGATGCAGATCAGGATTACGTATTACGTACGTATAGGGATTATAATAAAACCCTAGGATTACGTATACACGACACCGGCACGGTAGTAAATTTGGCTTCACAAACTCGTTGCAAGACTTTTTTGCCTAAGAAATGTACCTTCGCCTTAAGAGTCGATCAGTCTCGTTCCAAAAGCGTCGAAGAATGTTCCGTTTGCAAGATTTTCTGGTGTTCACACGATGCCGTTTTCGAAAGGTGCCGGTTAGAAGTCTGTTTTCAAAATCTACCGTTTCCAAAATCTGCTGGCAAAAAATGTTCCGTTCTTGTGTGAACGGCACTCCAATTCGTCAAATTTTCCACCGTTTTCAAAACGTACCAGCATCGTGTAGACGCAGACTAAGATCCCGTTTACAGTGTACCGATACAACTTTGGATCTGTAACAAAAGTGTATCGGATCAGCCTTCCGTTTATACTGCGCCTACTAACCCATGCCAGTTTGAAACATTCTGCTTTGGACCTGGGGAGGGATGTACTCCCACACTTGACTTGACGTTATGTGCCGCTTAACAGGGCGTCCTTTTAAGGCAAAAATTATGCGATGAGGTGTCCTTGTTAACAAAACTTGTGACACAGGGTATTACGATTGATAGGTACCATATGAAAAGAAATTTTTTAGAGTTCTCTTGAAGCATTGGATCATGCATACTTTGGCAAATGTTTTATACGATAGGGTATACTTGCAGGGCATTTTTTATGCGACAGGGTATGAAGTGTGGGTGGATTTTCCAAACACCCCCGTCACTTCCTTAGTTACGTCCTCTCGGGGGTGTTGGAGCGGTTTAAATGCTCATGAACCGTAACAATTTTTAGCGGATCAAAGTTGTACCGTACTCGTACACGGTAAACGTGGTCTTAGTATGCCCCAGTTGCTTCACTACTTGTTCCTAAATGACAGCTTTGGCTTTTTTCTGCAGATCTGATAACAAAGGACAAGGGCAGAGTGGACAGCTAACAAGAGAAGGAAGGAGACGCTCTTCCTGGCATGATCTAGGCAGTTTCTTCCGCCAGAAGGAGGGTGCTCCTCTCGAAGGCGGCGAAACTAAAGTGGAAGGTGCTGAAAATGCTGATGGAGTGGTATGTCTAATTGATTTGTATGCGTATATGAATCCAATTGAAGACAATAAGTGCAAATCTTGTAATTCAATAGCATCAGTAGTTTTGGTTCACACCTCAATTCAAATCGATTAGCGAATGCAGACAAAAGAAATTCTCTCAACCAGTTATTCAGAACAAACATAGCCGCAAAGTTGCCCTGCAACCAGTATGGCAAACTCTCGCTTGGTATGGGCGAAGGGTGGTTTTTAAGAGAAGCTATGTGCTTATAACGAAAGAAGAAGGGTAAATCTAAAGTTCTGTCTGGCGGATTTTGTTGTTTAATTTAGGAGCTGGGGAGTAACTGTCAAGATTTGATAATAACTTCTGTTCGGCTTCTGAATCACGTAACCAAAATCTTCGAGACAGAACTTTACATTTACACTTTTTCTCTCGTTATAGGCAAATGACTTCTCTAAAGAACCACCCTATGCTCGTACCAAGCGAGAGTTTGCCGTACTGGTTTCAGGGCAAATGTGCGGCTATGTTTGTTTTGAATTACTGGTTGAGAGGATTTCTTTTGTCTGCGTTCACAAATCGCTTAGGCTGCGTTCACATTGCATAATCTCTTGTAAGCATGTAAACGCTCGTGCAGATATCCGCCATACTAATCTCTTACAGTTTTCAGAATGCAAAATATTTGCATGCGGAAAGAAGCTTGCGCGTGCAAGAAAGATATAATCTGGGCTTTTCATTTCGGAAGGAAAAAGCGACCTGCTATATGGGTTCCAAGGGACATATCAATCTGAACGCCAAAACGCAAACAAAAGCGTGTTTACGCATGCAAAAACATGCACGCAAAAATAGGCATTTAATGTGAATGCAGCCATGTGAACCAAAGCAAGTGATGCTATTGTATAGCAAAATCTGCTGCCCTTGTTATTGAAGACCTAGTTTAGAAGTCTTCCGAAACACGATATAGTAAAGTCGTTTGTAATTACTGACTAACTTTAAGATTTTTTGAGAAAGCAAAGCTTTAAAATGTTGAAGATCATTTGGAAATAAACCACTGATTCTCAAACATGACTTGTTGACATGATTTAATCTTTGTCTGCACTATGAAACGTCACTAATCACAATCTTAGTTTTTCGCCAACATTCAGGTTGTTAAAGGCTCCGTGTTTTCGTTGACTCACCCAGTTGTTAGACTTCTCAAAAGCAGCCGGTTTTAACGTTGAAAGAAGGCTGCTTTACGTAGGTTTCCAGGCGTGACGTCTACACACTGAGACCAAAATTTGCAACTAAGGAGTTTGAAAATTCTCTTATGCGGATTTTGAGGAGTGACTCTGGACCGCAACACCTAGGGAAAAGATTATAAAGAAAACATGTTGCAATAGCAATTTATCTTGTCAGAATAATGAAGTACTTGCGATCTTTTCAAAGGTTTAGCTAATTCAGTGGTCTGCCATGAGACCCATGCAGTGATTCCGTAGCTTATTTACTAAATATGTTTCCATAATCAAGGTATTTAGGCCGTCTTTATTCGGTTAATTGCTAGAACCAACTGCAACACTTGATTCACACATAAAGCGGTTTCAAAGATGATACCTATATAAGTCCAGCTTCTCATGGCGAAAGGTTTTGACGTGTCTAGAATCCGTCAAATTTGGTTTTGCTATCGATCTTTCCAATTTCTTCTTGTTCAGGTACATCAAGAGCCAAATTTTTTTGCTAATTGGACAAATCTTTGATTATGCCCCGTCCTTCGTTCGAATAAGCCCCCCCCGCACATAAATGATTTTGACAAATGAGCCCCAAAACACTATCTAAGTAACAAGCCCCAAAACATTATCTAACTTACATGCAAGCTTGTCTGGCAATATGTATGGAAAATCGTTGGTAATTTCTGGAATCTTACATAAGTGGGGGGCTTATTCCAAATTTCAGCTCAGGGGGGGCTTATTAGAGAGGGGATTTTATTGAGAAGGGGCTCAACAGAGCTTTTCGGTATTTGTTATCGTTTTGTGTGATTCTGACTGTTACATTGATTGCTTGATATACACAGCTAGATTCCATCGGGTGCAGATTGTCTTCCGCGCTAGATTTTCAGTTAATTTTGATTGGCTAACTCCGAAGGGACGTCAATCAAAGAGCGATATTATTTGTTGCAGAACAATACAAAGGTGGCGCTTGCGATATTTTGCATATAGTAGAAATCTGGTTTTGGGTTGCTTCATTACTAGATTATTTTACACAAAACATAGACGAATATTAATGATTTCTTTTCAGGCCCAAGGTCAAGGAGCACAGGGACAGTCAACAGTCATCCAGAACAGAAATGCAGCGAGTCGGGGATCAAGTCTGAATTCCTCTCAAAATTCCCTTGCCAGGACATTTAGCTCGGGTTCTACTGCAGGCTCTACAGCTTCTCAATTGACACCCGGGTCAAGGCAACAACAAGGGAGTTATCGTTCAGCCGATGTAAATCGCAACGGCATGGTCCGGTTTAGCAATAACCGAGATCCGCATCACAGAGGAGCACGGACAACATCGTCCGGGTCTGGTTATTCCGGTGGTAAACCGGTCACTAGATCTTTCTCAGCCGGTGCAGCAGATTACCAGAGGGCCAATTTACAGCAATATAGGACTGATCCCCGTGGTCTGGCTTCGCCTAATTACAGCAAAGTACCGACATCGTCATCAAGACAACATTACAGTAATTCGCTGGGTAGCTCGACGCCTCAGTCTTCAATGCATGGTCTTGCCAATCATTCAGCTTCACAACAGTCGATACATTCATTACCAAATCCAAACGTCGCGTCTTCGATGAATAACTTACACAGCAATCATTCAGCTCCCCAATCTCGTTCAGCGCCAACTTCATTGGACGCTAATATTAATGACTTCCGTTCTCAGGCGCTTCCTTCACATCAAGGTAAGCAAGGAAGCCAAGTCTGGCATTCTGGGCCGCCATTTTATGGCCCACCAAATTCTGTTGATCCGGTGAACTTGTCTCAAAGTGGCCGATCAGCCTCGGCACCTAGAACTACGGGGGCGTATCCGCCTCCAAATTCGCAAGCCGGGTACGCACAGGCCCACTCTCATGGCATGCGTCAAGGGTCTTCGCGTCCTCCTATTAGTAATAGTAATGATAATAATCAATATATGGATCAAAGAGGTGTTGATCGATCGCGTATGAATAATCACTCGAATCAACCACCGATGGGTAATAACAGAGTACACATGGACCAGAATAGAAATCCAAACATGGCAAATCGTCAAGGTGAGATCACATATAATATCTGGTGTGTTTGATGTAAACTCCTGGCGTTGAAGTGTGTGCTTTTTATGAGATGTGTTTATTATGTATAATATGGTGTGGTTTTCAGTTGGATTTCTCCACCGACAATGTCATAGTTTAAATTTGTACAGTGAAGTAGGACTAGTGCCAAGTAGACAAACCTGGTCAGCTGTTAGGTGGAAAGGCAGGATCGACCTGTTGAAACTGGTCGGTTTTATTTGTTCAATGTTTCCATACGAAGGTGGGTTGTCTCAGCCTGGATTTACGCAAAACCCATTTTGCCAGCCGATGCTTTTTTCCGCTGTATGCAAAGGACGTAGAGCCTGTAATTTAGCTTTCTGCGTTTTCCGTTGCATGCATAGGATATAGAATTGACCCGGGTTGAGTTAACCAGCTGTGGAAGATGTCGACTCGGGTTGATGTGAACACAAAACTAATTCTGATTAGTGCAACTGCATACCCCGACTTTGGAGCCTACCCGGCTTCGTATCAATGGAAAAACCCTCAGTTAAGGAGATGTCGCCTCACTTCAGCTGAACAGCTATTTATTTTCAGTCTGCACTTTCGAATTTGTCCTCTTAAAGGACTTCGCTTTGTCTTTAACCGATTTCTTCGAGCTTCAAACTAAGCTCACAGTAAAGGTCTAATGAATCAAAGTACATGAAAGTGGTTAAGGACACCATCCCAGTAGGTCAACTCCAGAGGTCCAAGTGTAACCAAGCGTGCTAATGGGGTAGAGCTTCCAGTGAATCTAGGGCCCCGTCCACACGTATCCGGATATTTTGGAAAACGCATCTGTTTTTATCCGTTTTGGGTTTGCGTCCACACGAAGACAGCGTTGGATTTTCAGTCACCAAAAACAAGTCTTTCCGAAATCGCTCTCTAGGGTGGATCTTTTCGAAAACATCGTTTTCATGTTGTTGTGTGGACGGATGAAAAGGATGATTTTTTTGTTCTTTACAGTGTATCAACAACACTGATTGCATAAGTCATTTCCATACCACTGAAGAAGCAATAATGCTACGTAACAGGAGTATCTAGGCCTTGATATGTAAATTCAGGTATTTCTCACCCTACTTTAGCAGCTGATAAGCTCTAGCTTACAAACTTGACTGAGAAATCCCAGAAATTCTGCAAAAAAGGGACATTATTTTCCTCATTTGTTAGAGAAGCATGTAAAATTGGGTAGATTTTTGAAACCAAAATCAGAGAGAAGGATCAACTTGAAAAGTTGCTAGACAAGCATGGTAACACTTGGCCCAATAGAGTGTACCCACTGGGGCACCATGTATAAATCACAGATCAGTGGTATAAATATTAAATCCCAAGACAATTGTACTTTTTCTACGTCGGGTTGCCGGTTGTGAAGGTTTTCTTCTTTGCATCATTTACGTCTCGTTCCAAGAAACTACTCTAAGCATTAATCATTTTCAAGATCTTATAGAAGGAAGATGATATTGCAGACTTCTTTCTTAACTACATTTCGACATCAAAGATCTTTCCCGATTCTTTAGTTTTTGAGAGAAAATTCCATCGATCAAAAGCATAATCCTTTGAAATCTAATTTATAATTCTGTTGTATGATCGATCTTTGTCTATTCGAGCTGTCATGTATAATATGCAGCTGTTTTGCTTCAAACGGTTTCATTTTATACCGGGGTGAGTAAAGAAGTACTTTGAAGAACCTTATGATAATGAGTGATCATAGACGTAGGAAACGAGGGGGCTCCTATCATGTGTCTCAGTTGGAACCCATAAACTTAATCCAGTTTAATACAAAAACTAACACTCATGCAATCAATCTAATGTCTAAACCGATCTATGAGTCTGATTTTGAAAGAAATCAAGATTTCAAAAAATTTCCACGTTAGAATTGCAGCATAGTACCTCCAGTTCCTTTCAAGTTATCGAAGAAAGCGACAATTGAATTTTGCACTACGTTTTTAAATTTTGGGCCCTTTGCTCCAAGTGCATGAAAACGGCGATAGTCATTGTCAGAATACAGCTTGTCACAACTAAGTAAATTCCTTCTGAAGTGGTGATTCTCATAAATTTTCTTGAGCGAAATTGGCTGGTGCACCGTGTTTGCTTGAATGTTGTTGTTGTTGTTGTTGTTGTTGTTGTTGTTGTTGTTGTTGTTGTTGTCGTCGTTGTCATTGCTTTATCTCACCGGATACATGAATCTGGGTCTATTCTCTTTTCTTTAAGAAAGATTTGTTACCGACTGATAATAACCATATAGGCATTTTCAAAAATCGTTATTTCCACATGCACTAAGGAGCGTGGGATTCTCTAGCAATTTCTCTAGCATATGCACACCTCCTTGAAGTCCAATCATTAGATGCTTCAGAAATCCATTCGTTTGATAAATCTATGTGTTTGTAAGGAAAAAAGCTGAAGAAGGAGCCGGCTGCAAACATATGTCCGTAGCAATTCCTAAACTCAATAAAGTTCTTATGACTCATAATCCACCGCAAATATTATGATTCATTCAAATTAAGGGCAAATGTTTGGAAAATCTTTTCAAAATCATTCACAAATTCAAAGCAATTTCTTCTGTTCTTTGCAACCGCAAGCGAAGATATTTTAAAGCCAGTTATGAAGTTCAGCTTGATGTATAACTATGGTAGTTTTAGCTTTGTTCTTCTACGCTTGAAGCTATGAAGGATCTGTTTAGAACAAGTTCTGGCCTGCCTTTAACTCAATTCAGTTTCATTGTGTTATAAACTGGGCTGAAATTTCACAAATTAGTTTATCAATAGAATTGTTGATGGCAAACCACCTCTTCTTGGATCTTTGCGAAACAGCACTGTTGAACTTCAGGAATATTGTATTTGATTGAACTTTGTGTTCAAGGGAATCCAGAATTAAGTAATGCTTCTTAGAGTTTTCCCACAAAAGGCACACGTTACAGACACAATGCCTTCGAAACTGTAGATCACAAAATAGGAAATTCGAGAAGAAATTTAAGGCCATATGTTTATCTTAGGTGACTGGCCTGCATCATGTTTGAGTAAAAGACCTCGTCCCCAGGGCCTTTTGTCATATTTAGAAAGGCCATGGGGACGAGGTTGCACAATCCTAGTCTTTGAATGGCCAGTGAAAGCTTTGTTACTTGATACATGCGGCATTCCACAAGGATCTTATCTAGGCCCGCCCTTTTTCATCATCTTGTGAATGGACGGTGCTGAGAAAACGCTTCAAGTTTTAGTTTTCCTTTTTTTGGCTTTTTTTAAAGTCCCAAAGCAGAAACATAATCCAGATTGTGTGGTGAGGTTAAACAACTCGTTTTTGATGTCTCGATTGATTACATGATTCTCAGTTTTCCGCATTGAGTTGAATGATGGTTATGGGTTCAAACTGAGACTCGTAACAATACAGCTTCAAAACACGGACTAATTAGGCCAAATTCGCCGCTTTTAAGTCGCGTACAATCAAATCACTACTTCTTAATAAGGTGAGACAACGTGCTTATCTTTTTTATTTGGTTGGCCGATTTGGTTTAAAGTTCGACTTTTCGAAGCAAGTGACGTTCGCTGAAGCCTTCTATTTTTCATTCGACGTTCGAAGGATAGAAGAAGTTCGATGTTTCTCTCAGATTATTTGTACGATTTTAGTCCTTAGAATCTGTGTTAGGTGGTTGTGAGTCCTTGTATGAAAGAAAACAAAAATATAAAACTAAAAGCGTTTTTAAAATACGGGTGTTCTCTCATCCGTTAGTTTCCTGCAAATTTCTAATGTTACTATGATTATTTATACTAACTACCGTATTTTGTTGTCTTTGTAACGGTACGGTAGTCATTTATTCATTTTTGTACATGTTGTGGAATCTCAAAATGAGAACTGAACTGAACTGAGCATTGAATGAATGCAGCGAATCACGTCGTCCATCCTTGTTATGGCAACAATCCTTTGCGAATGACACATCTCCACAATGTACGCGTGTCTTCGTAGTCAACCGTGATTGTATTTGCCTTTCGGAAGGCATGGCAAGTGTCCTTCCTACTTCCTTGTAATTTCAAATGTAAATCTCGCCAAATTAGCGACAGGTTGTGCTTTATGCTTAGCACATAGTAAAAGCACATGTAGAACTGCGTCAATATTTCCTTTGTTGCACAACTAAACGCCTCCAAAAGTGAGAAACCTACACGATGCTGGCGTCGGCATTGAATTTTGCGTTTCGGCTGACATCTTTCTTGCAAAGAATGTGTTTGAGTGAGTAGAACATAAGCGTGCCTTGCATAAGATTGTAGGACCTAATTTGATTGAGCATTTTCAAAAATTGCGGCTTTGATCGATGCATGGTTGTCAAACGCATAGCTATTAGAAATGTTAGAAGTTGCCAAGCCTTTTAGAGGTCTGACGAAACCAAACGTTTGAAATTGTACTTTATTCCAATTGCGTCTACGACGATGACGTGTTGACAGAATTATTACTTGGTCTCAAAAGCGTCTTTTAACATAAAAAGTGAGGAGAAAATGCCGTACTGGTCCCATCCAATTCTCCGCCAGTGATGCACAATCGTTTTGTATTGCTATGTCAATCACAAGCAACAGCTGCTGTAGTGTCACGAAGTCTGTCCTTTTCGATTTGTTACTTTGTTTGTTTGTTAGCATTTGTTGTTTCTCTCCAAAATGTTCAAAGGAGGGTTTGGACAAGGATTTAATATCACAGGATCCCTTCGAAATTTGATGCTGTTTTTAATTGCGCGAATTTTTCTTTGCGTAGGTGGACAAGCTTCAAAGGCTCCTTATGAAGAAGATGAAGAGATTTTAAACGGTCGCCAAACACAGCAATACTACGACCAAATGATAGCGCAGATCAACGACAAAATTGCTAAAGCGGTTGAGCGTGGACAAAGTCCGTATGCGGTGTACGCGGCAAATGATGACGAAGAAAGTGACTGGTGTTGATTCGTTTATCGGTGCTGGCCCTTTGCTGACAGATCTTGCTGCCATTATGAATTGATGGTCTGCCATTATGAAATGTTGTTCAGCGTAAACATGCTTGATATGGTTATACTCGATTTGCCGTTCATCGTCGCTTGCAGTCGATACCCCATCAGCAGTAGGAACTATTCTTCCATTGTGATCATTTCCTTCCAAGAAATAATGAATTCTTAGAATCAACAGAGAAACCGGAAGATCTGTGTATTACTCGAAGTAGTGAGAACTTTGATGTATTAACAACCAAGAACTATATAGCCAAAATAAAGAAGAGCACAACAAAAATTACTTATAATCATTCGTTGGTTTCATAAATTTCTTTGTAATCCATCATAAGAATCTTTCTTAAATCTAAAAGCTAGGTTTAGTAGCCAGTATGCTGTATGGCTGGCCCATGGTATTAAGAGTCGGAACATATTTGATACGGTAGGAGGAAAGGCTTTTTGGTGCTATTCAGATTTTTTGATTGATTGATTGATTGATTGATTGATTGGTTGATTGATTGATTGATTGATTGAAAAAATTCTGCTGCAGTACATCGAAACCGACAACCAATAAGCAAAAGTAGGCTTCTTTCACCTTTCGGAGAGTTCTGAAATCTAAAATTAAAATTCTCTTGGACTCCTTTCCTCCAAAAGCAAGATTTGCCGTAATCCTAATGCAAGTTGTTACATCCAAAATTCTGTAATTTAGCCTTTTCTGTTAAACTTTCGTCGAAGAATTCTTTGTAATCATCTTGTAGGTAGCAATAAGAGGCAAATGATTGTTGTCTCGAACAGAACTAGGGACATATCTGTTGAGTGCAGCTATATGTCTGAAGTGTCATAGATAATGCACTAAAACGAGGAGGAAATCCTGGCAATCGAATCCTTGCAAAACTGTAAAACTGAATGTGTAGAATGCCATTGCCTAATCCTTGCAACTCAGCAGATCGACGTGAACTTTAGGTCGTTAGCCATATTCTAGATAGAGCACTTTCGATACCATCATTACGTTTGGAATTACACCTATTCTACTTTTTTATGAAAGGGTGTACCAGAGGGGGTGTCGGGTGCTTTGACAAAAATTGAAAGCACCATGAATTGTAAACTGATTGAGGAAAGTCAAAATGACCAATACAAGAAATACCACTAGTCAGATTGACAAAAACAAGGTCTCAAACTCTAAGTTGAAGCCTTGCCTATGCAACTGCGTAAAAACCGAGATAATTGAATTTACAGCTCCTCCACAGTAGCCACACAGACGGGGCACAATTTTTTTGGGACACGCTGTAGCTGAAATTTTTGAAATGGTGTAACTCTAAAAATATTGACGATATCAAAAATGCTCTTTCCGGGAATTATTACGAATTGCCTGAAGCTCTCTTCAATCCATTCAGTTGAAAGAATAAGGCAATAACATTTTACACATTTAATTTCAAAGTTTTTTGCAAATATCCGAGCCCTATGCTAAGAAAAACACTCTCATTCTGCAAAATTTAAGGTTTCAAAATAGCTCGACGTTAGAATCATAGTGAAATAGCTAAAGTTTCTCTGAAGCCATTCAGGTCAAAGGAATATGTCATAAAATTGTGCACCAACGTCCTTTGGAACTTATGCTATACTTCATTGTTATTATTGAGAAGTCTTTGGCATTGTGTAGATGTGTAAACATATTTCTGTAGTTCGTAATAACTGTATCGAGTTCTTGTAAATAGATTGTATCTTATCAATGCAATTAACTTGAGAATCTCAATAAAGACAATTGCCTTTCCTTTGTTTACGATTTCAAGCCTATCGAAATGACAAGATCTACAAAAGATGGCAGCTTAACAAGGGTTGATTTTAGCATCAGTTGCTTTGGTTCACACCTCAATTCAAAGCGATTAGCGAATGCAGACAAAGGAAATTCTCTCAACCAGTAATTCAAAACAAACACGGCCGCAAAGTCGCCCTGAAACCAGTACGGCAAACTCTTGATTGGTGCGGGCAAAGGGACGTTTTTAAGAGAAGTTAAGTCCTTATTACGAAAGAAGAAGGGTAAATCCATAGTTCTTTATGGCGGATTTGGTCTATTTGACTCAGGAGCTGAGGAGTAACTATTTACATTTGAGCAATAAATATGCAAGAATCGTAATGGCCTCTGCTCAGCCTCTGAATCATGTAATAAAAATCCGCGAGTCGCGAGTCTGAACAAAATTTGCTAATCGCTTTGAATTGAGGTGTAAACCAAAGCAACTGATGCTATTGTATTACAAAATCAGCCCTTGTTTGGCAGCTTGACTTTCCATCAAGTGCTAGCGCCTTTCAATGCTGCATTATACTATTCTTTTTATGCTCATCCCCTTGCAATGTCTAAGAAGGCAAAGTGGGTAAACCCGTTGCTCCTTAGATTTAAGCAGGCATGCAAAGTTTACTTCAGACATGCACTAATGCACTTCAAACAACAAGGTCCTACCCAGGGCACCAGATGACCTCTTTTAAAGATAGTCTGTTACCCGGGGTACTACGTTCGATCATAGTGGCTGTGGTTCGATGAACTTCATAACATGTTCATAATAATGGTTTACGTGAGGGCCCGTTCACACTGCTCCGTTTTTGTCAGTATCCGTTTTTGTTGCATCGAAGCTACCCGTTCACACTGCTCCGTTTCTGTACAAAAACCGAGAGAAAAATCTCTGTTTTTGTGCGTTCACACTGATCTGCCCGATAACAAAAACGCGGCGAAAAACATCCATTTTTGTGCGTTCACATTGCTCCGTTTTTGTGAAACCCATTGTTGAATATTGGAGCGTTTTCAAAAACCTCCGTTTTTGTGCGTTCACATTGATCTAGAGCGTTTTCAAAACCTCCGTTTTTGTGGATATCCACTTTTGATAGCATTTTCGAAAACCTCCGTTTTTGTGGCGTTTTTGTGCGGATCAGTGTGAACACTTTCACAAAAACGGATTTTTTCTCTTCTTTCTTGTACAAAAGCGGAGCAGTGTGAACGGGGCCTGAGTCAAACAAAATTATGATTTTGACGTCAATAACTTATGACTCCAACCATCTAAGATTAGCTCAAAAGCATGACACACGGAACAGCTTGTCTATAATTAGACTTGCCCCGAGTCTATTTCGTCAACCAAAAAAAATTGGGAAAGAGAAAATTAGGAAAGGGGAAAGCGAAATAGTTCACGTAGTTCACTGTTTCAGGCAGACTTATTACAGATGACGATATAGACTTGGGGCAAGTCTAGTCTATAATAGACCTTTTTTCTATTCTGCAAAAGAGCCTGGATCGAGCGTTATTTTTTTACATTTTTATACACGAGATTCGATCGAGTGGCGTTCAAGCTTCTATCACTATTGTGCACATTCGAAAATTCTACAAGATGTAGCAAAGTATCGATTGATTGAGATTCTTTCTCAGAATAGCTAAAAGGTCTATTGTTTAAGTATTTTGAAATTTTCCTCAACGTTTACTCAAAACTGCACAAAACTGTTAAAACTAAAACTAAAAGCACAAAATTGTTAAAACTGGCCAATTCTCTAATTCTTCAAAATGAAAATTGATGATAGTTGTCCGTTCAAGTGTAAAAATTGACTGCAACACCACATATTTCAATTTGTATGATCAATCCATGGATGGTCATACGCCACAGTTGTGATATTGCTGCAGCTTCATACTTACGTTGCTACTTCTGCAGAAGACCTACGATTCGAAGCCTCCTCCGCAGAGCGACCTAAGTTTTCCTCCGCAGTAGTATATGTGCTGAAACATAACTTCGATGTGTAACTACCCATGGTCGATGTCGCGCACTCTAATCTGAGTATTTGCAAAGACGCAAAATTGAACACGCAGGAAAAGGGGTGTGGTATTATCTCGTGGAAATGTTTCCCTGACACAGACTCATGCTGATTGGCTATGCAAGATTAAGTGTCTGGGATAATGCATCAATTTTTAACTTGAGGTTACTCGTTGTGATAAATGCTAAGTTATAGACTTTCATTAATGATCTTATCTGCTTGGGAGATCTGCCAAAAGGGACCTATCGTAGACTTGTTACATAAGTCCCTCTAGCTTTTGCTCGTTCTTGTCTTTGTAATATTTACTTTAGTTGTGACAAGTCAGTAGCAGAAGGGAAACAAGAGACTTCTGGAATGAGCCTAGACCGAACTCAGCCTCTTTAAGTAGTAGTAGCCAGAGAAAATAGACTTGTGATGTATTTACTCATAAAACGACAAATGATCATATATTGTTCTATATTGTATAAAGCGATACGTAATGAGCTTTCGGAGCAAGCCCTTAAATACAAGATTTTCAAATCGTACAAAATGATGTTCGTTACTCGACTACCTTGTTAATAATAACAAATTTATCTACTATTTCCTTGCGAGTAATTCCTTACCCTACTAAATTCAATACTAAAAACAACCTCACTTACGATTCAATACGTACACAGATGTCTTCATTAAGTCAACTTTTTGCTGCTTCGTAAATTCCGTGACCAAACAGACCAGTTCTCGATGTGCAGTCGCTAGCGTGGTGTTCAAATGCTTGAGTTTTCGCTTTGTCTGTTCGGAATGTTTCGAGTTGCGCAGGAACCTTCAAAGAAAAAAACACCATTGGTTTAAATCAGACGTAGAAAGTTGCTTTTGTAACAAGAAAACAGCGAACGGTTGCTTCACCCCCAAAACGTACCCAAGTTTAAGCTAAGCAAGGGTGCGGTGGCTATCGTAAAACAAAAAGTCATTATGGGCCAAGCAATTTTCGGTTCTAACGAATACATTTTATAACTTCAGTGCATCCTAAGCATAAGATTTTAATCTCTCATTCTATTATATTTGACCAAATGCATGCAGAGGTGTAAAACAAGTTGATCAGGAGCGTGCATCACTGGAGACATGGTCCTTTGTGCTGCGAAATTCACATAGATACTCGAATTGGACGTTGGCGAAACTGGGCAATGGCGGTCCCGGATTTTTCTTTGCAGCCAGAAAAGTCAGGCGGAGTTGGTTCGATACCCGGTTAGGTCGGTTGGGCCCCACCACTTCAGCGTCATGACAAGGGGTCGCAGACTCGATTAGCGCTTAGCTACTTCTGCGATCCCAATGCTTGGCGCTAAAAAACGCAACTTCATCTTCAGCTTCACCATTGATGCGACTGATAAAACTGATCCTTGATAACCAAGATAGGAATTCTAAAGGTTGGTTGGGGTTGGTTTAAAGGTTTTGCACGTTGGGCTGGGTCTGCCGATAGTTACATGACCAGACAAGGTTACAGCACAAATAGTTGTCAAAGAATGATGAATGGCTAACCCTAGCCTCACGACATAGTCCCAGATATCGCAAAATAGCAACAACGACAACAACAACAATAACAACAACAGCAACATTTCCTTTTTTGCTCAATCTGGGCCTTATGGACTTTGATATAAATTTTTGAGACGGAGATGCACACGTTTACGTGTGCCCTTTGGAACGAGGCGGCAATGTAGTCTCGGAAGCGAGGCAAGTGACCTTCGACAGTTGGAGATTCTCAATGCTGCGGTGAAGTTCATGGAAGCTAATTGGCCTTAAAACTGAGGAACTCCTGATTCACAGTGAAAGGTTTGTTGATTCTTGGATTGAGGAAACATTCGTATGGATACTTGTGGCTTTTGTTCATGGCTAATATCACTGTCAACTTGAATTCTGAGCTGTTTTAACATTGGAGGTTCGAGCCGGCAACTTAGGCCCATCCGCCATTGCCTGGTGTTCGTACAGTGTTGCTATGGTTTCCAAATCTAGTTATGAAATCGACAGGGAAAACTTCATCCCAAATTTTAGTATCAAAGTCCATAAGTCGTAGTTTGAGCGTCCATCAGTCTATCAATAGCGATAACTACGAATATGCAATCAGTCTAGGCTAACCCTGCCTCTGCTCATTTTTACCATGTTTTTACTTTTTATCGAGCAAAAACGGACTTTGACTGGACGTTGGTTCGTTAAACTATCACTGATAAACAATCTATCCTAAGGAAGAGTCTGGATGGCGTGCTATTACACCCCCCTGTAACGACCCCGCCGGACATTAAGAATACAGCGGCAAGTTATGAATTCATATATTTTCAGCGGGGATTAAGAAATATTGTCGGGGGAAGGAAATTTTCAAATACAGCCATGATGGAACTTGTATAATTTTTGACGGGAAAGCAAAAATTTCGACGGGGAAACAACAGAAACATGGTGGGGAAGAAGGCTTTTAACTTCAAACTTGGCGGAGAAACAAGCTTTCTTGGCGGGTCTTCTTTCTACCTTGGCGGGGTAGAGTTACAGCGGGGTCATTACTGGGGGGGGGGTGTAATATTCTTGTACAATTTTATTCAAGAGGCTCAATTGAGCGTCGATGGAGCTTTTATGACAGTTGTACTAAGCCGCTAAGCGCTAAGTGCACAATCGAAACTTCGTTAGATACGTGCAAAATGTACGCGTATGAGAGAATGTCATCTCATCCAGACTTTCGTATAATAGTAACTTGCTGTATAATATCTATCAACCCCGACGATCTCTAGGAATTGTTGCTGCAATATTATATGAGAGTAAACACAAATGTATGCGACCTTACCTTCTGAAATCTTCTCATTTGCCATGGTGGAAGTGGATCTACAGGTGGTGAATGTCTTCGCAGCATTGAAGCACGTGTTTCGTAATATCCTTTACCACTTCCTGTTCTTTTCTAGAAAATATATCATCATATAAAACAATTTGCTGGACATACTAGCAATGAAACATCAGAATACAGGATTGAAGAAATGTTTCATACGGATTTCAGATCTTTACAATGGATTTAAAGGATTTTCAGATCTTTCTGTCGCATGAGATTTCAAAGGTTGAACTTCGGATCGAAATAACCATGAATGGATTTTGGATCCTATTGAAATGTATTTCGTTCAAAAGTTCCTTGAATCGAAGTTTTAGCTATTCTGCAAAAGGGCTGGATGCAGTATCCTGCGCACAGACTTTGGGGCCACTAGGGAGGAGAGGAAAGAAAACGATATTTTATATATTTCTACGGATCTAGTAATCGATGTCAGAGCTCATATCACCATTGTGCACATTCAAAATGTCTTCAGAATGTAAAACAATATTGTTTAGGGACAGGTCATTATTTCTTACTAGGAAGGAGTGGAAGACGTCTGGGAAGGGGACAAAAGAGAGAGGGGCGATGAAGGGTAATGCACATTTCAGGGAGGGGGTATGAAAATAGTTCGTGATAAATGCTCTATATTTCTAAAAAGCTGGTTCATCAGTAAGTAAGTCTTCAAAATTTTGAAAATATTTTAAATGAAACTACAGTTATTTAGCATTTATAAAAGTTTGTTACTTACTTGATTATATGCCTCGCTGATTCTGGCATTGATCTCAGCCTGTCGCCTTTCTTTCAACCATCTGGTTTGGTAACGATTTTCCAGTAACTCAAATACTGGTGTGACTGGTCTCCTAAAAAGCAAACCAGTAATTATTTAGGCACTGTAATGTAAGTTGGCGCAGGGACGCCCGAGCGATGGTAGGGTAAGGGGGTCCAAGGGGAATGCAAGGGCACTCCAAACCGATGACGAGGGAAGCGAACCAAAATTTGGGTGGATCTGGGGTCCTTCCGCAGAAAATTTTTTGTGACCACACCCTTTAGATTCGCTTAAGATGCTTTCAAGGATATTCTAACTGATGTAAATAATGGTCTCTTTTTGCATATTTGGGTATGACCAATGCAAGTTGCGATGATTCTTAAACTTAAGGGTTAAATTCATGGTTGTCACAACATCAAATTGAACGTTGTTAAAGAAATATATTGCTCCATTAAAAGGGCACTCTTGCCCCCTTTGCCCCTCTTAGAAAAGGGCAGGAGGGGCGCTTGCCCCCCATGCCCCCCTCTCCGATGTTTCTGAGTTTACTCTAATGCTGTGTTTAGTAACATGAAAATAGTAACATTTTCAGTGTGCCACTCATCTTAAAATCAAGACAAAAACTTTAAAAAAACAATTCTCACAAGTCTTGAAATTGGAAAAAAATCCTTAATTTCAATGGCTTAGCACAATGGCTTAGCACAACCCTAAGCAAAATGTTGAGCATGCTTCAAGCCTGATAATAACAAATTTTGAGTGTGATTTGAGTATTTTCTGAGCCTGTTTTAGCTATGGTTGAGAGCTTGATTCCATTCAAATAAAATTTTCGCACTGCTTGCCCTGCTTGCAGCATGCAAGGAACAGTTACATAAAAATATACTTACTGTGTTGGCTTGCCAAACACCATTGTTGGAGGAAGTCTCTTTGGCAGTCTTAGTCTATTCTCCCTTGTTGATGGTGGTGTATTAACATCATGTGTTGCTCTGTATTGTGCCTGCTCTTCTGATGTCACAAGACCAGCCTGTGTTGAAGCTTTGTTTAGTGCTATGAAATCCCTTGGCTGACTTTTAACCTTTTTAGTTGACATTACTGCAGTTTGATAAATCAATGCTACGATTGGAAAATTTGAATAAATCTACCAACAGCTAAATGTGAGCCTGTCAACCCTTAGCAAAATATTTAGTATGTTTGGAGCATGCTTCAAGCTTGATACTAACTTGTTTTGAGTATGATTTGGGTATGTTTGAGAGCTTGATTCAAGTAAGAATTTTGCACTGCTTGCGCTAGCTTGCAGCATGTATCTTTTGAACTGGAAGACAAACTCAAGCTTGATTGTAGTACAGTATGTTTGAAAGTGACTTTAGCATGTGATTATTGTCAAGCTTGATGCAGCTCTAATCATACATGCAAACTGGCCAAAATTGTGTAAACATACATACTGTACTCATTTCAAACTCCTTCAAGCCAAAATCATGCTCATCTCAAGCTTGCGCAAGCTTGTTGCAAGCTGAACTTTTTATTAAGAGATGCACCAGGCTCCTAACAGGATTGGAGACCAAGGGATAAAACTACAAAATGAGGCCCTTTATGAGCAAGATAGGCAAAAGACAGGGCAGTACATTACTTCATGAGGCACCAAAGACCCCAAGGCCCTGGGAAAATTAACCCCTCTGCCCCCCCCTCTCTGAGGCCTGAGAATGCACATGAATTACACAAGTCAGCAAGTCAGCTTTCATTGGGCAATTACCAAAGACTTTGATAAAATGTGGCTATTTATTTGGACTCTGATCTTTCTAGTAGCCATTTTTCATCAAGTAGATTGGAAAATATTTGCAATTGTTCAACTTTGGATGAATAAGCAAGAATTTGGGCCTAAAAATTTGTCACACTGATTCTCAAGTTATCAGAAATGCTCAACAATATCCCTTTCAATATTTTATGCAGATTCACAAATGCTGACCAACAATACAGGCTGTTACTTTAGTAATAATCAATAAGCTGCAAATGTTGAACTGAATATCACGATTTCTAGTATTAAATGATACCATTGTTGCATAACATACCTTCCGCTACGCCTGTTCCCTTTCCTAAAGTCTTTTTTCCATATGCAAAATCACCAGGTGGAAGTGTAACGCACCTTGTCAATGGTCTCCCAAGATGAGACTAAAAGAAACAGAAACAGAAATGGAATGCTATCATATAATTGTGTTTGTGAGGTTCAGTTTGCTGCATGCAATGCTTTTCATTTGGTGTAGAAGATGAGGGAACTGATTCAATTGCTGTATGGTTGGCGGCATACAATTGACTGACTTATCAAAATTATGTTCAAACCCTGCAAAGAGCTGGCCTTTAGTAATAATCAACTGTAAAGACCCACACAAGTAATTTTCAAACAAAGCATCCAGCATGAAATAGCCTATTAACCAGACACAATTTCAATGGAGTCTGGTTAGCAGAACATAAGGGGCCGTCCAAAAATCCATTTTGTCACGAATAGCGGAATTTGGCCGTTACGGGGGGAGGGGGTTTATTACTAATCCGTTAAGCATGACGGAATGGAACCTAACAATGTTTTCAATCATATTTTACAAAGTTTCATCGCTGGATAAGGTAAAGTAGAGACAGAAACGGCCCAAGAAGAGGTTCTCCTTGTCAACAGTTGAAGGTTTCTAACGATCGCAATGAAACAGTTAGCGAGATAGGTAAACACTAAATTCTGTATGTCCGTTAAGCGGAGGGGGGGAGGGGGTATCTGAAGTTAGCGGCCAAATTCCGCTATCCGTGACGAAATGGATTTTTGGACGGCCCCTAAAGGATAATGAAGACTTTTACACATTAAAATTCAGATATGGAAGAATGTCTCTGAGCTATTTCTTTCCAATGCTTGAAGAAGATAAAACTTGAGTCTCAAACTACTAGTTAGCAACAGGTACAAACACAATAAGCAAAATAAGCACAGAATGATCAAATGAAAAAGTCTGTCAGCAAAAAGAAGAAAAAGAGTATAGATAGGCCACCTACATGATGCAGTCGGTAACTTACTTTCATCAGCAAAGGATTGTTAAATTGCGACTCTCTCTGCACTCCCAGCCTTATGTCCGCAAGTGAGTCCATTCTTGATCTGCCAACAAAAATTCGAGGTTGTCATTGAAAAAGATCATCATCATCGTTCCTGTCTTCAAATCTTGCAAGATGACATGGACTTTCAGATTTCAAATAAAATATTGCCAACACTTGCTAGTATGGCTTCATATTTCAGGTACATCAATGAAAATGGTAACACTGCTGTTGCTGGCAGGTATATGTGTGTTTGAGAAGTGAAATGACCGTTGCACCGAGTTTATGTGAGACAGGGTTGGTTGCTAAAACAATGTCTCTCATTCAGGCCTTTTTTTTATACTGCAAGTAACCAAGTTCTTATCTGAAGTAAATTAGTTTATTATACACTTACCAATTCTTTATACTTGTACCAACTTTATCTCTTTATGTGGAGCGACCTTTCTTGAACTCTTTTCTCTAACTGATCCGCTAATTGTGTCAAAAGTTGATAAAGGAAGTTGAGACTCTTTACAAACAGCAACAAACATTTTAGTTGTTATGGAAACTGCACAAGCCTCGTTTCCAAAAGTGCATCTTGTTGCCATAGAAATTGATAGGAGCCCTCGCAGAGACATGCTTTGCGCTGCCCTCTGGTGTCAGACCTCTGGTGCGGAGGAGGGCTATTTTTGAGTCTCAGTCGTCACTCTTCCCCCACGAAATACCCCAGGGAGGGTCCTCAAGTATATTCAGGATAGGGGTGCTCAGGCTAGGGTACAACGCATGAACCCAAAAAATATTTTTTTGCCCGCAAATAGACCCAAAAAAATTGTCTGGCCTTAGTCAAAAGGTATGGAAAGAGTATCTTGCCTAGATTTCTCATAATGTATTTGGAAATTCAGGTTTTTTTGTTAGAATTCTATGAACCCAAAAAAGTAACTGCACAAATAATTGACTCAAAAACATAATTCACCCAAATTTTAGACTTAAAAGGAAGGGTACTTGAAAGGGTACTTAAAAGGAAGGGTACTTAAAAGGATGGGTACTTGAAAGAAAGGGTACTTAAATGGATTGGTACTTAAAAGGAAGGGTACTCAATAAGGAAGGGTACTTAAAAGGAACGGTACTTAAAAGGAAGGGTACTTAAGGGGATACTTAAAAGGGAGAGTAGTTAAAAGGGTACTTAAAAGGAAGGGTACTTAAAAGGGTACTTAAAAGGAAGGGTACTTAAGATGTTTTTAAAAAAGTAACTTATCCCCCTGGGCTAAATACACTCATCCTTACCAAGAGTGAACGAGCTTTGCAGTAGGGATTCTGATAGCCAACGTGCACCAGGTTTCTTAAAAAGAATTAGTGTATTTGTCTTTTTCTTTGTCCTACTGGAAATCAAGAGTTCCATCTACTACTGTACTCCAGTGCACTGTACCAGCACTTGAATTCGTAATGGCCCTGTAAACTGTTCCCAGTTTCACGGCAAAATAGCGAGCGGCAGACGAACACAGAGAAAAGACTTGTTTCTTGCGAACACGAAATCTTTCACGAAAACTAGCATCAAAGCCTTTTGCAAGCGCTTATGTGTCTAGCTTGATACGAACTTACTAAAATGACAATTGTACCTGGTATATATACGTTTTCGATGGATACGTGACTAACGTGTCGGCTCCTATAGATCTAGAGAATTACTACAATAAACTTGGGTGGCAAGCACTGTCGGTACGACTAGGGAAGATAAATTACCTAATGTGACAATGGTGGGCTGTCTAAAGCCGTACTACACCTAGTACTAAAGATGCATGATGCCTTACGTGTACACCATGTGAGTACCGAATGCAGAACCTGAGTAATCCTAGAAAAGAAGCCGCGGCAGGCAAAATAGTCCACACGAAGAAAAACAAGCACGACGAAGGAAAAACAACCCGAATGAATGAAAATACCGAATGCAAACGAGGCAAAAGTGTAGGAACACGAGACCCATTTTACATCCCTCCCGGGGTAGGGGGAAGAATCGCCCTCGATTCTTTCTTTGCTAACGGAAGGAGAGAAGAGGGAGCGATTTGGGCGCGAAGCACTAACGAATGGATCTCTGTGACCGCAAAGAGCGCTCAAAATCTTCAAGTAATTGAGCACAATTAAGATGACTTACCGGTTCCCATGATGGTTCGATGTTTTTGTCCTTCCATTGAATCAGATACTGTGTTTCCTTGCGTCCAGATCTGTTCTTCGTTGTTCGTTTATCCAAAATTTTGTCCACTTCAAGTTCAGCTGGGTCGGATTCTGATGCAGTTTCATACTCTTCATCACTATCATTAGGTTCATCATTTGTTGTTGTTGTTGCTTCTTGCTGAGGTGTGTCATCTGGTCGTGAATCTAAGGAAATGAAAGGCTTCAGTCGGTTAACATGTACTACTTGAGTAATGTTACGCTCTTCATTAGAATCTAAAAGATAATTAACGGGAGACTTTTTCGCCAAAATCCTAAAAGGACCGTGCCAATTGTGTGTCAGCTTAGAAGATAACCCTGTCTTGTTATTAGGAGTGTACAACCATACTCGTTCTCCTACTTCGTAGTTGACCTCCTTTGCATTCTTGTCATACTGTACCTTCTGTCTTTGCTGAGCAAGCTCAATATTCTCGTGTGCCAATTTTCGGGCATCCATAAATCTCTCAGCAAGAACGCTCCTGTAATCCGTGGTGTTAGCATATTGTTCCTTAGCTTTCAAAAGTGACACATCAACCGGTAGGCGAGGATCTCTACCGTACATGAGAAAAAACGGAGTCTCCTTTGTACTACTTTGAACCGCTGTCCGATACGCAAAAAGTGCATATGGGATAAATAAATCCCAATCTTTCTGATGTTCTGATACGTACATAGATATTATTGTAGTTAACGAGTGATTGAACCTTTCTAACAAGCCATCGCATTCTGGATGGTAGCTCGTCGTGTTTACCTTTGCAGTATTAACTAACTTACACACAGCTTTGACTACTTTTGACAGGAAGTTCTTACCTCTGTCCGAGAGCAGTTTTCGTGGGGCGGAGTGTCTACAAATGACCTCTTCGACAAATAATTTTGCCGTAGTATCTGCTCCAAAATCCTTCACTGCAAAAGCTTCAACCCATTTAGTGAGATAGTCAGTGAAAATGATCACATACTTATTCCCTTTTTCAGATGTCGGGAAAGGACCTAACACGTCTACTGCCACTCGATCGAACGGACCTTCAACTGGTATAGGTTGAAGTGGAGCCTTAGGTAGATTTCGAGGTGTCTTCTTTGTTGCACAGTCTACACAAGATTTACACCATTGCTCAATTTCCGAATACATACCTGTCCAAAAATAGCGTGTGCGAATTTTTAGGTAAGTTTTCTCGAACCCAAGATGTCCTGATGTAAGCTCTTCATGACAAGACAACATAACTTCATCCTTGAGAGACCTTGGAACAACCAACTGTTTCCTAATAGCGTTTCTAGATCTTGCCCTACCTCTGTCTAAATGGTATAAAACGTCATCTTCCAACAAATAGTCTTCACACGAAGCCATTAATTTCCGTGCACTACTAGCATCATCTGGAATATCACCTTTTCGCAAATAATCGAGCATTACCTGCAAAGATGGGTCTTGATTTTGCATTTGCCTAACTCTGTCGAGTTGCAGACCTGGTACATCTATAGCCGAAACGTGTACCTGCTTACCTGTCGTTTCATTTTTGACTGGTTCGGGCATCCTAGACAAAGCGTCAGCATTATTATGCAACTTACCTGACCTGTGTCTTATGTTGAAAGAATAGCTTTGAAGTGTCAGGGACCAACGAGATAACCTAGAATGGGGATCTTTTGCGTTATCCAGCCATCTAAGGGGGTTATGATCAGTGATTATGTCAAACTCCTTCCCAAACAAATAAGGTCGAAAATATTTAACCGCCCAAACCATGGCAAGACATTCCCTCTCAATAGTTGAATACTTACGCTCATGTGGTTTTAAACTACGACTAGCATAAGCTAAAGTCTTCTCTTCACCATTGATATTTTGTGATAACACAGCCCCTATACCTGTATTACTGGCATCTGTGTACAATTCAAATTTGTGATCAAAATCTGGATAAGAGAGAATCGGCTCACCTAACAAAGAATCTCTGAGCTGTTCGAAGGCTAACTGACATTTTTCAGTCCACTTGAATTGAACTCCTTTCTTCAATAAAGCATGCAAAGGGGAAGCCTTAGATGCAAAGTCTTTGATAAATCGACGATAATATGAACAAAGAGCTACAAAGCTTCTTACCTCACTGCAATTTGTAGGTACTGGATAATTTGAGATGCAAGAAACCTTTTCAGGGTTAGGCCTGATACCATTTTTGCCCACAATGTGACCAAGATACAATACCTCAGGCTTGCAAAAGTGACATTTCTTAGGCTTAAGTTTTAGGCCTTCTTTTCGAAATCGGTCAAAAACCAGACGTAAATTGTCGAGATGTTTCTGAAATGATTTAGAGAACACGATTACGTCGTCTAAATAAACCATACATATGTTCCATTGCAAACCGCTCAACACAAGTTGCATCATTTTCTGAAATGTAAAACTTGCATTGGTCAACCCCATTGCCATAACACGGAAGTGGAAGTTACCACTTCGTGTGCAAAACGCTGTTTTCTCCATATCATCGGGGTCCATGGGAACTTGCCAGTATCCAGAAGCTAAGTCCAACGTAGTGAAATAACAAGAATCACCTAACGAGTCTAACACCTCATCTATTCTTGGCATGGGGAACACCTGTTTCTTTGTAATGGCATTGAGCTTTCGGAAATCAACACAGAAACGAGGCGAACCGTCCTTTTTAGTAACAATGACTAACGGTTGTGACCATGGGCTATTTGATTCCTGAATAATACCTTTCTTTAACATCAGTTGAATATGCTCATCTACCATTTCCTGTTGGCTATGAGGAATTCTATAAGGTCTTTGTCGAATTGGATCATTATTACCTGTATCAATTTTATGGCTGAACCTACGAGCACAACCAACATCGGTTTCCCTGGTGACAAAAACGTCACTATATTCCTGCAATAAATTCAACAATTGATTACGTTCATCTTCATTGAGCGAAGAATCAGACATATCAATGTCTTTCAACCATGACAATTCATTAGGAAAAGAATGCAAATCATTCTCACCTGTTTGTTCATTGACGTCATCCACTCCAACTGTTTCTGCCATTCCTACGCATGTTTCTGGAAAAACCTTGACTGGAAAGCTGTTAGGATTTGCAATCTTGAGAGGAACAATACCATCATTAACATAAGCGACGCATCTCGCGGGGTATACGAGAGATCCATTTTCGCATGAAAGCGCGTGCTTCGGCTCAACTAGCACCGTTCCACTCAAACCATTAACTCGACCCGAGAGAATTGCTTCACTTCGTGCGGGTATTTCGAGTGCCTCAACTACGTTAACCTGTACCTGGCGGGGTTTCCTATCAATCCTAATAGGGAGCCTAGACTGTCCTAGGGAAACATGCAAACTATCTAAATCGATCTTAGCACCTGAGCGGATCATGAAATCTGTGCCTAACAGAAAAGCATATTTAAAATTGCTAACAACATAACATTCTACAATCCAACAACTATCTCCTAAGTCTACAGTAACACAAGTAGTGCCTAACACAGACAACTTGTCACCAGTGGCGGTCTTGGCTAAAATAGTGTTGTTGCTTAATACAAGTGGAGTACTCGATTTTGCGTTAATACAACTGAACATTTCACTACTCATTATTGAAAGACCAGATCCTGAGTCTAAAACAATTTGAGAATTAATACCTTCAACTTTAGCATCAAAAGTAACGCATTGAACTGGATCATTACAAACATTTACAAAAGAAAGTTTTTGAGGATTTGTGTTATTTGAAGCTACTTCACACCCCAAAACTTCGTGAGTAGCGTGATCTAGTTTTTTGAGTTCTTTCTTCCGTGCTTTGCGTAGCAGTTTGCCTCTTTATGTCCAACTTTTGAGCAAAATCCGCAAATAGGCCTTCCGTCACTTGAGCGTTGATCTCGATTGAACTGTCTATTTGTTGGCTTATTTCGAATTTGGTTTTGGTTTTGATTTTGGCTTTGGACACTCATTGCCATGAAACGTTCGAACATGTTTTCTAGCCTGTCCAACCGTTGTTCTACCTTGGTTTCAGCTTCATTGGCGGCCACCGGAACTTCGTATCCTGCCTGATTTGGTTTAACCCAAGGTGCGGATCCATGAGCTAATTCGTCATGAATTTCTTCTCTCCTGGCTATTGTCAAAGCATCTTCGAATTTACTCGGATCACCTATCAGAACTAAACGTCGCAAAGAAGGGCGTAAACCGTTTATAAAATGTTCACGCATCAAAGTATCTTGATGGTTTACAGGCATGTCGGCGTAAGCTTTTCTCACCAACTGCTGAATTTCCCGGCCAAAATCGTTTGCTGATTCGTTTTCTCGTTGTTTTCTAGTATACAAATCAGAATAAAACAGACGCCTGGCTTCTTTTGGCATGTAATGGTTGGTGAAAGACTCTCTCATTAACTCTAAGTCGTTTTGAGTCTCGATAGGGAGCTCATCCCAAAAATCTGCGGCCCTATCTCGCAAAAATGCTGGTAAAATGTCTATTTGACGTTTATTTGACCAGCCGTTAGCTCTGGCGGCTCTATCAAAACTTTTAAACCACTTTTCTACGTCTTCTCCAGGTTCACCGTAAAACTTTGGCGGATGCACGACATTCCTTGATTCGTCGTCTTGATGTTTTGATCGAGATTTCGACATTTTGAAAGAAAAGTGTTCTTTAATGTTCAAATGAGTTGTGCTTGAAATATGTACAAACAGCAAAAATGTGAAAACGAAATGGATGGTACCGAGCTATATACAAAGTTATATGAATGCTGACTTACGATCGTTTCTTCTTACTTCGGTATGGTTCGTGAGTTCGTTGCGATAGATTATCAGCAAATATCCTGTCTCCAGGTCACCAAATGTAAACTGTTCCCAGTTTCACGGCAAAATAGCGAGCGGCAGACGAACACAGAGAAAAGACTTGTTTCTTGCGAACACGAAATCTTTCACGAAAACTAGCATCAAAGCCTTTTGCAAGCGCTTATGTGTCTAGCTTGATACGAACTTACTAAAATGACAATTGTACCTGGTATATATACGTTTTCGATGGATACGTGACTAACGTGTCGGCTCCTATAGATCTAGAGAATTACTACAATAAACTTGGGTGGCAAGCACTGTCGGTACGACTAGGGAAGATAAATTACCTAATGTGACAATGGTGGGCTGTCTAAAGCCGTACTACACCTAGTACTAAAGATGCATGATGCCTTACGTGTACACCATGTGAGTACCGAATGCAGAACCTGAGTAATCCTAGAAAAGAAGCCGCGGCAGGCAAAATAGTCCACACGAAGAAAAACAAGCACGACGAAGGAAAAACAACCCGAATGAATGAAAATACCGAATGCAAACGAGGCAAAAGTGTAGGAACACGAGACCCATTTTACAGCCCTTATATGCATTATTTCCAAATTATGATTTTTTGATACGTTTCATTGGGGTTTCACTGTAACTATAAATCACTTTCATTGAAACAAGGGGACTTTGTAAAAATTACAGTAGCCGTCACAAAGGGATTTCTTTGGCCTATCATTCAAGCCACAAACATAAGCAAACAGACTGGAAGAGATGGGCCAAAGTCAGTGTCCAAGATGCCTGGGGCTAAAGCATGTCATGTATGTATGCGATGTTTGTAAATAAGCTGATCGGTGGTAGCAACTATGTAGAAAGAAAGAAAGAGTCTTATTGAAAGTGTTATACATATTTGCCCTTTGGTTTGGCATTTTTCTTCAGTTAAATCAGTGCAAAAAGTTGAAAAAGTACAAGAGAGAGCTGAGCTTCCGTATAAAGACAATGATAGTTCCTATGAAGATCTTCTTCGTAATTTATGCATGTCTCTCGTCAACGAAATTTGTGAAACTTGCGGTAAATGTGTTGTTCCAATCCAAAAACCGGAAATAAACAAAGACACGCGTGGACAGACAGCATTCTTTGGATTCCTTTGCCTGCACAGCCGCATCAAAGAGGAGATTGGGGCGAGAATTAAACAATCAACATCTGTTTATGGAACAATAGAAAAGATAACGACATCCTTTGTTTCTAGCCTAGTATGGCTGCTGGATGCTGACGACCTTGTCTGCAAAGGAAGCACTCTACTGTCAACTGTAAAATGCAAACAGAATAATGCTGCCTAACACGTGAGATAACCTTCAACTCGTCCAAATAAATTCGCCTTACAGAACAGCAAGTTGTTTAGAAACATGTCTTCCCAACAAGCTCCAGTTGCAAGCACAAGTACCTCAGCCCCAACACAGACAACCCACAGCCATGCTCAAGCAGGCCCTGCAGCTGCAGCCGTATTCCTCAGTTCTGCTTCAGGCTCAAGTTCTTCCAAACGCTCTGGTAAACGAAAGGTGAAACCTAATCCACCCATATTCAGCACCTTTTCAAACACGTTTACAGACAAGAACAATGACTTCGTGTGGTAAGTTTGACACCAACTCAGTTAGGCCGGAGTCTGCAAACTCTCAGCTCGCGGAGGGACATACCGGATATCTGCTGTTATACCCCCGGGGGGCTTCTTATTCAAATCACTATATTCCGCCTAGAAGCGTACACAAGAAATCATAAAAATATCGTTGGGATCCAAAATGGTTGTTTACTATTTTTCATTGCTACTGTTGTTGCAGCAATTTTTGCCCCACAACCCCAGGGAAAGTGTGACACTTGCACACGCAAGAAAAACGATAGGTCATTCAAAACAGACAATACATTGATAAACAACATAGGACCTCTTCTTGGACACCTGAGACCTCTGCAAAAATCACCCATGACGCACTTGGCCCACTCATCACTTTGCACTTGCTAAAAGTTTGCCAGTGATGAGAAGACAGATGTAGGAGAAAAACAAATAAGTGTATTCAAGTCCTAAAGAGGAGACAGTCAACCATAGGCATACATGACTGGGGAGCTGCATCTCTCCCAGTGTGCATTCCAATGCCCTCCTGCCACATTTTTGTGGCGGAGCGGCAAAAAGGAAAATTGCCCGCCGGTGGTTTTTGGCGTGGAATCTATGCTGTTTCAGCTGCTGGAAACTCAAGTTGGTTAACGAATAAGAACTTTTGGTGGAAATTTTTGTGCTACTTAATTGCTGGCGGAAATATGTGGCGGGCAAAATTTATGGAATGCAGACTGGCATCTCTCTAATCAGGGAAATCCATCACATTTCAGGCTGCATTCAGGCCCTGATGGAATCGGCAAACGTATGCCACAGACTTACATCATACCAGGCACTTCACTTTGTTATGCAGGAGAATGTGCTAACTATTCTTGGAGATCAAAGAAGGACAGATTTTGCGTTTTGAATGCTAGACTTTACGCCAATCTTTCTTGGACAAGGAATAGATATGTTGCATAAGATACGCTGATTGGAGCACAGACAGTCATTGCATTTCAGGCTCTGTTTCAGCAAGGACTATTACATAAATTAGTGTTGCAAGATTTTCACATCCTTGAGCAGTAATTTCTGTTTTGCTTCATTGTAGCCCTGTGTGCTTTGATATGATTGATGAGGCATATATGACCAAATGTGGCCATAGCTTTTGGTAAGTGGTTTCAGATTTTTTCTTGCTTGTTCATCTAAAAGAGCAAAACCAGCATGGTGACAAAACTTTTATAGTCAAATGGGGGGGGGGGGGGAAAGTGTACTTTTTTTAAAGATTTTCCCTCTCTCCCAAAAAATGGGTTTTAACAAAATACTGATAGAGTCACATAGGATGAGGATGCTGAAGTCTGCATGGAAACAGCATGAAATTTAAGACCAATTGCTGCTTCCAAAATTTTGCAAGTGAAAAGACCATGTGTTGCTTTTCACTGCAATAAAGGAGACAACATGCACATTTGTGTCAAAAAAGTGTGACCAACTGTCTTCCCATCGCATTTTGTTGCTCTGTTTGTCACTTGGGCTTCCTGAACCTTGTACACCATTGGCAAAATGATTTTACTTTTGAAATTGAAGAGAGGCAATCTTGTGTAATAATTGGCTGTGACCAGTGCCAGATGAAATGAAAAATGTTTATTTTGTAAATCAAGCAGTCAATGATGCAATTTTATGGTGTGAGGTAGTCAAAATGGCCAGAACATCAGGATAAATGTTGCTAACCATTGTTGGTTGTTGCTGTGAGCTTTCCAATTGTCTACCATGTTTTCTGCCAGTCTTCCTCGCTCTTGGACCTTTGCCGCTTCAAAAACATCTGAACTTGTGCCTAAAGATCTATCATGTGAAAGGGCCAGCTGCTGTACTGTATGTTTTCTACGTAGTACAGTTTCCCCCCAATGATCAGGTGGGACAACTGTCATTGAAAAGACATGGCCCATTAAACCAATTTTCAGGGGCAGCGTTGCTAAATGGCAGACATCATTACTGGCTGCTGAGATGGTTTGATGCCCTGTGAAGACAAACAAATTTGTCCCATTGCAGGAAAGCCAACAAATAACAGTGTTTACTGTAATTAGCTGGATATGTAGTTTTATTAATTTATGTCATTTATTACAGCTATCAATGCATTGTGAACAGTTTAGAAGAAAGTAACAGATGTCCAAAGTGCAACTGTGTCATTGAAAGAAAAGATCAAATCTTCCCTAATTTCTTATGTAGGTATCTTTACCTTTTTTACTGAAACCTGTATAGGCACAAGAGATTGATTCGTTTCGTAATTAATCAGTATTGTGATGAAAAGATAAATCAATATACAGTAATAAGCAGAAAATACTCATCTATTTTGGTTCAGTTTCAGTTTCATATAATTTCAATTCACTACATAAACTTTCTAATCCTACTTCACATTTAGATCAATTTTTATGAAAAATATGTGGATATTTATTTTCATTTTAATTTTCTTGCAGTAAATGAATTGATTTTGAAATACAGGCAAGGGAATATTATGCCAAAAAGAAGGAAAGCAGAAGCTTCTGTAAGTTTGTGATTTCGAATGTTCTTGTATTTGCTATCTGCAATACTGTAAGTCCACCCCTGGGGGCTTACTTCACAAAAAGATTTGTGGGGCTAATTCAAAGATGGGAACTTATTTAGCGGCAACCAAAGATATTACCATTTAGAATTGTCGTTTTGCTTAAAAGAGCACATATATTGGGACATACTTTTTCATGCAATCCATGCCTGCATGTGGAAAAACATGAAGAAAGTCAGTTGAAAAGGAGAATATTGTAAAGTATTCACTTGAATAGCAAACACTTTTTATCAAAAGTTCTCAAAAACAAAAATACTATGTTAACCCCCATGGGAGCTTAATTGAGGGTGGGGTCTTATTTTGCAAGAAGTATTTTTTGGTTGGGGGCTTATTCGAGGACTTCTGGTAATAGTGCCTTGAAAGAACATAATATCTTTGGTGTGGCATGTGTTAGCATTTAGTTTTCAATCAACTATCAGATTGTGGAGTCCTGAGAAAAGGGAAGAGTTTGATGGCATTTATTGTAAGTTGAAAGAAGTGATATGATCAGCAAGATTCCAGAGCTATGACCTACTTTCTATATACTTTTGAAAAAAATTGCCTTCTAAAACTAAATGGTTATACAACTGTATATTCATTTTCAAGTTATTTGTGCTCCAGGCTCATTATGTTGCCGAGTTGAAAGACATGATTGTAGCGGATTCCTTGGAGCTGTCTGACGTCAAATATCTACTTGGTGCATTACGGAGGAGAAAGGAGGGTCTTGAAGCTGTAAGTCTTTTAGTTTTAGACCTCCGGAACTTAGAATTTCCATAAAATACATCACCTTTTCAGATTTCTTTTCCTTACCCTTGTGATCACTGGTACTTTGCTCATTCCAAATACACAATTTTCTATTATGGAAACCCATTAGACAACTGTTTCTCAAGCCTTTGTATGTTGCACAAATCGTGGATTGTACTAACTATATAATTGATGTTTGAGAGTTTGAGAGTTTAAGTAACAAGATTAGATAAAAGTTTTATCACATCTGGCAAATCATGGTGACCAGTTCTTTTTAAAACAGGCTGTTTAGTCTCCCATTAAAACATACTAGCATTTTCTATTTACTATCTACTGTAGAGTTTATCATTTTCCAACAAAATCAGCGTGAAGTTTCTAATTTTTGGATACTTTGTATTACTTCTCAATCTTTCCAAATTTTATGATATTCCAATCTCTAGGATGGAAAAGCTGCTCAACTAGAGATTCTGAAAGAATTTCTGCAACAAGTCAGAAAGCATAAACAAGATGTACGTTATTTTCTATGAGTAATCCATCTTTTGCAAGAAATTAGTTCTATGCTGGCCAAGTATTATAAGAGCTCTAGAACTGCATTTGAGAAGCTCCAAGAAACCTGGATTGGGTAATATGGTTTTCATGTAGGGAATTCAGTTTCTCTTCTGCATTGACGAATTTGTCTGAATATAGCATCTTTTGTTTTGAAGTGAACAGGTTTTCTGAAAGTTGTATTTATTGAGAAACCTGATATCAGAAAAAGAATTTAAGTCGGAAAACATAAGGTTTGGACAGAGAAACTGATCTTGGTGATTTGAAACATCTCTTTAACTACTGTATACCTGTGTCATCTAATGTTTAAAGGAGGATGAGTTAATGAATTCATTTATGAAACCACAAAAAGTAAACTGTTTGCTACTACGTTTAACAGAAATACTAAGCTTATCAAGTCTGGGGTGTTTACAAGTTATTTTTCTACCTTGGCTTGTTTTTGTGTTGTTAAGAGCACAATCTGCTATTGGTCAAACAAGTAGCACTTTCAAATCAGCGAAAAAGGTTATAACGTGAATTACAGGCTACGAAAAGGAACATCGTAGAATATTGCAATAGTCTACTGTGTTAGGAAGAACCCAAATAATGCATTTTCAACCAGAATTATTTCTTGCTCGAAAGGTCACTTGTTTCAGTATAACTGTACAAAAATAATCAAACCCAACTCTGCGAGAATCCTACTGCAGACTAATGTACTTTATACCAACCTTGATAAAGCTGATAAATCAATTCCTGTAAATATTCGGGCTGATTCAAGAAATTTGGAAGAGCATTGATATGGATGTTGTTTACTTTTTATAATTCAAAGTGATTCAAGGGAGCTAATAAAGTTTGAAAACAGGAACACCGCAATGCGACGAAAAACAACAGCAAATATGTGCGAAATTAAGAATATATATTAAATACCAATATTAACAGCCCTGAAGCAGTTCTGCATGGCAGGACGAAATATTGGTATTTAATATATGTTCTTAATCTCGCACATATTTGCTGTTGTTTTTCGTCGCATTGCGGTGTTCCTGTTTTCAAACTTATTCACGTATTATCACTGCAAGCATCCTCGTATCCGACGAGCGACATTGGTATCGTTTCCTTTTCTTTTTCGATTTATTTTTTCTAATAATGTTTGCCTGGCAAGGGAGACTTGATAATCTAAATATAGCCTTTTGTTCTCCATAGATGATCAGACAATAGTGCCATGAACTGCACATTGCCTTCTTTCGTTGTATTTTTAGACCAGATTGTTATATCTCGTTGATCATAGATCGTTGATTTAATTTTTTTGGACCTTTCTTTCTTTCATCGTTGGTACTTTTTTACCATTTTAGCAAGTGGATCAGCTGGTTAAAGAAATGAAATGGCTAGATGAAGATCTTGAAAGAGTGGGGGTATGTAAAATTATTCACTGAATATAATTTACAGAATATTTCCAAAACGTCATTTGTAATGCATTAGAGAATAACAGTAGTTTTCAAAGGGCACTTTACCTATCATGTGAGTCTTTATTGCCCCTTCATACCGTTAGTTGATAAAAATATCCTTGTATCTGTAGTTGTATTTTGTTGCTAGTACTGAGGTCCGTGCTTTTGAAAAATATTTTTTCATCCTTTGCTGTTTGATCAAGGTCGAAGTGTTAACTAATATCTCTTTATTTCATAGAAGAAAATCACAAGTCATAACACAGAATATCAAACGTTATCGCTTGTAAGTATTAACCAGAGCTTATTTGAAGTTTTGTGAGCTTGAACGATAATTCTGTGTAAGGGTTTCATACAGGATCGAGACCAAGTGACAAAAATGATGAACTTTGAGATTAGGGACTTTCTGCGTGACAAAGAATTTATAAACATTTACTGGACTTCTCGTCTTGCTCTGATCTCAAACGTAAATGGATCCCAATAAAGCCTAGCAGAGAAGAAAAAACACTGCACACATGCAAACCTGGTTTGGAGGAAGCTTCGCGCAAGACATCGAGGAAGGTTGTTTGAAAGATAAGAATTTATGGGGAGTTATCTTATTACCTCAATGGGAAATTGAATTTGCAAGGTTAGGAGCGTCATTACCAATGTAAAGGTTGATTTCCACAGAGATTTTCTTACTATCCTTAATTCATAGAAGGATTCTCCCAATACTGTAGTAGTTTCCGTTTCGCATTAGCAAACTTTGGATCAAAAGAGGCATTCTAGAATGCAGGCATTTGTTTCTATGTAATACATGTATCCTGATATATCATGGAAAGATCAATTAGTACCTTTCTGGATATATAAAGGCTGTTTTGCTCTCCTTTCCACAAAACTTTGAAATGAGGAAGGTTGAGCCATGAAATCTGGTTATGGAGGAAAGTCAAGGAGTTTTTGCAAATCTGAACTCTAGTATGTCAGCCATCGATTTTTATCAATCTGTTTTGACTTTCATCCAGTTTACAGCAGATCTACGCCTTTAAATGATACCTGATATGATGCTTCAAGATTTGCCCTTCTTGTTGGTCAACTGATAACTGATTTAGATGCTCCAAGAAGGCAAGAAGTTACCCTTGTTGTTAATGCTTGTCAGCAAGATCCAATGCTACTTGAACACGTTGCGTGCTTTGTCTTTATAATGAATCAATTTGCTGTAAAGTTGGAATTCACAGTTTAAAGTTGAGTTGAGATCACAAATAGAATAAACTCAACCTTTGAGTGAGAAAGGATGGAGAAATGGCCGCAGAAAATATCCATGCCATCGTTAGAGAATTTAGAAGCCATATTTCCCCGCAAGTACTGCAACAAAATTTTTCAGTTATGAGGGACGTAGAATTAAGTTTTTCGAACCTTTTACCATTTCTCAGTCATATAACTTCTTATTTTACTTCTTTAGCCACATGTTGTACCAACAACACCAACTGGTCCTCCTCCACACAGTCTGTCAAGTTCCAGGTGAGGCAGTTATCTTTCAGCCATACGTATCCAGTCACTTAAGCCCCATATATATACGAAAACTCATGCTTTTGCCGATCGCTCTGTGTAACTGATTGCTCTGTAGAGTTCTGATATGTTGATTGAAGATGAAGTTCTCTTTCTTTCCACGGTCAGTGTTGCTTTTAAAGATTTTCACAATGTCACCTGCAGAGTAATTCATTTTTGCCAACTTACGATTCTTTGCATTTTGTTCAACTGGTCACACATTGCAATGTTTCATTCCTTCGAGCTCTGCAAGTCTTGGCAGCAAATGACTAACCTCTTTCAAATCATTAAAAGATAGTTTCCATTGTATGAAATGTCTGTCGCCCAGTGCTAAAGGACGTTCTGCAGTTATCTTTGAAAAGGTTAAGCCTAGACTCGGTTTTTTATGTATTTCCCACATATTACTGATCATTCTTTTGTTTATCTTTAGTTTTCCTGTCGATGACGTACCCTATGATTGTCAAGAGGGATTTAATGCTAGTCGATGTGTAAGTTGTGATATTTGAATGGTTCTCGTCACTTTTACTTTGGTTGGTTCTTGCTTGCGGTGATTACTGTTACTGCTTTCTTAGAAATCATGTCAATATTCCAAGAGTATCATACCGGTAAAGTCATCCTCATGTAATTTTCTTGGCAACATCGTTAGGGTTACATAAAAGGCTACATTACGAACGAATGCTATGCTTGCGTAGGTTATGGTGTATGACCACCGTCTGTGATGTACGGGGTGAGTCGAAAAGAGTTTACGCGTTTGGTGGGCTATAGAATATAAAGTATATAACCGATATTCAAAACTAGAATGTTGATTTATCAGTCAAATGCTAAGTTAGATGAGAAAATTTTGCTTGGTAAAATCGCACATCTTTAGGACTCAACAATGAGAAAAATGCCTGTAAGGGTTTGTATGGGAATTGAGAATTCCACATCCCATTCTGGTCCCTGATTTATGTGGCATTGAAGTTTACATTGCCAGTTTGAGATGCAGAATTCGAATTTCAGTAGAGGTAAATCATGGAGCAGATATATTTTTGTTTCCAAGCATGCCCTTTACCAGCATTATCCTAATTTCTGGGTCTTGAAATCGGCAAACAAAATTTTTTTGTCTAAGTTGACCTTTGACTGATTGATTAACATTTCAGTTTTGAATATCGGTCGCATACTTTTTATTCTATAGCCCGCCAAAAGCGTAAAATTTATTTTGACTCACCCGGTACAAGTGTAACCTGTTAAATCCTTTACTGTGCATTTGGTGATAAAAATGTCCATACTGATCGAATATCCATTATTCAAATTAATTGCTTTTCAGGGAACACAAGCAACGATATCAACGGCAACATTAGCAGCGAGGAGAAAGCGAGTACATATGCACTTTGATGACCTAGAATCATGTTATTTCAATCTCAGACACGGAAGGATAAGCTGTAAGTACACTCCTGTGAATTTTTCCGCACAAAGAGTTATTTATTTGGCTCATTTTTCGTGCATCGGATCTTTATGGGAAAAGTCCGGGGCTTACACGATTGTTAATAAAATACAAGGTGATACTGCTATGAATGGTGTTTCATACTTTTTTCCATTATTTTCGCTATTTTGTTGTGAAATTGCGTATTGTAAATCCTCGAATAAGTACCCCCTCAGATAAGGCCCGCTTGTATAAGCGCCCCTTTTAGGCTAAAAGATTAAATAAGCGTCCGGGTGCTTATTCGAGGATTCACGGTGCGATTTTTCAAAGTGACGTCATCAAAGCAGACAAATCTGCGTCTTCTGATGTCACTTTCAGCGAAAACGAGGCTGTCCCATTGTTTTCTCGTCTTTTAATTGTTGCTAGCCTCTTTTTCGTGTACTCATGCAAGAAAATGGCGACACAACCAGATTTGGCCTAAATTATCAGAATGTTTAAGGAATTTACGGCTTTTACGAATCTCAAAATATGGAACATAGTTAAGAATTGGCGTCAACATTTTGTAAATTTGTTTTGTAACACTAATGATACCAACCTCGGCTTGTCTTTTAAATTTTTTTGTTACTTGTAGGTGAGAGAGGTGAAGATGTGCTTGGAACATTTACAGACAATCTCTTGAAATTTACTCGATATAGTGAATTCAGGCCATTAGCAACTTTAAGTTATGCAAGTGATATCTACAATGGTTCGAGTATTGTTTCAAGGTGAATACAACCTTCCTCAAATATTATCTTCTATTAGCCTTCAATTTTTCGCTGTAGCAATGCTCCGAAGGACTGCATTTTAAAGTTAAGTTCCATGGCCAAGACAATAACAGATTTAAGCGTGACGTTTTCAACAAATCTTTGGATCACAGTTTTCTGTGTAGGCTACATGTTCATGGAGAATATGACAATACGCAGAAAACTATTCGTTGCTTAAGTTTTCTCTCGATGTTGAATGTAAATTTGGTTTATCGTGGTTTGAGTTGCTAGATTTTACCTCTCAAAACCAGCATTATCCACTTTATCAAACCGTTCAAAATGTCTTTACTACAAAATGTCAAAATGTCTTTACTTCCAAATGTCCTTAAGATATGTCAGATAAGATCTTCACTTCAACTCCGTATTTTCTGTTTACTTCTCAGCATAGAATTCGATCGTGACTGTGATTATTTTGCGATAGCTGGAGTTACCAAGAAAATTAAGGTAAGACCTCTCTTGACTCTATTGGAAATTTGCTCTTATTACATTTCCTCTATCGTTCTACCAATAGACCTTTTAGCCATTCTGAAAACGAATGTGGATCGAACGAAATTTCATTACAATTTGTAGAATTTTCGAATGTGCACAATTGCGATCGAAGCTCTAACGCCACTCGATCGAACGTCGTGTATAAAATTGTATAAAAATATCGCTCGATCCAGGCTCTTTTGTAGAATAGCTAAAAGGTCCATTGTAGTTTTATTCTCGACTTTTCACAGGCTCAAAATTGTGGAGTAATTTTAATGAATCTTTGAAATTAGAAGTCATGTAATTTTTGTAAATCCCATGTAGCCTTACATGGTGAAATCTGTTTGTAACGATATAATTCCCTTCTTAGGTATTTGAATACAACCAAGTTGTCAGAGATGTCGTTGATATTCATTATCCAGTTCATGAAATGACCTGCAATTCGAAAATTAGGTAAATACTACAGTTATGCATGTAATTGTACTTTCCACTGTAGGTTCTCAGCAAGATTTTCCTTCAGGTTTTTATTTCATGTGATCTTGAAAGAAAGACATGCCTGGGTAAACTGTTTCTATCACGCATTGTGACGTGATTTTCTCGATGCTTCTGTTTTTAGCGATCGTATCAAACATTCGTCGATTGCAAAATGTGCCAGACTTTAACTATGGTGCAGGAATCATTCCTTGATTTGCATATCCAACATCAAATATCACTTTCTTTTTGCAGTTCAATAGCGTGGAGTCAGTACCACAAGGGAATGCTTGCAAGCAGCGATTATGAAGGCACGGTAACACTATGGGATGCTTTTGCAGGGACTCATACGCGGCTTTTTCAGGTAATGTTAAGAGTTTTTGTTAAACTCATTTTCACTCTTTTTCTTAGGAGCATCGACGCTGATGTATTTTCATAGTGTACAGATATATTTCTCATGTTACCATCGAGCTTCAAGAACTTCAAGGAATAACTTGCTGGAAGTCAGTGACAGGCCTCCTTTTTACATGAAATTTATTTAGTAACACCTTGTAGCACCCTCAAATTCTGTTCACAGGAACATGAAAAAAGATGTTGGAGCGTTGACTTCAATATGGTTGACCCAAAACTGATTGCTTCAGGATCTGATGATGCAAAAGGTATTTACGTAAACATGATAGACTTTCAGAAAACATGCTTACTGCGTGATGTTAAGACAGGAAAAACACGTAGATTGTTGATTCCTGTAGTTAGACCATGTCGTTCCCGGCTCATACAGTTACAAAGTGAGAACTGTCATTCGGCTGCTTAGTGCCAGAATGTTTTCATAAACTCCCAAATTCTCCGTTGATTACTGTTGAACGATATAAGCTTGGAAAATTCTTCCTTGCGAATTTGATTCTAAACCAGGTTCTAAGTCCTGTTCTAAAAGTCAGATTCTTTTCCTTGCTTTATACTTTTTTGTTTTGTTTTTCAGTCACGCACTCACTCATTCATTCAGTCACTCAATCCCTCAATCACTCAATCACTCAGTCACTCACTCACTAAAAAATTCATCCATCCATCCATCCATTCATTCATTCACTCACTCCTTCATCGATTCATTCATTCATTCATTCATTCATTCATTCATTCATTCATTCATTCATTCATTCATTATTTTTTCAGTGAAACTTTGGGCAACTAATATGGAGCATTCTGTATCAACATTAGAAGCCAAAGCAAATGTTTGCTGTGTAAAATTCAATCCAGAAAGTAGATATCACTTAGCATTTGGATCTGCAGGTAATGACATAATTTGTAATAACAGTAGATTTGACCATTACATTACATTGTATATACAGCTAACTTGCTGTTAGGAGTCAGCTTACCTTTTCGTGAAAAAGCTACACAACAGTTCTTGAATGACCTCTAAACGCTGCTTGGTGCGTGGTTAAACGAGACAGTGTTGTAGCTCTTTGCTGTCATCGTTAACTTTTAAAATTATTTATGCTGCCTTAGTTTTCTTATTTAGTTTTCTTACAACGTTTGCTTTTTTGAAATCTTCATCTCATGAATTTTACAAGGCTTTCCTTTTGCGTTGTATAGTTTGAATATGTAGATGTACATTTTGAAAGCGTTGTGAGAATTTGAATACGTTTTGTAATTGTTCCCCTTTTATCCCTCTAGATCATTGTGTACATTATTACGATTTGAGGAACAACAAAAAACCTTTAGCTGTCTTCAAGGGACATCGCAAAGCTGTGTCATATACAAAATTTGTATCGGCAACTGAAGTCGTCTCTGCGTAAGTTTATTTTCTAAACATTGATGCAGTTTTTATATTTGCCTTCCAAGATACATTGCTTTTCTTTATTCATGAAGAAAGCGAGCAAACTGTTAAGAACAACAGGACTTATTAACTACGTGCCATCCATAGTTGGAAAGGTCTTATAATCAGCGAGTTCCCATTATGTATGACACTTACAATTAGCTATAAACTATTCTAATCATTGCTTTGATAGGAACCTGTCTATCATCGCGTTTCAGACTTAGGATTCTTTTGTAGTTTATTCAGACTTGGCGGAATTTGAAATTGAACTTATTGTTTTGGTTAGTTCTTCATTGGTATATGAGATACTTGTCTTAAAATAATAAAGTTGGTTTGACTGATCTTCCGGCTACTTAAGATACACTTGGTTATGTCAATTGTAATGTGCATTTGAAATTCACCTGAGAAATACATCACACAGACTTTCTTATTTGAGCTATATCGCATAGACTCCTCTTTTAAATAGTTTTTTTTCCGTTCTTTGTTGATATTTCAGAACGTCACAAATTCTGCTGTGTCAGCTTTTTGTTATGACTATTTTTATCGTTGTCTACATAGATCTACGGATAGTCAACTAAAGTTATGGGATATAACAAAACAGCAGTGTTTGCGGACTTTCAAAGGTCATACGAACGAGAAAAACTTTGTTGGATTGGCTTCAAATGGAGATTATATTGCTTGTGGTAAATACTTCCTTTGAACTTTCCAGATGATATATCTTTAAACATTCGTAGATAGTATCTGAATTCCTGTACAAAATTGCTCGCTTTTTCAATTTTGCTGTGGAGAAACTATAACCAGGGATCGTTCAGAGCGTCAAGGCATGATATTTATTGAAACATCATAGCCTAATAAAAATTATCATATGGATGCAACCATATCATTCGATGTCTTGCAAGTTTTCGATTAGAAGTACGAAGACTAGTACTTTTCTTCTCAGCATCCTCTGTAAATAGGAAGGCATATTGTTTCAGACAACCTATAGTATATATATATAAACTTTTTGCCGTTTGTAAAACAAAGCTGTTTTCAATGTTTTTGGAAAGTGATACTTATGTTAATAAATTTGTGCTGTAGGCTGTCTGAATTGTAATGTGCTATCATTTCCTTTTTCAGGTAGTGAAAACAATTCGTTATATGTATATTATAAAGGGGTATCAAAGCAAGTACTGACCTTCAAATTCGATACAATACGAAGTGTTCTGGTGAGTGTTTTATTTCATTGATACATCTTCGCGACTGTCCGTCATTCATCTTGGTTTTGCTTATGATTAACTGCCTCAGATTTCCGTTTTTATATTTGGCAAACACCACGTAAATTCTGCAGGATAGAACTAAAAACGGGATTAATGCTAACGGTGAGATTTTTTTATGTTGTGAGATACTTGCAAAGTAGACAAAGTCGGCTAAGGTTTGTTTACATCCATTTCAAGTTATGTGAGCAATCTTTTGTTAAAACTTCTTTTGATTTCTTTAACATATTTCGTGTCATGCAAAGTTGTGCGATGAATCCAAAAAGTAGAATAAAACGGAAACTTCCCAAGAGTATGGTTATATGATTTGAAATTGGTAAAACAAACCTTAGCCGATTAGGTCTATTTCTATGGTATGCTGCAAAATTATTCATGAGGTGAAGCTTTTTTAGAAATTCAGAACTCCTTTCTTATCAAGCAGACTGAAGATTTCCTGCAGTAAGCACATTGTCCAAACTCTGCTTGTAGCCCATAGAGGCATAACTGATTTGCTTCTCATGGCTAACTTTTATGTAGGAACGTGAAAAGAAAGAAGATGATGTCAATGAATTTGTATCTGCAGTATGTTGGAAGCCGGTGAGTATAATTCTTTGAATGTTTTTGTCCATGTTTCTTTCTTGTTTTCCTGCTTTCATGCTTTCTGCTTTACTTTTTCTGTTCTCTTTAAGGCCTGATTTCCATTAGGCGGAATATTCCGCTCGCAGCGACCTTTTCCAGCAATTTGATTGGCTTGCGGAAAAGCGTCGTCGCTCAAAAGTAGAAACCCATTCAACTTTCGAGCGGAATCGTGCTTGCAAACAAAGGAAGATTTTTGCGAGAGTAATTTTCTGCCTAGTGGAAAGTAGGCTTAACAAGAAGAGAAGAACGAAAAATCGAAGGATCAAACAAGGTGTATGATATTATTTACTTAATTTTTGCAGGATTCAAATATCGTCGTTGCTGCAAATAGCCAAGGATCGATAAAGGTAAATGACCTTCACCTTTTGGAATTTAATTTTTTATTGCTGCGAAACAATATGATATTCTTGTGCAATGACTTGTGCAATGATATTCTTGTTGCATAGCTAAACGACATTACATGCATGGCCAACTTAATCGAAAGGCAATATACCAAATATTGTGTGATACAGCTAATGCAACTGTAAATAGTCTTGGAGTATCATGATTTCGGGACTTTACAGGACTCTTACATGAAGCCACTGCATGCACGAGTTTACATTGGCCACAATCAAAAACCTTTGACAACACTTTTGTGCGTAAAGCCAGTACACAGTATTCTCTAACAATTGCTGTATCTAATTTTTCCTTTTCCATTAGTGATTTGCATACGTAGTAGGGTTGTTCTGGCATTCATTTAATGCCAAGTAAACTTAAGGATGCGAGCGAAATCTGTCTTTTTTTGTTCCGAAGGTTTTCATGGATTTGCAAAATTATTTTCAGAATGAGAACTGTTGCAAAGTCAATTAACATTTTTTTGGCAAATCGATCTTTTTGCTGAATTTTAACACTATCATTCTTATATCCTTCCCGTATATATTTGTTTTACTGGTTTCTGTTTGTTTATCTTTTATTTCACTTTACATTTTTTACCCACGGTCACCACGTCAGTCAAGAAAGAATGCTCTTCAGGGGGCCGTGCATAAAGTCTTAATGAAATAAATTATATTACATAAAACCCTAACTGATGATAAATAAATGAATAGAAAAGAAATAGCAAAATAAATAATTTCAAAGCGTCTTTAAATGCTTTGGATGAGAATTTCTGCTTGACGTCCGAATCTAAGTGGTTCCAGACTCCAGCCCCGCACCACGATGTGAGAAAGCTCGTTGACCATTACACGTTTTCATTAGAGGGACTTGGAGATCAGTTGCAGTGTTTCTGAAAGTTTTAGATCGTGAATTGATTTGTAAACCATGCAAGCTGTCTCGACTTATATCGTATCCGCAACGGTAGACTAATTTAGAATTTTTATTGAGGCACTAGCGGAAGAATCATAACTACTGTTGGTCATAATTCTAGCTGCGCAGTTTTGAAGTTTTTGCAGCACCTACAACTTACTTCCCCCACATGCCCCCAGACTGAACAGCAGTAGCGGAGTTGCGGAGTTGCGTTCGTAATCATGTGATATGATTTCTTAAGCAGGCTCGCTACCAAATATCCTAATTTCCAATTGTTGCCATGTTCGGTGCTAAACCTACAAACCTACAAGTACAGTTACTGAGCAAGGGCAGATTTTGTAATACAATAGCATCAGTCGCTTTGGTTCACACCTCAGTTCAAAGCGATTAGCGATTGCAGACAAAAGAAATTCTCTCAAGCAGAAATTGAAAACAAACGAAGACGCAAAGTTGCCCTGAAACCAGTACGGCGAACTCTCCTTTGGTGAGGGCGAAGGGAGGTTTTTAAGAGAAGGTATGTGCTTATAACGAAAGAAGAAGGGTAAGTCTAAAGTTCTGTCTGGGGCATTTTGTTTATTAGACTCAAAAACCGAGCAGAGGGCATTACAATTTTAGCACATTTATTGCTCAGATATACGCAGTCACTGCTCAGCTTCTGAATCAGATAAACAAAATGCCCAAGACAGAACTTTAGATTTACCCTTCTTCTTTCATTATAAGGGCATTACATCTCTTAAAAACCTCCCTTCTCCCGCACCAAACGAGAGTTTGCCGTACTGGTTTCAGGGCAACTTTGCGTCTTCGTTCGTTTTGAATTTCTGCTTGAGAGAATTTCTTTTGTCTACATTCACTAATCGCTTTGAATTGAGGTGTGAACCAAAGCAACTGATGCTATTGTATTACAAAATCTGCCCTTGTTCAGTTACTGTATTTAGTTGCATGCTACCTTCGCTTGTACCTTCATTTACCGTCTGTATTTAATGATTGCTTTTTTATAATAGTTATTTGTAGTGTTTTGTAGCTTTTAATTACTTTTAGAATGGTCGCAGGGTAGACGTAGTATTTCACTCCCTGTGGCATCGTCTCTGTCGCATGGTATCGTAGTTTATGGTTATTGTAATTAGTAATATGTTTGTAAAATTTTGATGGAATATATACAAAAGAACTATCATTCTCTTCTTATAACAGGTGTTGGAGCTGGTGTGAAATGTAAAAGAAAGAGATAGTTTAGATTGAATATTTTTGTCATGCAGTGGTGGGTTTTGTGTTGAGGTTTGGCTGTTTTGTTTCTGAAGTCTGTAGATATATTTCGAATTTATTTTGCGTTAAGATTAGCTGATAGCAAGAGACCGTCCGAATTGATCGGTTAGCTTTCGGCACTTTGAAATCTCTTAAGTGGCAGCAAGTTGTGGAAACCAATTGACAAAAGCGCTCAAATACCAGCACATGGACGATAAAATACCGGCTGAGTCAAAAAAAAGTTACGCGTTTGGAGGGCTGTGGAATAAAAAGTATGTGACTGATATTCAAAATGGAAATTTTAATCTATCATTCAAAGACCAACTTAGATGAGAAAATTTTGTTTGGTAATATCCCTAATCTTATAGACCCAGAAATTCGGAAAATGTTGGTAAAGGTTATGCTTGGGAACAATTTTTCACATTCCATTCTGGTCCATGATTTACCTTCTATTGAAATTCGAGTATACTATTTCTCAAACTGGCAACATAAACTTCAATGCCACATAAATCATTGGCCAGAATGAAATGTGGAATTCTTGATTCCCATATAAATCCTTTTCAGGCATTTTTCTAATTTTTGGGTCTTAAAGATATGTGATTTTACGAAACAAAATTTTCTCATCTCAGTTGGCTTTTGACTGATAGGTTAGAATTTAGGTTTGAATATCGCTCACATTCTTACTCATACCACAGCCTGCCAAATGCTTAAACTCTTTTTTTGACTTGCCCGGTATTTTGCTGACTTTGCAGAAAAAAAATAAGATGCTGAATGTTTCAATTAGACGTCCAGAAAAATGTAATCTTTTAGCCGATATTCCAATGTCTTTATAATACTCTCGAGTACCGAATAAACGGTGGGGTGAGAATAATCGGGGGGGGGGGTTGGAAATGGTTCGATATAACAATAATCGGGGAGGTTGGAATAATCGGGGGGGGGGCGTGTTGGAGAAATAGAAAATAGTCGTTTTCTTAGTGAACAAGTATCTTTTACTTATTTATGTGAACAGTGATGTTACTGATACATTTATTTTTGAACCCTGGTTCTGTTGAATGCACTTTTTAAGACGTTTTCTTGTGTTTATTCAGAAATATGTTTACTATCATTTCATTTTTCCAAAAATTAATAAAAGGGGGGGTTGGAATAAGAGCGGGGGGGTTGGAAAATTTTTCAAAAATTAATAAGCGGGGGGGGGGGACGATTAATCGGTACTCGAGAGTACTTATTTTGTTGTATTCATATAAAATATTACAATGCATGTTACATCTACATCCTACTTTACTTACTAATTACTATTCAAACTATACATCACTACATGGATTGGACCACGGGACCAAAAGACAAGGACCACCCATAGCCATTAACATAAAAGCAATGCAAAAAATAGCAGCTAAGTAAATAACTACGAATAAATCCAACTAACTGCTGATGAATACAGTAAAGTACCGCCTTTAAGAAACTCATTACACAAAGACAGCCTGATTGGTTTCTTATGTCAAGATATACTTCTTGAAAACAGGGTATGTGTACCATGGCATAGGAAACACTTTTTTACTCCAAACAGCTGTCAAAGTTTTTAAGAAAGCGTTTTTGAAATGTGCACTGTTGTACGAGGATCTAATGGTCTGAGCCAGTATTGAGGGTTTCTTGAAATTGTAATAATTTGGGCTTGAAACTTTCATTCTTATTCTGGAGAACTGAGACCTATTGGAGACATATTCAAACATAGGCCTTATAACATTGCTATGTACTATTGTATAAGAAACTGAGCATGAATCAGCCTGGATAGTTTCTTGCAAAGAGGTATTTTATTCAGCAAAATCAGACCTGAGTTTCTTATAATGCAGGTTCTTAAAGGCGGGACTTTACTGTACTAGAACTCGTTTCACATTGGATGTCAGGCCAGCATAGGACAATTATACTGAATAATTGGAATCCCGGACGGGAAAACAACAACAACAGCTATTTCTACCGCCGCTGATCGATGTGACCACCCATTTCACCCCCCCCCCCATTTTTGCATAAGAAATTTTGTTTACATGAATGTTTTTGCCGTTAAAAGATGAACGAAAACTGAACAAGATGTGTGCCATGTTATCAATTTTTTGGTGCATAAATTGCCGCGAGGAAGCATTTTAGGATCTGAAATATTTTTTCCTCGATCAAAATCTCGACGGCGTGACTGGTTGTCTTCCATCCTTCGATTGTCGAACACTTAGTGCGCAGGTGCGCATCGTTTCCGCTCTGACCCACTGATCCCCTTCCAGAGTCCCCACTGCTCAAAATGTTGCGCATATGCTGTCAGGTCAAAGTTCCTGATTTGCAATAACGATGGTCTGAAATACTGTCGATTTTATGTGGATGAATTTTCATTCGAATGTTCCCCGCTGAACAGCTGAATTCGCTTCCTTAACAACTGGTTACTGTAGTGGTTATTAGTTATCATTATTATCATTACTGTTGTATGACTCCATGTGCATGCGCATGTGGTTTGATTATATTCTGGATACATGCAATCTCCCAAACAGACGTGTTTATCTCTGCTCACAAAGTCTACAATGGCGACGAGATAAAAAGGAGAAAGAAAGATGGCTTCAGCAAATAACATCAATCCTATGCCTGTCTTCGAGCCTAAAACTGATATTACAAACACAGGAGCTCGCTGGACAAACTGGCTAGAGAGATTTCAAACGTATTTGCTTGCCGCTGATGTCAAAGAACCACAGCGACAACGAGCTTTGCTTTTGTATCAAGCTGGACCCGAAGTTTACAATATTTTCAAAACCCTCCCTGAGACAGGAGACGAAAAGGACTATAAGAAAGCTGTTGATGCCTTAACCAAACACTTCGAGCCAGATAAGAATCAAATCTTCGAAATCTACAATTTTCGTCAGGCAACCCAAATGACAGAGGAGACGATCGATGAATTTCACACGAGACTTCGCACACTTGCAAAACACTGCAAATTTCATGACGAGGACTTTGAAATCAAGATGCAAATCGTGTGTAATGGTAAATCAGCTCGACTTAGGAGAAAAGCGCTCCGAGAACCAGATTACAAGCTTGCAGAAATGCTGATCGATGGCAGGAAAGCTGAGATGAGCTCTGCTCAAGCGTCTGGCATGGAAGAAAGTTTCCAAGAGCTGCACGTCAAAGAAATCCGCACAGAAAATACCTGTTATAAATGTGGATTCAGTTATCCTCACAGAAACAAACCATGCCCAGCAAAACATGCAGTTTGCTCTTCATGTGGCCTCACTGGACACTTTGCCAAACTTTGTCGTAAGAAACAACAAACGCCTCAGAGGAAACCCTTGCAAAGTAAAGAGCCACAAACGTCAACACGACCAAAGAAAGAGTCAAATTTCGTGAAGGGAAAACGCAGACAGCGAAAGGCCCATGCCATAACACGGGATAATGATGATCAGTCAAGTTCTTCTGACGATGAATATGCCTACGCAGTTGAAGCAGGAAATAAACTTTCCACAAAAACACAACTTAGATTGAATGACTCGTTCGATTTAACATTTCTAGTGGACACAGGGGCAACGGTTAATATCATTGATTCCAAGACCTATGAAAGTTTGCAACATCAAATAAAGTTAGAGCCAGCTAAGACAAAAAATATTTGCCTATGGATCTGCAACACCACTTCAATTGAAAGGTTGTTTTAGTGCCATGATTGAGTCGAAATCACGTTACACTGTTTCGCAATTTTATGTGGTCGATGGATCTGGGGGTAATTTGCTAAGTGGAAAAACCGCCCACGAATTGAAGCTAATCCAGTTGGTAAACAAAATCAATGAAACGCAAACATCTGATTCAAAGAATGGAACAAATGATCACAAAGAAACCACAGAAAAGAAAACAAACCTCCCTTCCAGCACAGACGGAAATATTCAACGACTTTTGAATAGATATCAAAATGTTTTCGAAGGAGAAGGAAAATTAAAAGATCAAAGGGTAAAATTGCACATAAGAGATGATGTGAATCCAATAGTGCAACCACAAAGACGCATACCATATCATATGAGAAAAGCAGTATCAAAAGAGTTAAAGAAACTTACTGAACAGGACATCATAGAAAAGGTTGTTGATCAGCCGACGCCCTGGGTTTCACCAATCGTGTGTATTCCTAAGAAAGACGGGGGAACACGTATTTGTGTGGATATGCGCGAAGCCAATAACGCAATAAAACGAGAAAGACACATCATGCCTACCTTGAATGACTTTAAAGCTGCAGTAAATGGTGCAAAGTACTTTTCCAAAATTGACTTAAAACAGGCATATCACCAAGTTGAATTAGAGCCTGAAAGCCGTTTTATCACTACATTCTCTACGCACGAAGGAATCTACCAGTATAAAAGACTTAACTACGGTACCTCCAGTGCAGCAGAAGTATTCCAAAACATTCTGCAAAGAAATTTAAGTGACATTCCGGGTGTAAAGAATATCGCAGACGATATTATCATATTTGGAAAAGACCGAAAAGAACACGACATTGCCTTAGAAGCTTGTTTAAAACGCCTATCAGATCTAAATATCAAAGCAAAAGGGGAAAAATGCAAGTTTCTTCAACAAGAAATTAAATTTTATGGCCTAATATTTACAGAAAAAGGTACCAGACCTGACCCAGAGAGAGTCAAGCATCTACTAAACACAGCACCGCCACAGAATGCATCCGAGGTACGCAGTTACCTAGGAATGGCTAATACTTGTAGTGACTACATACCAAATTATGCTACCTTAACACAGCCACTCAGAGAGCTAACAAAGAAGAATTCTACGTTCAAATGGACCATAACAGAACAAAGAGCCTTTAATCAGCTCAAAAAGAAACTTACTCAGTCACCAGTAATGGCCTACTTTGACACAGAAAAACACAGTGTGTTAATTGTAGATGGATCACAACATGCTGTTGGAGCTATTTTAGCCCAAAGAGAGAAAGATGGGACACAGTATAAAATTGTTTCATATGCAAGTAGAGCACTTACTCCAGTTGAGAGCAGATATTCACAAACCGATATAGAAGGCCTTGCCTTAGTATGGGGGATAGAACATTTTCGCTTATTTCTCCTAGGCAAAGAATTTGATGTCATCACCGACCATAAGGCATTAGAGTCTATCTTCAATAATCCACGATCTAAGCCACCTGCACGTGTAGAACGATGGGTATTAAGACTTCAACCCTATAACTTTCGTGTCATATATAAGAAAGGATCACAAAATGAAGCTGACTATTTGAGTCGACATCCGATCAACAAGAGTCAGTCAGAAAGTAATGAAGAACAAATAGCTGAGGAATATGTGAACTATATAATAGAAAATACAGTTCCAAAAACAATGACACTTGAAGAAGTCAAAGATGCCACACGTAAAGACCAAGTGTTACAGAGAGTTAAGAAAGCTGTCGAATCAGGAACATGGGATACCAAGGATTTAGAACTTCAGCCATACAAGAGATGTGCAGATGAATTAACAGTAAATAATACCAAAGATATTATCATGAAAGGGTGCAGAATGGTGATTCCTAAAAGCCTTCAAAATAGAGCAACAAAGCTAGGTCATGTAGGACACCAGGGAATAGAAAAGACAAAAAGTCTAATCAGAGAAAAAATCTGGTTTCCCAAACTAGATGAAAAAGTTCGCGAAATAGTCGAGAATTGTGTCGCTTGTCAAGCCGTTGGAAATGCTAATTCACCTGAACCAATGCAAATAACTCCAATAGTAGACATTCCTTGGCACACTGTAGCCGTTGACTTTCATGGACCAATTACAAATACACAACAATATCTATTGGTAGTAACTGATCTTTATTCGAAATTTCCAGAGATCGAAATCGTAAATTCTACAGCTGCACCGGCAGTGATTCCCAAATTAGATCGCATATTTGCAACACATGGTATTCCAGTCAAGCTAAAGACAGATAATGGACCTCCATTTAATGGAACTGAATTCGAGAGATACACTAAAGCTTTAGGCATGGAGTGGAAACCAAGTACACCACTCTGGCCTCAAGGAAATTCGAACGTTGAAAGCTTAATGAAACCAATCGGTAAAGTTTTACAAACAGCACAGTTAGAAGGAAAGAACTGGAAACAAGAACTTCAAAGATTTTTGTTAACATACCGAACAACTCCGCATGTAACAACTAAAGTACCTCCATGTGAACTTTTATTCAATAGAACAATTAGAGGACAACTCCCTGAGTTACCAGCAAAGAAGGTATTAAATAAGCACAAACAAGCAAAGGAAAACATCGAGAAAAAGAAAGCGCAAAACAAAGAATATTATGACAAGAAATATAATACAAAAGAGTCAGAGATCAAAGAGGGGGATACAGTTATTTGTTTGCAAAAGAGAACAAATAAGCTAGCACCAAAGTTCAGTCCAGAAAGATTCATTGTCCATGAGCGAAAGGGAACAAAGATAATCGCGAAAAATCAACAACATATCATTACAAGAAATGTCTCACACTTCAAGAAAGTTCCAACATTAGAAAGTAACGACAATGATGAGGAAGACATCAGTGACGATGAAAACAGAACAGAAAAGAAGGAACAGGAAAAGAATCAAGTCGATGATGTAAGACCAAGGAGATCACAAAGATCAAAGATTCCAGTTGCAAGATTCGGATATGCTGTACCATCGAACTTGAAAGTATGAACTGCTCAGAACAGAACTTCGAGAACTACATGGACATGTCGATAAAATTTAAAAAGGGGAGCATTGTAGTGGTTATTAGTTATCATTATTATCATTACTGTTGTATGACTCCATGTGCATGCGCATGTGGTTTGATTATATTCTGGATACATGCAATCTCCCAAACAGACGTGTTTATCTCTGCTCACAAAGTCTACAGTTACCAAACTCCAATGTCCGAACACTTCAATTCCACATAAAATTTCGGCTAGAAAATAACTGATCAATCAGGACAATCCGTAGATTTGGTCCTTTTTATCGGAGATTACTTGTGTCTATGTTTGGGGTTATTGCCATGAAACATTCTGTTCAGATTGCTTAAGAATGTTACATGTAATGATGAGAAAGTGAAGTGTGTGATATTTTTAATGCCGTTAAATCATAGGATCTCACCGTTCCTCTGAGCCAAAAAGCTGCAACGATTGAGTCTGGGAAACTGTGTGGGCTTTTTGAGGAACTTTCCACTCTTATGTGTTGGTTTACATACAAATTCTGCTTTTTGTAATGCCTTTTTTGCGTACTCACTGAGTGCAAGCAGAGCTGCCAAGAGGTTTTGGAGGGCCAGGTACAAAACCGTGAAACGAGGCCCGTGCAAGCGAAGTGGGACTGTTATAAAAATTGTGACCTTGCTTTATGAGGCCCCCTAGACCCCTACGCCCTGGGGAAAATTGCCCTTACCCCTCTCTGCGACCCTGAAGTAATACCTATGTGATACCCAATTTGTGATAACAAGTGAGTGAAAACTCCTTGACAAAAACCATGCTGTCTTACGTGGCGTGCAGTTGGTCATCCAACAAGTCGAACCCTTGATTGGTTGAAGTCTAAACTGTTTTCGCTAAAGCTTGATTAAGTGTGTCATTGTTATAGGGTATAAACACTACGAAGTTTTGCAAATGCTTGATCAAATTTTTATTGGCAAGTGTAGAAGTTGGAGAAAATTAGTACATTTAATGACCAAGAATTTTATTCAGGAAAGCTTTTGACAGGATATAGCTCTGTGAAGACAAATGCTAAAGAAGTCCTATGAAGTGTGCGGTGCTGTTTCAAACTTGCAAGAATTAACCATTAAGCCCAGTTCATTCTCGACCAATAGTTTGGAAACGGAAGAGCTGAATGAGAATGAAAATTTTCTTTTTACCAATTACCGAAATGGGATCCTTTCAAATTAATGCGAGAGTAGACAAGATTGCATAGCGCATACGTTTTTGAAACTTGAGCTATTGAGAATGCTTCTAGGATGCCTTCGTAGTGTCTTGAATTTTCGACCGCAAATGTACAGCCCTAGCCTGCGCACAGACTTTACTGTTGCGGAGGAGTAAAGGAAAAGCTTCTGTAAAGTCTGCGAAGTGGCGCGAGATTTTGATTCAGGCAGCTGTTCCTTTACTTTTCCGCAACAGTAGTAAAGTCTGGGCGAAGGCTAGTACAGCCGTTTCAGCTCATCATTTTCATGAACTCTACTAAATTTTGATAACATTTTCTTTCAAGCATTTAGGCAATCAAAATATCACATACTATCACAAATTGTTTAGATAGTTAGGTCTTTAGAACAATTATGATTATTTTTCGATATTCAAGTCAATTGACAATTAGCGTGTACGTACAGTAAATCCCCGCGTATAAGAACCTACTTTTTTGAGAGGCAGGCTGAAATTGGTTCTTATTTCAAAGGTACAAAGACTAATTTCAGGGTATAGAGGTTCTTATTTGAAGGGTGCCTCATGCAGTCCCCTTAAGAGTTTCAAAAGGATGTTCTGTCCTATTATTTGTTTTAGAAAGGTTCTTTGGGACCTAATAAGTAATTGAGGAGGAGTATAAAGCTTTCAAAGCCAATTGGGACCACAATGACCTTCATAACATCAATCAAAGATCAACTTTGCAGCCCCTGCAATAAGAACCTATGTTTCATCAAACTGAAACAGGTTCTTAATTGCAAGGTACATAATTTAGGAAAAACAGCCTCTAGGTTCTTATTTTGGTAGGTTCTTATATGCGGGGATGTACTGTATCAAACGTCGGTTTTAGTCTGCATTCACGGTTACATTATTTTTCTATCTTGAATAATATGATACAGCAATACGACATAATAGTAGTTTAGTCTAGTTCAATTATCGTATCGTAATTTTGTCATTCATTTTATCTACCGGATAGGTTGTCCCAAAAAGCACTCCCATTTATGAAAGAACCCAAAATTTGATTGTGAAACCTATCATAAAATTTTCTTTTCTCTCTTGCAAAGTCTTGACTTTCCTCAGCTCTGAAAATAATTGATTGAATTTGTCTAGTCTCAGCACGAGCAAAAGTTGGCCACTTGCTGCTTTAAATTGATTGATTTACTTGCAGTTCCGGGTTTTGGCAACGCTAGAGTCCTTATTATGGGTCTGCAACTCAGTGATTTAAGACTGCGTTCACACGATGCCAGCACATTTTGAAAACGGTGAAAAACTCGACGGATAGGCCTCCTGTTCACACGAAAACGGCACATTTTTGCCGGCACATTTTGAAAACGGTAGATTTTGAAAACGGAACTCTAATCGGCACATTTGGGAAACTGCATCGTGTAAACACTTGAAAATGATGAAAACAGAACATTTTTTGCCGCTTTTGGAACGATACTGATAGATTCTTAGGGTGTAGGCACACTTCTTTGGCATCAAAGCCTTGCAACGAGTCTTTGCCATCTAATTTCCTACGGCATCGTGTGAACGCAGTCTTAAGACTGCGTTCACACGATGCCGGCAGATTTTGAAAACGGTGAAAAATGTGACGGATAGGCCTCCTGTTCACACGAAAACGGCACATTTTTTGCCGGCAGATTTTGAAAACGGTAGACTTTGAAAACGGAACCGTAACCGGCATAAATTTGAAACAGCATCGTTTAAACACTCAACAAAGATGACAACAGAACATTTTTCGACACTTTTGGATCGAGACAAGTCTATTCTTAGGGTGTAGGTACTTTTCCTTAGCATCAAAGTCCTGCAACGAGTTTTTAATGTCAAAATTCCTACCGTTTTCAAATTGTGCCGGTATCGTGTGAATGCTAGCACAAATTTTGCTGCCGTCACTTTTTTCACCGTTTTCAAAATGTGCCGGCATCGTGTGAACGCAGTCTAAATCTTAAGAAATGGAGACAGTATTCGTCTGCTTGTTTTGTCATTGATGCATCATCTTATTTGTGTTGTGTATAGCAAGTAGTTGGTCTTCAGTGTGCCCTTGAATTAATTTTAGTTAGTGATGAGCTGTGCTCATAACAATTAATGATTCCTCAATTATGAGTTAACGTTCTCACCATCGATTGTAAGAACATGAAGAGAATTTTTAACTTATTGTATTGTCTTTGCCTTATCCTAGGGAATTAGACTGTTTTGAAGAAGACGCGAGTCAAGAAGACGCCAGCATAATTCTTTTGTTCGAGGATGTAAATTACAAAGTGAAATCAATTTGAAAACTTTTGCGAGTCTCAAGAGACTTATTGTACCGTTGTACGTTCTAGCATTTGAATTTGAAGGTTTTGGCATTTGAAAAACATCAAAATTCTAGGAGTCGATTAATCATGAGATTTTACTTTTGAACTGTTGCGCCAAACATCAAATTTAATACAACGAAGCATACAATCTTGCCCCGTCGCATTTTGGATATTTTGTGACGAAAACTAATTTGGTCTTTGGTAGAACTAAAATTTTAACGATAAGGACAAAAATCAAACTTAGCATTTTTTTTCAAACGTGGGGCCTTCTTCTGGCGCATTTATGATATTACTTTTCCATTTTTGTGCTCACGAGAAGAAGAGTTATATTCTTCTGTAAAATTATCTATATTTTGGTCACTAAAATATCTGACTGATTAATAGAATTTTTACCTCAATTGGCTTGAGCCACTTTTTTATACTTGGCCTCCCTGGTCAGCTGTTTGCGATTTTTGTGCGACTTTGTGCCGTGAAAACCCCAACTTTTTCGCATTACTGGGTTTCATTGTTTTCTGGTTATGCAAGGATGTCGCTTCAAATGAGAATTCAGTTTCATGGCTCGTTGTTGAAAATTTTCGGGAAAATATGCATGCCTCCATCCAGCAACCCACATGAAGAAAGATCTTTGCACTGCCCCAAAATCCAGAAAAATTCGGAAAATGCGTGCCTTTGCAAGCCTCTCCGAGGGCGCCTACGTTTGCTGTATATTTATTTGACAGGCCAGGAGAGGAGCGGAGGAATGACGACGAATCAAATCAAAGCCAGAAACGAAAACGAAATGTAATCCCAAGCTGGTTGAGGAAGTAAAATTCACATCAGTACAAGAAGGACCCTGCAGCTTATTACTATGAGCACTCTAATGGAAGCCTCTCGAATTCCTTCCCCATCCTAAGTACCAACTCCGAAAGCGCAAGACTCACTCAGCTGGCTTCGTATCAGATTCATTTTGCTGGCGGCATTTTGCATGGGCCTAAATTTCTGGGACGAAATTGCCGTGATCTTGTCAAGGGCGGGAAACAGCAAATGGTCTAATCAAGTTCAAGTTGCAGGTAGAAACGAGGAGGAAGAGTTTTCCTCGCAGCTATGGGAACTACAAGTCATATATCCAGCGTGAGTAAAAATTATGATCTGGGATTTGGTGAAATTTTTGCGAGAAGGCTTGGCCTTCCTTGGCTGTTTGCCCCTGTTTGTGGTCAACAAGAGCCAGATGGAGAGATGTACAAGGAGAGTAGGTCAGAGAGTAGAAGTCCCACAGGCGACGACATGGTTTATTTTGGTCCACAAAACAGCAATTTTTGTGTTAACGATGCAGCAGTCCTAAAGAAAACATGAGGAAATGTCAATATGACAAACAAAAATATTTCATTTCACAGAAAATCTAGGAGTTCCCTTAGGTTGTCAGTGGCTACATGGCTTGGTCCCAAACAGGCTCAAAAGCGTACGAGCTGTGGGGATTGGGGATGGTATCCCCCCCCCCCCCAATGATAATCCTTTGAAGGCAAAAATCCACCCATGGTCAGCCAGTGTCAAAAGTTTGTTTTTGTTACGCCAAAGGTTTATGCCATACCAATTGTCCAAGCCGACCTATTGTACTTCCATATTGTTCTTGATGTTGCTCCACACCAAAGATATTTGGCCTATGCATATGTTTTCCAGCTTGGATTGTCGGGCGAAAATGTTGCTGGTAAACAATGAACTTTTATTGGGCAGGCAAGGTAGATTTATATTCTCATAGGCTTGAAGCCAGGTCTGCCAAATTTTAATGTATTGTCACATTTCGTCATCATGAATTGTAGATGTTCTTTATAAATTCTGCATCATTTGTAATCTATCTTCTTAGGTATGGTGGATTAAGGTAATGTGAATGGTGTCTATTTCCTTCTTTGACACTGATTGAAATAATCTAAGCCACAAAACTGCAAAGTATGAAACAGCTTGTCATTTTAATTCTTGTGACAGACAAGAACTTATGGACATCATAATGGAAATTGCTTTCAGTATGCCAAGCCTTTTACTTCAAGGTTTAAAAGTTTATGCCACTTCATTCAAATTTGAATAAAAAACAAAGGAGTGAAATGATAGGGAGGACTCGCAGTTGTCACACTGTTTGCTGTGCAGCACTTCGTATTTGATCCTCAATTCAATGTTCAAAATTTTTTGAAAAGCAAGCCTCTAATTGCTAGAGAACGAGACATTTTCTGGGTCGCAAATCAACTTAGGGGTCGCACGCACATTGATTCTTTGATCCTAAGCGTCCATTGGATGCTTTCAAAATACCTGCTCCCCCAAAATGTCCAATTGAATCAATGTAATTTTTCCGATCATAGGAAAATTTCATACTCATGGTGTTTTGCTGCAGATTAAATGGGCCCAAGTGATCATGAAGTCATCAGCAACTGTTCTATGACCAGACTCTACCAAAATTGTTCACTGCTTTGGAAATTCTTTTGCATTATATACTTCAAACGAGAGCTGTAGAATAAAGTTTCTTGCAGAAAATTCTCAGAAGAAACTTTGATCAAACAGAATTTTGAAGAGGTCCGGTCTTTTTACCCCACTCCCCCTCCCCCCAAATGTCCATTGGATGTTTTGCGTGAATGAATTGATTTGTGTGCTGCCCCTTAGCGGTGAAAAAGATAAGGCGCTTATATTTTGAGAATTACATTGGCTGGATCAGTGTTCTGTTCACACCAATTAATATCTATTATGCTTTTCATGAGAAGACAAATGTCCAGAAGGTAAGATCAGTTATAATTTATTTCCTCATAGAAAGAAGATTGGAATGATCTTGCTGGCTATCTGCTTGTCAAACAAAACAGTAAAGGTACAAATTACATTTTTCGCAAATTTGAATGTTTTACGTACAAAATATAGATAAGAAGTAGCATGGCATACAACATATTACTGAAAATTTCAGCCAGGTCCACAATGTGAAATTCATGGAGCTGGTTGAGTTTTGCACTTCATCTCACCATATAATGCCAAAAAACCACAACCCAGAACTCCCAGAATTTCATGTTAAAAGCCTTTCCCTCCTCCCGTCTCCTGCAAAGGGTTTTGCGTGTTTAATAGGCCTTTTCCTCCAACTTAGTCCCTGTACCAAAAAACTGGGGAAGCTGGGGTTTCCTAGGATTTCCCCAGTTTTCCAGGCTTCCTAGGAATTCCCCTGCTATTTTCCCTGAAAAATGGACCTAGGTTTCCTAGGAATCTTGCTCCAAATCTGAGCTTTTTTATGTAGGAAACCTAGGAAACCGGGGAACAATTTACCCAGAAAATTCCTAGGAATTCCTAGGAAATACCCAGTTTTGGGTCACCTCAATTGCCTCCATGAGAATCATCAAGGACTAAGTGAACCTTCTGAGAAAACATTACAAAATACTTGAACTTCTCAACTATCAAGGAAAATTTGATTCAGTTACTAAAGTCATTATGCTTTCTTGGTGCCATGAATTTTCATTCTGGCACACTGGCTCACGTTGTGTAATAGATGATAAAATGATTTGTTACCATGGCAAAAAATTACCAACTTTTAACCATACCTGATCTTGAAAATTTCTCGGGTTTTTTTAGCTGATTTTGCATGTTGTTAAATCACTCAGTGTAATTCCCCTCATAATCTCATTCCATCAGTTAGATAATCTCTTTTTTATTGTTATTTTATCTTTCATAGTATTGAAGAAATTGAGATCAACAAGGAAAAAACTTTGGTAACAATCCATACTGTGTCTTATATAAAGATTTGTTGACTTTTTATGCAGAAAGATGTGATTGAAAAGGTTTTTGTTGAATGTACATGCACAATGAAACCTAATACAAGCTGATGCCTAATGGTTAACCATGGCCTTTTTGTCAAACAGATACATTCTGAATGCATTGCTCCAGAGATAGTCATGCTAACCTGGCACTGTGCCCTTTTAACTCACAATGTTTTGCATGCCAACTGTGGTGAGAAGAAGCCCTCAAATCCAGGTCAAGGAAAATAAAGATCTTATGTTGTATAATTTCAAAACCTGTAACTATAGCAAAACATGGTTGAGATGGCCACTTTTGAAATTCACTTAATTGCTTAACTGTGATATTGTTAAAAAGATAAGATAGGATAATGTCATGCATGTACTAAATTGCAAACATTGTTGTACCTTTTGTTCCTTTAGCTGTACCTAGGTTATTTGAAATTGCAACTTTCAAAAGTATACTGTCTTTGAAAAGGCAGGCCACAGTTAACTTTATAAGGTTAGTGGTGCTACCAAGGACAGATTTTGTAATACAATGGCATTCGTTAATTTGGTTGACTTCTCAATTCAAAGCATTTAGCAGCTGCAGGCAAAGGGAATTCTTTCAATCAGTAATTCAAAACAACAATGGCCGCAAAAGTTGCCCCAAAAGCTGTAGGGCCAACTCTCGCCTTGTGCAAGTTAAGGGTGATTGTTAGGAGAAGAGTGCTTATAACAAAAGAAGAAGGGTATATAAACCTAAAGTTCTGTCCCACTTGTTTTGTTTTTGATTTACAGTAGAAGCCAAGCACGAGGCAAGAATGTAATTCTTGCGTATTTAGGGGCTAAATGAAATGATTACTACACGGCATCTGCATCAAATAGACAAAATTGTTACTGTTCCTTTTTCCTTCAAGCATATAACTTCTCTTAGAAGTTACCTTTCACTTGCACAAGGCGAGAGCTTGCCCTGCTATTTTTGGGGCAACTTTTGCAACCATGTTTGTTTTGATTTACTGGTTGAGAGAATTCCTTATGTCTTCACTCACTAATTGCTTTGAATTGTGGTATCAGTTGAAGCAACTGTTGCTATTGTATTACAAAATCTGACCTTGTTAGTGGTGCTGCAAATTTTCATTCATTTATCTTTTGTTTTTTCAACTGCCAGGTGTGTTTATGACGAAGGAACTCATCAGCTACAGTTCTACAAATCTTCAAAGGATGCATTTGTCAAAATGCCATCTGGGTTAGTTTGTAACGTAACTTCTTTGTTATCTTCAGGGAAACCACTTCTTCTGCTCAATGTAATCCACTCTTTTGCAAGTTGATTTATCTGATTGAGGACACCGAAATGCTTGCGTTGTTGGAAAAACGTTTTGTGGATAATTTTGAAAAGCTGTTTTTATCCGGGAGAAAAGTTGTAGATCAACAAGGTTTTGCAGAGGCCATCGTTTATGGAAATTATAGTGAAAGAACAATAATGAAGTTGTTTCCTTCATACATTTTACGACTATGCATCAACATTTAGATATTTGCTCCGACTTTGTGTTGAAAATGCAGAAATATGATAGATACGATGCTTGTGAAGTGAAGCTCCATTTTTATCAATGTAACTTTGAGGTTTAAAGTGCTGTAAAAAAATATTTTGTGGCAAGTCAAAATAATTATATTTTGCAGATCACTCAATCTTCAAGGAGCACAATTTTATTATGAGAATGCTGAAGCATTTGACTTTGTCGTAAAGTAAGTATTCACAATTTATATCGAGGTCATTGCTATATTTTATGGAAACTAAGTGAATATGACCTTTATTTACTGTATTGAATCGAGGGGAAGTCAGGCCACGTCCACACGTATCCGGTTGTTTCGAAATCGCATCCTATTTATCAGTGTAGATAAAGATCTTCGTCCACAAGAGGAGCGTTTTTGAAAATATCCCCATCCACACGAAAACGCTGTGATATTTGAAACTCGATATTAGATGACGATATCCGATATTCGAAATTTGGTAAGAGAAAACGGACAAGCAAAATGCTGTCGCGTGATCCCCAAAGACCCGAGCACATGCCCTGACAGGAAATGAATCATCGCTGTGACGTCGGCATTTTCGAAGATGTTCCGTTCAAATCCGTCCACGTGAGAAAAGGAAACGGCGTTTTCAAAACAATCAACTCGGAAAGTGTCTTCGAAAAGTCTCGTTTTCAGTTACCGAAAACGTGAAACCCGTGTGGACTCGAACCCAAAACGGATAAGAAGAGTTACATTTTCAATAATACCCGGATACGTGTGGACGAAGCCTAAGAATCAGATGTGTAATCAATCCCGGGGGGGGGGGTACATGACTTGTGGATGGGCGGGGGTCTGCCGCCCGGTTTTCAGAAAGGTACCCTCTTTTAATTACCGAAACTTGCGGTCATACCCACTTTTATGATGAATTTTGGCGGGAAACCACCCATTTTTTGCTATTTTTCTCCAATTTCTGGATAACCCACCCTTGTTTATGGAAAATCTGCCGAAAAAGGGACCCTTGTTTAGAGAATTTGGGGCCCAAAAACCCACCCATATGGGCGGCACATACCCGTACCCTCAACATGTTATGTACCCCCCCCCCCGGGTAATCAACTACTACGTAGCTGTTCATCAGAGTTTTGGCTCCCATGAATATGTTTAACTAGAGGTCTTGAAATACTCTTGTGAGTATCCCAGCAAAGCACTGTATAGAGACAAGGTAGCTTAATTTTTATCCGTTTTTTATTGCAGTAGTGCTGATTAAGAAAATTTCCTTGTTCTAAATAATAGTTTCACGTTGTACGTTTTGCTGGCTATGGAATAAAAATTATGCCACCGATATTCAAAACTAAAATACAGTATTCATCTATCAGTCAAAAGCTAACTTAGATGAGAAAATTTTGTTTGGTAAATCACACACCTTTAAGACCCAACAATTAGAAAATATTTTTAAGGAGTTTGTATGGGAATCGAATATTCCACATTCTATTCTGGTTCATGATTTATGTGGGATTGAAGTGTACATTGTCAGTTTCAGAAATGGAATTTAGTTTCAGTAGCAAGTAAACTATGGACCATAATGGAATGTGGAACCCTTGTTCCCAAACATGCCCCTTACCAGTATTCTCCTCATTTATTTAACAGCCCACCAAATGTGTAAAGTTTTTTTGACTCACCTGGTACTTTCAATGCTTTATACCTTTTCCTTATGTCTCCAATTAGCTTGTACGCTAAATATTTTGACACACTGATAAAGTTGTCTATCGACTTATTTATTTATTTATTTATTCATTTATTTATTCATTTATTTATTTATTTATTTAATTATTGATTGATTGACAACGATGGATTCTCCTTCCTCCTAATAATGTGACCAACATTTTTAGAGGCGTGATTCTTTATTCCATAGTTCGTTCCCTCTCTTTACTAGTGTTAATGGCAAGGAACACCGTTTTAAGGCGGAGAGCTATGACGTAATGATGGACTGGCTCCGAAAATTGCGGGTAAAGTTTGTTTCTTTCTTTCTCCTGAATTTAGTATCATTTCTCCTGATTGTCAGAACATGCTTCGATGCATTCTTGAACCAATGATTCAATGCGTTGGCTATCTCTCGAGTACAGGGCAAAGTTCGATGAGTATTATTATACATGGTAATCACGGGCTATTGGGAACCCTCAGTAAAAGATCATGTGATTCGAAAATAAGATATGGGATCTTATTTTCAGTTCAGAGTTTCCTACAGCCCATGCTGGAATCTTATTACGTAAGGTTACTTCAGTAGAATCCTCTGCCTTCTCAGCATGGACCGTAGTTTGAACCTTTGTTTTCTTTTTGTTTTGTTTAAACGTTACATGTGTCTGCTTGCCTGTGCTGAAACAGCGATCACACATTGAATAGTATTCCCATGTAAACAATATGTGACGTTTTTATACCCTAACGACAACAGGGCTTGATGAGTGTAGATAACATAAACTTGACGACCTGGAGCGCATGACATGGTGACTATCATTGTTAATTTCGAAATTGAAACAAACAGAGACACGTAAGAAGATAATTGTCATGGTTGAGGCACTGCAAGTTTCACTCAATAACAAACAATGTTCTCTTTTTAAGATCATACACAGACTCAGAGCAGTGACATTCTCTTTCAGTTTCTTTATATGATTAATGAGAGAATTTCAATATTGCTTTAAAGTCTTCTCACAGTTTACTACTTTCCATTCTCTGAGACTGGTTCAGAATATAGCTTGTCTCATTCTTCGTAACAGGACAAAGTTTATCCTGATGAAAGAGTGACGTCCTTGGTTGAAAAGCGAGCCAAATCATTGGATTTCAACACTATTTCAGATGACGACGTATGGATAAATTTTTGTTGCTCTTTCAATGTTATAATTTGTTTGGTACAGATCAAAAAAGAAAGTGTGCGATACCAACGTTGCTTGTGGGATCCGAAGGTGCTTGCGATGTTGTGATAACGAATAAATGAAATGATTTTTAGGCAGAAACATCGCCACAAGACGAAAAAACAGCAACTAGTGTGTAGATTTCAAGGTTTTAGAATATTTTGCTTTCATTCTTTGTCATAAGTACGAGTTGTCATACTTTCTTTGTCATAACTGAAAGCTTTTTACGCACGAAGATATCTCGATGCAAAGAATAGAGTTGCAGCATCATGACCACTTATTTGACACGGGAGCTGTACTAGATCAATGTAAGTTCAGTGTTAAGACACACACTTGAGGCTTTGCTTTGCACATTAACGGTTTTCAGCTCAGTTTTCAGTTGGTTCTATGGGTTTGTGATGTTCTTAGAATTCTTATTGCATTTATTCATCTATTCATCAACATTTGTTACCTTGTAATCTTCGTACTTTTCAGACCCTCTTTCAAAAACCTTACAAAAGCATGTCATTGGACAACCTGAATGAAACTCCAGGTGGAAGTGGTAAGGCTGATAGATTGATAGATAAATTGACTGATTGGTTGGTTGAACGATTGATTTGTTAACTGATTGATCGATTGATGGATTCATTTATTTATTCATAGACTGAACAGCTTAAGTCACCAAACAATCTTATTGTAAGCGTGTTGCACGATATAGATTTTAATAGTAACATTCAAGAATAAACTTAATCGTACCTTGAGCAGAGTTTTTTGAACAACTGAAGGCTTTATAAAATCAAATCACGATCAGCCATTATTCTTGTTTTTCCAAGAACAGGATTTTGAGAAAATCTAACAACACTTCAAGCATACTTTTTCGTTAAGCGAAAGAGACTCTTTCCAGAACAAAAGGGTCACTCTTAGTCGTGAGTGCAAATCTTTGGAGAATGTGTCCCGGTGACTCTCTGTTCCTACGTCTCTGAATACTGAAGAACTTGGCGATGAAACGAAATCACTTATCTAACATATTTTACAAACGAACGTTGGAGTTGTGGCATTGTGTTTCAAGTGGCGGAAGCATTATACTTCAAATGGTGATGCAAACGTCTGTGATGGGGCAGATGCACGAGCTTGGACCTGTTTGCATTGCTATTGACATTACAATGAAATGTCGGCATACAAATCCTGCATTAGATTTCTTCCTGGACGTTATCATCTTCTGGCGTTACTGGGGCTTTCCTTTTCCCCAATGCGTGATAATTCTTAGCCTGCGTGCAGACAATTCTATTGACTCATCTTCTTCCAGGAATGAGACGTAAGCGTCGCATCTTTCTGCCTTGGAGCTTCCGAAGGTCAAATAGCAGCTCAGCGAATGTCAAGGTTAAGTTAGAAGGTAGCAGTCCAACAGGAAGCCCGAAAGATGGAAACATCATGCCTATTTCAGAGTCAGCCAATAGTTTCCCTACAAGGTAACGTAACAAAGTTTTTTTTCGTAAGAATGGAAATTACTATCAATCAAGAGGATTTTCCTACCTAAGGTAGGCAAAAAGTACACGAACTGACATTGTTTGGAATTAGAGGCATGAAGATAGGCTCTCGAAACCTTAGCGTGACTCATAAGAAGAGAAGCATCAACTTTTTACCGTTCAAACTATTTGTCATCCAAAATTCACAGTGGGCTTGTCAGGATTTCTAGCCACTGAAAGCTGATTTAGGCCCACTGTGCATGCCGCATCCAGGCATTGGAACCCTAGTTTAACGTTCCTTCCGAAGCATGACGAGATGAGTTGTGAGGTCAGGCCTCCGGGGTCACCCATCCGGAGTTTGACCTCACTCGACCAAGCTTAACTTCAGTCACCTGACGAAGACTGTATAAGCCACTCGGCCACTCACGTCGCCTCCCTCCCATCCGATCTCCTTAAGCCCTTTGAGGAATAGTTTGATGCAGCTTAGAGATCGGTTAGCAAATGTTGAGAATTGATTGCTTGTAAGCTTATAAATCCTACAATGATAGGTGAAAATTATTTTCGTGCAAATCATTCAGTACTTGATATATAACTAAGAAGTCAATTAGCAACGACTTCAAGAAAAGATGAGAAATTAAACGCACAGTGTAGCTAGGCGGATCTAAGAATCGAAAGATAGATAAAATTGAATAGTGCATGAAAAGTAAATAAAAATTCAAACATATTATCACCAAGACTGTGTTCAAGGTTTCAATATAAATCTTCTACAATCTCTGTTCAAAGCAGTTTCTGAAGAAGATTATTTCGAATCGTTTAAAGATGTTTAGTGAGGGTTTTATTTCCGATTCTTTAGTTGTATGTTGAAATCTTTAACTTGAGAATACAAAATAATGAATTCTGTTATTTCATTTCAGTGACAGCTTGCCTCTTCCATCAGCTCGCACTTCATCAGTTTCAAATAAGAAGGTTAGTTACAATTTAATCATTGATTGCAAAATAGAAGAAAATAAACTTATATATGAATTGTTTGTATCTCGACCTTTTAACTTTCTTACATTAGCAACGAACAGTTTCCAGAATCTCAGGCTGTTCGAAAGCTGTCCTGCCGAGGCTTGTAGATAGGACCATGTAGTATGCGACAGTTTTCGTAGCAAAGGAGATATGACCAGAAAAAGTTTAATAATTTGTTTGAAAATAACTTTGAAGATATTGACAATGTAAAAAATGCCCTTTGCCAGATTCTTGCAAACGACCTCAAATTCCCTTCAATCTATTCAGTTGAAAGAAGTGGGCAATAGAATCTTACACATTCAATTTTGAAAGCTTTGCAAAGATTCGAGCCCTTTGCTTGCGTTTAGTTACTTTTAACTGAAATTTGGTTCCGTTGACAGCATGATAGTTATTTCTCTTGAAGAAGTAGTAGACTCTTACCATTAAGAAAGTTCTCAGATATCTTCCAAAAATTTTTCTGTCTGAAATTGTTGAAATCTTTCCGAAATTTTACTGTGTTATTTTCTTACGCCTATAATTTTGTTTCCAGTGGAAATGTAAATCGTGTGCCTCTTTGTCCTCGAACAATGACAACTTGGGTGATGAAGTGCAACGACTAACGGAGAGAATTCGTCAACTCGAAGAAGAGACCTCTCAGAATCACAAGTAAGTTCTGTCTTCCCAGCATTCTATAGTGCGATGTGCGTTGTAATGGCCGCGCTTTGCTACAACTCTGATCTTTGAACGTGAATTGATAAAGTTGCATGAATCGTCGTCTAGAAGAATTTGTACTGGAGAGCGTTTTCCGCATGTATGGACTAGTAGCAAGTCTCTCTGTCTTCTCAGCACATCCCCTAAGATGTACAGTGTGAGGGTGAGGGAGAAGGAAGGAGAGAGAGACTTTTCAGAATTAGGAAATTGAAATCGAGACTTAAACTCAAAGAAGTGGATAATTAGATTTAATCACTATTATGCAGCGACACTTGCCCCTCATTTGATTGGTTTTCTGCCTATATCAAAGGATTTGTCGGTGGACCGAATCTTGTCCACCGTCTGTCTATGGACAGAAGAGTCTCTTTTTCAGTTTCGTAGTCCTACAAATCTGTCTTTCTCTCCGTCTGTCTTTTCTCCCTCTTTCTACTCTGCGTCTTGTGATGACAAGAGAAAGACTTGTAACAGGTTGATGTCATGTATTTTATACGTTTCTGTTCTAGCTTTTTCATAAGTACTGTGCCCTGGAAGGGTGGGAGGAACAGTCTAGGTATTTTTCGGAGACGATAGATAGCCCTCCAAACCTTTAATAAACGACCGGCTTGCAAACAAATTTGCAAGAAGGCCTCTATTGCATAGCTGTCAAATTGTGGCATGTTACACCTGCTGAAATTCACGAGCTGCCGACACTAGATCGTTTTAATAAACAACTTAAAACGCATCGAAAAGGATATACTCGTAAATTCCGGTCCCTGGAAGAACAACAATGGTTAAGTTTCATGGGGCTATAGGTTTTTATTCTTAAGATTTTCTTAATTGTAAAATTCATGTTATATATTTTGCTGTCATGAAAGGTTATTTTTTGTATAAAGAATAGTGAATGGAAAAAATGAAATGAAACGCTAAACTTTCTCTGAATAAAGGGATTAGAATTCCGTCTCTTTTTCCAGTGCGATGAAAACTTTGAAGGCGGAGAATCATATGTTGAAGAAGGATCTCGTTGCAATAACTGAAGATTTGGTGATTCAAGGTTAGACTCTCGTTGAACTAACTTACGTTAGATGTTGCCTTATGTTGTCCTTGCAGGAAGAAGGACGCGCACGATGAAAAAGGACCCACTTCTGACGGGCAGTGATAAATCGAGCACTGTACCGATTTTGAGAATGGTTAACTTAACCTTTAGTCAAAATCCCAGATTATATTTAGCGAATATTTCCGATTCTTTGCGGACTGCTATCTGAATTATAAGCTATTCATTAAAATGTATTTGCTTCGAAAGTCTGAATTGATCCGAACCAAGGACTGATCTAGAAAGGAGTTTGAAAAGTCATTGATTTGTTACATGGTTTCTATTTATTTGATTAATGATATTCATTTTTAGATGATGAAAATGATGCTAATCTGGAGTATGATAGGGTGAGTTTATTGCACAGAACTTACTACTTAGAACATAAATATTTCCTGTTTCAATCATTTCCCAATATTCTGAGCAGATTGATAAATCAACTTCTTAGACTGCGTTCACACGATGCCGGCACATTTTGAAAACGGTGAAAAATTCGACGGATAGGCCTCCTGTTCACACGAAAACGGCACATTTTTTGCCGGCAGATTTTGAAAACGGCAGATTTTGAAAACGGAACTCTAATCGGCACATTTTGGAAACGGCATCGTGTAAGCACTTTAAAATGATGAAAATAGAGCATTTTCAGACGCTTTTGGAACGAGACTGAACAATTCTTAGGGTTTAGGTACACTTAATTGGCATCAAAGTCTTGCAAGGAGCTTTTTACTGGCAAATTTCCAACCGTTTTCAAATTGTTCCGGCATCGTGTGAACGCTAACTCAAATTTTGCTACCATCACATTTTTCATCGTTTTCAAAATGTGCCGGCATCGTGTGAACGCAGTCTTAGACTGCGTTCACACGATGCCGGCAGATTTTGAAAACGGTGAAAAATGTGACGGATAGGCCTCCTGTTCACACGAAAACGGCACATTTTTTGCCGGCAGATTTCGAAAACGGTAGATTTTGAAAACGGAATCCTAACCGGTATAAATTTGAAACAGCATCGTTAACAGATCATTTTTCAACGCTTTTGGATCGAGACTGGTCGATTCTTAGGGTGTATGTACTTTTCTTTAGCATCAAAGTCCAGGAACGAGTTTTTACTATCAATTTTCCTACCGTTTTCAAATTTTGCCGGCATCGTGTGAACGCTAGCTCAAATTTTGCTACCATCACATTTTTCATCGTTTTCAAAATGTGCCGGCATCGTGTGAACGCAGTCTTAGTTTTGCATATCGGCCACGTGCGTTTTATTCTACAGCCCGCGAAACGGGTAAACATTTTTTGATTCACCTAGAAGTTTATTCAACAAGATCGTATTGCATTGTTCTTTGTTTATGTGGAGCCGGCCTCATTTATGCAGGCATGAAGTAGATAACATACTGCTCTACTTACACTGACATTTACCAAATTATTTGCTAGATGGCACAGAAAATTTCTGATGAGGCCTGAGTTGAATCATGTCTCGTTTTAGCATTGCAATAAAATTCTGGAGATGCTTGAAACTGCTAGAGTTGTCAATCCCAAACTACCAGATTTCAAGAGGTACGTGATATTCATTTTTATGTCAATTCCATAGTATGATCATGGGTTGTAAGAGAAATCTTAGGTCACATGTGAATAAACTAAATTGGTACGACTATACGCATACTAACTGGTTTTGTTTTGTACAGGAAAATATAAAGGTCGAGGTCTTAAAAGTACAGACCAAGCGTGCGAGGTCTGTGCATTGAGACCGAGGGCTGTAGGATTTGGAACCTATGCCCTGTTCTGGATTCAGGATTTGAATTCAACTCATAGAGTTCCTATATTTGGCCTCAGAACTTCTATCATGTACATTCGAAAGTTTGTCAGAATTTCTTCGCAGTGCAGTACAAAGTCGCTTGTTTGCAGAATAGCTATTCTGTCTAAGAAGTTCTATTCTGTTCTGTATATACTCTCTCTGTGAAATAATCACACAAAGAATCTTTGCCATTTGTAGTAAATCTGGTTTGATAGTCTTCTAGACATTACAAGCTTTTTCGATTGTACTGTGCAGTGCCGGCGCAATGTTTATCAACTTTTAGCTACAATCATAAGACCAGGCGTATCGGTTTAAATTTAGATTGTACCGCTGAAAACATTAACTTTATTGAAATTCAGTCTTCACAGCTCTATTTCTATTTTAAATACTGAAGGATATTAATTCGTATCTGTCTGTATCCTTTCAGTGCGATGTCCACAGTGTATACTGACAAACTTGGATTTATTCATGGAGAAAGAGAAAGCCCAGCTCAAGCATTTCATTATTGTTGTGAAATGCTGAAAGATCATTACGTATCAGAAGCTAAGGTACATATCATTACACTCGAATACCGAATAATCGTCCCCCCCCCCGCTTATTAAGTTTAGAAAAATTTTCCACCCCCCCCCCCCACTCTTATTCCAATCCCCCTTTTATTGATTTTTGGAAAAATGAAATGATAGTAAACATAATTTATGAATAAACGCAAGTAAAAGTTTCAAGAAGTGCATTCAACAGAACCAGAGTTCGCATAAATGTATCAGTAACATCACTGTTCACATGAATATTTAAAAGATATGTGGTTACCTAAGAAAACGACTATTTTCAATTCTCCAAACACCCCCGCGCGATCGTTCCAGCCCCCCGATTATTGTTATATCGAACCATTTCCAACCTCCCCCGATCATTCTCACCCCCCCCCTTGTTTATTCGGTACGCGAGAGCATTGCGCTATCTTTACTTTTTCCGCATACTGTTAACGTGGCCAGATTGAAATATTGTTCTCCTTAGTCCTTTTTTAAAGTCAAAGTCTTTCCTAAAGGTGATCTGAAGCGAAAATTTTATTGATGCAAATGGATATCACTTTTGAATGATAAAGAATGACTTTTTTATGACACATTGTTTCATTTTCGAGTTATCTACTATTTTGTATGGTTGGTTGATGACTTCATTTTGTTTGCAACAAGTAACGAAAATGTACGAGGCTGACTATGTTTCTAAGGGTCTGTTCGTATGGAGACAATTTCATACATTTTAAAGAGACCCATGTTTTAGTTTCTGGCCTACTGCAAATGAATGCCCCCTTCACAAGCATTACAAAAAAACCTGAAGATTGCAGCTTCTCTGCAACAATGGCAAAAGCATTGGTCCCCTCTTCATTATATATGCACGTCTCTAGAACTCCTTTGCCCAAATTTGATAATAGATTCATTGCCACCTTATTACTACTCTAGAAATATTTATGTGATCATTCGTGCATTGTAGGGTGAGGATTTGAAAATAAAGTGGAAGGAGTTCATGGATAAATCCAGTGGCAAAGATCTGGAATATAGTGTAGGTTTTGTTAGTTCTTAATGAATAAAGTGAGGGTTGACAAAGGCCTATTTTACCGGTCGTTTGCGCTGTAAAGGAACATTGTATTCAAAGCACTTTGATAATCTGATGATTCTTTCTTATGTGCATTTCCAGCTTTCAGTTGCCATAGTAGCTCAATGTTTAAATATGAAAGCCTTCAGTTACAGATCTACAACATCCTCCGCTGTTTGATCGTTGCAATGTCTCTTCTGCTTACGAATTCATTTCTTCAATTTTTCGACAGCAATACTTCATGTTTGATTGCCCTTCCACAAGAATTATTTTTCAAGGGTCCATCGAAAACATTTATATATAACATAGTCTAAAATGTGAAATATTAAACCTGATTACCAGAAAACGATAATGTTAAAACCTGTTTGCAATACAAGAGGAACAGCTTACTAGTTTTGGGCAATGGTGGACTGTGTAACGCCGGCAGCAGCCACCCCCGATCGACACGCCAATCCAAAGCAACCGATAATGTTAATTCCTGTTTGCAATAATTGATGCTTTACTTTAAAATGAAATATGTACAAAGACAAGAGGAACAGCTTACTATTTGTGGGCGATGGTGGACTGTGTAACGCCGGCAGCAGCCACCCCCGATCGACACGCCAATCTAAAGCAACCGATGACCGTAGATCTTGCCATCAGTTGAGGCTATTCAGAGAAGATACCTGTTTTGACTCAACTAGAAGGCTATTAAAGAACAACGGTGAATTGTTTAAATCAAAATTAAAGTTCTGTTGAAGATAGAGCACTTTGACAGCCACAATTCCACACCTTCAACGAATTTAACCACGATGTTTTGCTTTCGCAATTTGCATTGGTTTGATTGAGTGCAATCAGGGTAGTGTAATTTATTCTTCAGAAAGGCAAATCCCTTTGTCTTATGTTTTACAAAATTTGCCCTTGCTCTGCTAAGGTTGTTCGCTCATTTTCTTTCCTTCACTTCCCCCTCCCCATAAGCCATTTGATTATAAGAAACTCTTCATTTTCCATTAGGATGAGCTGAAAGATTTGATAATAGAAGGCGTGCCGGATGAGTTGCGTCCTGATCTTTGGAAAAGGTATGTCTGTTTTCTTGCCTATTATTTGCGAGTCATCCTTGTTTTGGGAAGAATGATTGCCACCATAAATTGCATTATGTGCTTTTAAGTGCTGAATCTTGAACAATAGCAAATTCTTGCTGAGAGAGCGACAGCAAGAGCCATAGGAAACAAAGGTTTTGGTCATTTTACTTGGTTCGGAAATCTTCAAAAAAAAGCAGTGGAGGGGAAATGACGATTTTCGAAATTTCTTTGCTAAGTAGACTCTTACTTGTTCAAGGGGGCTGAGATTTATAGGAAGATTCAGAGGGATTTCAATGACTTACATTCACCACAACAATCTTCCACTCCAACAACTCTGCATCAATGCAAGTCCTTTAATTCCACCAGATTTTGCGATTTTCCTCAGCCCCGTTGAGCACGTATACATCGAAGTATTAGACTCATCACATGAGTCCCTCTAACTTGTGTTGCTTTGGTTGTTGTTGTTGCAAGAGACAAATCAGCTCGGATAGCGGAGTAGGATACTTTTGGGATGAGTTGTTTGTTTGTTTTCAATTTGTTTTGAATAAGCTTGTCAGAATTTCTAGCTACTGAAAGCTAATTTAGGCCCACTGTGCATGCCGCATCCAGGCATGGGACCCCTAGTTTAACGTCCCTGCCGAAGGACGACGAGGTGAGTTGTGAGGTCAGACCTCCGAGGTCACCCATCCAGAGTTTTGACCTCACTCGACCAAGCTTAACTTCAGTCACCTGACGAAGACTGTATAAGCCACTCGGCCACTCACCCCGTACCAGGTATCACGTACGTGTATGCGAAGAAGACTTGCGAAAAGATTTATATAGGTACTGTGGCGAAGTATCTTACTGAATATTCACTTCACCCAGTTTCAAAACAGCACTCAATAGCAGCAAATGGTCCCTTTTTTAACTGTACTTTTCACAGGTTATTCGGCTGAAAGACACTACGAGCATCAACAGATATATGCCTCATTCAAACTCTCATCCTTTACAAACATAGACATCAAAACTAATAAATCTAAAAGGCTCGAAGAATCAGTGCAAATATTACAGATAAATTTCTATCCAATATGATAAGTATTTTGTAAGTATTCTTTAGTGTGATAAAAATCAATTCCTTATAATTCAATAAATTTTCACAAATGTTAGCTTTAACTGTAAATGTTATCTTTTCAAAGAAAGGCTCGTAAAAAGAATGTGACACCAACTAAATAGAATAGAAACTTATGCGATCGTTTTTATTGTAAGCAGTGAGGCGTAAGCACAACTTTTGTTCTATCATTATGCAGACTGGACAATTGCAGTAAAAGCCTAGGAAACTTTGAAGAGATATGTGCATAAGCAGTAACTTCATATTACAGTTAAGTTTCTACCAAATATTCTGTAAGACAATGGAAGGGAAAAGTATGACGTTAAGGTGACATAATTCTGTCAGGGTTGCGTCGATGGCATTGAGCCGGTCTGCGTTTAGGACATTGGGTCGTGTGGGCTAGACATTATACAGGTTACGTCACCACACCGAGTTGGATATCCATGAGCCAAACCGAAAGGATCGGCGACGGGATAGCTCAATCGGTAGAGCGTCTGCCATGAAAGCAGAAGGTTGCTAGTTCGAGACTCGCTCTCGTCATACTTTTTCCAATTTTCCATTTGTCGAAAAAATTACCAAAATCAAAATTACAGTTAAAAATGCATTTGCATTGATCCTTCATCTGTTCCTTTGCCCATAACGGGGGTATAATTTCTAGTGCAAAGATCATCAATGCAAACAGCACAGGATAACAATGCAATTCACATGAGCACAACTTAGACGAATGTCATCAATCTAGGCACTTCAGTCAACAGAAACATATAATATCATTCTGAAAAACCTGACCTTATTTAGTTCTAAACTCCCAGTTTCTTAGAATACCAGTCAGATTACGAGATTCGGGCCCCGTTCACACGGGAACGCAATCGTTCCGTTCCATATCGTTCCGTTCCGAAAAGTGGAACGCTCAGGGGTTGCGTTCACACGGGAACGCTTGAAATAACATAGTTCCGTTCCAAAAAGTGGAACGATAAAATAAGTGATACGAAAAGTGGAACGATACGCAATCGTTCCGTTCCGTTCACGTGTGAACACGCAATGAGGTGCAAGACTGGTCCAAAAAACGGAACGATAAGATTTTTGCCCTACACGCATGCGTGGATGTAGTTGTTGCTGGAAAAACTGGGAAGGACCAAAGAGAAAGCTGTGGACCGGAACGATTGCATTCCCGTGTGAACAGAAACAAAAACCGATACGCAATCGTTCCCATTCCCGTGTGAACAGTCTATTTTTGCGTTCCAGAAACTGGAACGGAGATGGAACGGAACGATTGCATTCCCGTGTGAACGGGGCCTTTGGTGACGGCCCTCATGATGGAACAATTGATTCGTCTGAACAACTGATAACATTCGGACGAGATTCGAGATTAGAACCCGTGATTCTAGATTCATGGCCGTGCTTCCATCATAACTCGACTGATGAATGCATACTATATTGCCATCTTTTTCATTGTTTCACTGTGAGTTCCTGTTGAGCAAGGTTTACTGCAGAGATACAAGGGAATCGTTGCCATAAGTCCGCTAGACTTGCTCCAAAAGTCTGTTCCGTTTCCTTCTCCTTCGTTTTTCCTTCGCAACGTCCTCTTCGTTGTTTACGCCCCCGCATAGGTAATTATTTTCCCCAGTGCTGATTTACCACGGTATAGACTTGGAGCAAGTCTATAAGTCCGCGGGAGAACCTCCCGTTGTGCAATATTTTATTCTGACGTGAGCTGCGTGAAGATAGGTAATTTTTGACAAGATAAATACTATTAAAGACTGTTGTCGCCTGATTGACCAGGATATGGTAGGATTATTCTAAGAGATGTAAATTTTTTAAACAAACTTATGTACACCTTGCTGTGCGATCTATGTTTTGGCGTGAAGATAATGAATGTTTTGGTTAAAAAAATGCTTGAAATAAATGGTGGTCGACTGATAGTCTGTGATATTATTATCATCTACCTAAATAACGTGTATCAGCACCTTGCAATGCGAGATGTTTTTAAGCGTGCAGATGGTCAGTATTTTGAACTAGAGGATAGATCATATGCTCTTTTCGCATAACTACCGGGTGAGTCAAAAAAAAGTTTAGGCGTTTGGAGGGCTGTGGAATAAAAAGTATGTGACCGACATTCAAAACTGAAGTGTTAATCTATCACTCAAAGGCTAACTTAGATGACAAAATTTTGTTTGGTAAAATCAAGCATCGTTAAGACCCAACAACAATCAAAATGCGTTTACGGGGGTTTGTATGGGAATCGAGAATTCCACATTCCATTCTGGTCCATGATTTTTGTAGCATCGAAGTTTACATTGCCAGTTTGAGATACTGAATTCCAATTTCAATAGAAGGTAAATCATGGACCAGAATGGAATGTGGAACTTTTGTTCCCAAACATGCCCGTTACCAACATTTCCCTAATTTGTCAATCTGCCGCCACGCGCGGGTTTAAAATGGCGCCTTCGCAGGAGAAGTACAAACAGGAAACAAGTCGATATATCGAGCACAAAGTGATGAATTAGGATAGGAAAAAAACTTGATTTACCATAGATAAATCTTTCTTCTAAATTCAACGTTTCCTATTGCCCATGTTTATATTTTATTAAGAAATTAGACAATATAGATAACTTGTTTCACGTTTCACTTTCGTTTCTTCAAACGTAAACCAACCTTAACAATTTTAGGGTCTACTTATGAGCTATGGTAGGACCCAGATTTGAAATTTATAATTTTGTCGTTTATATAGAAGCCGCAAATTAATGTAAAGATTATTTCTGATCAAGAGAGAACGAAACATAAAGCACAGGGTCGATATTTTTGGGAAAGGAGATGGCTGCCAGATGGCATCAACCATTGATTCACAATCTTTGATTTCAACCTGAAGATATTCAAAGACTTTAGAAGGATGGACATCTGCAGGAGATAAGACGGCCATCTCTTCAAGTTGCTTTGTGTTCAGTTTTAACATGGAGAAATTAGCCGATGCTTTAAAAGGAAGTTAAACCCCCCCGGCTCTGCGATATATCACTGTCTACATCTGATAGAATCTGCACGCAATTTATATAAAAACGAGGGCGTTGCTTGTCCTGCTTGGCAGATAGCTTTGTGAAATGAGAAACAGATGGTTACAGATAGTGACAGCAGATGTAAACTTAAGTTGAGAAAATTGTTTATGCTGCCTGAAACTTCTCTCGCTGTAAACTATAGAATACATTAGAGTAAAGCTTGTAAAATAAGCATTTCTGGATTTCGAGTTTTTAAGACAGCTATTTAACAGTAGCTCTGCAAGATGAAATTAGAATTAAGTTGGCATTGGGTGAAGAATCGAGTGAGCTGAAACGTATAAGTCTAATGAAATTAGCTTTGTTGCCTGGAATTTCTCTATATATAGATTATAGATTACTTTAAATAAAAGCACATGAAATAACATCATGCCTGGATTTCGACGCTTTTTTACAACTTGTTGCTGGAAACTGGAATTGGCAGTAAATTGGATTGGCTGAAGAAGCTTGATAGCTGACATTGAGAGTATTAGAGCTGTTCTTTTTATGGATTATGCAATAACACATGCAATAACAGCATTTCTGGATTCTGAGTTTAGTGGCAGTAAATTGAGATTGGTTATCGAAACGTATATGTTGAAACTGATAATATGAACTTTGCTGCGTGAAATTTCTCTTGGTGTAGATTACAGAAAGCGTTAGAAGAAAACACATGAATTAATAGCATTTTTGGATTCCAAGTTGATGAGACAGCTAGTTAGTCAGCTGTTGCTTTGCTGTGAGCTGAAATTGGCAGTAAATCGGGATTGGTAAAAGGCGATTGCAAGCTAGAGTTGACTGAGTTAGGATTGCTTGCTAAGACTCATGTATGCTATGAACTTCACCTCAAAAATCGATGGATTCATATTTCGAAATTGGTTGACAAAGTTGCAGTACTTCATAGCAATTCTAGAATCCCTTTGGTAAGGGAAGCCAGCCGGGATTGGTTGAGGAAGCTTGTATGCTGAAATTGCGCCTCAAAATTCGATAGAATTATATGGCGAATGGAGCAGATGAAGTAGTAAAGCTTTACAGCAATTTTGGAGTTCAATTTGATGAGAAAGCCACCCTGCCTTATGCTAGAACTTTTCAGAATATATGCGAAAGATGTCGTCTGCAAAAAGACGCCAAGTTTTATCTAATCTGGTTTTTATTTTATACATTTCAAGTATCTTGTCCGTTGCTTGCCATACATGTAATTTCGATAATGACGCTTACAAGTACTGCAAAAATGTTACGCCTTCTGGTGGCGTACTGTCAGAAACCATTTTCTCGATATACCAATGTCGCGATATATGCGATCGGAAGAGATGTGCTGCGTTTGAGTACCATGTCGTAAAAGACGAAGCCAATAACGATTATCGTGAATGTTGGCTGTATTTTGTGAATACACACAGTACTTTGCAGCTCAGAGATGCAGCCAAATGTGACAGCAACGAGTGGTGGTATAGCTGGATTCGTCCTGGACCGGTTGCAAGTGGGAAAGGATACGGAAGAGTCTGGGATCTCGACTGTAAGCGTCCGGAATTGAAGATACATGAGCCGCAAACCACAAGCATGCCTTTAGCAACAACAGACAGCGCCGGTACAACCTCTACGCCTTCGAGAGAAGTTGATCCGGTGCCGGAAGATCTTCCCAAATAGATTCATTATTTCAAGCAGTATTCCCGAAAATTTTTAGAACGTACTCGATCAGTTTTTTCAAGGACAAACTCCATATTAAGCCATATGGGTTATTCGAATATGTTGACAGATCTTACAGATTTGATTCTCATAGATTGGTGGCTAAAACCTGTTATTTTTCGATCCAGTGACTCATTTGTTGTAAAAATGCAAGCATGGAGTGGATATTGCAGTTATGAAAGAAAGCCATTTTTGTTGATATTTTGACCCGCTGAGGGACTGCTTCCCCCCTCAATCCACGTTGGAAACTCAGAAAAGCCGTCCTTGACACGTCACCAGCATTGAATAGGGAGGAGGGGATTTTCAATTTTCAAATGTTTAAATATCAAATCAGTCCTTGCGTCTTTCTTCTTTAATACCTTCATTAATAGATTTTCTTTTTGTGTACTACGGTATTTGGATCAGAAATTCCGCTTTCAAATGCTGAATCGAAATTATTGCGTTACTGTTATTGACCATCGTTCAAGGAATTACCTCACCAGAGCATGGGTAGTCAGACGCCGCAGGTGTGCTTGATTGTTACAGCCAGGGAGCGCCGGTCACAGCTGTATATCCTTGTGCGGAGGAAACCTTTATGTGGTCCTACGGAGGAGGCAGCAGCTCCTCCGTAGAACAATATAAATTACCTCCACAGAAGCATGAAAGCTGAAGCATGACTGCAGTATCTAACTACCAATGAGCAAAGGTTTGTTTTTCGTATCTCAACAAATAACTAGGCTTTCGGAGACTTTGGTAAGGTTGCGCAAAATCGCTGTAAACATTTGCAATTTTCGTTTCCCAAGATTCATTTATTCGATTGATCAAACTTTTACGAAAGTTCAACGGTTTTTCTTGCACCGCCTCTCTATTCACTGAGGCATGTAATGTTCCGTTGAATAGACAATAAGCCCCCTTGCTCCGAAAACCAGAAATTTGTTATGCATTTAGTCAATTCAAGCGGTTTTTCATGAAAAATGCATTGGCCTTGCCGAAGATTTTTATTGCAGAATATGCAATGGGAAGTTCTAATTATGCTATCCGAAAAATGAACTTTACAAAGAGTGCACCAGTAAGAGAATTTTAGAACAGCGTTTACGTTAGGTCTTTGCCAGTTGCTTTGCTGTTTCATGAATTTCAGGGGAACTTGTATTGTCGAGAAAGAGATAGCATGATTGCATTTTAATCCTGAACTCCACAGATACCTACCAGTAAGACATTTTCAGAAGAGTTTTCTTGTATATTGTGTTCCTAACAACAGTTGCTTTACTGTTTCATGACGTACAGGGGAAGTTTCACTTTGACTTTCAATTTGGACAAAAAGAGATAGAATGACTGCATGGTCATCCGGAACAGATAGCTATCCGTGAGCGCCACTTGAGCGTCATGACAAGGGGTCGCGGGCTCGATTGGCGCTTAGCTACTTCTGCCATCCCAGCGCTTGGCGCTAAAAATCGCAACTTCACCTTCAGTAAGATTTCCCAGTACTGAAATTTCTTAAAATTATCAAATTTTGAGTACAGAAAGTTAGTTAACAATTTGTTAGAAGGGTCCTCAAATTTACGTTGTATTTATTGGTGGGCTGTTTTGGATATCTTCTTAAATATTTCATAGCAAGTTTCATGAAACCACACCTCTGTTTATGCATTATTCAAGGAGTACCTGGTAATTACGTACAGCAAACAAACGGTAATGTACTTCATGCAAAATAAGAATGCTTATGACTAATCAAAATGTGTCTCAGATGATGTCTCTTCCAGTTTTCTTAATTTCATGGTAAGTTGTGAGTAAAGTTTCATATAGTTTCGTTTCCGCATATATTTTTCAGAGGATTTTTCTTCATGATGGAAATAAGAAGCAAGCATACATCTAACGATTGGGTTTCCTTATTCTTTATTTTCAATAATTTGTTTTTCACTAAATCAATATGAATCTTTAATGAGGTTTCTACATACTGCGCTTTTCGGTGCTCTTTGTCCGTAGGGGCTTAGAGTGTTCCTCGAAGAGTTCAGCCAACCCCCATTGATAAAACCAACAATTTTAGATGGGACCTGGTGAGAAGTTTGAATCATGTCATTGCGAATGGAACGGTCAAGTTGCATTTAACAAAGTAGGTACGCCGAGTGTGGACGAACAAATCTACTCTCTGAATTTTGTTTGCAGTTATCTTCAGTTCTAAGGACTATAAAGAGATTGTTCGGCACGTTGACACCAAAGTTCCACCTGGAGGTTTATGCTTGTAATACAAGCATCGCTGCGAACGAAACCAATTTGTTTAGTTTCTAGATCGTGTGGCAAGATTCATGCTGATTTTGAAGAGTATACGCAGAGCCGTGAATCAATCTAGTAGGTTCTATGCAGAAGGTGAGATCTGGAATACAACCCGTGGTATATCTCAGTGTTGCTGTTGAATTTTTCGAAGACAGAGCATTGATGGGTGTTTAATTAGAGCACGCGTCAAATCATATTCTAAACCATCAAGGCAAAACCCCATAGCAAGTGGATCAGTGAAGTAGTTTAAGTCTGAATATATGCAGAAAGTGAGCCCTGCAATTACAACCTTCGGTAGATCGTTGTGTTGCCTTTGAATTTCGCAGAGCGTTCAAAGGTGTTTTATTAGTTGCTTCATCAAACCATATTCCAATCATTCGAAGAAAAACCCAATGGCAAGTCGATCAGTGAAGTAGCTTAAGTCTGAATTTATACAGAAAGTGAGCCTTGCAATTACAACCTTCGGTAGATCGTTGTGTTGCCTTTGAATTTCGCAGAGCGTTCAAAGGTGTTTTATTAGTTGCTTCATCAAACCATATTCCAATCATTTGAAGAAAAACCCAATGGCAAGTCGATCAGTGAAGTAGCTTAAGTCTGAATTTATGCAGAAAGTGAGCCCTGCAATTACAACCTTCGGTAGATCGTTGTGTTGCTTTTGAATTTCGCAGAGGCAAAGCGTTGAAAGGTGTTTCATCATATCCCAAACATTCGAAGAAAAACCCAATAAATAGTCGATCGAAGATCTGCAAAAAGTGAGCCATGGAATACAACCTATTGGTAGATCACTGTTTTGCTTTTGAATTTCGCCAAGGCAACGCATCGAAATGTGTTTAATTGGAAGCATCATCAATTATATTTCAGACGATCGAAAAGACCCTTCAGCAAGTGGATCAGTAGGCTAGTTGAATCCAAAACGAGAACAATCTCGCAGTGGATAGCTGTATACTTGCGTTTGAATTCTGTAATTGCAGGCCTTATCGAATCGTATGCCAACATCAACAAAAAAAAATGGCCCGAATGCAAAATTCAAAACTTACTTTTGCCATGTTACTTCCTTTCTGTCTTATACCAATGCCAAACCGATTTGTTCTCAGCAATATGTGCACTCGTGGTGCAGATTACATGCATTGTCATGAAGTTGTAGTAGTATCTGATAATGATGCTGCAGTACAACAACAGTTCAAATCAGTTTTCACAGTTCATGAATGCCGTGATATTTGCGATATCGACGGTTGCATAGCATTTGAATATCAAGTGATAGCAACAGAACGCCAGCAAACTTGCAAATTGCTTTGGGGTGCTCCAGAAGACATAGTAATTGCGGAAAATTTCAGTCGTTGTAATGAGGAAGAGTGGTTATTTAGCTGGAAGCGTCCGGTAGAGAAAACGAAGGGGAGCTGCAGAGTCATTGAGGATGAATTTGAAACAAATGAAGCACACGTTTCGGAAGTGAATGATACGAATACAACCGCAACAGCCAATGCAACAGCAGCAACAAACACGACTGAAAATGTTGATGAAATACAAGATGGCGGAGCTAACCAAACTCAAGTTTCCATTGGCAGTAGTGGTACAAGCAGCAGGCGTAGAAGACGTCGAAGGCGCTACTACTGGCAAAGCAGGAGACGTTATGTGACACGTAGAAGATGGATCTACTGGCGCAGAACGATCTCGTGATTGAAAAAAGATCAATGTTTGAAAGATTACTGAAATTTGAAGTGTCACTGACGATAAAATTTCTTTCGATTCGTTACATAAAATTTCAAATACAATCATGGGGAAATTGATTGTCCTTTGCGGAAAATTTTGAATTTTCATGAGTTAGGCTTCTGGGATAAAGCAAATTGTGAAAAATGTTGTCAGATATGTTCTTAATTTTGACCCGTCTTTTTATCTGACTGAAACGAAGGATATCATAGATTTTTATGCAAGGCTAAATTTGCTTATTTTCCGAATGTTGACACTTTTCCTGACTAACCATAGGCGCCGCAGTTGTGCAAGATTGCGGCAGTGTATAAATATATATATATATATATTTCATATTTATGCAGGTTAATTTGTTCAGTAGGTAAATTACTGTTATCAACCAAATACCTGTTATGCTTCTGTTGGGAAGAATTTATATACTGCTACGGAGGAGGTAATGAAAGAGATCAAAGGAAAGGCCCGAGGGGTGCTATCACCCTAAGGTAAAATTGTACAAGATTTTTTAAAAATAGGATTTTTTACGGATTTTTGTGGAAAACAAAGGGATCTTTGCCAAAGGTGTACGAGATTTTAGAGAGTGATGTGCCCCTCAGTTTTCTCTTCCATCCTTTCAGTCCTTCAAAATCTCCTCCGCACAATAACATGAATTTCCCTTCTATGAATGTGAAAGTCAAATTGTAAACTACAATGAAAATGGGTATTGACAATGTGGCGCGCGAATCGCGCCAGTGGCCCAGCCCTCCGCAGGAGCTAGCAACTCCGTTCGGATTCCTAGTCATTTTTAGCGAACGCTGACTGTCCCTAGTCGCTGGATAGCTTGTAAGCAGAAGCCTGTTCACAGGCTAGTCGCTGCATTTCTTTCTGGTCACCCAAAGGCAGCATAGTCGTTATGTACTAGCCTGCGTGCAGACTCTTGATAAAAAATTGAAAAGATAGAGAAAAGTAGAGTCTGCGCAACCGAGCCACTCTTCTTGTTCGCTGACGTCGGCATTCTATTTTGAAGCTTCCTATCATGAGAGACGGTTGTCAAATACCTTTGTTTTCCATGTTAGGCAAAATTAGACACTAGTGAAATGGTGCTTATCCCCATGACCTTCATCATTTCAGAAATCACAATAAATGACACAACTGAGAGCGCCCTTTGTATAGCAAAATAAAAGCTCGAACAACGGATTTAATCTCCTCTATGAAATGCATTGTACCCATAATGTCAATGCTTTGTCAAACGTTTCCTCATTTGAACAACAGAAATAAAACGTTGTTTATCTAAAAGATAGTTGAAGGAGACAACAGAAATTTGCTAGACCATTCAAATTAGGTTCCTTGATTTCGAGGAACCCTTGAACAAGAATAGTGGCTCAGTTGCGCAGACTCTACTTTTTTCCATCTTTTTTATTTTTGTTAAGAGTCTGCACGCAGGCTATTATGTACCGTAATAAGAAGCAGACCAGTCACATGCTAAGCACCTATCACATTCAATTTATCAACCATTTCTTCGTGCTCTGCAGTACCCAAAGTTTCTTTTGATCAAAAAACAAAGATGAATTCAGTCGCTTTTTGTCTGTGTTTCCCTACTAGTTATCCGTAAAATTTATAAGCGATTCGTTAATTGATTAGTAAATAATTGATAAATTAATCAATTAATTATTGATTAATCAATTATATGATTCCTTGCTTGTTAACGTTTCTTCAAAGTAATGTGGAAGCGTTTACTGCGAGACTACTCGACATGGCTCTGAGGAAAAATGGGAATATTTCGTTAAAGACGCTGGTACTTATTTTGTGTCTTTTGCTAGTCGAAGTCGTCATCAGCAACTTCTGTACTGCTGGTGCAGGTTACAAGTATTGCCATGAAGTACAGCCATATGGTTTAAATGTTATTCAACGGTACAAAGAAGTTTATACAGTGCATGAATGCCGTGAATTCTGCGACAGAATCGGTTGCTTCGCATTCGATTATGAAGCTGGCGCAGCATGGAAACTGCAGTTGTGCCGGATCTTTTATGGAACATATGAATTCATTCTACTGTCTCCAAGTTACCGTCAGTGTGATGATGAAACCTGGTTCTTTTGTTGGAAACGCCCGATTGAGAATCCCGGAAGAAATTGTATGTTCTCGGGCAATTCACCCGAACCTCTTCAAGAGCAAGCGTTTGGAGATCTAGAAAACGTGACGCTGGCAAATACTGCAAATTCAGAAACTGTGGGGTTGACAACTGCTGTTATTCCAGCAAACATGGGATTGAAAACTACTGCAAATCCAGTAACTGAGGGATTAACTACTTCTGCTAATCCAAAAAATGAGGCTTTGACAACGGCTGCAAATTCAGAAAAGCTGGGGTCGACAACTACTGCAAATCCAGAAAATGCGGGGTTGACAATGGCTACAAATCCAGGAAATGAGGGGTTGACAACGGCTGCAAATTCAGAAAAGCTTGGGTCGACAACTACTGCAAATCCAGAAAATGCGGGGTTGACAATTGGTACAAATCCAGGAAATGAGGGGTTGACAACGGCTGCAAATGCAGAGAATGAAGGGTCGACAACTACTGAAAATCCAGAAAAGGGGTTGACAACGGCTACACTGCCTGTTACTGACGTCGATAAGATATAAATACCTAGGCTGAGAGATACCTAGCAACACTCAGCCTCTCGTTTTAGGACACTGATAAAGAACACTGCATCTATTATCAGTGTTACAAGGAGACTAGCTAAAAATTTATCTTGTTGCAGAGAAATAAACTGCAAAGCTTTGAAACTGAAGACAGCTAGATTGCAAAGATGATTTGGTCAATTTTAGACATTCTGCTGTCTCTGTTTGCTATCTTAGGTTGACTGCTGCAACCTAAATCGATCGGTCAGAAGGCGGGAAGTAGAATGATTGCATATTCGTAGATATCGCGATTCACGGACTGATTAACGCTCAAACTACTACTCGTAGACTTCCACATTTGAGATGGGGACGAAGCTTTCCCCCATCGAAGTCACGACTATTGTCGAAGCCATAGCAACAGTTCAGTGCTCCAGGCAATGGCAGATGGGCCTAAGTTGCAGGCTCGAACTTCCGATACTAAAACACCTCAAAATTCAAGTTTTCAGTGATACTAGCCATGAAAAAAGGCCTCAAGGATCTAGCTGAATGTTTTTGCGATCCAAGAATCAACAAATCTTTCACAGTAAACCAGGAGTTCTTCACTTTTGATGCCAATTAGCTTCCATGAACTTCACGGCTGCAATGAGAATTTCCAACTGTCGAGGGTTGCTTGCCTCGATATTGGAAGATGCATCGCTTGATCGTGAAAATGTTCAAAATACATTCCAATGTTACCTGACTGAAATTGCCCTCGGGAATTATGAGGATTTTCTCGAGGAGCGCATGTTCGAGAAACCTTCAGAAATTGCCTTTTAATCAACCTCGTATCCAGTGACAATGAAGGTTTTCCGTAAACTGCAACGCCTACATTGACCCTGAAGCCCTTTAGGTCATTCTTCAATTTGATTGGCTCTTTTCGAACCAGAACAAGTTTCTCACCTTCGAAAGTGACGTTCAGTCGAAATGAAGAATATTCGAATTGCTAAGGTCACGATGAGTGGTGTTCGAACCGTGGAATATATATTTCGAGATTTTGAATATGGCATTCGAATCGACCTGCTGTCTGTCAAATTATTCTAATTAACCCTGTCAAAACCTGCCATAATTGGTGACCGGTCCCTCACAAGGGTTTCCAACCTCCTTCCCAGGGCGCTCTTATGTCATATACCTATACCACACTGATTACGAAGCCGAATTAACACCCTGGTACACTTCGATCAAATACGCCCAGAAAATTGATGCATTACAGTAAAAGCGAAAGAAGCGTACCATGTGAATTCGAAGATTATTTGAAAATAGATTTTCATGATTGGGTGACTATTCGAACATTGCTTTGTTATTTGCTTCCGTTCGACTCGAATATTGCTTCCGTTTGGCGGAGCGTATGAAGGATTACAATAGGAGTTCCTTTTCTTGGTAACCACAATGAATGAGAATGTTCAATGATTTCTTTATGCAGAGAAAACAAAATCCAATGAAGATGCGATTCTAGGTTGAATATTACGGCGCTCCCTGATTGAAAACATGGGCGGCGCGCTTCTGCCGCTTTCACTGTAAGAGCTATTATTGATTTTACGGTTGGCTAGGCAACGCTAATCGTTCTACTTCGATTACAAACAACAAAGCAACGCTGTAAAGTCTGTTGCTTAGTGACAAGATTAGAGAGTTTTCAAGAAATGATTTAAGTTTGCTATTGTTTGTGAATAGCCAATCAAATTGCAGAACGGCCTGCTGTATCTCAGTGTAGAGGTAGGTAGGGCAACGAACTCACTCAGTGGACGAGATTGAAGGGTTGGTATCTGTTGACGTCTAGCTTCCTATTGACGACAACGAATACCCTTGGGAACGAGGTTGGCAGGAAATCTCCATGAATTTTTCCTGATATTTTGGCCTTGCAGCAGTGACTAAAACCACGTTTGACTGTGATTCTATGCTGTTTTTGAAGGTTTCTTCAAGGGACTCCCTCACGAAAATCCCTCATAATTGCAGTACGGTTCTAATAAGGTAAATCGTTAAAACAGTCATTGTAGCTATGTTTCTGCAAAGATGCCCTTAGTTTTGTTTTGTCACTGATCGCTCGGTTGATCAATCAAACGAGCTGTCAGTTATCAGTGCCTGTTTCTTTTCTTTTTTTTTCTATTCATATAAAAATTTTACAACAGATCTTACATTCTACAAAACTTCCCTAATTACTTGACAACACTACAGGGACGACACCATGGGGAGCGAAAGACAATGACTACCCCATGGCCAATATATAAAGACAAACAAGTTAATCCACCTTACACATAACAAACTACGAACGATTAAAACTAACGGATACTGTACTAGATTCTGTCCTATATTGGGTGTCAGGCTGCGATGATTTTTAGAATGTCACGAGCGCCATTTGTGTGATGTTTTTAGTGAAAAAAAGACTTGACACCCAATGCAAAACAGAATCTACAAAGAAAAAAGAACATTACATTAAAGGACTTGGTGGCTGGTTTGACATAACTGAAATTTCAAAAGATCCTAGTCAAACCGACCAGTTTCGTGAATGAACCGCAAGGTCAATTCGAGAATGTTTCTATTCAAGTCATAAGATGATCACCATAAAGTAAAAGCTGGATCAAAGCATCATTTGAAAGATTGGTGATTTGCACACCTGTTTCTTTCTCCTACTTTATGCCTGAGATTTACTTTAGATTGCGTGAAACTGAAATGAGATGCATGAATAGTACTGTAAAACGGCTGTGTTTAGCAAGGGATCTTTTTTTACATAAAATCCTCTTCAAATGCCATTTTATAGATCTTATGAAATTAGAATTTATTGAAGAGGAATTTGCTAATTGTTTTGAAAAGTGAAATGACAATGGCAAACAACCAAATTCTTCCTGATTCTTTTCAAGCGAAATTTTAAGATTGTTTACAGTGCCACAAGGCACAACGTTATTTGATCCCATTGTTAGATCTGGTTGTTTCAAGAACGACTGCCATTAAATGCTTGCTAAGTTCGTGTTGTGTATTTGCGGCAAGTCTTTTCAGCACGTATTAGAGATGCCTTGGAGTAAAACGATAGTTCTGCTGTGTCTTGTGGATGTAGCGTTCGTTTACAGCCATATGTGTACAGTGGGTGCAGACTACAAGTATTGCTATCGGGTCACAACACACAATGATGATGTTACGCGCAAATCTGAACGTGTTTACACAGTCCATCAATGCCGGGATATTTGCGACAAAAAAGGGTGCATAGCATTCCAGTATCGTGCCCGCGCTCGCAATCATCAACAAAGTTGCATATTATTTTATGGTAAAAATGAACACGTTCGTCTATCTCCACATTATGATCGTTGTAACGATGAAACATGGAGCTATAGCTGGAAGCGCCTGCCAGAGCCGTCGAATGGACATTGCATTGTCTCGAGAAGAGTCTCAGAAGTTGATATGTCGTCCGAAGCTGGTAGTTGAGGTTGATAGCTTTACCATCTGTGGTAACTGACGATAGTGTGAGTGGCTATCCAGTATTTTTTCGATTCAGTGGCTTGAAAGGAACTGCAGCTAATTTACTATAAGTCTATTACTGACGTTTTTTACATATTGGTTATATTAAGAAATGAAGCGTCTTCTTTTATGAAAAGAATGAAGGGAAAGTTTGGAAAAGTGGTTAAACCCATTATAATGTCTAATTTAACGATGAAGGGAAATGTTAAATGTGTGTGTTGCTTTTGCCACAAAAGTAAAAATTTACAATGGTTAAAAGATAATGAGATTTAGATTTCGTTTTAGGCCCCGTTTACACGAGATCGCTTCCAAATTGGACCGGATCCATTTGGATCCGATCCACTTTTCGAAGGGGCGTTTACACGGGATCGGATCCATAACTGTATGCGTTTTACACGAGATCGGATCCAAAGCGGATCCACATCCAAAGCAGATCATTTTTTTGCAAAGATGTCAGTTTGAATCCTATGAAGAATAGAAGCAAGTGAACAATCTTCATTTTGGCGCGAATTTGAGGGTCTTACGAAATACGAAATGCGATCTTTATATACCTCGAATGAGAACAGCTTATGGTCAAAACTCGTTTGCTTTCCGCGGAGTTGATACATGGAACAAACTCCATTCTGATATCAAGTTAGCTCCTTCCATCCAGTCGTTTAAAGCCAAACTCAAAGCTCATAATTGAAAATATTCAAGGAAAGCTGGTTTTAATATTCCGTTTTTCTATTCAAGTTTTTATTAATAGGTGTTTTGTATATTTATAGGATTAGACGATTATTGTTATTAGGTTATTTTTATGTTTAGTTGCAGGGTACATTGTAAAACAGTTACTCAAACTGAATTGTATCCCTGGGTAAAGAATTTTAAAATGAAAATGAAAAATGAAACCATTTTAGAAACAGATCTTACTGGATGTCACTGGGTCTCGATTTAGATCCATACCCGTTTGGATTCAATCCCATCCGTTTACACGGGACTTTTTCGGATCGGATCGAAATGGGATGACTTTCAAATGTGACCCCGTTTGGGTACGGATAGCAGATCCAAATGGGTTCGGATCCGTTGAGTCCCGCGTAAACGCAAGGCCTGTCCGGTATACTTTGGGTACGGATCCATTTGTATCCGATCTCATGTAAACGGGGTCTTGCCTGTATCTAATGGCCGCAGGGTAGACACAGCATCGTGCTCCTTGCGGTATCGTTTTTAGTAGTGTAATAGAGTAGTTTTGTAAGTAGCGTAATTGGTAGAGTGACTTTGTAAGTAGTGTAGCTAGTAATGTGTGATGTAATGATTATTGATATATAAAAAAACCTGTCTCTACGTTATAGCCATCGGGTATTCATGGTCTTCTGCTCCTCATGGCATCGTCCTTGTCGTGTAGTAAAATAGTTTGTAAGTGTTCCTCTAGGTAATTTTGTTCTTGTAACTTTTCATATTGAATATAAAAAAATAATCATATTGTTATAATATAATTTACCTAATACATTGTTAATAATTACAATTATAAACACCCCTAGTTATAATAGCAGGGGTAGCATTAAAAGGATGTCCACAGAGGAGCATAGAGCTCAAATCTTTCAAATTTTTGAAAAGGCGGGTGTAAAATTCCTTTGCATTTTTTTTGACGTTAACTGCTTGAAAGGAACTTTGAGTAATTTACTGTAAATCTGCCGTGGCAATTTTTTGATATTTTGGTTATTTTCAAAATGGCGACATTTTCATTATTTTTGTAAGAATTCCTCGAAAATTTTGAAAACATTAAAAACATCGCAAGTCTTGAACCAATTGAGGAAAATCGATACAATCTTCATGAAAACCATAGTTTATGAAGGTCTACAATATGGTAGCTAGCAGAAATCTGTAGCTCTTCTGGTTAAGGATATAGAATTTTGATGACGTCACAACCTCAAAATCAATAGATGCCGCCATTTTGAAAATAATCAAGATATCAAAAATTGCCACGGCAGATTTACAGCAGATTACCCAAAGTAGCTTTCAATAACTTTAGTTCAAAGAATAATGAATAGAATTTTACACCCACCCTTTTAAAGATTTGAGCCCTATGCTCCACAGAGGTGGTTTCAGAAAGTAATAATAACGGTAGATGTTAAGGTGCTCTTGGATAAAGCATAATTTGGTAGGGCCGAATCATATATTATAATTTACTTATAACTTTCAAAAAAACATCTGCATAATTCACTATGTTTATTCTTAATCATCATTGCCTGTTTCTTCTCACATCCTATGTCTCAGATTTGTCTAAGATTTAGATAAATCTGAAATGAGCTCATCTAAGATAACTATAAACATGCTATATTTGCAATTGGATGTTTCTTCACCTACTAAACTTCCAGTTCTATTGATAGAGCTTAAAGACAAATGACGGATATATATCGTCTAGTTTAAAAATAGAACAAAAGATGGGCGCCTGCTATCAATTGTCCAATTGTTTTGATAATCTCTCGAGATCAACAAATACAATGGAATACAATAGACTATATTTAGATTGCCCAGGCCCCTGATTTAAGTCGCCTTATATCTCCGTCATTTGTCTTTAAACACACAGCAAAAATAACAGTAATTTGCCCACATTTGCTTCCTCGAAATTTTAATTTATGATAAGGAAATTTGCTGTCTGTTTCTATGGAGATAGATGGATGTGACAAAAAAATAAATTTTTCATTAAGCAAATTTTTATTCAAGTTGTTTCAAAATGAAGAACATATAGAAGCTTGCAAAATTGTTCTTTCTTTAATCTGATTAGAAAATTTGCTAATTATTTTCAAGGAAAGAAAAAGTATCATATACAAGCTAAATCTATACATTGTTCTTTTAAATTTTTGCTATGAAAATTTTCATAGTTATTTAAAATGAACAAAATGCGGAAGCTTGCAAAATTTTCCTTCGTAAAGTATATAAAAGGGACGATTGCTAACAGCATTTTCGAAGGGACTAGATGGAATTACAATCTTTAATTACACCCCTCAGTAACAACCCCGCTGAAACATTGCCCCGCCAAGGTTGAAGGATGACCCGCCAAGAAAACTCGTGTCCCCGCTAAGTTTTGAGTTCAAACACTTCCCCCCCGCCTTGTTTCTGTTGTTTCCCCGTTGAAATTTTTGCTTCCCCGCCAAAATTATGCAAGTTCCATCATAGATGATAGCCTAAAATTTTATTTCCCTGTCATGATATTTCTAATCCCCACTGAAAATGTATGTTTTTGTAATTTCCCCGCTGTATTTTCAAGATCCGGCGGGGTCGTTACTGGGGGGGGGGTGTTTGATTATGGACATTGTTCTAATTATTTCAAATTTACTAACAAGCAAAATCTTCCGCAGTCTAAAATTTATGACTGCAAGATTTGCTAGAGAAAAACAACGTGATTACAAGCAACGAAAAAACCACGAAATTTTTAATCCTTGAAATTTAAGATTCAAGAGATTTGCTTAACATTGCCAAAGAGCAGAATTTAGTTGTCTGTTTCCCTTAAATATCTTTATTGGAGTTTGCATTTTACATTGAATATGCTACGCAAATTTTGAAGCGAAATTTGCGATGTTATAGAAGCCACCCTATTAGATCCCATTAGAGATAGCTCTTGTTAAGACACCTGCCTCTAAACTAACGTTGTCAGTCTGGTCTGTTGTTTTACTGCAAGTATCTTCGACACATGCACCGTGTGATAACCAGTGATGGGTGCGAAGGAAAGTAGAGAAGCTTATTTGAACGCGTTGGTACTTATTCTTTGTATTATTCAAATCGATATTGTTAGCAGTCACATGTGTTCTGTTGGTGCTGATTACAAGTTTTGCCATAAACTGATTCCGGCAATTGATGTCAAAAAACTATTCCCACTTGTTCGTTTGGTAAATACAGTTCACCAATGCCGAGATACTTGCGACAGGGAAGGTTGCAGCGCTTTCCAGTATCATGCCAGCGCCAACGATAAGCAACAGCGGTGTATAGTATTTCATGGTACGTATGGCAGCATTCAACTAGTGCCAAATTTCAATCATTGCAATGATAAAGAGTGGATGTATAGTTGGAAGCGACCTACAGAGAGATCGACAGGACATTGCCCAGGAAAACGCCCCGAAACTCTTCCAACACAGATACCTGGTATATAGGGCGAGCAAGTCCCAATGGCGTTGTCCACGCCACCACACATTGCTGACGTTGATTGAATTTTATATCAAGTAAATTGAGATATTTTTGCCAGAACTTATGTACTTATGAACTCGTCTTTTGATGAAGAACCTTTGGTTCGAAATTAATGGCTCAGAACTTATGGTATCTCGCTTACATTGAGGTTTTCTGTGAATTTAAGTTGTTGTGATGTTGATGCTGGGTAACCAAGGACATAGTTATAGTGGTTGTCGTAGTTCCCCTGGAGGACTCGCTATCAGAATGTGATGGCATGGGTTAGACACTTTGGGCTTGCGACATTGCATCTACACCTTTTGCGTATTTGGTTAACGATCAGTGTAATTTTGGGATTGCTGAAAAGAAAATTTGATATGAAGAGTGCTAAGCTGAGTTTTCCACAAAATATTTTTTTTTCTACATCAATCTAAAATTTTACAATAACAGAACATAGTTGCAAGACGATGCCACAAGGAGGATGAGAATACATTGCAACCTTGTGGCTTTAACAATTAACATAAAAAATTGCAGCCCAGTTGGCGAAAAGGCTATCAAACCTCTTGTTTCTATTTACTGTGAGGCAATGAGTATATTTTCGGGGTCTAGGAGATCGTAAATCTAGTATATTTTGGGTTTTTCAAAAATATGCTGTGTCTGACCCCCCCCCCCATCAAGATATCAGTAGAAGTTCCCCCTGGGTGTATTTCCTCCAAAGTGAGAAGCTTTATTCTATTCATACTGAAGCTAAGATACTGCACTGTTTTCTCTGAAATTTTTTCTCCATTGAAAGAAGAAGAAATGTCCGATGAATAGTCTGATATTTCGGACAGTTTGTTTGGACATTTTGAAACTTACCGACTTGGACGCACAGCTGGATGTGACACGAGGGACAGGAACGCTGGATGAGCACATTTTAGGGACTGAAAACTGCAAACGAAGGGCAAAGATAGGACTACAATATCTTCAGGCAATTTTCTAGAGAGTAGAGGGATGGCAGCCTTGTCTTCAGAGCTTTTCAAATGTGGAAAATTTTGAATGTGACGTTGCAAGCAAAATAAGTGCTGTTTCTGAAGCAACTACTTATGTTGCCACTTCTCTGCCATAGAAATCAACAACTGCTTGTCAGATTGACTCAAAGAAGGTTCCAAACTCTAAGTGCACCCCCGGCTAAGTGCCCCGGTATATTCTACCCCAGTGATTTCCTCGGTGAAAAAATGAAGCAAAATCGGTCCCCGGACAAGCCTGTGATCTCTCCCGTACAAAATGCCCCACAAGTGAAACCCCAGCCTCAAGTTGACAAACCCCGGAGATAAATTTATGAAGTTATTCCTATGTGTAAAGACAGTTTCCCACCCATAATTATGCTGTCCTCGGTACACAAGTAGAGCTCCCCGGTGAAACTTTTGCGATATTTTTCGATCACAAGCACCCCGGTGAACATCTGACATCTCACCGGGGCACTTAGACGGTGGTGTCAAAGTTTCAACTGTGTAAAAAGCGAGACAACGAAAGCTACAGATCATGTACTGCAGCCCCACAAAGGGGCCACAGTTTTCTTGAAATACCCTGCAGATATTTCGAACTAATGGTCAAGTTTTTTTCTTATCCAATACAAATTTTCAAGAACGAATTTAGTGAGAACAACATTTACACTCTACTACACCACAAGGACTATACCACGAGGAGTGGAAGACCATGACTACCCCCACAGGCTACGCTATGCATAAACAGTTTCTACCGATATATACTAGAGTCAGGTTCACATTGGATGTCGAGCAATTGCTGTGTTTTGGGTGTATTTGTGATGCTCAAGTTTTGTTGACATCATAGCTGCTAAAAAGAAGAGAGAGACGAATTCTTAGCATCATATTCAAGTAGTTAGATTTTCCTGCATGTGTTTGAATCTAAAAGTTCTGAACTTTGTATTGAACTTGTATGCGGGAGTTGTAACGTCGCTTGCTCGATTTTCTCTCACATCGACTCTCTTCATATCATTTCAAGCAGCTGCTAATTTTGCTGCCTTCATTTTCCGCCTCTAAGTCAACATTTCATACAAATATTGTAGCAAAATTTAGGAACTTTCAAGAAATACTTAAAATTTATTTGAAAATGTCTGTTCTGGTTGTTTCGAGTACACATGGCCTCGAATACTCGCTCAGTTTCTCTTTCGGTGTTTGATTAAAGGTATCATTGACACGCACATGATTGCCAGATCACCAGATATGTCGTGAGCAACGAAAACAAGACTAATATTGCTGCAAAAGTTTCTTTGCTCAAACTTTCTGCAAGTTTCATCGCGATACACACCAACGGCCTAAGATGATTGTTAAGAAACACATAACAGCAACTATGGTTATGTTGATACTGCTGTTGTGTTTTGTGCAAATCAAGGTAGTCGAGAGCAACATGTGTACTGTTGGTGCAGATTACAAGTATTGCTATGAATTCATACCAGATTCGGCTCAAAAGATGAGACCGATAAATGTTCATACAGTCCACGAATGCCGCAAAATTTGCGATGACACGAAAAGTTGCATAGCGTTCGAGTATCATGCCGGCGCAGATTGGAAAGAACAACTTTGCAATTTGTTTTTCGGCACACCTGGGCATTGGAGCGTTAGACTTTTGCCAAATTTCAGTCGCTGCAATGAAGAAGAGTGGCTTTATAGTTGGAATCGCCCGATGAAGACATCAAAGGGATGTGAAAAACTTGAAAATTAGATTATATAATATTTTCTTTTATCAAATAGGATACGAAATAGATATTTGAAACTTCAGTCAGATAATCATCGATATTAATGCCTTGATATTCAGGGAGCAATGGCCTTTTAGACGGGGGTCGTTATTTTTTATTCATCTGGTATCTTATGTAGGTTGTTTCAGAAAAAGCGCAACCCACTTTCATTCGAGTTTCTTGGGGAAATGATGGAGTTTGAATCAATAAGAGGCATACCATCTGAAATTACAACCTTCTTTCCAATGATATCCAGGTTGGGTGGATTAATTGATATTGATTCATTGCTTAATTAACGTTTTCGTAAGTATGGCCTATTTTAGATGCTGGAAAGTGATAGGGCATTTACTAGACGATAATACACCTTTGTGAGAGCATATTTTATCATTATCCACAAATCCATCTCATGAATATGAAATTGTCTTTTTCCCTCCTCAAGGTGGGGGTCGTAGGGGCTGACGGTTTACGGTTTCTAGCCTTTTCTGAAACGGTTTTACGGTTCTTGGCTTTAAAAATGACGGTTTTACGGTTCCCATCTTTCTGAACGGTTTGCAAACTTTTTCGATGAAAATGGCTTAAGAAGTCAAATAGTCACAAAATTGGAGCTAAAGCTACGGATAATTGTCAAAACGATATGATTTGGGGCGAAATTCTACAAATTTGCACCATTTCCACCGGGTTTAAGGCATTGCCATTAGCTTGCTCTCTTTTGGGTCATAAGAATGATACGGAGACAGTCGTCTACAGCACAGAACCCAGGTGATTTTTACATAAAGTGGAAAAAATGTTGTGACGGTTTTAGATGAATTTAGAGACGGTTTTTCGGTTTCTCTGAAGTATTTTGGCGGTTTTACGGTTTTTGGGACCCCCCTACGACCCCCACCTCAAGGTCAAGGCGTCACCTGAACTTGCTACAAGTCTCACCCGTAATTAAAACCGCGAATGAACCGAATGAACTTCGCTCGCTCTCGCCTCCGGAGGGGTCTTCTCGCTTCGCTTGAAGTTCATTCGCAGCTCATTCAGTTCATTCGCGGTTTTAATTACGGGCGAGACTTGTAGCAAGTCTAGGCGTCACCTCGAGTGCCTAAAATAGGCCTAAAATACCTCGGCCTAAAATACCTCGGCAAAAAATTTTTTCATAGCTTTTACCCGAAAAAGGGGGTTAATTTTGCTTTTGCAGGATGCTGCCCTGGGGGGTACTCATATATTTTTCTGTACGGGGACGTGCTGCTGAACAGGGTGTCATTTTCAGGATTCCGACTCCGGGGCAGGGTATCATTTTTGTAAAAATCGGCTCCATGACAAGGTCCATATTTGTCATTTTTGACTCCGAAAGGTCGTTTTAGGCCATTTGCACTATGCAAATGTGATTCAAATCGCTTGGAAGGCAATATTTCCACATTTTTCGATAGATTTCGTACAAATTTCCTTGCAGGGCACAATTTTGTCTGAAGAAACTAAAGCACAGGGTATTGTTTAAGAAAATTTTACTCCGGGACAGGGTATCATTTTCAGGAATTGGACTCGGGACAGGGTAGCTTTTTAGATTTCCAAGCGGCACCTCCCCGTATGTTCGTAAGCCAAGTACCCCCCCCCCTCCCCCCGGGGATGCTGCATTTGAAATTGGACATACTTACTAAGATATAAGTTAAATGATAAATAATTACATTAAGGTATCCAAACTGCATATAATTAGAAAGAAGAGAGACTGTACTTTCAAATGGTATACATTACATGTACTCAAATCGTTGTAATTTTTTTAAGATTTTGAATGATGGTTGGGTTGCGTTTTTTCTGAAACACACTGCTCAGGAGATTGCGTCTCTTTGTATGATCAAGATTAAACAAAAGCTTTCTTGTTGCAGCTGCCGCTGTTCCTACCATCTGGTTCCACCTTTGAGAATAAATATGCGAAGTAGACATTGTAACGAAATTTAGTTTAGAAAATTAAAAATAAACAACGCTCTTCTTTCTTTGATTTTTTCAGCGACACTTTTGTCAACGGCTCTAAGGTCTTTTGTTTTCAAAGATCTCTTGAGATTCTCGTCTGATTTTCAATTGCAAATATCTTCGACACACATCCTGATCGATGAGAAGAAATGGCGCAGAGGAGAATGAGAGAATCGTTGTTGTCAAACACGCTAATGTTCCTGATATGTCTTATGCAAGCCAAGTTGACTCTTAGCCACAAGTGCACAGTGGGTGCTGATTACATGTTTTGCCATAAAGTCAAACAAACAGATCACCAAGCAGAAAAATGGGATGTTTATACAGTTCATCATTGCCGAGATATTTGCGACAAGGACGGCTGCGTCGCCTTTGAGTATCGTGCCAGCCCTGGCAACGAGCATCAGACATGCATGATATTTGATGGTACACATGAAAGCATTCAGCTTTTACCAACTTTGGATACTTGCAATGATAGATTCTGGAGGTATAGTTGGAAGCGCCCCATTGAGAAATCGAAAGGAAATTGCACGATTCCAAAATGACGCTTCGAAGGTCGTCCAACACAAGGGCTAGGAGTAGAAGTAGATGTTTCATATCAAAGGAACTCTGAGACTGCACCGGGCCGTTTCTTTTAACTGTATTAGATAGAACTTAGATATCGATAAACTTTAGGTTGTTTAAGAGCTCGAAGAATTTATTGCAGCATTAGCTGCATAATATTTCAAAAGAATCAGCAGGCCCTGACATCTCTCTCTTTTTCTTTCTTTCTTTCGGTCTGTCTGTTTGTTGAAACATCGCAATCCTGCCATTCGCTGTGCTCCAAATAACCTATTTTTAGCACATTATAACAAAAACGTCGGAGGCGGTGTAATCAAAGCCATCTTAACTGTCTCTTATTCCATGGAATGAGTCCGTGTTTGTCTGACTTCGTTTTGATCTTCAGACAGTGGGCCTGAAAAATGCGATGTCAACAGAACTGAACTGACTGCAAGATTGAAGGGTTGCGAGACGGGGAGGGGGCAGAGGCAAAGGCATCTTGTGATGTCAACAGATTTAGAACGGCCTATTACTTTTATTCCATTCGATATGATGGTGCAGTTTGATCTCATTTCCCAAAACGCTGCACTCACTAACTAATGTTATTGGTGGTAGATAATTAATCCTTAATGTGCCAGAAGATGAATGATGTTTCAAGCAATCAGCATTTAGGTTTAAATCATTCCCTTGAAAATCGGAGTGCTTACAAGACAATAGAATTGTTGTTTTGGCTGTAAGAAAAAGTACTGTGGTCGACATCAGGAAACTGCTTCACGGTCGCTCTGGTTCGCTTCGACGCAATGTTATATTTTAAGCACTACTTTGCTGGGAACGAATGATTTCAACCTAAATGCTAATTGATTAGAAAATCGGGTATCCTTGCCGCAATAGAGTGATAGAACAATTTTTATAATGACTTTTGAGATTGTTTTATAAAGACCCCATACGGTGTAGTAATAAAGGGTCAATCCCGAGGGGGGGGTCACTTGAGTTTCCAAAAAACGGGTTTGTGCTATTCAAATCGTAAGAGTAGCACCTATGAATCCGGAGAAATTTCTGAAAATTATACTCATAAATGCAGAAAATTTTCTTAAAATCATACCCATAAATCCGGAAATACCGAAAAAGCTCCCCAATAAATGAATTTTTAAAAACTATTCCCATAAATCTGAAAAATAGAAAAATTTGTTGAAAACCATACCCATAAATCTGGACCCAATCCGGACTCCTTCATAAAAAGGTACCCTAAAAATGGCATAACCCCGAACCATGGAGAAGTTAAGTTACCTCCCCCCCCACCCCCATGGGGGGTCGAATGACGTCGGCAAGAAGGGACATATCCTCGATTCACTAAGGAGCCTCAACTTACGCTCATTTTATTCAATTGAATTAATTTATTGTTGTCGCAGAAGAATGATGAAAATATCATGGGTAGATCACGTAACCAACGAGGAGGTCTTACGAAGAGCGGGAACGGAGCGGAAGATTATGAAAACCATAAGGAAGAGACAGATTGAGTTCTTAGGACATGTTATGAGAAAGAAGGGTTAGAAGAACTGATGCTGACTGGACGTGTAAATGGGAAGAGAAGTAGAGGAAGACAGCGATTGACGTATCTTGAAAGCCTAAGCAAATGGATGACAGAACAGGTGGATGAAACAGAAAAATTGCAAGTAGCAAGGCTGAAGATCCTAAGAACAGCAAAGGACAGAGAGTTGTGGAGGACTATGGTCGTCAACGTTCGTGGAGAATATGGCACATAGAGAGAGAGAGTTGTCGCTTCATTGAGTATAGCGCAGGCAACGAGCGAAACTACGACATGTCATTAGTCTAGAAGGGACGTATGTCTATCACAATTTTCTCGGGGCAATAATTATCAAAACCAAAAACACTGTAAAATTGGCTGGGTAAACCTTAAAGAACTCAATACCTGCCTTACTCCATTTCTACCTTTTTAGGGCTAGTGACTCCCTTGAGTGGTTAATTTACCGTTCTCCTCTGGGTTACAAAAGAGCTATTTGCCTTTTAAATTGCTCTCGAGCAAGCAAAGAAATTTTTGGCACTCGCTTTCATCCAAATCAAGGACAGGTACCTTCGCCGCATGGAATCTCATACTTAAGGTGTAACCTTTTCAATTTTTCTGTGCATGGGAAGCGAAGTTTGATAATGAAATTGAGAGCCAGACGACAAAAAATACTTTCAAATTTTGTCATGGATTTTTAGAAATTAAGTTGCATATGATTTCATTTAATTTGATAGCTTAACAGACTGAATTATTTCCTCTGAATCTCTCTGTACGTTTTGCCTTTAAAGATGAAAAGCCTTCTACTTTCGAATTCCAAATAGTTTTTGTTTCAACCTACAGCCAGGTTTGGATGAATTTGACATTTAGCGATCAACCTTTTTTGGAAGGAAGTACAAGGTTGAATTAAATCTCTTGTATGAAGGTTGCTTTCATTGTTGCTAGCGTGCGAACATTTGATCATATTAATTAAAAGATGTGTATGCCTGTGTTTGCTGCCCCGAATGATCCCCAATGTCATTGATAACATCACCATCAACATGAGCATTGGAATATAAGTTGCTCAAAGCGTTTTCTATTGTTCATGGTCGTTCTAGCGTCTAGCGAATCTTAACGCTGGAATATATGCAGATGTTCGTCTGGAAGGAGCGGAAAGCAATACACCTGCTGCAGGAAATCAACCTCTCGTAATGAAAACTAGGAAGTTAAGCGCTCGCTTCGCTCGCGCTTCAACATTCCTAGCTCCTGCGGAGAGCTCTCAAAGAATATCTGATGATCCACCTTGAATGCACAATAAGTAGTTGTGGTTGTGGATAGAATGCTAAAACTTCTTGTTATTCACCCATGAAAGTGCTAAAGTGGAATTTTGTGTTTGTATGGATCTGAACAGTTTGATACAACAGATTACCATTTTGCTGCATTAGGCATAAAACAAACCTCTTTGTGATGCACACCAGAACTGTCCAGTTCTTTAAATTTTACAAAAGAAAGACCGTAGGCAGGTGCGCAGTATCACAATTCTTTTGCCTTGAGAGAATTCTTATGAATCTCTTAATTTCCTCCGAAGAATTCCATCAGAAAGTGAAGGATTATTGAAAAATATTAAGAATTCAAAGAATTTTTGACAATCAAGTTGATCAATATGCTGAAATTCAGTGAGTTCTTGACTGTGTATCATGTTTCAGTTTATATAGTAGAACTTCTTCACAGCATATTTTTGTCAGGCTGATCCTGAAATAATTGTTATATAAATTGTAACAATGGATCAAAGGAAAATACAGTACATTACATTGTTTTTGACTCATGACTGCAATCAATATGCGGTGCAGTTGTGCACTTCCATCAGATTGCCAAGATCTGCACCAAAGTATGATCATATGACGAAGCCCCTTCTCAGTGATAACAGCTTCACGCTAGCGAACCTATACGCACTACTGTGGTGGATACGCCATACAGAGGCGGGGTATTATGCTTGATGTGGTGGATACGCCATACGGAGGCGGGGTATTATGCTAGCGTGGTGGGGTATATGCTTGATGTGGTGGATACGCCATACAGAGGCGGGGTATTATGCTAACGTGGTGGGGTATTATGCTTGTTGTGGTGGATACGCCATACAGATGCGGGGTATTATGCTAACGTGGTGGGGTATTATGCTTGATGTGGTGGATACGCCATACAGAGGCGGGGTATTATGCTAACGTGGTGGGGTATTATGCTTGATGTGGTGGATACGCCATACAGAGGCGGGATATTATGCTTACGTGGTGGGGCATTATGCTCCGCCTCTGTATGGCGTATCCACCACATCAAGCATAATACCCCACCACGTTAGCATAATACCCCGCCTCTGTATGGCGTATCCACCACAACAAGCATAATACCCCACCACGTTAGCATAATACCCCGCCTCTGTATGGCGTATCCACAACATCAAGCATAATACCCCACCACGTTAGCATAATACCCCGCCTCCGTATGGCGTATCCACCACATCAAGCATAATACCCCGCCTCTGTATGGCGTATCCACCACAGTAGTGCGTATAGGTTCGTTAGCGTGAGCTTGTTTATCATCTCCACCTTATTTTTAACATGAAAATCTTGCTAATTCAATAACAATAAGCCCCACATAATGCTTTTGTCACCAAAATACTTTATTTTGCATTAAATGATCCCATGTTAATCTTTTGAAAAATAGAACCCAATGTTCCTTAAAGTTTCTTATATCAAAGAGTCTCAAGATTGGGTGCCATGAAACATTTGGGAAGTTGGTAACAGTTTGCTCTGCTTGCCAGCTTAGAAAACTTGTATTCATAAGGTGTACAACTTTTGCAGCTTGCAGCTTACAACAAAAGGTTCTTTGCATCTGCTAAGGATCTATTTTTACCCTCACCGCCTTTAGACTTTAATTGCGCTTGCATCTTTCACTTTCTTTCATTCACCACTACACTGAGGCCAAATCATGCATGCATTGCAATCTGGAAATGAAAAGAAGTAAAATCCTAAATACACAGGATATAAAGCATGTAAACCTTTGCAACATGTTTTTGTTAGACTGATCTTGAAATATTTGTTCCATAAATTTCAACAATGAATGGAAGGAAGCACTGTATGGAACGTTACTTTTGACAACAATTTTCCTTTATCATTGAGAAGCACAATACATTGTAACATTACATATGGCATAAACTGCAAATGGTGCTTTCACATTGGACTGCCAAGATCCCATATAGAAATTGATAATGACAATGGACCTATGATCTCCTGATAGCCACCACACATCCCATCTCAATAATAACTGTTTGTTTATCAGCTGCAGCCCAGACTGCACTCGATGTTCCTTGGGCGGGGAAGTGCGCGGGTGAAAACAATAGCTCAACAATGGACTCTATTGTTTTAGCGAAAGTGGCGCGGGGAAGATCTTCCCCGCGCACTACAAAGAATGCAGACTGGGCTGCAGCCCATTTGTAGAATCAAGATGTTTGCAATGTTCCAATATCCCCACATAATACTTTTGCCATCAAAAGACTATGTTTCATCAAAGAACCTAATCTTAATCTTTTGAAAATGAAACCAATACTCCAGGCCAGGTTGGAAAACTTCCATTAATGTGTACAACTTTTTGCAGCTTGCCACTACGACAATATGCTCTTGCATCTAATAACAGAGGATCTATGCTTACTCTTACAGCCTTTAAAAGTTTACTTGCAGCTTACACCTTCAATTTGTTTTTCACCAACCATTGCATATGCATTTTTTTGGTAAAAAATTTTAGAACAATTTTATGGGGAATACCATACCATCTACAGCTCCAGATTGGAAAGTTTGCCTTGCGCGGCCGATTTCTCCGCCGCGCACTTTAAATTTCAGCCGCGGTTCCAGCCGCGAAATTTTCGTAAAACAACAAAAGGAAACAATAGAACCATTGTTTAGTGACACAAATACAGCCGCGCAAGCAATTCGCACGAAGGAGAGATCCCCCGCGCATTCTGCAAACTTTCCAATCTGGCTACAGCTTTGTTTGAAATTTCCATGAGCAACCTGTGTTGTAAACACTTCTTGAAATTTTAGGGATAAATCTACCTTGAGGCAGGGGTGGCGCCAGCAATCTTCAGACGGAGGGCAGGAGCTTCTGACAGGGGGGCTGAAATGGGAAAAATGCAGTTTTTGTACAATCATTTTGCCAAATTAATCCAACAGAAACCCGAAATTTCCTCCAACACAGGGGGGCAAGTAGCTTCCGACAGGGGGCTGTAGCTCCCTCTGGCCCTCCCCTGGCGCCACGCCACCACTGCTTTGAGGCTCCACCATGTCATAAGGACAATCAAAAATGAGGCTCCAACTCCATCCAAGCAATAAGATAGCATGGGCCTAGGCCTAGTAGGATAAGCCAAGCAAATGAGGATTCAAAGCTATGAAGATGTTGGCTAACATCACCTTTAATCTGCAATGTTTATGAATTTCTTCTGATCTGATAATGCTCTCATCTGAATTAGGCCTGCTAAAAAGGCCGACGTAGCAGTGATCATCTGGGCAGCACTTGGCAGCCATTTGCCCCGTCATCTTGCTCGTCATTTGCTTCACACGATACGGAAAGTTGTGACCTTTGGTGACCTTCCAGGAATCCCCAAAAGGCTCCACATCGCATGCGCATTTACGATTTACTTCACTGACGTAATATGCAAATTAGAATGGCTATTGAGAACAAGTACAAGAAACAATAGCGCGGAAGCGCATGACAGCTTGAGCCCTGGTGAGCCCCAAAGCTATAGTTTTTAGAACCAATCAAAAAGTGAATAAACAAGGACATACATCGAATGGTCCCTTTGTCATTACATCGAATGCCCCCTTTGTCTTCCTATTGTGTTGATTGTTAAATTCACAATGGAAAACAAAAGAAGAAAGCTAATTGGATAATCGTTTACCTGCCTTATATATATAGATTAGTTCAATTCTCCTTTCCGGAAATTTTTCTGTCTCTATCCTTGTTAAGGGAATATTAGTTTGCAAAAGTGGTTAAAGTCACCTGTGGCCAAATTCTTGCCTATAAGGCGTCAAGTATTTCCTGTTAGCGTCCGTTACCTAAAAGTGATTCTGCACATTCCAAGGCCTATTGCCTTTGCATGGTCATTTTGTCAAAGGATTCCTTTCAAAAACAAGATTTTGACAGCTTTCTTGTCATCGTTAGGTGAAGGTGAAGTTGCGGTTTTCAGCCCCAAGCGCTGGGATCGCAGAAATAGCTAAGCGCTAATCGAATCTACGACCCCATGTCATGACGCTCAAAGGTGCTTGTGGGATTTGAACCCCGTCCGCCTGACTGTCCTGGCTGCAAAGTCAGTAGATTACAACACGGTCCCACAACACCTTCAAGAAGATTTAAGTTAGAAGATTTCCAGTTTACAGTTAGTGAAAATATACTGGGTGAATTATAAACACACATTCGCTATTTCTTTCTGTGCCTGCATTTCTTGCAAGGCTTATTTTTGTTGGCGCTTGCCGAGGTACCTGATTCATAAGACCACAAGCAATCATTCCACTCAGTCGAGCACAAATTTAAATAGCCATGAAGCATTTTTCATCTGAGTGGCATAATGGCTTCTGGTTGCTTAAGTCGGGTGAGTGGCTGAGTGAGTGGCCGAGTGGCTTACACAGTCTTCGTCAGGTGACTGAAGTTAAGCTCGATCGAGTGAGGTCAAACTCCGGATGGGTGACCTCGGAGGCCTGACCTCACAACTCACCTCGTCGTCTTTCGGAAGGGACGTTAAACTAGGGGTCCCATGCTTGGATGCGGCATGCACAGTGGGCCTAAATTAGCTTTCAGTAACTAGGAATCCTGACAAGCCCACTCAAAATAAATTGAAAACAACCAAAACAAAAATCAGGCAAATTCTAAGGAAGAACTGATGCATTGTGTAGAAGAGGAACAGTGTATGTGTAATTTGATCAAAAGTATTCTATATCTCAGTTGTTTACAACGATGATTTCACATTCTCTGTAGTTTTCGCATTGGGCATACAATAGAAATTAGATTCCTCTTGCTCAGGCCAATTTTATCATAGTTTTAGTCATTCTATAAATGAAGAATCCTCGGCTTCGTGAAAGCAATTCCTCGCACAGCGAAGACATCAAGAAGTCAGTTGCAGAGTTTCTATGTTGATTGATATTCATTTGTTGTAGAACTTTAAGTTCTTACCCTCATTTTATGAATCTTTTGCAGACTCATAGCTGACAAAGTGAAGCATATCAAAGGCGAAAAGGTAAGAAATCTCTTTTTGATAGACTTCAAGCTTCACTTGCTGCATTAGGGTCATTCCTCATCCATCCATAGCTTCATTTAATACTTTTTTCATATAGACACAATACCTAATGATATATGGTCATTCAAATCACATTGCTAAAAGAATACCCCTAACATACTCCCTTCCTTTCCTCTTACAAGATTATATGCCTTCAGAAGATTTGTTGAAGAATTTTCATAAAACGTTGTAGTTCAAAGGAAAGGTTTTTAACAAATTTCTCATAGGACCAAGAACGTTTCTAGTTAAAGGAAATGAATCAGCATAAGTAGCAAAGGTATACCCTATCTGTCAAAATCTGCTGACAACGTATTTGAAAATAAGGATCTTGATTGGCCAGTTCTGTATTGATCACATGAAATTGTGTGTCGTTGTGTTGTTTGCTTTAGTTCAGAAACAATGCAAAGATCAGCTGATACTTACAAAATTCAAAAGGTGTTGGTCAAATCCCAAATCATATGGGGCTTTTATGCCCCCATTGTCTTTACATACAAGCAATATAATCTCCTGCACGTGAGGATGATAAAAATAGCCCTTTGGGACACAAGTGCAGCTCCAAAGGTGCTTATGCAAATTAAAAGGCATTCAAATGGAAACAATATTCACCACTGCAAACATGCACAGATAAAGATCAAAGGTTGAAATCAAAGTGATCACATGAGCTTCTTGTCTTATGCTGATTCAATCCCTTTAATAATCAATACTTTAAAGTTGAACCTTTTAATAGACTTGTGCCTTTAAAATATGCTTGAAAATATGCTCAGGTTTCGTGTTTACATCAGATGACTTTAGGCACGAATTGGCTGCAGTAGCCACGTGTCTACTTGCCAACTTTGAATAAAAATGATCATTACAGGAAGAATTGGTTGTTGGGCAGGCAAACAAACGTAACATCCTTCTTGGTCTGCTCCCGATCTTAGGGTTAGCAGCAAATATGATGACAAGAGAGGTTAAAGAATAGCATTTGTGATGATTTCGCCACTTTTCCAAAATTATCAGGGATAGGTAGCTCCATGGTAAACAGTAGTAGAGTGCATCACAATTGCATACATACCCAACCATCCTGTGCCTTATCGTTTTCAGGGTGATGACTACTATCGTGCTCTCTGCCGGCTGGTGCCAAATATTGAGGTATTTTATGTTTTTTGCACGATTATTTTTCTATATTGATCCTAAGTTCTAGAAATGCCTTGAACAGGTACACTGATACGTGCGTGATTCATCATCTCCAGATGCCTATCAACTCTTCGTTTAAATGATGATTGATGGCTTCACATATACTTTTTCAAGTAAAATCGTTTCCCCAAAAAAATTTCTTGTGATGTTTTCGTACGCCCATAACATAGTGAAACAAGTTTTATACCCCAGTCAAAAAGCCTTCCCCCTTGTACCCACGATTAGAAATAATCACTCCTTTATGGCCCTGCCTCTAATTAGGTGTTACGTGAAGATGCCCACGAAAAGCAACGCTTGAAATGCTTTCCATCAGTGGTCCTTGGTTGTGGCAAATCCTAGACTGTCTTTGAGATACCTCTGTTAAAAAATTGTTTTTGATCTTTTCGAAGGATGCAGAAGACGAATTCGACGATTCGATAGAAAAGCAAATCAGAATTGATCTCTTAAGAACGATGCCTGCTCATAGCAACTTCAAATCATTTGAATCAGAAGGGGTAAGCGCTGTTAAAATCTTCAATAGCTTGCTCGGAAATTTCAGGTTGCTACAACTGTTATGCCTATGCCCATAGTTGTGGAAATTTCCTTCACACCTGTTTCAGAATACTTCGTGCTGTTCTCGTGCTATTTTCTAATGCTGTGAAAATGAATATACTATTGGTTCAACATTGACCGTTTTGGTTCTGCTTGGTTCTGATCAGGGGTGGAAAAGATATTTTTAATTTCTGGGACCAAACAAATCTCGAAAAATATTTCTGTGAGAATCGCTTCAAACAGTGCCCACTTTTGGCAGGTCAAGATATGCAAGGAATACAACAGAATTGAGAGGACTGATTATCAGTCTTATTACCATCATAAATGATAGTTGTTAGGCAAATTTAGTTGATTTTTCTGCTGACTACTTCAAGAATTGAAGACAAAATCTTTTTTTATGAAATTCCTAGGTCTGGCAACAACCTAAATCTATTTGATAACGGTTATCAATTAAGACAGCTTTTGCGATCTTGACAAAAATTGACTTTCCATTTTTTCACTTCTCTGAATTTATCCCTTTTCCTTTCTCCTTTTCATTCTTTATGGTGACTTGAAAAATTTCTGGGGCTGGGGCCATTGGTGCCGTGGTCCGCTGTATTTTCCACCCCTGGTTCTGGTTTGGTTTCGTTCTGGTTTTTTTCAATCCCAGCTTCTTTGTTTCTCGTAAAATAGACCTTGTAGCTATTCTGAAAAACATCAGCATCGAACGATATTTTGCTACATTTTGTGGAATTTTCGAATGTGCCGAACCTTGCGTGTAAAAATGTGTAAAGATAACGCTCGAACCAGACCCTTTTGCAGAATAGCTAAAAAGGTCTATTTTCATAATTTTCATAATTTCTCTTTTCTGCAGATTGAAATGCTATATAGAGTTCTAAGAGCGTTTCTTTTGCACAGTCCGAATATAGGATATTGTCAGGTAACTTTAATCGATAGTCATTTTGATCCTTGTATGTACTTTATAATCTAGTTGTGATGACGCAGTCTTGCAGACATCCGAACAAGTAACTTCCTTCAAACAAAAGTCAAAAAGCTGCCTCAATCTTTTTAAATCCCCTGACTGTTTCACCTGACATCTGTTCTAAGACAGACGTTGAGTTAACTGTAAATGGCCTCTTGTTATGCGATTCCTTGCTACCTGTTATATCATAGTACTGTAGCCGTTGTAATCTTTTATGAATATTAAAAAATTTACTTCCTTGTCAAGAAAATTTCCTCATCCATAGCCAAAGTAAAATTTCGCAGTCTTTCAAAATCTTCTGTTCCAACACAACAAATTGCATGAAAATTAGACCATTAGTTGTCCAAGAATTATTTGATGGAATAAATAAATCGACAAAATTTTGTATATTTGGGCATCAAGGTAACTTTTCAAAGATCGATCAAGTTTAGATTGTCTTTTGAAACCCTGTTGTATGAGTTGGATGTTACATGGAACAGATGTTTTCAAATGCAACATTTTCCAACGGCCAGTTCTGATTGAATCCAAATTTTGCCCTTGTATTTTTAGGGAATGAATTTTATGGTGGCAATTGGTCTCCTGTGCCTTGAAGAAGAAGATGCTTTCTGGTAATATGTTTTTCACTATAGTTACCGGATTAGGAAAATCTGTTTACGGAACGGTGATTTGAGAAGTTAAACGATTCACTTAATAATCGGTCTAACTATACGTGGCTTCTACACACAGCTTGTAGCCTATTCACACTTGCAAATTAAGGCAGTCTGTCACGGCTCTGATTGGCTACGACAAAGTCAGTGCTCAACACGACAGATTTCTTTGTGAATATGTGTATTTGAAACAAAGGAGGGCTAACCTTCTTGACATTCTACGGCCGTAGAAAGTCAGGATTAGCAGCTATTGGAATTTCCTATTCTTTGTAAAATCACCCAGTCAAATGCATAACAGACTGCCTTTAAACCAGCATAAACTAAACCAGGTTATGAATTGTTGTGTCCTAATTGGTCAGTCCAACCAATCAAAGTAATTTAATTGGTTGAAATTTAACCTGGCTTAGGTAAAGCTGATTTAGGTGTGTCACTATGAATGGCGTCTTAGTCATAGAGCCATCTTTTTCCTCGGCCTTTTTATTCTCTTTAATTCAAAATAACTTGGAATAATAAACGGAACCATTTGCTTTATGCTCTGTCTTACATTGGTCGGATTCAATCATCTTCAAATTGCGGTTTTTAAACATTCCTTTTTTATTCCTGTTTTTTTGGCAATTTTTGCTTGATTGGTGCCATTTGAAAATATTTATAAACGAATTCTTGTCGCATTCGCAGTATTTTACGTATTTGATCGCTCGCGCTACCTTTTCCTTGTGAATTACACATGGGAATGAGTGACACAAGTAGTTAGTCAGCTGATTCTCGTATCTTAGAGACGACTGTTCAGCCAAATCATTACTTAACTTTGTGCTACGAGTAACTTCTTAGCACTTTGCAACAATTTCGGACCAACTGAAATTTGCTAGAGAGTGATGAAATCGTTTCATATCACCAACGTTTTCATGTTTTTAGGCTCCTCGTGGCAATAACAGAGGTTTACTTTAGCTCGAAACACTACAACCACTATCTTACTGGATCGCAAGCTGACCAGGTAGGCCTTCATTGCCGATAGTCATGTATGAACTTCTTTTCTTCAAAGGATGGTGTCATTAGGCCGTCTTTTCAAATAGCCTTATGCAAATGACCTTCGAAACCATGGACTTGCCGTTTAAAAGTGAATGGTATTGACTGTTCCAGCGAATTTACTATAGTGTCTGTTAAGGCGAATTTACACTAAGCGAATAAATTCGCGCGAAGCGAATTCTTCAATTGGATTTTTTCGCCTCGATTTTTTCCTTTTCATTTCAATTATAGAGCAATTTTAATGCCAAAACAAGAGAATACATGGCGGATTTACGTAAAACGTTGCTACTACAAGAAACTAGCAATTTTGATTGTGATTGTACTCACAGTGACGTTATTGGCGTTGTTTAAAGGTGCTTTGATTGACATTTTTGTTGCTTGTAAAAATTCGCCGCGAAGAAGTAGGAATGGATTCTACTTTCTGCGAAGCGAAAAATTCGTTGGAGAGTTGTCTGAAGTAATCTCTGCGCAAATTTTCTGCGCATTTACATCGAAAAAATCGATTCGCACGAATTTATTCGCCTAGTGTAAATCCGCCTTTATTCAAGACAATTTATGGATTCCGAGACTAATCCGAGGCTTGGATTAGCTTTCTAATTTATATATACATAGCTATGGAGGTTGCCAACTTTAAATAAAGTGATAATGATAATACCCATGTTAGCCACAGTATACCGGATGGGCCAGGAAATAGTTCCCACTTTTGAAAATTCGTAGCACCAAGAGTACTCCACAGATTTGAACGATACAAGTTCTATTTGAAAGCTGAAAGAGTAAAGTATTTTTGTGATTTTTTTCGCTGTCTTACCAGCACCAGTAGTATCGGTAAATTTAACTGTACAAAAATTTCATGGTTGCAAACATGGATCAAATCAAAAAGGACTCCTCGGGCAGATCAATAAAGAAAATGCAATTGTTCATGGGTGAGAGATATCCACTGCACATTTATTACCATGGGACTGAAACTCTTCAGTACTTGTTTGATAACTGATGTCGTATAACTCTTGAGAGAGGTGAAACGTACATTGCGTATTTTTCTGTGTAACGAGAGTCCTTACAATTTGATCAATGTTCTGTGTCATTTTTCAGTCATTTTGCAACCATGAAATTTTTGTAAAGTTAGATTTTGCGATGCTTCCACTGCTGGCTAGACAGATAGAAAAATCATATAAACACTTCAATCGTTCGTCTCTCAACTAGAATTTGAATCATTCAAATCTGTGAAGTGCTCTTGATTCCATGAATTTTCAAAAGTGTGAACTTTTTTCTGGCTCACCCAGTACCCTAATCTGTTCTGTGAGGTTTGCATACTTGCCTCTCGTTAGTTGATTTTACATTGAAGGATTTTTATTCTTATTACAGAAAGTCCTTGAAGAGTTGGCGTTGAAATATTTACCAAATGTTATGCGAGCCATCAAGGAAATTGGATGTGAACTTTCACCTGTAACTTTCAACTGGCTTATGACTTTATTTGTTGATTCTGTTCCGGCTGAGGTACGTTCTAAGAAACTTTGTACTGCTCAGGGCTCAAAAAAAGAAGTAGGGTGGAAGCATAGTCTATTGAAAAGAGCTCTTTTCAATAGACTAAGATGGAAGTGACGCTACTAAGAGGGAAGCTGAAATGTTCAATTTTCCCAGAAAGGAAGAAGGAAGAAGAGGAAAAAGAAACGGAAGGGAGGGAAAAGAAGGGAAAGACATGAAGGAGTGATTTGAACGAAGGGAAGGAAAGGAGGGAAGGAAAGGAGAGAACGAAAAGTGACAGAATGGGGTGGTTTTTAGGTAAAAAAAAAGAAGAAAATATGCAAGAAGAATCGAAAGTACTTCGTTTGCGACCAAGAAGGAAAAATTTATTTTGAGCCCTGGAACTTCTGACCAGGAAAATACGAAATTTCTCATAGATTTTACTTATGTTTAAAGGAAGATTGAATTCCATTGCTAACTTTAAACAGGGATGGCTCGATGATAGCTTACTTGAATACCAATCTGAAGGTAAATGGTTCGAGTCCCCGGGGGGGGGTAACTACCATATATGCAGGTACGGGATGTGCCATTTTTTGGGGTGCCGTTTTTCGAGCAGAAAATAAATTTTGGGGTATCACTTTTGGTAAAATCACAAGTAGTCATAAATTTTGGGGTGTCATTTTAGAAAAATACCTCTTTAGGGTATTGATTTTGATCAACTTTCACTTAGTTGGTTAAAATTTTGGATGGCTGTCACAATTTTAGGGTATACATTTTCAATGGTCTGTAAATTTTGGGGTATCGTTTTCGCGAAAATTTATAAATTTTAGGGTGCGATTTCAGACATCAAATGGCACACCCCCGTCACCCGTCTATTGAAGTTACCCCCCCCCCCCGGGTTCGAGTCTTGGCCCTGTCAAACCTGCTACGTAGATTTAGGAAGATCGCCAGTTCTCTGTAATTTCAAGCTAACAGAAACATGAGGTGCTGTAACGTCAAGGGGAAGGACCAGAGCACCGCTTGGGGAGCTTAGCTTCTCAATGTTGTTAATGCTACCCTCAGATTCTAGGTAAAAATTTACAAGAAAATCTTTTGTAAAATTTCAGGGAACCATTAAGGCGATATTTCACCTAAAAGTTGTATTTCTTCCTTAGCAGCACCTGCCAACGCTTAATGCGATCCCGATAATTGTTCCTAGACTGCTGTCGTGTATTTGTTTGTTTACCGTTTATTTTCAACACTCGCATTAACACTTTTTTGCTGATTAGGCCTCAGAAGTGAGGCGAAAGCTTCGACAATTCAAACAAAACAATGTAAGCGCGAGTGATGAAAACGAAAGGCAAACAAAAAAAACATGACTACATCCACTAAAGAAAACTTCAGAAGAATGCGTAAACTTTCTTGAGAAAGCGAGTGCACCAATCAAAGTAATAGCCTTATATCATGTGATTGACTTCACAAATATTCGCATTTCCTTTTCTTGAGTTGAACATCAGGTATATCCTGTGAGTTAGTCATCGAAAACAGAGACTGAAACAGTATAGGCAGATTCTAATGTTGCTGCATGTTTGTAGGTTGCTCTGCGGATATTGGATTGCTTCTTTATTGAAGGACACACGGTGAGCGCTAAAAGATACTTTTACTCTTATTTTCTCATTTTTCCTTTTCGATCGCATCTTACGAGGTGAGTGAAGAGGAAGCCTGGCCAATCTGTTCTGGTGTTTTGGCACCGTTTTGTAATCAACTGAATTTGCAGCCAGAATAATCCGGTGGGTTGGGCTCGAGTGCTTGCTTCCCACCAACACCTAGCATTCTGTAAACTCCGTTACTCAATAACTCAATTTGAGGATGTTGTGATGCAGTGGTCTAATCCTCTGACCTTGCAGCCAGATCAATAAGGTTGACAAGGTTTGCGCCTTAGGTAGATCCCCGCCACTTGAGTGTCATAACTAGGAGTCAGTGACTCGATTAGATCTTCTCTACCTTTACTTTTGCGATGCCAGAGTTTGGCACTGAAAGAGGAAACGTTACGTTTTTGCAGCCAAAATTAAACTTAAAACGGACTTGACTTTCCAGTTTCTCTTGCGGCACCTAAATATTCCCTTAGGTACCTTACAAAGATAAAGTTATACTTTCAAGGACCACCAAGCAGACATTATTTTGATTTGTCTCTTTGGTTTGTTTCTAAAATGCTTGAGAAGTTGTAACGTTCTTAACCCAATGTCTATCTCTTTGCTTTATTTTACATTGTACAGTAGAAATTTTTTAATTAGGAATTCTTTCTCAGGTTACGTTAAGTTACATTAATGATTATATTCTCTCTAGGTGCTATATCGCTTCTCTCTTGGTCTCCTGAAAATGAATGAGGGTGCAATTTGTAATAAAACCGACATGTTAGCATTGATGAAATATTTGAAGAAAATTGGTCGTCAGGTACATGACATTGATGACCTCTTCAAGGTGAGCATCGTCACCATTCCTTTTCGTTTTTCATTCCGAGAAACTTCCCCTCAATAGTCGCAGTGAGTGCCCATGCTATACATTTCAGAGACAAAATGGAAAGGTAACTCGTTGCCGCACAAGGGAAACTGATCTTCAGAGTCTATGCAATGTAAGATACTCTCAATTCAAAGACATCCAACAAATAATCATTGTGCCCAAAAGTCAGTTTTCAGAAGGTCACCTTAAAACTTGATTTAGTAAGACTGTGAAACGAAATAGTCACTACAGTTAAAGAGATCCAAAGAACCATTTTCCTTTTTCTGCACCTGAAACTCAAAATATGTAAAACTTGAAACTGCACTCTTTAATAACTTTTGGTTGTTCGGTTAGTTAGATACTTTGTAGCGTGAGATATGTTTTGTTCGTCCGATTTGGGGATTTTTGCATGTGGGGGAGGGACTGGATTTATTTTTATGAATACCAACTTGTTTCCAGCCATTTATTAACTAATGTCATTTGTGATGCACTGTTTGTTAATTTATGATATTATAATCCTAGCTATCTTATGGAGGTTTTGAACCATTTCCCGTGAAAGTAGTCATGGAAGCAATGTATGAAAGACATTTTAATGTCATTCAGGAAGCACACGAAAAACGCGAGGAGCAAGATAAAGAGTATGAGAAAAATAAAAAGCATATGGTACGTGTCAAGTGTTTATTTTAATGCTGTGATTTTATTTTTAATGTTCATCCTCTTTGAACATTTCCCACCCTACTTCTTTGTAAATGCATCCATAGTCATAAGAATGATACATTTTATCATTTGCTGATTCTTTATCAAAAGGTGTTGCTTGCGTTCTTCATGGTACAGTATAGATTTCTTCAATCTTGCTTGCGTTCTTCAGATATCTCATTGAGAAAGATTTTCAAGAATTTTTAACCTTGAGGTTTGCTTTTTTGATGGAACAACCCCTAGACCCCTTTGCCACGTTGAAGTCACCTTCTTTATTTTTTTATAATTTTTATAACCCCTTTATTTTGCATGACTCCCACGGATGTGGTCCTTAAATCGCTCTTGATTTTTGAAAATATATTCCTCTAATGGTATTGCCGTAAAAGCTCTAAGAAGCCCCCCGGAGGAGGATATTTGATTTCAGAGACTCCAGAGAAGGTTAAAAGAATTAGGGGGGGGCTAATTACCTTATTCACAATGTCAGATGACATGGATGTAAACTGTAACTTCAGTTCTTGTTGCCCGTAGTTTGCATGAGTCAACGTGCAATTTCACGAGTCAAATACACGAATGCGACACCGTTTTTATCCCAAATCATATCAGAATTAATATGCAAACATTTAAAAGTAGATAAATGAAATTACTTGGTAACCTGTGGCATTTGTTGAAAGTGGGAGGGTGCTTATTTAGAATTTTAGCTCAGAAGGGAGGGTCTTATTTGAGTGAGTGCCCATTAGAGAAGTGGGCTTGATAGAGCATTTACGGTAGTCATGTTTATATGATGTATTTACCTATTTGTCTGTCTTACCTATTTGTCTGTCTTACCTATTTGTCTGTCTTACCTATTTGTCTGTCTTACCTTTGTCTGTCTCTGCCGGTAAGGTACAACAAAAGGATGAAAGCACCTTAATCCTACATTATCAACATAGTGCACGTATAAAAGTTTTGGTATCTAACGTGAAACAGGCGTCAGTATCTACCGGTAGTCTGTGGTGATCGTTTATGTGTATCTGTAATTGTTTATTTAGTTTGTAATGAAGTTGGATATCTCTTTATGTTAAGACCACAGGGTAGTCATTGTCTGTTGCTTCTTGTGGTATCGTCCCGATAGTGTGGTATAGTTGTATAGTAATTAGAAATGATTGTAGTTTGTAACCTTGTATGGATATATAATATAAAGTTTGTATCTATATACCTTTTTTCAGCGAGTACAACCAAAAACAATCACGATTGCACTGGGTAAAGACTTTGATGACATCCCAGAAGATTTTATCATTGAATGCTGCGAATCAGAGGGTATGTAGATGATGTCTTCTGAAAGGCACCAAATTCGATTTTGATCACCAGTGTAACGACGAACAGTTTCATTGTGAAAACTTAGTTAACTTTTTGACTCCAGGGCGGAAAAAAGACAAGACCATTGGCATTATAATGATAGGATCATGTTGACAAATAAACTGACAAATCTAACAGTAATATTTAAGGCAAGTCCATGTTCGACGAATCGAATATTTATGTTAAAGGACAAGTCCGGGATTAATAAAATTATTACTAAAAAGCACTCTTACCAACTGCTGAATACCATTCGTGAGTATTTTCCAAGTTTTGATGCCTCCAACTTTCATAAATTGGTTGATGAATCTTCGTAAGTTAGGCCAAATATCGTCGCCATTTTGTAGTTTGTACGAGGTGCCAAGGCGCGATAAGGAGGCTAGCAATGTGAGTGGTATAATATCAACACATTTGGCAACCTCGTTCAGGTCAACATGAAGTGACGTCATTTCGCACTTCCTAGCAGATTGAAATATGTAGTTTCGCAGATTAAATGAGTGCAAAATTGAAAAAAAACACTACACACCATTCACAACAGTGTAATCTCTTGAATAATCAACAATTATACCAACCCCAACCCCGGACTTGTCCTATGTATGTATTACTAATGGACTTGTCATGCATGGATTTGCATTAACATAACTATTGCGTTGAACATGGATTTGTCATAAACAAATAATATTGGCTTGGTCACTTTATTTATCAACATGATCCTATTATTATAATGTCAATGGTCTTGTCTTTTTTCCACCCTGGAGTCAAAAACTGAACTAAGTTTTCACAATGAAACTGTTCGTCGTTACACTGGTGATCAAATTTATATTCTGGCTGCGTTTTCCAAAACATGTTCCAAATTCGACTTTGTTACTAATCTTAAGATTTCCTTCTCGTTTATCAACGAGTAGGTCGATTCTAGAACTTTTTAGAGAAGCAATAGTCTCAAAGAATGAGTTTTTTGTATATCATTAAAAGAGTTCCACATCGCTTTTGTGATATGTTAACTTTTATTTTTAAATGTGAAATACTGGATGAGCAAGAGCTTTGTTCCCATTTTTAAAAATTCATCGCATCAAGAGAACTGGATAGATTGGAATGAATCAATATTTACTTTCTTGTTATTTACCTACGATATTTAAATTCGTAATGTTCATTTCAGAAAATGCAAACAAGGTTTGGCTGTGCTGTTCAACACATAATTTAGGACGATTATTTGTACTTGATATCGTCAACAGAGTGATGCATCCAGTAGAAAGAGATGTAAGTATGTCTACTGTTGAACTTATTATTTGTGTCCAATTCATATGAGGTTGTGTTATGAACACATCTCTTTTCAAAGTTTTCGTTGTTACTTTATTCTTTACAGTGACAACATTTACAATCCTGGAAAATCTGGACAATGTTGAGAAAATCTGCGCCTCCCCGTTCCCCCCGGTTCAATGTTGATAATGATGAGCTGGCATTTGCCGCCTTGCTCCAAAATTGCCCAACATTGAATGAGGGGAGGGGGGCCTATAGCGGGGCATCATCAGGGCCGCCGAGAGCTTTTCGAGGCCCTGGAACAAAACTGAGAAATGAGGCCCCTTGCGAGCGAAGGGAGCAGGAAATTTTTTCGATCACGCCCTGTAGATTGGCTTAAAATGCATTTGAGAGCATTTCCTGCAGTTAAAATGTCAAAAATATTCAATGACGAGGCCCCTTAGACCTTAAGGCCCTGTGGCAAATTGCCCCTCCTGCCCCCCTCTCGCTGGCCCTGGGCATCATTTCTAAGTGCTATCACAAGGTGTCTGTGGTACATGACAACCTCAGTTTTTCTCAATAATGTAGTGCAGGATCGTAGGTTACAGCGCTCTTTGCAAAAACTGGCAATTGTCAATCAAAGTTAAGTTCGAAATGCTTGTTGCATAGGGTACGATATTCCTTGGTGTTTTAATTTGAACAAAAAGAGCACCTTTGATATAATGGATTAATCAAAGTGGATACATGATGTGAAAGATTATGTAACTTTCAGACCGAAAACCTAGTTCTACAAAGAGTACAAATTTAGCCGTCAACGTCTGTTCAGTTACACCCATCCGTTTGTTTCAAGTTGTAAATTTTAGATAATATTGTATTCGCCTTTCTTTCAGATAAAGTCGCGATGTTTGTGTTTAACCAGATCAAAATTTTCCAACGCAATGATTGTCGGCACAGCAGATGCTTCGCTACATGGCTTTGATATTGAAACAAGGTATTTTGATTTCGTATCGCTTATGCAAAGAAGCTTATTTGTTGTTACAGTGTTAACTGCAGAATATTGCCAAACGATCAGCAAGCTCCCATATCTTCTCTATTTCTTTCTGTCATTTTGTGGAAACATCGCATAACCTATTTTTATCAACACAATAACGAAAACAGAATGAGAAACATAATTTGTCAACAGAATAAGAAAGACTAAGAAAGAAAGACTTAAAGAAAGACTCAGAATAAGAAAGTCGTTTATTCTATTCCTTATGATGGTGCAGTTTATTCCCATTTCCCAAAACGCTGCACTCACTAAATTATGTTATTGCTAATCAATGGCTAAATGTGGATAAATAGTTGATCTGTTCAAGATCACCGGAGAGAAGAAACGTATTCTGTCTTCGACCCAGACTGTTACTGGCAAATTATCAGCCTCGTTTATTTATTCAAAAGTTTGTTTGTGCAGCGTCTCTCGTCTTTAATTTCATATACAGGGTATAAGCACCAATATTCCGGTTGAGTTAAAAAAGTTTACGCGTTTGGTGGGATATGGAATAGAAAGTGTGGGGCCGATATTCAAAACTGAAATGTTAATCGATCTATCAAAGGCTAACATAGATGAGAAAATTTTCTTTGATAAAATCACTCATCAGTTAGACCTAGAAGTTAGGAAAAAGCTATGGCAAAGGGTAAATTTTGCAAAACAATCTACTTAAGAAATTACCTACGAACTACTTTACTACACTGCAATGGCGATATCATGGAGTGTAGGAAATCATAACAACTCCGCAGTAATTGAAATAGAGAATGTGTGACTTGAGAAAAATTAGATATTTAGCTACGAAACATACACATGGACCATTTTTATGGATAGATACTAAGACTGCGTTCACACGATGCCGGCACATTTTGAAAACGATGAAAAAAGTGACGGTAGCAAAATTTGAGCTAGCGTTCACACGATGCCGGCACAATTTGAAAACGGTAGGAAATTTGACGATAAAAACTGGTTGCAGGATTTGATGCCAAAGAATAGTACCTACACCCTAAAAATAGACCTGTCTCGATCCAAAAGTGTCGAAAAATGTTCTGTTTTCATCTTTGTTAAGTGTTTAAACGATGCTGTTTCAAATTTATGCCGGTTACGGTTCCGTTTTCAAAATCTACCGTTTTCAAAATCTGCCGGCAAAAAATGTGCCGTTTTCGTGTGAACGGGAGGCCTATCCGTCGAATTTTTCACCGTTTTCAAAATGTGCCGGTATCGTGTGAACGCAGTCTAAGGTTCATTTCACTTTGTATGTCGGAACATTCGAAACATTATTTTTATGACATTCCTGTTTCGTAGGAAAGAGATTTGGTCTTTGCAAGTGGATGACTCGGTGTCAAGTATATCATGTGACTCCAATGGCAATATTGTTGCGACGTTGGCGAGTGGCTCGATTGCTGTTGCACAGGTAACTTCTGTTTGCTTACGTGTCAACGTGAAAAATCTTTCAATTGAGGAGGATTGTTTTTCTTTGACTCACCCGGTAAATCCATCGTCTCACAAAGCTTCAGGCAAAGTGACTAATGTTTTCGTTTATCCTTTATTTGCATTTAGTCACTGCAATAATGCCTTTGTTGTTACAACCCACCGCATACCATTCTGTCTTAGCATAAAGCTCAAATCTTTCAAATCTTTAAAACGGTGGGTTTTCAAGTTGAATTGTATCCTTCTTTCAATCGAATGGCTTGAAAGGAACTCAGGATCATTGGCTGTAAATCTGCTGTGGAAGTTTTTTGTATCAAGATTGTTTTCAAAATGTTGACATTTTAATTATGTTTGCTAGGATTCTTGGGAGATTCTGAAGAAAGGAAATCATTGTAAATCTTAAATCGATAGAGGAAACTTGATTAAAGTCCTCAAAAACCATAGTTTATAAATGTCCACAATATGGTGGCACGCAGAAATTTATAGTTCATCTGGTTTTGGTTTTAGAAATTTGATGATGTCACAGCCTTAAAAATAATAAATGCCTCCATTTTGAGAAAGTAAAGATATCAAATGTTTCCACCACAGATTGATAGCAAAGTACCCCAAGCACTTTAATTCAAAGAAAGGCGTCAAAGAATTTTACACTCACCTTTTTTAACATTTGAGTCGTCTGTTTTTGTCGTTACAATCCATCACATACCTTCCAGTCTAGCCTGCTCGCAGACTCAAATCTCAGCGAAGGAGGAAAGGTTTGAATCTCTTTCCTCCTTCCTTGAGGCCCGGGGGGGGGGGTTCTCAGCTAAATTTCGGGCATTCGGGTAGGGGTGTGCCGCCCGCAGTTTCAAAATGGAACCGTTGGCTAGACAAATTTTTGTGAAAATGATACCCTTGGCTAGACTAATTTCTCTATTAGAAGTGCCCTGAAAGGGCGTTTTCTAGACAAAACTTGCCAAATTTTCGCATTCTCAGGACAGAACTTTTTTTTTAAATTTGGTTTTTTTACAGAAATTACCGAACTTTTACAGTTCTTAGACCAAAATTGCCAAAAAGCATACCCTTGCCTAGACTAAACTCGACTAAAATTGCCAAAAAATATACCCTTGGCTAGACTAGAGGTTCTGAAAAGTATACCCTTGTGGGCGGCACATCTCTAGGTACCTTTACTATGGAAGAACCTCCCCCCCCCCGTGCATTGAGGTTTGAGTCTGCGCGCAGGCTACTTTCAGTCTGGTTTTCTTGTCCTTTGCCAATGACCCAGCGAGAGCTAAAAACATTTACATTAGAACTCAGTTAACTACGTCACCTGGATTACGTAAACGCCCGGTAAATGGTTGTTAATTTCTTGTTATATAGCTTTTTAATTGATGCAAAATTTTGTTACATTGTAAGAGGGGAAAAGTTTTGTCTCAAAGGCGGTACACTTTGATCTGGGTCATAGGAATAATTGGCGTTCATCTTTCTGTCTAAAAGTATCGGAAACTGAAGTTAAATCACTCATAGTTTGATATGAAACAATCTATATAAAAACGAAACTCTCCGATCACCTAAAATAAGAAATTTGAGTTCTGCAGAAATCTAGAAATCTAAAGTCGGTCGTATTTCCTAAATGAGAATAGTAAAAGCAGTATTATAGTCTTTTTCTAGCCAATGGCTACTCAACCGACTTTACACCTTACCCCCTGGTCACTATTCTAACAACATATAGCAGGGTGCAGCCACAGACGGCGCTCATAACCACGGACCATGTACCCAGTTATACTCCTGGATGGGGAAGGCGCAATTTTTGCTAACACCTTGCCCAAGGATACTTACCTCAAATGTGCCCAGTGCTGGTATCGAACCCACGACCCTTGGATCGTAAGCCCGACGCCTTACCACTATGCCACCGAGGCCACTATTTAGATGTCACATGTGATTTACGATCACCCAAACTGACTAATGCATAACAGTTTGACTGTTATTTTTCGCGGACATTTTTACGTGACATCAAATTTGATTCGAGACAAGACTATGAAATGCATCTTCACTTGTTTGTTACAGTTATTACTTGCTTATACTTCAGTTGCGTATAAAATAGACGCAGGCATTGTTTAATTATAACCGAGGCATTGGTATTTCCCGTTGTTACATATGGAAGTGAGATATAAGTAATAAGAAAAGCAGAAATGAAAAAGATTGAAGCCTCTGAACTTTGGGTATGAAGAAGACTCCTAAGGGTGCCGTGGACATCGAGAAGAACGAATGAATGGGTATTAGGCCAAATGAAAACAGAAAGATCGTTATTGAACACCATCAGAAAGAGGCAATTGACCTATTATGGCCACATAAATAGAGCAGACAACAGTTAAGAAAAACTGATGATGCAAGGTAAAATTGAAGGGAAAAGAGGTAGAGGAAGACCTGCAACAAAGTGGTTTGACAACATTAAGACAATGAAAACAAGAAATGTTTTTCAGCTCAACTCAACAAAGAAACTAAAGATAGAGCTGAATGGAGACGGCATGTTCAAAGCATCACCAGGGGTCGAACGACTTGAAGGACAACTACAACAACAACAGGCATGGTTTAAAGACATTGTTTCTGCTCACCCCTTGTTAGGACAGCACATTATACTAATGAGATTGTGAGGCACCTTCTGAGAAGGTCTTACGAAACTAATACTTTTCTACAATAAGCAGCACCGTAGGAAGCTTTTGAAACTTGGTGGCTCTACACTTCAAGGGTACTTTTTTCATCAACCTGAAGGAGCTCTTCCTGAAAGAAACAGACGAGTTTTCTTTATTGCGAAATCTTGCGGCACGTGCCCCAGTGCTCTCCCCTGGTTCTATGTCTCTGAGGATGAGCTCTGGGTCAAATTCATAGTTTCTCATAGAAATCGTGTATTATGTGTCAATTAAATATTAATCCTTTTTAAAGCTAACTGTTATTACCTTCATCACTGAGGTATCAGTTACCCCATTTTCGATATTTTGATATTAATCTTCAATATTCATCACATTGATCTCCATTTAGTTTAGCAATCCTTTTGACCCGATTATGAAATACTGCATCATAGAATTTGTCAGCGTTTCATGTTTGTGAAAATTGTCGTATTAATAGACGATTTAGTTATTCAGGAACTGGGACTGGAATTTGATTCGAAAGGTTTAAGTGTTCGGTGTTAGGGCTTCCGTCATTATTCTACAAATTCATAAATTCGTCAGATATCTGTTAAATTGAAATGTGTCGCAGAATAGGTAAGTTGTCTGGGGTGATGTTTTTCCAATTTGTCAACTCGGGCTTTATATCATTGCCACTTCCCCTACGAATTCAGCTATGAACTAGAGATCTTATCTCTCCTTTCTTGCCAAAAATGGCCGAGACGCTCTGTCCAACGAGAAGCAGATTTTGAAACAAAATGTTCGTTTGGCGCTTTGACATTTGACTGTGAAGCAGCGCAGGGCTCGGATCTTTCCAGAACTTTCAAATTAGATATGTGAAATGTCATTTCCCAATTCTTTCAACTGAAAAGATTGGAGGGAACTTTCAGGTCGTTCGCCATAATTCTGGGGATATCATTTTGATATCATCATGTTTTGGAATTACTGCGTTTTGAAGCTTTGTGAACGGATTTACCAACTGAGGTATCTGAAGCTTTAACGAACATTAAAAGCATCATAAATTGTAAACTGATTGAGGAAAGTCAACATGACCAATACAAGAAATACTCAGTTTTTGAAGATTTACAAGACAATAGCAAGCAAAAGTCTGAAGCTTGTAAGGTTTACGATATAGCAGTTCGATGACGTCACAACTTCAAAACTAGTAGAAATTTAAAATGCTATAACTATGTTGATAATGATGATATCATAAATGCTCTTTTTAGACTTATGGCAAAAAACCCGAAATCTCCCTTCAATCAAGCCTATTGAAAGAAGTAGGAAATATTATTTTACGCATCAATTGTAAAGTATTTCGAAGATTCGAGCCCTATGCTGTGAGAAGCATTTCTCATTTAACATTCAAAAATCATGCGAGGTTTTGTATCCCAAAGCCTATAATTGAAATTTTCGTTTCAAAGAAGTATGCTTTAGTGATTGCAAATAATTCAAAAAAAACATGCAAACGCCACGGAATGGTGTCGGAAATTATCAGATAAATTAAATTGTACTTTCCGGCAAAGTTTTTTATTATAATAGTTGGTGCATTTTTTTACTCACCCTGTCTTTTATTTCCATTTTAGCAAAGCAATGAAGATCCAACGCCCAGTCGACCAGTTTACTTGCACATCGGCAGAGCTCCAGTTGTATGTGGCTGCATTTGCGATAATTACTTTTGGTGTGGTTGTGGAAACAATATTGTTATTATGGATATCGAGTAAGTATATGCTAACCTCGGGGGGGGGGGTTCCTTAGTACTGTTCGTGGTAAGGGGACGTGCCATTTTTAGGGGTACTTTTTTAAAACCATTACGGAATTATGGGTATCATTTTCACAATTTTTTGACATTTCACGGAACTATGGGTGTCCTTTTCAGGGGATTTTTCATGGTTTCCGGAATTATGGCCCAGATATTTATTCGATTTGTGGAATTATGTCCCTAAAATCCACCAGAATTTACGGAATTATGGGTACCAATTTTTCGGGCAAAATGGCACGTCCCCGTCACATAATAGGTTGAGTTACCCCCCCCCCCCAACATGCTAACATGAAGGGAAATAGATGATTGCCCTAAAGATAGCATCCTGGAATTTTTTGCTAAAATTCATTGCATTCTTTAATCAAATTCCTCTAGATTCGTTAAAAGATTCGTAATTCGAACGCATTTCGAACGCATTGCATTTTGGTAAAGAAATCGCCACCATCTTTAGCACAATCGTCTATTCATTGTAACATTTCACATTGATAATACCAAATTCCAACTCAAATTAGATGTAGCGAATAATTCCCGCGAATAAACACAAGTGAAGATTTCTTCATTAACAATTCTGCGTTATCGCAAATTTCAGATGATGTCTAAGTTGAGACGGACCACGCGCCAAAATTACCGTGTCTCCTACGGCGCGTGAACGGACTTCTAAGTCTTTCACTGCTTTGCTATAACCATTCTTTTGTTGGGGATGCAGCTGTGACAGTAGAATTTCTTGTTTGCAGGTTCATGGCGATTGAATTTAAAAATAGACCTTTTAGCTATTCTGGAAAGAATAAGAATCGAAGGATATTTTGCTACATTTTGTAGAATTTTCGAATGCCCACGATAATGATAGAAGCTCTAATGCCACTCGATCGAACTTCATGTATAAAACTGTTTAAAAATAACGCTCGACCCAGGTCAAACTGTTTAAAAATAACGCTTTAACGCTCTAAACTGTCTAAACTGTCTAAACTGTTTAAAAATAACGCTCGACTCTTTTGAAGAATAGCTAAAAGGTCTATTGGCTAGGCCAATCTACTGTACGTTGTGTGCTCTTGAGATCTTGAGATGTGACTTGATTGAGAAATTTGTCGCGTATTTCAGACCAGCTAAGTTCTAGCATCGCTTGTATAAGCAAAATTAGTCTCACCTTAAAGTAAAATATGCTTCAATGTAGATTCATACCGTATGTCTATGACCTGAATGAGCTAGCTCAATTATTCGGTCATCACATTTTGCTGATGAATTTTAATGATTGTTTGTCTAAAATCAGTGGTGGGTATACCACTTAAATCTTTGGTCTTTAGATGTGTATGAAGATTTATAGACATTTGAACCTAGAAATCAATACATTTTGTTTTGCATTCGTCTGTCAGGACCCTTGATGAGGTTGAGTCAATTCAAGTTTGCCCAAATCTACGGCACAGTATATCAAAACTCATTGTCAGTGATATTGGTGTTTGGTGTTCTGTTAGAGGGTAAGCCTTTGTTTGTTTTTGTTTCTTTTCAATTTGTTTTAAGTGAGCTTGTCAGGATTTCTAGCTAATGAAAGCTAATGTAGGCCCAATGCGCATGCCGCATCCAGGCATGGGAACCCTAGTTTAACGTCCTTTCCGAAAGACGGCGAGGTGAATTGTGAGGCCATGCCTTCCAGGTCACCCATCCGAAGTTTGACCTCACTCGACTGAGCTTAATTTCAGTCACCTGACGAACACTGTATAAGCCACTCGGCCCAATGTAGCCTTGTTGGGCCTTCTCTAATTTCTGCTCCATTTAAATGAATGACTGTGTTCAAAAATTCGTTGCACTGTTAGACTGATATCGCTTTTGATAGGTGTACTATCCTAACACGCTCATTTAAATTGTACGAATCGTGCTCGTGGCCGACATCTTGAGGGTGTATACGCTCATTCTAACTGTCTACTCTAATCTACACGTGTTACCTAATTATATGAAAATATGATAATTATGCCTAAACATTACAATAGGCTGCTGGACGCTCCTAACCAGTCTGAATAGTCTCAGTTGGTTGTAGCAATCTCGTTTTGAACAGCGATTACTGGGGCTCATCATAATCAGTCCATCGCACTGTTTGTACAATGCTAAAAATGGTGTTTCAGAGGAAGATTTATCATTAGGTTGTTCAGCCTCAGGAAAGGTGATATCTATCGGGTATAGTGAATTACAGGATACTTTGTACAGATTGCTTGAGGTTTAAGGCCTAGGATCGACAACGAATGTAGCCTACAGGGTCCCGGGGGGGGGGGGTAACTTAACTGGTCCATGGTACGGGGTTGTGCCATTTTTTAGGGTACCTTTTTGATTACAAAGTCCACTTTGTAATCTAAGAAGGGGCTTCGATGTCAGTCAGTCAGTCAGTCAGTCAGTCAGTCAGTCAGAAAGAATGTAAGTAACCCACTTCCGTCACGCTCGTTAAAGCAATTGATTAACGTTTTATCTCTGCTAATTGGCACTGAAATAAAGAAAGCGCACATAAAGCGCATACAAGACAGAAATTTCCCGCGATCCTATAGCAACATTTGACGTCGGCTTATTTCATGTTAGACAGATTTGACACCATAAGATGGATAAATTACTAGGATGTTTACCCTGGCACAGCAACAAATTCACCCAGAATTGGCACGTTCTTGACTTCATTAGCAGCTTAATTATGTCAAAACAATCGTTTTCTAGAACGAACGAATCATTAGCCACTTATTGATAGTACTCATTATGCAAATAACTCAACTTTAGAGGATGATGTAACCGGCGGCTTGCACAGAGGCTAGCATTTGCAGCATAACCAGAGGTAGAAGGACCCCCCTTCTACACAGCAACGGATGCAATCATCGCAGGTGAAGTTGAGACGAAAGGTGCAGAATCCCAGCAAGCAATGGCGCCATGGACTGGGGGAAGGGACGTGATCACACTGAACCAAAACATCTTCATGCATATCATTCTGCACAGAGGAATCTTCGTGACTGCTTGTCTCAAATTAGATGCCCGCGAATAGCAACAACTGAAACGTTCTGTACGGTTCTGCATAAGTAATTTTGCGTTATCGTAAATCTCACATGACATCTCATTTGACACAGATGCACCAATAGTTTTGTGCACGAACCATAAGCAAACTAGGGGTAATGACTTTTGATTTTTGCATATCATTCTCGTTTGACATAAAGACGAAAATATTGCCTTTGACCTTGAGGCGATTCTTGTCCTTATACTAGGCGCTCGATTTTCCATTGAAGGCGACTTTAGCAGCAACACTCATCTCTCTAACTGTAGCAAAAAACAGAATCAACGATCATTTGGGGTTATGAAGAAATCAATAATCAGATATTCTTATGCTTGTTTAGCTCAGGACGGACTTTGTAATCATCCAAAAGGATCTTATGTTTTCTTCTTTAAGGTCATCAGTATTGCAACTATTTGATAAAAAGAGATTTGACTGCATTATGACTACAGATGTGATGGACGAAAGTGGTCTTGCCTCTGAAAAGGTACTTCGGTCACTTTTCTTTCATTTACTTTCTCTATTTCTTTGGGTTTCCAGTTTTCCACGAATGTCTGCATAACTAATGTTTACTTCCAAGCTCCAGGAGGTCACAAAGTGTTGTTAAAGATAAATATGTGAGAAAGTATAACGTGAGGTGCAAACATGCTTAACTTCAGAAGCCAGCTCGACCCGTTCATCGCAAAAGGAGATTAGGTCATAGAGTGCTTTGCTTCATGGAATATTTGAATTTGTTGAGAACGTGTGTGTTTCAAGATCAAGTCATGTGGCAGTCAAAACTGTAGTACATGCGCAATGCATGAAACCGCGCGGTTCCTGAGAAGCATTGAGGAGGAGCATTCCAGTCTGAGATATAAACCAATAGACTATTGCCCTAAAGATGACGCCGAGAAGTTTTTTACCAAGATACATTGCAATCTTAATCGAATTCCTATACAATCGTTAAGGTTTCGTAATCAGAATGCAATGCATCTTGGTAAAAAATTCCTTGCCGCCATCTTTAGCGCTATCATCTATTACAGTATTCGCTCATCTCTGTATTTGACATGATTTCTCTTGTATCACAGAGTCTCTTGTATCTTGTTTCTGAAGAGAATCTACAACCAATCATCATCTTATTCTCCGTAGATCTCCCATCTCAGCAGTACGAGAATAACTGCAGTATTACCCAGGAGAAATGAGGTTTGGGTTGGCCTAGGCAATGGCCGGTTTCTGATCTTCGATGTAAAGCCAGGGCCTAAACCTTTATCCGAATCAAGCGACAGTTCAATAGCAGATTTAACAGAGACAGAAATCAACCCCAACTTGGACGAAGAAACAAGATCAAGAACTGAAAGTAAGCCGATACCCATCGGACAAGCCAGCCCGACTTGTTGTCATGAAACTTTAGTACGACGAAATGCTAATAATTTGTCGTCTTTCAGTCTGGGAGATTCCGGTTTCGTGTTCGTTTCAAGGTTATCAGGATCGCAAGACAAACTTGAACCGGATGATAAATTCCATATTGTGTTGAAGCAGCTGCAGAGGATTTCAGAGGATCCGGTTAGATGCTTAATCTGCGTTCGGTAAGTTCAATTACGGTTGCTATCTTCAGACCAATGGATTATTTACAAGTCTTATAGACTTATGCAGAGTCGTAGTATCGCTGTCTCCCTCCTTATATGTGTAGCTATGCAGGGAGTAAGACCCTTTGCTCGTTGAGAACTGAGACAATTTTGTGACGCAGCATGGATTTGTGATGCAACATAGAATTGACTGTAGTTATAATTCTTTTATGAATATACCGTTCCAGTTATTGCAGGAGGAACGCATTTTCCCCTGGTCTCGAGAAAAGTGGCAAGAAGTCTTAAAATCACATTCGTTGTAAGTGGGTGGTTTATGCTACAAGTGTATACACTGTGCCCGTTACTGCAGGAGAAACACCATTTCCTTGATCTCAAGAAAAGTCGCAAAGCATCATAAAGTCATACCCTTGTTGTAACGGAACCGGTTTATACTAGAAGTGTGTATACACTGTTCCAATTACTACACGTGAAACACATTTTCCCTTTATTTGTAAAATGATTCCAAAAAACCTCAAAATTATGCACTTCTTTTAAGGAGAATGGTGTATATTATGTGTATGCACCGTTTTCTGTTCTTTAGGAAAAACACAATTTAGCTTGACCTCCAAAAAATTTCCAAGAAGCCTCAAAATCGTACTTTTCTTGTAATGGGAATGTTGTCTAGTAGTTGAATGGATTGAGAAGCTTCCCTTTTGTTGAAATATTCTTCGAATTCAACTACTGCACTATGGATTTGCCCTTAACTTTCAGGCCAAATTTGATTTTCAGACTGTCCTTGATTGCAGCGTGCCTGCAAAGGGCCCTTGGTGACAATGGCTCTTGAACAATATTAAATTATTTTCTTGTTCATTTCATTCAACCGAAAATAACTACATTTATTTAGTAGCTAATCACAGTAGTACTAGTCAGTGGTATAGCAATTTGCGAAAAGACGAGTGCATGACAACAGGTAAATAAGATAAGTAAAGCTAGAGGAAAATTCTGCAAGATGCATATTACAAGAGAATATTTTCAAATTTAACACAATTACTGATCCTTTCATGCCTGGATAGGACGTAATAGTAGCTTGCCATGACTTATCATGATGGACTGGTGAGTTGAGTGTCGAGAAAATGTCAAAATAGAATCAACGTCAGTAATTTGACATGCCGCTGCTCTAAAGTCTTACGGGAAGGGTGGGGAGGGGTTTCTGATCAACAAACAAGAACACAACGTAAATCACTGGCACGCTTGTCTCTGCGACTTTATTGTAACATACTCAAGTCTCAACTCTTTTTCCTTCTCTTGGGACTAAATAAATTCAGATTTTAATTGCTGAAACGTTTATCTTTCTCAAGGAATGATCTCAAACAGATCCTGAGCTGTGTAGGCGCAATCAACGATGAATTGTCAATCGTTTTGTGGTCATGTGAAAGGCGTCAGGTAAAGTAGTAAAATTTTACAATGTTACATTCATTTCCTTTTTACGTTTCCTTAGATTATCCTCGCATTATACATCTAGTAACCAGTGTTAAAGCCACTGTTTTATGGTGTAATATAGATGTAAGGTTTTAGTGTCACCTTTACTGGAGTAGCTTTGGTTGATCTAGGTCATTCAGGATCGAGATAACGGATTGGGAAATCTGTTTTAAAATTGTTAGCTACTTCAACGTAGCAGATAACACGGATGGTGAAATCTTAGAGCTACAGAATGAATTGCAATGCTTCCGCTCACGTTAGATATGAAAAGCTTGCGTGTCCATATATTTACATTCATGTCTCAGTTTATCCTTTTGACTGAGAATGAACAGCACAGAAACTGTAGTTACACAAACACTTCCCAGGATTTTTGCTAATTTTAGGCTCTGTCATGAAGGCGGGCTATGGGGAGTATTTTCCTGGAGCCTTGTTGTTTTCTGTTCCATGCGATATGTGTAATCCCTATGTGATATGTTTTCTCGTCCTGATTTGATTATGTTTACTCAACTTTGAATTGTTTTTGCAAACTTTTTCATGCAATTTAGGGACCGTTCATTATTTACAGAGGGGTTGGTACCGAAGAGAAATTGGTTGGGTAAAAGGAATTTTCTGACATAAAAAGATTGGGTGAACATTTTTTCATGCAGTTTCAAGGATGGGTAAACAAAGTTTTCCCACCAATTAATGCTAAATTTTCACAGTCACAAACTGTCAATTTCGACATCAAAATCAGCACTTTCAATCTCACTTTTAATGTCTACTTTGCTTTCATCTTTGTGAAGAATATTTACAGTATCTTACATTTTTAATCTACATTTTCGACACTTACATGATGTTTATAGGTAGGGACTGGGTAAAATTTTTTCAACCTGAAAATTGTTGGGTCGATATTTTTTCAAACACCTGTTCAGTTGGGTAAGAAGAATTTTTGAACTAGAAAACATTTCTCTTCAGTACCAACCCCTCTGTAAATAATGAACGGTCCCTTATTTCCAGGACTAAGGTGGCAAAATCTCTTCATTAGATGGAGAGAAAAAATGCAACTAATGTGCCGATCATGGGGGGATCAGACACTAGGTCATCGAAGTTCCCACTATGAAAATGTTTGATGTGATTTTCACTCAACTTTTTGATATCTTTTCAGAACAAAGAAATGTGGTATGCGCAAACAGTATCCTATGGAGCAATTGAAGAAGAAAAGCATTATACAAGCTTTAACAGCATAAAAAAGTAAGTCAATGTCGTATAAGTATTATTTTATTCAAAGTAGATATTACTGATAATTTAGGCTATTGTTCTTTGGATTTATATTTAGCATTTTCTGCATAGATTCCAAATCTTTAAACGTTGATGTGAAATAGGCCTTTTCGCAGTTTGGAGAAAGGGACTGGGGAGAGCGCGGCCCATTCTGACAGTCTTGGCAACAGTAGGAAATCAGGGAGTCCCCTCCGCTTCAGTGATAAGCGTTTTACTTGCGTCTCGGTCGCATTTCCCTGCAAACTCGAGTTATTCACAATTTATTTGCACCTTTCAAGAGTTGCATGATACCTGTTTGGCGTAAGTGTTCTCTCTTGATTATTTAGGCGTCTTGGCAGCCTCCCGCCCATTTGTGAGTGTATTGTGAGTCAGTTCATTGCATGTGTTCACTCAAGTTTGAGATTAGGCCTGTTGATCGGTTGAGCCTAAACTGGGCCGCTTCAAAGCCGAGGACACACATACCTGCAATAAAGTGGCTCAAAATACACTCACCAGTGGATGAAAGGATGACCAGATGGCTAATTAATCCAGAGGAAACATTTACCGTTATTTGACTGTTGAAAGGTGCAAATGGATCGAAAACAACTCAACTTTGCAAGGAGGTGCAACTGTAGACTGATGCCTTTTCGTCCCTTGTTTCCCTGCGTTCCTTACTCTTAAATAGTGGGCCCACTTTAGGTCCGCGTAGGGTGGTTCCGTATTCACCAATCAAATCGCTAGAATTCAGTTTTTAACCAATCAGAGGCCGCTATTCAGAATGTTGTTTTTGTTGCTCTTAAAGACCGGTTAAAGCAGCCTGGAGTTCTCGCAGCTTCGATGGATCTATTTTGCTTCTACAGAGGAAGATTACTGCCTGAAGCGTATGCATTTTGCGCTTTGTAGGTCAACACAACATCATTCTTTGTAATAAAACTTCGCTTTTCAATGTTCGAGCTCTTTAAACCTGATTTTGACGCGATTTTGTTGAGTGTACGAGAACTCCCACCTCTTTAGGCCATTTTGAAAAAGTGAGCCCATTATATAATCGTAATATTATGAGTCCCTATTGACCAAGTGATATCAGCAATTCAAAGAACGCAGGGAAACAAGGGACGAAGGCAAATGACGGAGATATATAAGGCAATTTTAATCAGGGACCTTTGCTATGTAAATATAGCCTATTGTATTCCGTAATATTAGATGATCTGGAGAGATTATCAAACAATTTTACAAATGATGGCAGGCGGGCATCTTTTGTTCTATTTATAAGCTAAGGTGCTAAGCATTCAGTTTTCTGATGATCGCTGTATAGCTTGAAACTCCAAGTAACAACAAAAACATGTAGCGTTTCTTATTGTCTTACTCTCGTTATAAGCTAGGTGCTATTTATCCGTCATTTGTTTCTAATAAACTGTCATCTTCTTGATATTTATTCTATGTTTCCGCAAAAATGTAGATATTACGATGACTTTATGTTTTTTAAAAAGTCCCTTGAATTGTTAGAACGGAAGAAAACACCTCTAATTCTGAAAGTGTTTGAGATCTCTGAAAAGTTCGATGGTAGAATTATAGCAAATATGCTGAAGTTTTCTTCAAGCCATTCAATAGAATTTATCCTTACCTTTGTAAAGATTTGGAATCTATGCTATTATTTACACGTATTCATAACAATGACAGATTTTTTTGTAATGCACTAGCAACAGTTGATTTAAGTGACACCTCAGTTCAAAGCGATTGGTGACTGCAGAAAAGGAAATTCTCTCAACCAGTAAATCTAAACAAACACTGCCGCAAATGTTGCCCCGAAACCAATGGACCAAACTCTCGCCTTTTGCAAGCGAAAGGTGGTTTTCAAGAGAAGTTATGTGCTTATAACGAAAGAAGAATGGTAATTCTAAGGTTCTTTCTCGCGGATTTTGTTTACTTGATTCAGGAGCTGTGTGGTAATTGCTTCATTTAAGCCCTAAATAACCGAGAATGGTAGTGCCTTCTGCTCGGCTTCCGAATCAAATAAACAAAATCTGCGAGACGGAACCCTAGATTTACCCTTCTACTTTCGTTATAAGCAGATAATTTTTCTTAAAACATCCTTTCGCTTGCACAAGGCGAGAGTTTACCTTACTGGTTTTGGGCAACTTTTGCGACCGTGCTTGTTTTGATTTACCAGTTCGGAGACTCTCCTTTTTCCACAGTCACCAATCGCTTTGAAGTGAGGTGTTAGTTACTGTTGCTATTATTTTACAAAATTTGTCATTGTTCGTATTCATGGCTCTGCTGTTTTATTGCAAATATCAAATTAGTGTAAGAGGGGCAGCAATTTATTTGCTCTTGGTGAATTTGGATGGATCCAATTTATCGTCCCATGGTAGGCTTGCACCATAGACCTGATTTTTTCACTAGACGGTTCGAAAAGTCCGATTTACAGTGTGCCTGCATAAGACCGTGGGCGACAATGGTTTTTTCACCCGGGGGGGGGGGGGGGAGTAACTTCAATAGGCAGGTGACGGGGGTGTGCCATTCCCACGTCTGAAATCACACCCTAAAATTTATAAATTTTTGCGAACACGATACCCCAAAATTTACAGGCCATCCAAATATATACCCTAAGATTGTAACAACAATCCAACATTTTAATCAAGTACTGTATGTGGAATTTTGTCAGATCAATGTCCTAAAGAGTTATCTTTCTGAAAGGACACCCCAAAATTTATGCCTATTTGTGATTTTGCCGAAAATGACATCCCAGAACTTATTTTCTGCCTGAAAGGAGGCACCCCAAAAATGACACATCCCGTACCGGAATATATGGTATTCACCTTCCCCCCCCCCCGGGCTTTTTCAATTGCTCGCCCTTTCCTGACATCTGATCCAACAAAACTGACGAAATTTTGGCATTGAATACAGCTATTATTTGCCTTAAGCAAGGTCAACTGTATATCTTGCTCTGATGTGCCATTGCTGTAAAACCATATATTTTGGGCGATGAGGTAATATCGATGTACTGTATCCTAAATCTTTAATTCATTCTTTAGATTTTATTGCTAAATATCTCAAAAAGTAAAACTTCCGGTTTTTAGGTTATTTTTGTACTAACGGCAAGTGCTTCAAGATGGCAGTTTTGATACGTACTTATATTGCCTACCTCGATGCTTAAATTTTGGAAAGAACTAAAACATTACCTGACATTTAATGAAAGACAATTTCAGGAAAAGGAATATTCTCGTTCCAAGTTTAATTGATGCATATTCGTATGTATGGGATTCTTTGCTTCTGTCATAGCGTCAAAAGTTTTGCGATCTCAGAATTGACAAAAGTTCTGTTTAATTCAATGATAGATTTTACCTTCACTGAGGATGATTGAATGATAACTTTGGTAAGGTATTTCCCCTGCTCTTGCCGCCAGAGGACAATTATGTTTCTGACTTTAACCAGAAACACTGCTATTTATCAATGTTGATTATTTCTCTTTCTTTGAGCATATCAATAACTAAATTGATTTCATCAGTAGGCTCTCTACCTGCTAGCGATTTTTAATCCCAAATTTTGAAGAATCTTCATTTTAGGACATAGGCTCTAAGATTCCTGTTTGGAATAACAAACTATTTTTAACGAATTCAAATCAGGCAAGAGAAACAAGGGCAGATTTTGTAATACAATAGCATCAGTCGCTTTGGTTCACACCTCAATTCAAAGCGATTAGCGAATGTAGACAAAAGAAATTCTCTCAAGCATAAATTGAAAACAAACGAAGCCGCAAAGTTGCCCTGAAACCAGTACGGCAAACTCTCGTTTGGTGCGGGCTAAGGGAGGTTTTTAAGAGAAGGTATGTGCTTATAACGACAGAAGAAGGGTAAATCTAAAGTTCTGTCTCGCGGATTTTGTTTATTTGATTCAGAAACCGAGCAGAGGGCATTACAATTTTTGCATATTTGTTGCTCAGATGGACGCAGTCACTCCTCAGCTCCTGAATCAAATAAACAAAATCCGCGAGACAGAACTTTAGAATTACCCTTCTTTTTTCGTTATAAGCACATAACTTCTCTTAAAAACCTCCCTTCGCCCGCACCAAACGAGAGCTTGCCGTACTGGTCTCAGGGCAACTTTGCGGTTTCGTTTGTTTTCAATTTCTGCTTTAGAGAATTTCTTTTGTCTGCATTCGCTTATCGCTTTGTTTTGAGGTGTGAACCAAAGCGACTGATGCTATTGTATTACAAAATCTGCCCTTGTTGGCAAGAGATTCATACGGGGTCTGCCTGTCTTCTGGGCATGAAAAAATATTTTCCTTCCTGCGACCAAACAAAAATAATGCTTACAGTTCCTGCAAGAACACAAAAGTGAAATGTCGGGCATTCTTGAAGAGGTCATGTTCCAACGATTGGCAATAAATTTGTAACCAATGTTCTATAAAAAATGAATTTAGAGGAAGCTTGGAGCTGATTGATTTAGAAACCCATGAACGAAGTCATCTATGAATTCTGAGAGGCATGAGGAAAATCAAGTTATCCACTTATCTCTTGTTTGCTGTATACAATATTCATGAAAACTGTTCATGAGATGCATTCCATGTTCGCTAACTTGCTTGATTTTATAAGTAATCTTCATTATGAAAAATGAGAAAACAGTTGCATAATACATGAAAACAGATATACTTCGAGAAATCTCCTACAGGACATTATGAATTGAAAATTTCCTGCGACTGAATAGTCGCATAGTCAGGTGGGTGTTCATGCCTTGCTGTCTTCTTGAAGAAACCTGGCCTTCCTTTATAGAATATTTTTTAGAAATTACGGACTTCAATCATATTTTACTTTGTTTTAGCCTTTTTATAATTGTAGCTTATATCTGGACTGTTTCCTTTATCTCTAAATATTGCTGTATTTACCAAGATTTGTAGTTATAATGTATCAAAACCAGCTAGCTTGGTTGATTTGAATATAATATTGTTGTTATCAATTTTAATGTTATCAATTTTAATAGAAAAGAAGTCCAGTGCTCGATGCCTAGAGCTGTAATATCATGTTAGACTAGCACCACAATGTAGTGGTCGCATTCATTTGAAAACTGTTCTTCACATTTCAAAGTACAGGAGATATCGCTGTGCTAAAGTGCTGAAATACTTTATTTCATCTTCTGCATTTGAATTTTGGGAGTTAGTGATGAATTCTATCATGTAGAAAAGTCCTGCAATAATCATTTGACAACGGTCATTCGTTCTCGATCTTTAAAACCGTTAGTTTAAAGCATAGGTACCAAAAAAAGGTTGGTGTAAAATTCTATGAACTATTTCTCTGAAGTGAACGGCTTCAAAGAAACTTTGGCTATTTTACTATAAATCTGCCTGTGGACTTTTCTGAAATCTTCGATTTTTCCAGAATGACAATGATTTCTTCTTTTTTAAGAATTCAAGAAAATTTTCGTAAACAAATTTTCGTAGAACGGGGTACCTTTCTACCGGGCGGCAGACTCCCGTCCATCCCCAGGTCATGTACCCCCCCCCCCCCCGAGAAGATTTGAAGGCTTTCAAGACCTGTACAAGCATCTATACGGAACACCTTTTAAATTCAGGTGCCACAGTCTCAGGCTGGTAGCTATGGACGTCTTTGGCATAGGCTATTATACATTGTAAGCAGTTTTAGATGGAATTTGAAATGAAGGAACGGAATCATTTCTGCTTACTTGCCTCTAAGTTATCAAACACAAGTACAGGCAGTTGTACACCAAAATTTAGACTGACTTCATGAGTCTCAGCTTTTCACATTAAACAGAATTGTGATTGGCTTTAGACAAGAAGATTAGAAGAAACAGGAGTGAATAAAAAATCAGGTGAAGGTGAAGGTGAAGATGAAGTTGCGGTATTTAGCGCCAAGCGCTGGGATCGCAGAAGTAGCTAAGCGCTAATTGATTCCGCGACCCCATGTCAAGACGCTGAAGTTGTGGGGCCCTACTGGGTATCGAACCCACACCGCCTGACTGATCTGGCTGCAAAGTTAGAGGATTGCACCTTTGGGCCACAACACCTTTATTGCACGAATACAAGGAATCACACCGTCATTCTCCCTCAAATCTTACCTTCTCCTTGAAAGAATGGATACTTGCAGTATTACCTGGCTATCGAGAGTTGACGTAATAACCTTAATTCTTGCATCCTGCACAAAGAGAAATGCTTTCTATTAGCTGAGTCATTGTTTGTAAGAATGTGCTTATTTTCATTCGAGTGTCAGTGTTTGTTTTTTCAATGCACCTGTGATTTCTAGACGACTGGCTTTGGACACAGAAAAACGCGAGAGGCAGCGACTGTTTACGTTTTTTGTAACGCTTCAAAATATATGAATACAGCTTGGGAGTTGGATGCATCTTATTAGGGGTCATCAGGGTTTGCGGAAGAGCGGAATTTGAAGAAAATTTGTCGCAGAATACGGAATTCCAGCAATTTCTCGGCGGAACGACGGAATTCTCCATGCTTACCGGACGCGGGTTTTCTCGAAAATGGTAATTGGAATGCGGAATTTTCATGAAATTTTATGGATTTGCGGATCCTTCATCTGTAAAAAAAGGTCGTGGTCACATCTCTGTTTTTCTTGTCAGCACTATGAAAATAAAGCTTTGTACAAGAATTTTAACTGCCACTCTCCTCCTTTCCACCTGGATGGATGAAAATGTCTAACAATACTATTTTGTGCACGATTTTGTGCCATGATTGGTAACGAATTGGCGGGACGCAGAACTTTGGCTAAAAAAGACCGGAATGGCGGATTTTAACTGAAAATAGCACGGAACGGTGGATTTCAACCCCCCCCCCCCCCGTTGATGACCCCTACTCTTTTAGATTAAGCTGCAATGAAGTGAGTCCCAAATGAAGAACACGGGCGTTGCCTTGCAGTTATCACCTTCTGCCAGCTTGAAAGATGTATCGAATTTTAGAGGTATCTTCCATGCATACCTGTTTTGTATACGTCCATCAAATCGTCTGGTAAAGTCTTTCCTGGAACTTTGGTGGGTGCAACATGACCTCAGAATGATGAAGCAAAATGATACAATAGCTCCCTGCTGAATTTGTTGAGGATACCGAGGACTGCCCCTTTTGTCTGAGGCCTTTGTTTTGCTGGTAATGTTCAAAGCAGATCAACAGCCGAGGAACTTATTACCATGCGCGAGAATCTCTTTGTTTCCCTGCTAATCATTGTTTGGATTGTGGTTGGATTCTCCGCCCGCATTCTTTCCACAGACCAAACATGCTTTCTGCGCATAATCACAGGTTTCCTTTTCGGGGGATAACCGTTGCTTGGAACATTGATGATTCGTATCCCCAACAAGAATTTTAAATTGATTGCTAGGACGCCTTAGCGGAAGTTTTGTTTACGGAAGGTCTTCCTTTCACGGTGAAAGAAAACCGTTGAAAGACCAAGAAGTTACGGTTTTTTGTGTCACATTCAGTAGCAAAGAAGAAACGTGGACAGCATCAGCTGCTGTGAAAATCGTCATCAATCGCTCGTTAATTTTTCCGATCTGGTAGACAAATTACTTGATAAACGATTATACACTCGTTGAAAGTATGACCATGGGGTGCAGGCGACGCTGTGTTTTCACTCCAACGGGGAGCCCTTAAGCTGCGTTGTAAGAATGACATTTAAGAATGATTTATAGCGAAATGCTGCAGCTCTGTTAAGGGGAAGGAAGACGCTAGGCCATCGGGAGATTATTCTCTGCCCATCTGGTTTACAAGTCCACCTTTATTTACGCAAATCCTTTGCAATTAATAGATCTTATAGGGATATCCCTGCTCTCACTGTTTTGTTCTACGTCTTTAGTTTCAAGCTGTTCCGTAAATTATCTGTGAAATTTTGCGGTACCATTTGAGTGTTATTGATTATTAATAAGAGATTATCAGTATTAATGGCCTAAAATCTAGACCAAGCCCTCCGCCCTGTGGCTTAGCGCAAGGTAAGGTTGAGTTTCAAAGGGAAGCAACCCTTCATAATTCTTCCCGGAGCTACCAAGGGTAGTGTTTGTGAAACAAAAAGTCTAGGTTTCCGAAGAGGTAAAGTGACTTCCCTCACGAATAGATTTCACACCTGTGTATGTGTACATAAACAGAGAAGGCAATGTTGCACGCGCAATGATTCCTTCTAATCTGATTGGCTAACTTCGGGGTGACGTCAGTCAGAATGCGAAATCCGTTGTAGCCATAAAATGGAAATGTGGAGTGTGCAATAACTGGCATCCAGTGGAATTCCACCTTTAGAATAAGCCTACAACTTGTCATATTTCAACGGAATTGTTTTGCAACTAACACAAAAATCAACAATATCTAAAACGTTCCCTCCCTCCCAAATTACTTGATCCACGAAGAAGCAACTGATTTTGTCCGCCGAGGAACAAAGCATCTCAAGTTCCATTTACAATTGCAACGTTTCGTCCAGCCAGAACTCGTCATAGTTGCGATCTCTGATTGGCTAGTTTCAATCAGTGTGTATCAATATTCAATTTCCGTCGCTAGGAGTCTATTGTTAAGATTTGAAGTGACTTGTCCTTGAAAATCAGCTTTTCTCTCCAGACCTCGACTTCTGTACCCTGGGTACCAGACCAGAGAGAGTCTGGTACCCAGGGTACGACTTCTGCCGCTCGAAAAAAGTTCTTATTGTGCTATTCTGCCTGCGGGGTTTACGTCATATAGATAGTAACAAATAAATTCAAGATTAATGAAAAACTGCTCGAGGTGAAAAGTTTGAATTTAACAAATGATAGGCTTGTGTGATTTGCGATCAAAAATTAATCTAACGGCTTAAAAATGGATATCATACTTAAAAACTATATTGGCTAATGATCTTCAAAAAGATTTCACACGTGTAAAAAACAAAGAGACAAGACAGAGAATTTGGAACCAAGAAAGTTTTGTCACAGGGAGCACATTACGAAGACGTGTTTGTTTCTTTCTGTAATTTTGAAATTTGTGTAGGTACCTACACAGGTGACGGAGAATGGTTCAGTAATGCTTGCACAATTCAGTAATAGATACAAATGTACTAACATTTAATCATACCTTCTAGTTAACTGTGTTAAATTTCTCTTGAATGCTATCTCCATATCTCTGTGTTATCGTTTAGTTAGGCCACAAATTCTGTTGTGTTGAAATTCTGTTGTGTTGTTGCAAATACAACTAACACCACTGCAGATATGCTTCTTGAAAGTTAAAAAATCATATAGGGAATTAACAGTGATCTGTTATGTTGAAGACATAAATGGTTAGTTAATATTGCTCAAGAATAAAGGTTCAACGATATATTTGTTATAATATCAATCTTAGTACTAGTTTCTTATAAACCAGTTTCTTATACAAAAACGTGTACGTGAAGGGAGGAGTGTGCACTAACAAAGAAAACATTCAGACACATCATTGTTCCGTTGGCTACCCACATTGTTCACTGCGTATAACTCCGGGGGGGGGGGTACTTAGTATATTTGTCCGATGGGGATGGATGTGCCATTTTTCAGGTTATCGTTTTCGCCTAGTTTTTTCTAGAACAGGGTATCAAAAGAAGGCAAATTTTCTGGAGCAGGTTGTCAAAACATGTCAAAAGAGGAAATTTTGTTACAACGGGTTATTTTTTAGTCCAATTTTTGTGTTTTTGAGTATACTTATCACCGATTTTTTCTAGAACAGGGTATCATTTGAAGGCAAAAATTCTGGAACAGGGTGAAATTTTTTTTTTCGTGGGCACATCCCCCGTACAAATTTAGGTCAAGTACCCCCTACCCCTTGGGGTATAACTGCGATTTGAATGGGGTATCTTTGATTCTTTTGCTCTTTGCAGATGCCCGATAAGCTACAGCAAAACATTATTTTTCGGTGGAATCCCGTCAAAAAACAGCATATGGTTGGAATCTTTACAAGAAGCCTAAAATTAAATGTTTTTTTCTTATTCATTAAAAGTCATACGAAAAAGTGTTGCTAAGGAATTGGACATTTGCTATCTGCGGCTCCCTAGGAAGTACTGCGCAGCGATGCATTGTTATTAGATGAGATGGCCGAACAATGATAGGGCGATTCGTAATCTTATCTCAAACGCTACGAGAAAATTTCTAAACTTTACCCTCAAAATGCCGGTTACTTTTTTCTCGGAAAGATGACAATTTTCATATCAAAAAGACCCGCCAAGTGTACTCTCTTAGCCTACTCAATGTGTACTTTTTTGATATCGTGTACGAGGCAGATACAATATTACAGATACTGAGGCCTGTGCTTGTACGATGAAACGTACGCCGTACTGAAGCACTTACGATTGCCGAGGACTTCTGGTTTTAAAATCAAAATTGCCAGTTCGAATTTTGCAGAAAATGGAAAGAAAAGTAGACTAACGGAATGAAGAAGAGTTTATTGTGCCAGAGCAACGTGTACTTTTCAAACATAAGATCCTTTTGGATGATTACAAAGTCCGTCCTGAGCTAAACAAGCATAAGATTATCTGATTATTAATTTCTTCATAACCCCAAATGATCGTTGATTCTGTTTTTTGCTACAGTCAGAGAGATGAGTGTTGCTGCTAAAGTCGCCTTCAATGGAAAATCGAGCGCCTAGTATAAGGACAAGAATCGCCTCAAGGTCAAAGGCAATATTTTGGTCTTTATGTCAAACGAGAATGATACGCAAAAATCAAAAGTCATTACCCCTAGTTTGCTTATAGTTCGTGCACAAAACTATTGGTGCATCTGTGTCAAATGAGATGTCATGTGAGATTTACGATAACGCAAAATTACTTATGCAGAACCCTACAGAACGTTTCAGTTGTTGCTATTCGCGGGCATCTAATTTGAGACAAGCAGTCACGAAGATTCCTCTGTGCAGAATGATATGCATGAAGATGTTTTGGTTCAGTGTGATCACGTCCCTTCCCCCAGTCCATGGCGCCATTGCTTGCTGGGATTCTGCACCTTTCGTCTCAACTTCACCTGCGATGATTGCATCCGTTGCTGTGTAGGAGGGGGGTCCTTCTACCTTTGGTTATGCTGCAAATGCTAGCCTCTGTGCAGTTGAGTTATTTGATTAAGTTGAGTTAATTTCTCCATCCTCGTCCATCAGTGACTAAAAGGGGAGTGAAGCAAAGAAATCGAGCTTGTGACAACATCAACAAAACCGTTATTATCAAAATAGGCGAGAGGTGATTACAATCTACAATCTAACTAATACATTTCTACAGTCATCTGCAAAGGAAAGATAGGTTAGTGTAAGTGGGGGTTAGGAAGTGCAACTGCGGCAGTCAGAGAGACCTTGCTCGATGCACCATGTTCGAAAGTTGGTACTTCCCTCGCTAGGGTAATCATAGACTATGGTCTGCTACTTCACAATGTAATCACAGACAGTCTACTACTTTCCCTATTGAGGTTTCCTCGCCTGGGTAATCATAGACTATGGTTTGCTACTTCACAATGTAATCACAAACAATCTACTACTTTCCCTATTGAGGTAGCCCCAACACCTCGTTCTCTGAGGGTAATCATAAGCCACAAGCAGGTACTTTCCTCGTCAGGTAATCCCCGCAACCTACTACTTCCCCTCTCGAGGTATATGTTTATTGTTAAGGTCCATCGAGCAAGTCCATGAAATTTATATCTGGAGACGTTGGAGAAGGTTTTCTAAATCCTTCCAGCTTTGAAAAGTTCGGGGAACCGCCACATTTGCACTTCGATGTGAAACAAGTAACGATGTTCTTTGCATCAACATTTAAATGATTGGACTTGTATGTGCTTGTTAAGGGCATAGTAATCCTTTGTGAATCTGTCACTGTATTTTGGTAAGGGAAGGGCGGGTGGGATTTTCTCTTCGGACAGACTTTCGTCCCAGTCTCAAATATAACTTTGAAGGTATAGAGGGCGTACCGCTATTTCATACATTTCTGAGTTATAAATTTTGGTGTCTTGTGATTGGCTCATCGAGGTGACACTTATTTTAATCTAACTCTGGCGGGAAAGGGTGTACCTTTTGTTCTCGTGAGGTTGACCTAAGATAATTACCATCTGAGTTTGAATAAACCAACATTTTGATCTCTTGACATGGACTAATTGGTCCGCCATGACTAAGGTTAGGTGTTGATTTCCTAAGCAGCTAATTCCTATTGCAGAGCTGCTATTTGTTTAACTAACCCAAAAGGGTCTTTGCTAACTGAATAAAGGGTTCCCGCAACAGCAAGCAAAACTTTGCAACGGCCGTCCACTTAATCATTTCACTCCTCTGTTCAACTAATGTGTGAGACGCGATGACGAACGCTGTTGGATTAAAGCCTGTGGTGGTGAAATTAACTCCACGAAAGTTTCACTTTAGTGCTGCATTATTTGCATAATGAGTACTATCAATAAGTGGCTAATGATTCGTTCGTTCTAGAAAACGATTGTTTTGACATAATTAAGCTGCTAATGAAGTCAAGAACGTGCCAATTCTGGGTGAATTTGTTGCTGTGCCAGGGTAAACATCCTAGTAATTTATCCATCTTATGGTGTCAAATCTGTCTAACATGAAATAAGCCGACGTCAAATGTTGCTATAGGATCGCGGGAAACTTCTGTATCGCATGCACTTTCTGTGCGCTTTCTTTATTTCAGTGCTCATTAGCAGAGATAAAACGGTAATCAATTGCATTAACGAGCGTGACGGACTTTCTTACTTACTGACCTCGAAGCCCCTTCTTAGATTACAAAGTGGACTTTGTAATCAAAAATGATTTAAGATTTTGGCTCAAGGGATGAAAATTGCAAGAAATTTGCTGAAAATGATCGCTGCGGCCTATCCAAAACAGTGCGCGTTGCGGGTGAGTGAAAGCTATTATCTTTTGTCCAAGCTCTTTTCCACATGAATACAACAAATCCTACATTCTACTATACGGATCTAATTACTATACAATACCACAGGGACGATACCATGGGGGGCGAACGACAATGACTACCCCAAAATTAAATTAAATGTGTAAGATGCTATTACCTAATTCCTTCAACTAAATAAATCGAAAGGAAGTTTAGGTCGTTCGCCATAATTCCAGAAAGAGCATTTTTGATATCATCCTTAGTTTGAGCGTTACAGCATTTTTAAGATTTCTGCTAGTTTTTTAGTTGTGACGTCATTAAATTGCTAAATTGTAAACGATAAAAGCAACAGACTTCTCTTTGCTAGCTACCGTTTTGTAGATCTTTAGAAACTGAGTATTTCTTGTATTGGCCGCTTTGACTTTCCTCAATCAGTTTCGAATTTATGGAGCTTTTCTGTTTGTCAGAGTCTCAGTTAGTTTAGAATTTATGGGGCTTTTGCTGTTTTTCAGACCCGGTGGCTGCGATCCAATAGATAAAGGTACAACACGCTTGTCCATACTATTTCATAGAATACCATTTTCTCTGACTTTGTATTTGGCGAAAAACCCCTTATCACGGAACAGTGGCGTAACGCACGGTGGTTGGGGTTAGAGCAACTCCTAAGGGCCCCCGAGCTTTAGGGGCCCCCAAGAGGCCTCTTCCGCGATTTTCAGATTTCCAGGTTTTGAAGAAACAACGTGTTGTTGATTTGCACTGAATACCTTTTCGGGCTCCTTCAAAGAGACCCAAAGACTTCTAATGAATTGAACACCGTATTGCAAACTTTTCAAAGATGCCCTGCTATCTTCTAGCGAATATGGACGTTTTAGAAGATGACTTGTCCAAAAATCCATTTCTGTACGATACCAAAGCGATAACTTAGAATATTTCCATGGGAAGCATGTCGTCAACCACAATTCTTTTTTCTGAATTCGATGATAAGGTGCTACGAAAGAGGCGTTTTCCGATATTCTAAAGAGCATGGTTCAAAGAATTTTTCCGACATTAGACATACAGACATACTCCAAATCTAGCTCGCGTAGTAGCTAGTATTCACTTTTAGCCACCATCCCTAATATTTTTCTTGTGCAAACGTGCCTTCATAAAAAAACTCCCATAGACGCCGGTTATGAAGGTTTTGATGTGCTGGACTCAACTTGATTTTGCCTATTAAAACAACACTTTGATGTTGGAAATTTGATAAACTTTTGAACTATCTGCCGCCTTATAGGGGGCCCCTGCATAGCTAAATTACTAAGGGCTCCGAGCTGCTCCGTTACGCCACTGTCACGGAAAATATTTGAAGGCAGTCCACTGTTAAAAGAGTATCACTGAACCCAAAAGAAATCTGTACAGTAGAAATAGTGGTTCTGAGAGAAGGCAGCGATTTTTGCTCTGTATTGCCATTCATTTCGCTGACATATTTTATTGGAAAACAGTAGAAACTCATAAAACTAAGGGTATCAAATTGTTTTCAGGCCAGTTGAAGTTCACTATTTTTCATCAAGGTCTCAACTCCAACAGCATTTAACTGTTTTCTGAGATATTTTCTTGGGTAAAATGCCCCTTTTTTGAGATTCTAGGTCCTAGGATCTTGTTTCAAATATGCCCCTTTCTCAGCGAAATCATAGATGAGCGTGCGGTGTCATATTTTCATGAACATTGCACCCGCCGGGTTGTCAGAGCTTCAGACACCTCCTCTAGTACAACTTTTTATAGAACTTAAAAACGCTGTAATGCCAAAGATAATGATGATACCAAAAATGCTTTTCCTCTAAATATAGCGAGCGAACTAAAGTACACTTCGGATCTATTCAGATAAAACAATTAGGCAGTAACATCTTACTCATTTGATTTTACGGCTTTTCTAAGATTCGAGTTTATGCAACCAGTCAGTTCGGATAATCTCGTAATAGTGGTTTCCCAGTTGATTTTATCAGTGTCATACGTGTGAGATAGCAATGACCTGCCTATCACAGTGGTGCCGTGGCTACTTTCTTGAGTAAATTCCACTTTTTTATTCCATGTCATTAAAACTTGATTTAGTGGCCTGTGAGATAGCTCTGCTGCTGCGTTCCTGCTCATGTTAGCACGATTTAAGATGCCTATCAGAAAAAGGCTTTGCCACTAAAAAGGAAGAGATAAGAGAATTTTTTCATTTATCTTTCTCGTCTAACTTTGTCACCGTACTTTATGTTGGTTATTTTGCATGTTAGGAAGGAAGGCCGAAAGAGTGCACGCCCTACTAACGTTTTATCTGCTTATTTCCCCATTTTTTGGTAATGTATTCAAAGACTTTTTACTGCAGGGGGCATTTTTACCAGGGGTGGCTCAAAGTTCTAAGCCTTGATTGAAAATTTTTGTACATATTTACAAATTTTTTGGTTTATAGCAGCTGCATTTTCCTCAGATCTCATTCTGGAGCAAAAACGATTTTTGATGAGTTAGGTTTTACATTGTAGCGGCCATCTCTATCCCTTGCCCAACCCTCTTTTTAGGGTTGGTTCGGTCCATACCCCTATTTCATTCACTTAAAACATTCTTGGAGAATAGAAGTTTTGCCATTGAAAAATTGTGAAAATGACCTTGAAATTTGCCCAATTTGCCTGATCAAGAACCTCGTTTGCGTGATCCAAATCTGTAGTGTCTCGCAGGCGTAAAACTCTGCGGTTGCATGTGAAAATGCTGATATAGTAGGTGCTAAGAAATTGCACTCAAAAGTTAAGATTCGTGATGGAAGACAAATTGCGCATTGATACTTTTCGAGTTGTGATCTTTTACAGATAGTCAGTACAATCAGACCATGGCGCCATTAAATAGTTGTCACTGCTCTTCGTAATGCTGTCACATAAACAATAGAACAAATTCATTAAGTTAATCTCAAAATGAGGCTAAATCCCTCGTTAATGTCAACGTCTAAAGCCCGTCTTGATGAGTGAGGTTTTTTGTTGATGCGGAGGAGAGCATTCTGAGCAGTTTTTCTGTTGGCATAGCAAGTGCCCGGGGGGGGGGGTGCACTTGACCACTTTTTGGTCGGAAACGAGCCATCGAGGCTTCAAAAGCATATCCGTTCCTTAAAGGTTCACTGTCGTGATGCTGATTGGATAACCAAGACAATCAAGAAGAAAAGAATTAGACCAGATTCAGTAATTTCGCTGTACAGTGAAATTCACGAAGATGCTAATGATCTGTTTTCCTTTTTTCTCGAAACAAAGCATGATCCAAGAGCATAAAGGCTTGGTAATTACTCAAAGGCCAGAGCTTTGTTTTTGATTTCAACATCACAACTAGCCAATCACAACCACGACAGTGTGCCTTTAAACCAATTTTTCGCGAAAGTATACACGACTTTATACCATATACCAATTCTCTGAAAATGTTTTTATACCAGTTTTTCGAGAAGAATATCCGACGTTATATTTTTACCAAAATCTCGAAATTTGCTACCGTTCCTGATACCAAATTGTGAAAATCGATACCTTTCCTCAAAGGGAATTGATATAGTTAAAAGCTGGTCCAGGCCAGGTCAAAAATATAATCTATTATACTCGACATCGACGCATCCGGTTTCATTGTGTAGCTAAAGAAACAAAGGATTTATGGGCGTTTCTCTGGCCTATTTATAGCGGATACGAGATATAGTTATGTCTATTCCCTTTAACCAGTTAGTTGAGACTTGTTTCCAGCAACCTTCACCCAACACAAACGACTCTACGACGAAGTGAAAACCAGGCGTAACGAACGGCCACCGCGGCTTGCTCAAACGACCACTCCAGGATCAAGACTGTACAACAGTGCAGACTGTAATCCATAGACAGTACGCCAACTTGTGTACATTTAATTTACTGCTTGGAAAGGTCAAATAACTGTGAAAGGTGGTCTTACTTGACGTACGGTCAAATGTCTCCTTAATGAAGGTTTCGCTTGATTCTGCATGTGACGTAATTTGTTTCCAAGGCAACTGCTCTTTCGCAAAATGGCGGCTTCACAGCTATACTTCTTAAGGCCTAAATGATGTCCTCCACCCAATTGCAGGCAAGATATGGGTCCCTCCAATGATTTGGATATATCTATCAAAGGGGAAAGTAGGGGGAAGTATATTTTCTATGTCTATTCCATCACTCTCTACAAATTTATGAAAAGAAAAACAATTATAAGCTAAAAAAGAGATTTTTGTACAAATGCACGTGGCTGGTACCGCCCAAGAATTAACCCATGTTTATCTCATGATATGACCCAGGAGGCTTTAAAGCAATGAATTCGAGTGAATGAGGAGCTAAACTGGTGACTATGAGACAACATTACTTTGATTTTGCTCATTAATGGATGGATGAAACATGGCTATGGTTCCTACCATTATTATATTAAGAAAGCAACGTTGAAACACTCAAGGATTTATTTGTTTTATCGAAAATATAAATGAAATGATTATGCTTCAAAATTGATTAATTTACACAAATTGACTCATTTAGGTTTAAGGAGGAGTTTGTCTCTCACCTTTCCGTGTAAATAAGTCAATATTGTATACGAAGTACCAGTTGGCCAACTTGTAAACTAAACTCATAGAATCGTTTTTGAGCCTGTATTTGCTAAATCTATTCAGTCCTAGACTCCTTAAGTGCAATGCAATCATTTAGCAAATTTATATGGTATGAATTACGTCTGTTAATTTACGCATGCCTATGCAAATATTATTTTCACTGGTGTTGGTTGTGTGTTCAGAGTCGCTTGTTGCTGTGACGATATGATACTTGGGTGGTTTTACTTCCATTTTCTCAGTCACATCTGGCTTGTTTTCTTTATCTCCTTTTTTATGTCACTCTGGAGGCCTGGGCAACAGACTTTCCTCACAAGCTAATAGATTTGTTGTTACACCCACCTGTGTTGTTGCTGTTGTTACTTACAAAGATGGCGAATTGTCTTTGCGAAGGGCAAATGAGCAACAACGATGCTAACATTCCTTGGACACACCTTGGACAACTGCTTCAAAACCATTTGTCGTTCGTTACGTCGTTTCTTTCAAATTTTCATTTGTTATCGAGCTAGAATTTACTTCATTCTGTCTGGCTATTTACCCCATTGTGACATTCAACAAAAGGTTCACTAACTAATGAAGACGTATGCCAGAAGCTCCAGAAGGCCTCGTTGTACTAAGTATTGTGTATCTTTTGTGCCAAACGTTTTGTAACCTCTTTTGTGATTTATTTCACGTTGTGCCATTAATAAAGCAGAAGGTATCCAAATTCTTTCTGCAAGGTTGTTATGCCAAACTGTCAAGGCCGATAACAGGCATGACTGCTATCGAAAAACAAAAAATTTTCCAACGATAAAACCATCAGAAACAACAGCAACAGCTGTGGGAACAAATGGTAAATTTATGCACTATGTGACCGATCTAACTCCTCATTAACTAAAATTTGGCCACATTTCGCAATGCAACCTTGAAATCAACACAATTAGTGAATATCAATCAAACCATGCCATAAATTCAATAATTTCTGTTGGAATTTATGTTTTAACACTAATAAATTCATGTTTTTATGCTTTATTTCTCCTCAAAACCCTCCAAAACTAGTCATTTAAATCACAAAAATTCCGACAAGTGAGCAAAATTTTCCGACAAATGGTCTCCTGGGGGCCATGCTCAAACCCCCCAACCCCCCCCCCCCCATTGGCTTCGGTCCTGCATACTGTGTGTAGCTTTCTGAAAAGAACCAGGTGCAAAGCTTTAAGACCTTAATTTTAGAACTCTATATGCAATTTAGATGGATCTTCACTTGAGGTGGCTCACTACCGAAAAATTTCAGAATCACGAAACAGTGAGATGTGGTTTTATACCAACTAAACATAAGTTCAAAACACAAAAATACACTCTGTTAAGGTGGCTCGCTTCTGATATAAATTTCAAACTGCTATCCACCGGGTGTCCTATCGCTCATTCTTGTACCGGTGGTACCGACAAGCATTTCCTGTCATTGGGGAGCATTTCGATTTTTTTTTATAGATCTAAAAAGAACGTTAAAAATACAAAATTGATACATTTCTATGTACCAGCCACAGCGGGGAAGGACACTTGGTCATCTGGTCTCCACTGCGGCTGGCACTTACAATTCAACTATACTAAATACAATAAGAAAACAAAAACAAATAAAGGATAAACAGGTAAAGGGAAGGTGATTGCTGCTTTGTGTTGTGATATGATATACCGGCCGAGTCAAACATATCCGCCGATGTGTAGTACATAAAAAATTTCGAGTAATCAAGCCATTTCCACGCGCTATGCACTCACCCCACAGCAAAAATGCCCACCAAGATGGAAGGACCCCCCCCCCCCCACCACATACGCAATTCGATTGGTGTAAATCGTAAATGGATTTTAGCTATTAAAAGTGTCTTTTCCTTTATGATCAACGAATCAGGAGCCGTCCTGTCAACATCATCACTCTTTAATGGTACAACGAAGTCATCTAAAAGTGTTAATACGCGCTTTTGAAAGCTGACTGCTTGTCCTGGTGCTATCTTTGAGCGTTTGCTGTTATTGGGTCATTTCGATTGGTGTATATTAGGCCACATAAAATAAATTAATAACTTCTCATCACCGCCCGCATGGGAAATGTATTCCGCGTCTAAATTTTTTATATTTTATTTACAAAATATGAAAGTGCCGCCCGCCCGTCACTTGCAAGATTTGTGGTACGTTTTATATTTTATATGGCCTATTATTGCCCGAAAGCTCAATCAAACGCCGTAAGAAACAAGCTTACTTTGATATTTTGCCCCTTAACAGATGATTTAACCAACTTTCAGGGGCTTCCGTGCTTTCATACTTGTCAACGTCCCGTTGATGATTTGCAGTTAATATCTGCAAATGATTTGCAGATATCCTGCGCATCTGTTTAGGTTGTTTGTAAACGCGATAAGCAGTCAACAATGAAGCAGCAGAATGCAGTTACAAGCAAGTTACAAGCCCAGACAACAAAATCTACGAGAAAATTATACCTCCCTCGTAGATTGTGCAAGATCAACCAAAACGTTTTATATATAAAATATAAAATATAAACCTCCCGCCTCGCGCAACCCTTCGAGACTTAGTGATGAGAATCTATTAATTTATTTTATATGGCCTAATATCATATATTTGGTAAAGGTAGTACGATAAAACACGGTATTAAAATGGCAGATGCAAAAACGAAAACATAGGTTTGTATGGCCTCAGTGTGCCAATTACTTTGACAATTTTTTGATTGGTGTAAATGGATATCAGCTATTCTCATTGTCTTACCTTTGTTTCGATCAACGAATCAGGTGCCGTTTTGCCGCGCTACAAGCGTTTCTTCTCTGACACGCGCTTTTCCAGTGGCGTCAATAGATCGCAAGGGGGATGCTATAATCTCGACTCCTTAGCTTGTAATCTATCATTTTCCTGCACAGCAGATCTCTTTTGAATCCTCCGTTACTTAACAGGCTTATAAGAGGATATAGGAATTAATGTGACACCCTGTTAAACCAGACAAGAATAAATACAAGTTAAAAACTTGTTAATAGGAACGAAATACCGGCGTGGTGATGCTAATCAAGTGTGCACGGAATTCAAGCCGGTATCACAGCAACAACGCTATCACACATGATTATAAATGACTACGCGAGATTTGCGACCTAGTTCAGCCTTCTGACATCCTTGTTAGAGGTCGTCCTGCAGAGAAGGCAGAAAATACCCAGTGATATCCGTTATTTTGGAATTTTTGTAAAGAGTTAGCTAAGACTTGGAATTTTTACGACTGCAACTGGAGTACGCTGCATATCTTAGCGAGAAGGACTCAAGAAAGACGCATGGTGAATCGAGGAAGTGAGTCAAGACGGGATTGAAATCGTTTCGGAGCTCTTCGAAGTCCTGTTTGTTGGTGATGGAGGTGGATAGGCCTAGACGAAGGCCAAAACGCTTACGGTCATTCTTGATCAAAGATATTATTGCCAATGACGATGAACAAGATGGAAAATGTGACAACGAAAGAGAAGATATATTTGGTAAGAAGATAATTTTTATAACTAATCGTAAATGTTTGCTTCCCTTGTATTTTTTCGGATAATTCTTGATCCTCTTGAAAATTTGATCAGCTCTCTCTCTATTCTCTTAGCCATCATAACTACTTCCTACCCTCGTGGGTCCTGGCCAACAAAGAATAAAACTTTTTGGGCAATGCGGCTACCTAGGTACGGTCATTATATGTCCATGTTTTCGTTCGGCAGTTAAAATCCAAGTACAGTACAACGTGGATGATAGCTCATTGAAACGAATGCTTTCCAAGAAAAAGACGATCATTTAGCAACACTGTTTTAAGTGCTGAAGGAATATTATAAAGAAATGTGAGAGAAATTAATATATTGTCTGCTCCAAACGTCTCCCCATGAAGATTTTTTTGATCTTGGAAGTAAGTCGAACTATCTCTGTGACAAGAGAGTAATCTTACATTAACGTTAGATACGTATTTGAAAAGAAGCCCCATGCACCAATTACGCTATTGTGGGTGTTTATGTTTCAGGTATTTTCGCTATTTCGCGACAGGGATTTTTGGACAATCTTAGGCTAGGTCTGTTGCCTAAATGTTCCTTCTTTGAACTGGAAATTTATGGCAAACAACAACGAAGAACGTTTCCAAATGACTAGTGAAACTCAGTTTTCATGAGGAGAAATCTGTATTTATAGTTGTAGCTTCGGTAAAATTCATTGACATTTGTAGGTACGAGCATCTATAGATTCCGGGGAACACTCTTAGAGAAGCTGGATGAAACGTAAAGTCAATTTGAGCATATTTCTGTACAAGTCATTAGAAAAGTCTTGATCACCATATAGTAAAATATGTATTAGAGAATCATGAAAGGCCGGTAAAGAGAAGCTGTTTATTTCTAAGAGAAGCTCTATAGAGAAGCTCTTAGCTAAGAAAAGCTGTTCATTTTCACGTGAATGAAGGCCGTATTCCAATTATGTAAATGTAGTATCTCCCAAAAAATGTGCCAGCTCTTCTTTGTTAAAGTACCAAGGCTTTTGCATGTATGCTGATTTGTCAAATCGTTCTGTGGTACCTTTCATTTGCTACAAATATCTTACTAGTGAGTTGATAAGAATGGGATGTGCTAGTCAGTCCATGGCCAGCCAGAAGGGTAACTCTGTTATGTGTGAAGCTATTCTAAGCACGGGGGGGGGGGGTTCTTCCATAGTAAAGGTACCTGGGGATGTGCCGCCCGCGAGGGTATACTTTTTCGGTAGTCTAGCCAAGGGTGTACTTTTTGGCAATTTTAGTCGAGTTAGGTCTAGGCAAGGGTATGCTTTTTGGGAATTTTGGTCAAAGAGATGTCAAAATTCGGTAATTTTTGTAAAAAAAACCCAACTTCTTAAAAATTTTGGTCTAGAAAATGCGAAAATTTGGCAAGTTTTGCCTAGAAAATGCCAATTCAGAGCACTTCTGAAGGAAAAATTAGTCTAGCCAAGGGTATCATTTTCACAAAAATTGGTCTAGCCAACGGTTACATTTTCAAACTGTGGGCGGCACCCCCCTACCCGAAATTTAGCCGAGAACCCCCCCCGTGATTCTAAGCAAGTGGCAAAACACTTCAAATATAGCACATAAGATTTCGGAGACAGATGTACAATACTTGTGAAATCTTTGCGATTTGTTGTTGATTAATTTTTATCAAAGCAAAAAAGAAATGCGAGTCTCGTGTCCAAAATGAAATGTCTTTTGTATTAAGTTCTTCGGCATTTGCAATCAAAACCTTTCCGGATGAGTCAAAAATGTCTGGGCGCTTGTTTCAGATGAACGCTTGTGAATTTTCTACCGCTATTGTTAGATCGTGCAGTATGTGATAGTAGACAGGCCAACTCAGATGTATAAGTTTATAGCATTTGAATCTGTTATGATGTTCTAAGGTTACGGAGGTGCTTTAAAGTTTTTGTGGAACTGCTTGAAAAATTTACCTGGAGGAAATTTTGCCATTTTCATCCCTATATCATTTAGATCTATTTTGTCATCCTAGATTTATGGTTTATTCCACAGAGATTTTCTGAGAGTGTTTTAAAAAGGGACGAAATTTCCACCAACTATTCCCAGTTTTCAGCTACAGAATGATGGGAATTCTTCATTCGCTCATCGCCAAACTCAGCTGAAATGGGCCACGGCCGCAAGGTTTATCGCTCTCTAAAATAGCATACGAGATTTCTACGAGAACAAAGGGATTTTTACAAGTTTTCAGGGATGTTGCAAGAAGAGAGAACCAAATGATTTCAGCAAAAATTGTACGAGATTTCTAGGGAGTGATAGGTATGCCCCGCGGCCACGGCAAACGGGCATATCTCAAACACAATGAGTGGCCATTTTGGCTTGAATTTTGTCCCTATGGGACGACTCTGATTGTTCAGAAAATCGGAAAAGATTTGATCAACACTTCTACCCTATTTTTCTGGAAATCATCCAAAATTTCGGAAGATCATGACCGATTTTGATAAATCTGACTTGCACTTCTTGATCAATCGTTTTGCGAAAATGGTGAGTCGTAGTTATGAAATGCATGGGCAAAATGCAAATGTAAATTCAATAAACTTTTCAGAACATTTTCAGTGAAACAAAACATTTTCTGCACAGTAGGTTTTCTTTGTCAAAATCTTGAAAGAAACAGTCCGCAAAAGTCTTCGAAATTTCACAAAGCCATGAAAAGCTTTCGTTTTTGGGTTCTTTGACTCGTCATTTCACACAAGTTATCGATTGAATTATGTTTTCATCGGTGATTTAAGTGCAAAAATTGAAACCATATGATAGAAAGTTTTCTGAAATGTGTTGATCTCGAACAGAGCCTACGATCGTCATCATAATTGGTTAAGTCACCTTGAAGTAAATATCATGAACTAACATATTTGTCAGCCAGGAGTGGGCAAGAAATTAGCTGATATGTTTCAGAAGGGGCGTTCAAATTTGGTCCATGTGCATTCTGACTAGATAACGATAAGACCGCTTTCGGGAAACCATTTTATGACGAAATTTTTACCTAAACCTAAATTTCGAAGACAAGCAAAGCCTAACTAAGATTTAGGCAGAAATCCTACTTTTTGCATGCAGATTTTAAAGATATCTTCATTCTCATTTTAAGATTCTGACCAAACCTTGGTCAGTTTTGTGACTTTGTAAACCAAATTGTTATAAAATTACAGAGGTATAGATTTCCAGGATTATGTATCCTAACTATGTTTTGATAGTAAGATAATTTGGGCTCCATCTTGTAGCTCAAAAGAAAATTTAAAGATTGATTTTGCAATCGAAATTTGTCATTTCTCCTAACACGAATTTCTTCAACTTATATGTCGCCAAAGAAAACACAGATCCGAGGTGCTATCCAAGGCAATGGAAAAAATTGAATTTTATGGAAGTTTTTATCAATGAAAGTTAATTACATTAACTGTACTTGAAAGTTGCAATTTTGTACTTGAATTAAAACCAATATTATAGCTAGATGAACAAAATGTTGCAATCATCCTCAGCTGCTTTTTATTTAGAGTTGTCATTTTTTTGTGTTTTTTACGTAGATCATTCATCATCATCATCATTACCATCATCACCATCATCATCATCATCATCATCATCATCATCATCATCATCATCATCATCATCATCATCATCATCATCATCATCATTTCTTCATTGATGTAGTGGGCGAAAAACAAGACAGTTGATAGAAATAAAGCTTATTAATGCTAACTAAGGCATTGCATGTAGTTGCATTATAAAGATGTACTAAGCTGCACTCACTTAACTGTGTTAACAGCTAGTTAATGAATTATGACCAAAATTTTTACTAGCTATTTGGCTACTGTCGAGCTGTAATTGCATGCCATACAAATTCTTTCATGAATTATCATAGTTCAAAGTCTTTAACACACGGCCAAATTTGTAATTTATCGTTGAATCTTCTTTCAGATGCAAAATCAACAGGTTCTTTCAAAGAATGTTACGCAGAGAAGCTTCGTCCAGAAAAGATGATTTCAGAAGAAGTATGTGACGTCATCGGTGTTAATCTAGACAACAACAACAACAGCAACAAGAACAATAGCAACAATGACTGCGAGGAAGAGGATTCAAACAGTGACACTGCTGAAAATTCATCGGAAAATCCCGAACCAAAAAGAAAATATCCCCGAGAGCGAACAACATTCACAGCAGCGCAACTGAAATTTCTAGAAGAACTCTTTCGAGTTAAAAAATATCTCACATTGATTGAACGAAGTAAAGTTGCGACACATCTTGAACTTAGCGAAAAGCAAGTTAAAACTTGGTTTCAAAATCGACGGACAAAGTATAGAAGACAAAAACAAGGCATTAACTCGGCAGTGATTGCCCATAATGCAATTCTGTGTCAGGACATGATGCAAAATATTCATGCAGCAACTGCGCATTGGAGGGCTACGCCAGCATCTTGTTGTGCAAGCGAAAAGACCGACTATCAGTCTCACAGAACCGTATCAACGAGAAAACCAGAGTACGTTCCGGATGGAAGTTTGCATTACCCGAGAACATGGCACCCATGCAATCATATCCGGTGATTTGACCGGGAAGGCCTTGTACCAAATGTGCAATATGCACTGTTATTCTGGACCATGCCTCAGGTTTTGGGAGTATCTAACAAGAGTAAACTTTATAAAACAAAGGATTCTCTGCTATGGCAGAGGCAGAGCATTTTTTTGTCCGAGGAATAGATTTCAAGCTTCTTTAGCTAACCATATGTTGAGTAATTTCAGCAGGATTTGATTGATTTTACTCAGAATTGTGAAATCTATTGTCGCTTTGTCGTAAGGGAGACCTGAATCTGGTTTGGCTTCACAAAATTCGCCGTTGCTGACATATCGAGCAATGATTGTGCATATCAAACACTGGGTGGACTAAGGAGTGTCCTTGTACCCATTACCCAAGGACCGTGCGAACGAAGTTAACTAAGGAGGGTGTGGGTTAGGCCGAGTGCTTTCAGCTCGGCCCCGCCATTAAGCTTCTCCCCTCTTCATCTTGACAACGAATTTCTACCTTCATCAGCCGCATATCCAAACATTTTGAAGTCTGCACGTCGATAATTCTTAGGCTGATTTTTATGAGGATTTTGTACCAAAAGTTAAGTTGCAACAGCTTAATACAACTACATAAGATTCATTGTTTTCAAAACTTTCATGTTTGTTGTTGTCTGCAGTATGTAGCTAAGATTAGCCTGTGCTCAAGGGGTCTGGAACACAGGCTAGCCTTAGCCTTAAATTGGTAAAATGTATTAGATACCCAGTCGATGCCAAGGAGCTTCTGTTTATCATTCTCTTGTCCGAAACACAATTTCAAAAGTTGAAACTCAAGATCAAGAAAACATTACGGTCAGCAGTCACTGACATTATGCTAAGTGTTAAATAAACAAGGAAAATGGTATGCAATACACCTTTTCAACTATAACGGCCTCGTTTTGGAAATTATTGAAAATTTCTTGATAAGAAATTTCTGACCATGGATTTTGATTCAGCACCCCAAGTTTAGTCAAATTGCAAATTTTCGTATTCATTGAATATCCGATTTCGATTTTATGGCGATAATAAATTTTAGGATTTATATGGGATTTGACCGTTCGGGGTGTAACTTTTTCAAATTTGTTATACTCATGAAATTAAATATGCTAACACTAAGATCATGAAAATTTGCAGTTAGACTAAAATTGGGGTGCCGAATGTGAATCTGGGGTCAGAAGTTTCACATGACACAAGCTAAAGAAATTTCGAAAAATGCGAAAACGAGGCCGCTTTAGTTGAAAAGGTGTATAGCCTAAATGCACCCATTTTCTATTCCAATTGGAGGGAGGTTCTATCAGAAACATACATTCGAACGGAGGATCTTCAAGTAATTTTTATCGACTCTTTTAAATCGCTAACCAAGAATTTCTTGCTGGACTTTCGTTATTTTGACCAAAGCCCTTGTATGCACTGCAGTCATTCAAAAGAGGATTTTCAAAGCTAGTTAGTGCAGCGACCACCAAGTTCTTACGCTGAGGTGGCGGCTCTAAAAATGGCCTACCTTTCGAAAGAGTTACTAATTACAAATGAGGTGTAGTTTTTAGCGAGGCATATCACCTTTTAATGATGAAACCGAGATTTGATAATCAAATGAAGGTGACTGACAGTTAACTTAAAACACGTCTTCGATTGGATGATTCTTGACAGACAAATAGCCTATCAAACCAACTTTAAATTGGGCTCAAATATTGCGTTTACGTTTACAGATAGATTTCGACCACTTTTTAGGATCTTAATGAGCTTATTAAGTTACTGTATTAATTACGTATTGCAGATATAGATCATGTTCTGTGAATTATGCTCTTGTGTGCCAAAAAGTAATGCCTTGAAACTCATTTTTGATTGAGCAATTTTAGGAGCAATTTCGGATTCTGAGACTGACAAGAAATTTAGTCTTTCTGGGGAACATGCATGATTTGTAGGGGTATCAGATATTTCTGTTCTCCTCCCCATAAATATTGTGCTTTCCTTTCAGTCTCCTCCAAGAATCAGGTCCCTGAAAAGACAAGGAACTTTCGATTCTGATATCTGGTGAATTTCGTACCTTATGCATGCGCAGTTGACCATGATGTTTTGCTCCCTCCTCCAGTTATTTTGATTTGACTAAGTGCGCTCATACGTGTGAAATCTATTTTTTCAGGAAGGTAAATCACTTTGTCTTTGTGGACACCTGATTCTTTGTTTACAAAGTTCACCCTGTTGAAGATGATACCTCAGTCTATAGCCCATCTTCTAAAGGCTACAATCCTTGCCAAAACTCTTGAAAAAAATCAGATTTTCTTCCTCAGCTCTCCCCCCCCCCTTCCCCCTTACAATGTTGGTTCCATGTGCGATTAACGCATTTCTGACGGACTCCCAAACGTTGCCAGCGCGATTTTCTTCATATCTGGTGGTCAGTGCTTTGAACCAACATTATTCAGGGGGGGGGGGCAGAGGGACTGGAAAAAATGTAGCCCGAGGTTTCCTGGAGTGTATCTTAGATGCGTTGTCAGGCAAGAAATTAGCGATATGAAATATTTTTTTCAACTTGTTTTTGCAAGGATTGTAGTTTTCATATGTCGCATTTCATCGCATTTAATTGGAATCAATCGAGGCAGATAATAGACCTTTTAGCTATTCTAAAAAAGAGCCTGGATTGAGCGTTATTTTTATACATTTTTACACGCGACATTCGATTGAGTGGCGTTAGGGCTTCAATCACTATTGTGCACATTCGAAAATTCTGCAGAATGTAGCATAATATCGTTCGATTCTGATTCTTTTCAGAATAGCTAAAAGGTCTACAGACGATTACGCTAAAGATGGCGGCGAGGAACTTTTTACCAAGATGCACTACGTTCTAATTACGAATCCTTAACGATTCTATAGGAATTCGATTAAAGAACGCAGTGCATCTCGGTAAAAAGTTCTTTGCCGCCATCTTTAGCGTAATCGTCTAAGAATCCAAATTCATCGGAATTCGTCCTACCTCATCGTAGAAAACAAAATTTTTTGATTCGCAGGGATCGGTTGCGACGAATTGCGACGAATTAGGATGCCTTGTTTTGGTGGGTTTTGATGTATCGGAAATACAGTAATAATCCTCATTGATCGTAGACCCGGAGTTCCGATGAAATGCGATGAAATACTATGAAAAAATGCGACACATGAAAACCAACCTATAGGGGAAGGGTGAATTTAAGAATCAGTCTTCCGACTTTTAACATGGCCGTTTGCTTTCCTAAAGAATAGATTTCACGCCTCTGAGCCCAGCAAGAACAAAACTTTTGACTCGATTGGCTGAAGGTGTGAAATCGATTCTTCAGAACCGAAATTTGCTTTGTCTTGTCGGAGACCTGATAATGTTTTCAAAATTCTTGATTGTGTTCGAGAGTTCGAGAACCCTTATTGAAATTTCTTTGTCTTAAATTACATCTTATTGTTTATTAATATTCTGAATATAAAGCGAAGTATATGTGGTGTGAATATTGACTCAGCCTTATTGTGGGTGCAAATTTTTTTTAGCTTCTTAGTAATTTCATGTTATACATGAACGATGTTTGTAGATTATATTGATAATGGGCAACAACAACAACTTTTTCTTCTTTATACACACTTGCAAGTTATTTTGCCGAAAGGGATTTTGTGTTGACCGCGAGAAAAGTTATACTACTCGATTGGTAACGGGAATGGTGTTTAGTAAATGTTTATTCACCGTTCCCGTTACTGCATGAGGAGCAGGTTTTGTATTGATCTCAGGAAACGTTGCAGAAACGTCTTTTGAAAAATCATAGTCCTCTTGCAAGGGGAACAGTGTATACCAAAGGTGCATACACCGTTCCAATTGCATCGTGTGAAGCATTTTAATTTGCAGTGACCTCGAAAAAAGTTGCGAAAGTTCTCTTGATACCTCCAAAGGTATTCGAATGGTAACGGGAATGATGTATACTAAATGCGTATACACCGTTCCAGTTATTGCATGAGGGGCTAATTTTCGTCATTTTCCATTTACCAGAGAAGTTGCAAGATTTAAGACTTCGTTCTATTGCAGGAACGGTGTATACTAAATGTGCATACACCGTTCCTGTTTTACAACATTAAAAGCATCTTTTCTATTAACCCACAAGAAAAGTTGGGAAAATTTCGTTCTATTGGCTCCAAAGCGTTCGGACTAAACACTGTGTAGGAAATGTGCTTACACCGTTGCCATTATTGCATGAGAAGGACCTTTTCAATTGATCTCGAAAATATCGCAAAGTACATTCCTATGGCTTCAAAACGTACTAAACGGTAACGGGAACAGTGTATGCTACCCTGGGTACCAGACTCTCCCAAAAAAGAAATTGAGAGAGTCTGGTACCCAGGGTAAGTGTATGCTAGATCTGTATACAACGTTCCTGTTACTACGTGAGAAGCACATTTTCAGCTGACTTCCAGAAAAGTTGCAAAGTTTATTTCCATTGGCTCCAAAGAGACCTCAAACGGTAACCTGAATAGTGAACGTGTTTGCTTTGTTCAAGTTCTCTCCTCTCCTCTCAAAAGATCACTACAGGTAATTGGGAAAAGTTAGTAAAAGTAACAACTACCTATATTTTTACTTTAGCATTTGCCAAATTTGCCAATTTTTTCTAGATTAGGCCAACCATGACGATGTTTGTGATACAAAACGTAAAAAGAGAAGTACTTCTTACTTTTCCCCATTTCCTGTGAAATCACCTATGATGCAGAGCTCCTTCGCCAAGGCAATGGAAACGCTACTTACCCAACTTACTTTCAATTACGTAAAGAATACGAATGCAAGTATATAAGTGGTTCAAAATAATGTCTATTGCAAACATAGGACAAACAATGGAAATTTTGCCAGAAAAATCTTAGCCATTTGGACAGAGCCATTTTACAGAAGCAAACACATATGCTGATCTGCTGAACTCAGTACTTACAGAGCATAGAAGATGTTGTTATTGCTAAATGCTATTTGTTTATCAAAGATCTTCAACAGTTATTCTTTATCCCTGTGTTTAACAGTGCAGATTAAAGAGCTTGCTGTAACTCCTGCCAATTGTTTCTATTTACGCCTGATCTTCGCCTGCAGGACTTTATTTTTATAGTGATATCTTTGTCCATCTCGTATCCAAAGTAAGCCGGGGTTTATTGAAGAGAATTTAGTTATTATTAACAACGTGCCATTTTTCCCTCATTTTTCCAAAAACTGGTTTCCATTTGGGCTGTTGCTAAAAATCAATGTTTATCGTTAAATTTAATTCAGCTAGATTGGAAAAAAGTAAAATAATTTCTTTCATAACTCGAGATACCCTCAAGTATTGCTGTCTCAAGTATGCCTAATAGCAAGTAAAACTTTGGTGTTATTAGATTCACTGCAATTTGCCAAGTTATTGCAACAGCAACAACATTTTATTTGCACTTTAAGACTGAATTTAATTGTTCACTGAAACTGGCTTTCGAGTGTTCATCAGGTTTGTTAGTTTGAGCGGCCATGAGCCTAGAAATAGCGATAACTGCAACTATGGACTAATCAGTCCAGTGTGAAAAACAGGAAAATTGAATTCATGGCTCCTTGACAGTAGCCGTTCAAACAGCGCACATGTTTTTGGAACACCCTGTAAATACTTAGCGACAGGGGATCATGGAAATTTTGAATTAAATTTGAATGACATCTTATTGTGATCTCTTTAGATGCATTTAAAGTGGGACCAAAAGATCTGCTGGGCCAAAGGTCGAAGAAGCAGAGAGTTAGATATTAATTAAGGCAGATAATAAAGATTTCACTTTGGAATGCTTTCCAATAGTCTTAGCCCTTCATCTAACTTAAGATATTAGATTCGACTTTTTGGTTATTAAACTGTAGAATTTATTGATAGATTTAAATAGAATTGGAAAATGATAGTCCACAAGCATCTTTGATAATAGGCTTCTAAGAGGTCACATGATAACTCTCAAATGGTTTAAGAGCTAGGTCAAACTTGATACTTTCCAGATAAAGACTGATTGTCTAGCATCTTTCCTTTTTAACGTCCATTTGTTCATTTGTTTATTCATTATTTACTTGATCCAGTTTATAGTATCCGTCGTTTCGTCAAAATGTGACTTTTTGACGGTCAATGAGCCATGGTCAGTTAAGGCCCCGTCCACACGTATCCGGATATTTTTGAACATGCAACTTTTTTATCAGCTTTGGGTTTGCGTCCACACGGAGACGGCGTTTTCGGTCACCAAAAACGAAGCTTTTCGAAAACGCTCTCCAGATTTTTTTGAAAACGCCGTTTTCATGCTGTCGTGTGGACGGGTGAAAACGGAGCTTTTCGAAAACCCTGACGTCACAGCATCGATTTACGACGTATCAGAGCATGCACACAGATCTTTGGGGATCACGCAAGGGCATTTTGATTGTTTGTGCTCTTTTGTCAAATTTCGAACAGCGGACTTTGAATACAGCAACGTCTTTGTGTGGGCGGGGATATTTTCGAAAACACTCCTCGTGTGGACGCGGATATTCTTATACGGATAAAAAAGATGCGTTTTCAAAAATATCCGGATACGTGTGGACGAGTCCTAAGGTTGCTTTGAAGCACTCTTGCAGTTTCAGACAGTATGAAATCAAATCTGGCCTAAGCAGATACTATGGATCGACAATACAGTTGTTGAACCGACAGAAAAGTAAACTAAAATCAGACTCATTTATCTGCTCAACTACCACATTGGTGGATCCATATTTTTTAGGCCGAATTTGATTTTCAGACAGTCTGAAGTCACAGCACGCCTGCAAAGGATCCTGGATGTCAATGGCTCTTTTACTCTGGGTACCAGACTCTCTCAAAAAGAAAGTCAGTGTATGGCTCTTTAAGTCCTTGCTGCAAAATCTTTGATGCTATAAATTCTGTCTTCGGTGTCATGTCAACCAAACCAAAAATGTCTCCACTATGTCCCCATTATGGAGAAAGAAGAAGAAAAACTAAAGTTCTCTCCATTCTCCAGCAAAAAATTTGGTAAAATGTATAACTAGAAATTTGATAAAGAGAGGTTGGACAACAAATAGTATTTATCATTTAGCATTGTCGATTGCCGTCCAACCTTCCTAACATCAACTTTCTCCAGCATAGATTTGAAAGGTTAGTTAAAAATTTTGTGGCCTATCTCTTATGACTGAATGACTTGAAGAAACTTTAGCTGCTTTGATTTCATAGTCGTAGTTATCGCCATAAATAGACTGATGGACGCTCCAAAATAACAAATGTTTTTGTCGTTGTTGTTGTTGTTGTTGGTGGTGTTGTCGTTGTTGCGATAACTGACTATGCCGTGAGTCTACTTTTCTATTATCCAAATTGTGTCAGAAATCCTCTTTTTCGTAGTTTTATGTTTCAGATCTTTTGATGTGACGTCGGTGATTTTTCTAAATTGTTAGCCAGGAGGCTTGTGCTTGACACTTGTACCATTCTGTGGAAAATCAAAGACTATACGGTTTTAAAAGTTCAGAAATTATGATGATTTAAAAATTTTTCAAAATTTTTCTTTAATTCTTTGCATTAGTTTTTCGGAAACCTAAACTTTTGTCAGGCATATTCAACCTTGCTAGCGTGTATAAATCCCTTTCCAGTTCACATTACGGACTTCGAAGAAAATGTACCCCTTTGATCAAATCCTGTTGATGATGAAGATATTATGGAATGGAAAAGGTTGTTTTCTTCTCTATTTCCCAATCTATACCGTTTTGTACAGTCACATTTCCAAGCACTTGAGTTTCAAATTATTGTGATGATCTGAGATTGGAATTCAAGAGCTTCTCATTAAAAATACGTGTATGGTGTCTCTAGGATCTAATTTTGATGCTCAAATTGCTCCCCTCAATAACAGACGAGACAAGATGAACTTTATCGAGTACTTCAAATAAACAACGTTTGCATGAACATGCTTTATCTCAAACTTTGAGGATGGATGGTTACAGTATTGAATTTCAAATTGAATTTAAACATAATCTATTTGGCTTAATATTAGAATGTCGATCTTTCTCCAGGCCTGCCTTCTTTGTATCAGTTATTTTTTGAATGGAGACCAATATCCATAGAGTTTTGAATCTAATCTCTATGTTGTCACAGTTTTAACTAATCTGAAACAGGGGGTCGATTGAGAATTTCACGATAAAACGAGTTGATAACAAGCATCGGCGAGGAACATTTCTTCTTTCTACGTCCCACCCCAGTCTCTTTCTTTTCTATTTGTTTCTCGTCCAGTTGCAATATTTACCGCCTTAGGAAAATTCTGGGGAAAGGGCTCGGGGCTCGGAGAAGCGAACGAGATGAAAACAAAATAAGTAGGAGAATAGGGGAGCTCTTTTAGAGTTGGGTGACGAATGGAGAAGATGGAAAAGTTAATGAACAATCTCTCATTGTTATTCATTTTTTCCTAGAAATCCTGTTCTCTCATCGAATACAGTAAGGTGCCGCATTTAGGAAGCTACTTTTTCACACCCTAGGCTAAAATGTTTCTTAACTATATACACGTTTTTTTATAAAAAACTGGTTTATAAGAATAAACTAGTACTAAGATGGCCAAAATTTTAAGAAACTCTAGTACTATGTCTGAGAAGTACTAAGAAACTTTTCAAAGTTAAAAGCATGAATTTTATAGCAAATAGATCGTTGAACCTTTATTATTGGGCAATATTATCTAACCATTTGTGTTTTCAACATAACAGAACACTGTTTATTCCTATATGATGTTTTGAATATCAAGAAACATATCTGTAGCAGTGTTAGCGACCACATTGACAATTCATGCATTTAAAAAATAAGAAACCAATAAAGAAACTTTTAGTACTAAAATGGACAAAATTTCATGTTAAATTAAGAAACTTTTAGTACTATGGCCTGATCCAAGTTTCTTATAGAAAAACGTGTATATGATACGTGTCACTCACTGTTTAGGCTCCAGTTTCTTAACACCGGGTTGTGCCATTTAAATCGTAAAAGTATCACCTAATCTGCAAAATTTTCAGAAAAATCATATCCATATATAAAACCATTACAACTTTGTGAAAATGAATTAGAACTTGGATGAGATTTGAGGAAAATCCAAGAACTTTTGTTATATCCCTATCCTTTTGTCTGGTTAAATTTCGGCAAGGTCTTGTGATTATTAGCTTATCCTGTAACCCCCTGAGTTCATGAATGAGGAACTGTTTGGTAACTTCGAAGGAACCATATCCAATCCCACGCCTGCTGCTTTGGTTACCAAGATAGATTCTCAGTGAATAGAAGGGTTTTGAAAATGTTAGTTGCTATGAATTTGCCTGAATGAACATATTCTGGATTGCCCAGCTGGTTATCAATTCATTGTACAAAGCTTGCCACCAGCTGTCACGTGACCTTAATTAATCAGATCGTCTTTCTTGCTCAGTTCGAAGAATAAGGCCGAAAAATAACAAAGTCTGGAAGCTATATTTCGCAATGGTTGAAACACGGAAACTGTAAACAAGGTTGCCCTAAACACGGCAAGATACTTTGTGAAAGCAAGGCTTCTTATCTTATTGCTACATCATGGAGTTTTGGTCTACGGAGCGAAGGAGATGAACTTGGCGTTACTCAACAGCAAACTTGCTGAGATTTTCGTTACAACTCAATTAATTCCAAATGGTTTTTGAGGATAAGAAAGAATCACGAAAATCCTTCGATAAAATGGTAAATTAACCGAGGGGCATTTCACTCCCAAAAAATCTCGTACACCTTTGGCAAAAATCCTTTTGTTTTCAAGAAAAATCCACCAAAAATCCGTAAGAATCCTTTTGTTGTGAAAGAATCTCGTACGCTTTTTCGAAAGAGTGAAATGCCCCTCGAAATTAACTTTGTTCATCTTTGCATCATTTTCAAACTCTTGTTTTTGTTTATAGAGTAATTTTAGCTTGTAAAAGGAATGTAGAAGGGGAAACAACAGGGCTATCCTGCTGCAAATAGTCATTTACTTATGGTTTTGCTTACGTAAATGTTAATGATAAGGAAACTCCCGTTGTATTCAGAACAAAAGATGACTAAGTTAATTCATTTTGCAACATTCGATTGTCCTTGTTTTCAATACCTCAGTCAGTTGAAGGTGGTTACCACGTCCTACAACATTTTGCCATGTGGTTGTTATGGTCATGTCTTTGGTTGATATTTCAAATAACCAAGTTGAACATAGTCACGATAATAAAGAAATCACAACAGTGTCACAATCCAGAACCATATTGAAATCTAGGACTTATTTGTTACAGATCTTTAAGGCTTTTTTCCATTTGGTTAAAGGGAACATCTTGTCGTTTCTGTGCAGTACACACCCTGTCAGCAGTAACAAGATACCCCCCTAGTTACTGTCGATAATTGATGAAATGTTTTGCTTTCAGTTCATAAAGAAATTCAGCAAAAAAGTATTCCAAGCTTCAGATGACAAGTAATTTGTATTTTTGAGTGATTTTGTCCCTTTTGTCCCCAACTCAAAGCTGCAGACCATCAAAGCTTTGTTCCAGAACCGAGGAACGTTCTTGCGGCATCATCAATTTTACTTTTGTTTCCAAAGATAGCAATTTCTGACGTGTCTTAGGAAATCGGGCAGTGACACACACATGCCTAAATTTACTCATTCCAATACATACGAGTAAGAACTATTTGGTTTTGGCTTTCTTCCCAATAAAATGCCAACAATTATCATCAAAGATAAAGTTCATTCCTTGAGGTATCTGAAGAAAAATTGAAGGATTCAAATTAGGAATACTTTATTCTGGAAAGGATTACTTTTATTTTCTGACAGCTCTAACAACGTAGCATTTGCAGTTTGAAGATCGGAAACTGTAAACTGTCAAAATTAAAAGAGTTAGTAGTTTACTGTTTCTGCACCCCTGTTACTAGCAATCGTTGGCTGGCAGCAAGGGGAAGGCGTTGGGGTGAAGGGGCCCACTGTTGTGTTTTCATTTCCAGTAAGTACAGGCTTGAAGTATCAGCTCTATTGTCTTACTGTGATTTCATTTGTCAACTTGAAGATTTTTGCTTCATTGAACCTGTGAATACTTGTGGTGAGCAAATGAGCTCTCTGTTAGCTGTGGACGATGGAAGAAACATGAGAGGCTTTGTCGTTTTCGCTGAATTTTACGAAGTATTCTTGCCTAGATAACCCAATTAAAGGGTTCTAATACATTTCCATTGCCTCATCTCCTTGCTACAGGCATTCAAAGGTAGGAGACAGAGTCTACCTATCTCACTCCTCTTCAAAAGTAGTAGCAGCAGCTTAGGCCCAACAGCGGAGAGGGAGACGCTCCTCTCCGGAGCCAAGATGTCTCGCATGAACTCAGAGCCGTCGGTTCACATGCAAGTGGAACAGCTGCGGGAATCATTGAAAGTGGAGATAAGACGTGAGCTGAAAATAAAAGAAGGAGCTGAGAATCTACGGAAAGTATCCACCGACAAAAAGACGCTAGCCCAATGCAACCAGGCCATCAAACAATCCAACGCAAAGCTCGACCAACTCCACCATGAGTTGCAGGAGGTGAACGCACGTCTTTCAGACGAAATATTAACCATTGGTCAAACAGGTATCATGTCTTCTTTTTATTATTTGTTAAGCTCAGTTACTAACCAGTTTATTTCCAAAAGATGACCTCAAATTCCAGCCGAAAGTGGCTCTAAAAAGGTGGCCTAGAAGCGGCTTGCTAGCTGATCGACTTCGAAGCTCTTGCTATGTAATTCGATTCCTCATCAAATAATGTCTCATCTCAAAACCACAAAATAGAGAAATCAGAAAATGTACCCTTCCCCCTCTTGTTTGAACTAACGGAACTTCTAAAGATGCAAAACCGGAGTTGAATTATTAAATGCTACCAAAATTACACTAGTATCGCGCTCCAGACAACTGAAACAGCCCACCCTCAGGAGAATAGTTGAAGCGAAATTCCACCCGGCCTAAAAAGGCTGGTCCTCTTTAAGTTTCAGACGACAACAAAACAAACAATTGAAGGGCTCGTAAGAACGATCATATTATTTGACGTTTGCTTGCTAACTTCTAAGAATTTGGTCTGTCCAATTTCAAATGATGGAAAAAGTTCAAACCGAAGTATTTCTACAGTTGAAGTTCAGCTTAGTGAACTCAAAATACTCCATACATTCACAAACGACAACAATTTCCGTTAGGCATGTCCACTGATTTTTAACGTTGTACAAAACAATGCCGCTCTTTGTTTTCGTGCTAATTTACTATTGAATAGAGTAATCTAATCAGTCGAATTTCAAAAGTCCACAGGGATGTGAACCCCTTGGGGGATGTGAACCCCTTAGCAAAACATTGTAAGTTTTTGGAATATTTTGATTACATAGCCTGAACGTTGCTTGACATTGCAAACATTGTTTCAACTGTTCATCATATACTCTCGAGTACCTGCCCCCTGCAGACCCCCATCAAAACTCATCAAATTAAGAGGCAGCACCAGGGTGGGGAATAGGGAGGAGGTTTCTGAAATTTCCTCCCCATATGTGACAAGTGACTTTGTTGTGCTTACTTTGTGAAAATCATTTTGCAACCTCCATCCTTGTAATTTCCAGAAAATGAAAAAGGAGCTCTTGACTTGAGATGTGCACATTGCTCAGCATATTCATTTCATGTTCATTTCTATGATTGAAAAATGTGCATGTTCATTGTTTTACTTGAATAAAGATTTGAGCTGTTAACTTATGAAAGTCAATGATGAGAAAGTGACAAATAGTTGCCAAGGTAATATTTTCTCCCATGGAGCACCTATATTTAAGGGCCAATTTCCAGTCAGCGGAATTTTCTGAGCGGGCAGAATTTTACACAGTAAAAAGTTGCTCAGCCGTAACTATCCATTCAATTTCAGAGCGACATTTTCTCTCACAAACAAAAGAATTTCCGCCCGCTCGGAATATTCCACTGACTGGAAATCAGCCTTAAGGGAATAAATTTCCTGCAGTTTATACAACATGTTTCAAATAGATTCCCTTAACTGCTTATCATTGTCTGTGTCAAGAAAATGAAAATAATATCTGCTTCTTAAAATAAACAATGCACTCAACTATTGATCAGTTTGGTCTTTTTTGAAGATATTTGAATGATGAAATTAAATTTTGATTCTAAATCAGTCGGCAAAAAAGTTCCCTGTGGTCTCACACTTTTTGCAAAGCTCCTGTGCTCAATGCTTTTGCAACTGCTTGCATCTTCTTAATTCAGTACCAAAGGTAACAAAATAGAAATTACCTTTTCACAAAAAAATTGTTATGAATGTGCTAATTTGGAAGACTGATCAAACTTTGGCTGGAATTCAAGATCCTTAAATAGTAACTGTGAATTTTCTTGGTATTTTGGCAAGCCACTTTCTAGTTCCTAGTTGTTTAATGAATGTCATAGACTAGAAAGGCCCAAAGTGATAAGGATATTTCTATCTTCAAAGCACTGAGCTTGAATAGGCCACGGGCTTTTGGAAATTTAGAAAATTGGACCTATTGTCAAGCAGCAATCAAGGGGCAGCCTAACAGTAATCTTTATCATCATTTCCTGTGTTTCTATTATTTCTAGATTCCATCATTTCAGAATTTTGAATCAATATTTGGGAGGCACTGTTGGATAAGGCTGACACAAACCCCTTCTGGTATTGAAAACTGTGACATACCCCTTTGGAAGCAGCAAACTAATTATAAGTTTGCTTTGACCAATGAAACCATATCATAAAAAAGTGAAAACTGTTTGGTCTGACATTTATCAGGTGTATGATAGAAGTTGGAGCATTCTCAATTTTAAAGGCCATTCATATTTTACCTGGATTGTCATGTAAGATAAATCTGAAAGAAAGCCAGTCCACACTTGTTTTTTGTGGCGAGTGATTGGTCTTAAAGCACAATACCAACATAGCCCTTGATGTTTTTTGGTTGGCTTATCTCAGGACATGGCTAAGGATGAAGTTCTTATTTCATCTTTTGGATCTTATCTTATCATTTGGTAGTTCAAGTTTTCAAAGCAATCTTTAGATTTGTTTCTGTAAGAATGGTTTGAAAATAGTACCTTTGCATGATGCTGGCCTCAGTCATCAGAACAGGAGCAGGGCCAGGGGTGGCACTAGGGTAGGGCCACTACAGTCCCACTGTTGGAAGCATCAAGGCTGAAGCCTCCCCCTGTCCGAAGGAAGTTTTAGGCCAGTTTCAAAAGGAGTTTGGCAAAATGATGTTTTGGTATTTTTTAGTCATCTGAGCCCCCCCCCATTGGAAGTTCCAGCCGCTCTCCATCAGAGGATTTCTGGTGCCACCCCTAAACAGGAATAATAACGATGTACGGATTCTGAAGTCATGGTTGGTAGGGCAATTAAAGTTGCATGAACACTAACAAAACTTTTTTACCACAAGAACCTTTTGCATCTTAATGTGAATGATGATTATGCAAAGATGCTTGAAGGATTTTTATGTTGATAGATATGAAAGAAATTCAGTTGGGTTAAATCCAGCATAAGTACAGAAGAGAAGAAAGGTTTCAAAGCAAAACCCTCTTTATTTCATTTATTGAAATCCCATGTGATTTATATTTGTATGGCTTTATACAAGCTTTTTGAAATGCCACCTCCATGCTGCTGAGGCTGTGCATTGATTATGTGGTCTAATTCAAATTTCAACTGGGCACAGATTCTATCAAGTATTGTGGTAAATAGCTGTGACCTTTGCTTGAAATTAAGAGGGATATCAAATATACTTTCTCTTAATTCTTACCTCAGGGTAACCCAGTATCCCCATGGGATTGAGCCATAAGATTCTTGAGCCATGGGATTGTAGCCTGCGTGCAGACTTATAGAATGGAAATGTTGCTGTTACGGACTTAAAGTCCGTAAATTCTGCACGCAGGCTATGAGATTGAGACATGTACTGTATGGTAGGTTCAGTTTCCCAGATATAAACTAACATGGACAATTTTGCATTACCTTGCTAAGCCCTGGATCAGGCTGTGCATCCATTTATTAAATTCTTCCTGTTGGTAAAAAATTGCTCCCACAATGAAAAGTTAACCAAACATTCCCATTGCCATTGTTTGTTATAAATGTTGCTATGAAGGTGAAATGAGGAAATCTTGATGACATTGCTATTAAGATAAATCCATATCTGTGTTGGGAGTTGAACAGTGGTGAAAGTGCTGTGTCATCAGAATTTCAAGCTGAAAATTTCATACAGAAGAGGCCTTGTCCAAATTAACATGGTTTTCCTCCCAAAGAATTCTTGTTGTGAAAAATTCACAGTCTTTCATATGGCTCAAGAATTCTTGTCATATTGTAAAGAATTCTTGTCAAGTTAAAGTTTGTAAGGCCTGTACTCTTCTTTGAATTAAGCAAGTGTTTCAAAAAGAAGCGTCCAAAAATGTATAGATACACAAGATGTCCAAGTTTCCTTCTGTTTTGTTGTGCATTTTTTTGCACTTCTTGTGTAGCAGCCTATCTTGAAAAGAAGTTGATTCTGTGTGGGCCATCTATGTGTGCTAGGCCTTGCAATGAGAGCTGACCTTAATCAGGTGCCTCCATACATACTTGGAAAATCTAATCACGTAATAAAGTGAGCAGTTTTAGTTCCAGAGCAACTTAATTGATAACCTTTTCAACACAAAGAGTGTTTAAGTATTTTAATGTTCATGGATTAAATTTTTTCCCAGGTGTTTAATAAAGCATCTGGAATTTTCAAGAAGCTCTGATTGTCAAAGTTCCTCTAATTTTCTTCCATGTAAGGCCTGATATATAGTCATTAATGTTGAGGTTTTGAGACTGGGGATGGTGTACTAGACGTTCTCTTTTAATACAGGGTTAAATAAGCTTGAAACAACCAATGGCTATCATGGAGAAATCTCAAAAGTACAGAGACACATGTTTGTTCTTGTGAAAATAGTAGGAACAAATTGGTCCCATTTTACCATGATTATTTTGATTTTATCCACAGGGTGGGTGCTTCGCTTTAATTGTGCAAGGGTGTTCACATCAAAAATTTTTTTACCTGGGTCCAAAATTTCCCTCCAATTGATAGCTGATTCTAATAAAAATTGGTGAAATTTACACTCCAAAACATGCTGATTGGACTTATCAACAACCTGTTCTAACAAAATATCCCCATTTGACTTCTACTTTTGAAAGCCTGCACTAGAAACAAGAGTGGAAATTAATCCAAAAAAGGCACATCCCTGTCAGACAAATGAACATAGTACCCCTAGGTTTTATCCATTTATCTAGTGAGGATTCTTGGAGGTCACTAAACATCATAACATTCTTTGTCTTTTATTTAGGAGGGAGAGATGTCCCGGATGCAACATCATCACCGTTACCTCCTCAACAACAGGATGAAAAAGTGAGCACAGAACTCTCAAACAGCAGGATTGCTTCCTTGGAAAAACAGCTGGCCATTGAAATGAAGGTAAAACAAGGAGCAGAAAATATGCTGCAGATGTTGTCCAAGGGAGAGAAGAACAAGAAATTAATTCTTGAGACAACACAAATGCTGGAAGATTCAAAAGTCAAAATTGATGGCATCAAAATGTCAGTGCTGAGAGAGCAGCAACAGATTATGGCCGTTGAAACTCAATGTGATAATAATGGTGAAGGTAGCTTATCCAGGAAATACTCAAGTAAAGGGTCATCACTAGAGCATAGAATTGAAGATATAAGGCATCATATAGATGTAGAAACAAGGGTTTCAGAAGGTGCTAAAAATATGAGAACACAGCTGGTGAAAGTGCAAGATAAGAAGGCTCTTCAAGAGGTTTGTCACAATCTGTTTGTATATTTTCGATTTTATAAAGTTTGCTTTGACTTTTGCAAGGTGATTGAAAATACTGTTATTGTGTGAATACAGATCTGACCTTTTCTGAGAGCTTTGAATCCCACTGGCCCAAGGCTGTCCTATGATAGATGAATCTGCTTGTTTCATTTGCTGCATACAACATAGATTTTAGCTCCATTTCCTTTCAGCACCATAGAAACTTCATTATTTGGATGGCATGAATGTTTTCATAAGTTTGTTATCCTATTTGTGTTTATTATTTGTTTTATAAAACTTAGCAGCCTGTGTTCCAGACCACTTGAAAAGAAAGATATAAGTGATCTGTGTAACCAAGTGCTGATTCATGTTCAGGTGATGAATTGAATTGGAAAATAATTGATAGGCAGTCTCTTCCACTTCTGATTGGCTGCAATTAAGTCACAGCTCAACGCACAACACAATGGATCTCTTTGTGAATCAGCATTTTTGAAGCAAATGACAGCTGAACGTTATCACTGTCTAGTCTACAGTTGTAAAACGTCAATAGGATTAGCAGGCATTCAAAACTTGTATTCATTGTATTTTAGTGTGAAATTTCTGGAGCTATTCGCACAAGACAGGCTTTCTTTCCCATAACAAAACAAATAGTAATTATGCGAATCCTTCATAACATATGTTTTTCTTCAGATTCTTAGGAAACTTTCTGAACGTGGATCACCGCTTGGTTACACAGACCCCTTACAGTACTTTGCTTTTCAAGTGGTCTGGAACACAGACAAATAGAAATGGGTTCATCTTCAAAAAATTGTACTGGATGAGTTAAAGAAGAAATAATCCTTTATTTGAAGGCTACTGCTCCCTGGATATCCAAGGCAATAACATGGAGAACCATATCTTTTAATGGTGGACATATTCAAATCCATTCTTGCATGAAATCAGTCACTCCACTCTGAAGTTGTAAGGGATTTTCCAAAGAAGTCTCTTCCAGTAGTGGAAAAAAATATTTGCCTTCCTGCGAATCATTGTCATTTATAAAAATCTTCCCTCCATTGTTCTATCAACAACAATTGAATGAATGAACTGCAATATTGTGTCCAGTGTACTAGAAGATAATCCATTAGGAACTGGAAGTAAACTTGATAGCTTCCTTGGACCTGATAAACATTAATGGAAAGAGCATGATTCAGATTTTGCTTTGCGCTTTCATTTTTTCCTTCCTTTATTCCCTCCTTTCCTCTTTATATTTTCAATCTTTGCTTTCTTTTTTATCCTTTCATTCCAATCTTCGTTTTCCCCTTCTTTTTTCTTCAACAAACAACAAGTTTTGTCCACCCTTTATTGTTTCTTCCTTTTCCCCCCCATTCCTCTTTCTCTGTTTCCGCCCTTTATCATCCTTCCTAGCCTGTGGACAGGCCAAAAAAGATTGTACTTCCTTCCAGACAAACAAGCTTCCTGCAAAGATGCTTTGCGGTTTCACACACTTTTCCATCTCTGGTCCCTTCAAGAAAAATCTCCCAAACATGCTAAACATTGCAAACAAATTTTCTGTCATACATCGATGGTGTTATCCCTTTTGGAGGATCAGTACATTCCTGGGCACTTAGAAGTGTTATTCCATGCAATGTCATCCTCCCGAGAGGATAACACATGCTAAAGCATGTGGATGCCTCGATTACCTTTTTTGGCTTGCCTCGTTTTACATCCGTGCCAGTTTGGGATCGATCCAGCTGTTTACACGAGGCTCTGATGGGATCTATCCAAAACTGGATTGCTCTGGCAATCAATCCCAAACTAGTACAGATAGTGGATCGATTACAAGCGATCCCATGTAAATCCGTACCAGTTTGGGATCAGTCCTGTTCTGGATCGATCCAGTTTTCTCTCGTGTAAACAATGTCTTAATTTGAAGGATGCATTGATTACCCATAATTCTTCTCTTTCTATCATTCTTTTCTTGTTGGTAAAGCAAATTAGGTTGACACTTAGGATCTTTTCCATTGGTTGTCTTTTATTTTTAGGCTGAGAAAAGGATATTTGAATCAGGTGAAAAGCTGGACCTGCTGCATTTATCTTTAGAAAAGAGAATGGGAGAGATTTCACCTGAAGCTGCAGAGGCAGGAATATTCAAAGAAAACAACCATGCCATTGCAAAGGAGCAGAAGAACAGACTGCAGAAATCTGCAGCACTCACTGGACAGCTGGAGGTATGTAAATTATATTGTTCAATTAAGGCCCCGTTCACACTGCTCCGTTTTCATATGAAAATGGAGTAAAACTTATCCGTTTTGGCTTTGCGTTCTTATTGCTCCACTGTTAAAATGGAGCTTTCAATTCCTGTACTGAAAATGGGTTAATTTGAAAATGGTGTGTTTTGAAAATGATTTTTTCAATGTGAACACCCAAAACGGAGACATTTGAAAAGCCATCACATTCCTTTTTTAATAGGCTGTTGATTACAATAGGGGAGTAACAACACCGTTTTGCAGGAGCAATATGAACGCCAGTCCTATTCATATCGTATTTCTTTGAAAACGGATCAGTGTGAACTTGAACGGGCAGCGTTTTCATCAACAAAAACGAACGAAACGAGAACGGAGTAATGTGAGCATAGCCTAAGAAACAGATATCTGTAAGAGGCTTTGATGGCTATTTGCTTGCTGAATAACATATTGCTGATTTTCTGATTGCTTGAATTTATGAAGCATTTCCCAGCTTAGTCCTACCTGGTGAGTAACAGAATTCCCGTTTGAGATACCATGGCTCCCTGGAATTAAAGCCGGGTAAACTACACTGCCTTATTGTACATATTGGCAATGAAAGAAGAGATTTTTCATTATCATTGCTATGATATTTAGGGATATTCAGGGAGCAGTAGCCTTTCAAACAGAGATACTTTTTTTACTCACCCGGCACTAGGGTATCGGCGATATTTGTCGGACAGTTAACGTTCGGAGGTCTGAGGAGCCGAAACTTTCCTTCCAAATTGAAAAACAAAATTATCACGTTCAACTTACATCTTTTTGTGTTTTTTTTTCTTAACAGTTTGCAATTTTTTGCATCTTCCTGTGATTTCTGTCGCTCTTCTTTTCCGTTGGGGTTGCTTAGGCCTAAATTCTCGTGTGGCGGTATATTCCGGACGCAAAGTTGATTGTCGATTTGGGGTGCAAACACTACACTTCGTTGGCGATTCTTTTACATGTTATTCGGTTAGCTCTTTAGAGTTGATTTGTGTAGTTTTTATCAGCATTACTCTGCTTTGCTTGCATATCTGACAAGTTGAATATCGTTTACCCGTTTATCGCAAGAAGCAACGTTGACACCAACTTTTCGAATGCACGCAGGAGCACTGTTTGTATATGAGAGATTTACAGTGAGCAGGACTTTATTTCAAAAACTCTAGATATGTAAAAAGATAGAGTAAGAGATGGAGAACATGGAAATAAATTGTATGTTTGCTTTGCGATTAAAGGATTTTGTGAAAAGCGTTTCATTTACTGATTGTCTGGCAAATGCTGCCGTCCAGAATTTACCGCCGATAACCTGTATGGTAAAGAGAATTGTATTATTATCGTAGATAACAGTTATTGGTGCTGACGATCTGTTGGAGCAAATTCCCAACCGAACTCCACGCAGAAACTTTTCAATGACTGGAAGCCCGGACAACAAATTTAGACTAAGTAAGAGAGGATCTACACTTGGATATCATTCCTACAAAGCTGATGAAGCAGTCTCGAGTAAGTGCTTTGTGCTCTTCTTCCTTTCATGTGAATATTTCTTCAGTAAGGCTTCGCCGATCAAAGGGAAAGTAGAAGAGGCAAGCCTGCATCAACGTGGTTTGATAATATTAAGGAATGGATGGGAATGAAATATACTGAAGCTACAAGGATGGCTCAGCAGCATAGGCAGGACCAACCCAACCTGCTGAGAGCAGAACGCTCTTGACGACTACCATGAAGGCATGGCTGAATACAGAAGCATCAGAGTGAGGACCATTGAACAACTAAGCGCAGTTTACGTTCCAAAGCTTTAGATTAGGGTAAAAAAGTGGTTGGAAAAATTCTATGACCTAATACTTTGAATTGAGTGGCTTGAACGAAACTTTAGCTATTTAGCAATGATTCTACCGTTGGACTTTTCAGAAATCTTGACTATTTTTCAAAATTACGGCGTTTTCTATATTTCTGCTCCTTTGGGAATGTGACGTCATCGGATTTGTAAATCTTGGGCCGGCGGGGGGGGGGGGGTGAGGGACTTTTGCTTGATACCAAATTGTAGACATTCATAAACGAACTCTGTCTTGAGATAAAATCCGTGATACCTCAAAATGTTTAGAGAAAGTAAGGTATATGTACATAATTTTGATTGTTTTCAAAGTTCTTTTGGATTCTTATAAAGAGGGGTTCAATCTCATTCTGAAAATAATGAAGATCTGGGAAAAATTCAATGGTAAATTATAGTAAAATAGGTAAACGTTGATGTCATTCAGGTCAAAATAGTAGGTCGTAGAATTTTACACCATCCTATTCAAAGATTTGGATTTTATGCTTTGCGGAATTTATTGCAGAGATTACGAAGTTAGCTGCAGAGACTCTTTGAAGATTAAAATTTCATACTTACGACCAGCATGATAACACAGGATATCGTGTAATGAAGCAGCTACTGTGATTTGATTACAAACTTGCTTTGTGTATAAAATCGCAAAATGTAAATATTCCCTCGAAATCTTAACTTGACAGGTGAACTGAGAGAACGATAGGCTTAAGCTGAATTCATGAAGTAAATACCCACTGCTCTTTAATAATTCCTTTTCTTCGTACGACTTGTGATGGACCGCTACTGAAAAGTACATATTTCAGTTATGCGCTAATTCACTTAAGCCTTTCGGGGACAGTTAGCTGGATGTGATCAAAAGATTGGGTGAAAATCATAACCGTGATTTTGTACTTCTTTTGACAGATGAAATATGTGCTGTGCTAAAGCTTGACAACTCAGACGCTGGACAGACAGGCTGGAAAGCAGGTGGCTCACATTGCTGGAATCAAGCATTCTTTCTAGACCTGGATAAGGTATGACCGATGGAAAAGTTTGTTTCTCGTTCTTGAATAACCTCAACTGATCTTTTCGGGAAATCTCACAGTTCCTTTCATTCATTATTATTTATCACCAATTGCATAAGACGACATGTCGTAATATATATACCTTGTTCACAATGGCGTCAATTCTTTTGAAATGCCTCATTCACCTCGATGGAAATCCCAAAAGCGTGCATTGCTCTCAGCAACGCATGGAATAGTTTTTGCGTGTATTTTCATCAAGACAGGCACGTTGTAGATTTCTTGCTTTGCTGGGATTTGCATCATTCGCCTCGAATTGATGTTAGTTGCGAAGAAGGTCTGTTATTCATTAATTTTTGTTCTGTATTTGAATTGAAAGAGAGGCATTTTACTAGGAAAAACGAATTTCTGTTTTTAAAAACATAGTTCAGACATACATAACGTCATACTGTGTGAGTAAACCGTCTGATAAACAGCTATGTAGCTTGCAAACTTGATGCCATCACATTTGTCCTTTCCACCTTCATCCAAAGTTAGGTTAAAGCAGTCTTAGAAAAGTTCTGTAGTGCACAGTGCTCTGTAGTGATCTAAAAGACACCTCAAAAGAGGGATTACAAGAACAGTGTTTACTTTGAACCCTCAGACGTGAGACATTGGCGGAAATTGGCTTTTTAGTTAAAGTGAATCTACACAGCTTTATCAAATAGCCTCTATGAATAGGCAAAAAACTGTTGATACAGTGATTGTTTCTATAGCTACGTAGTATAACGGCACGTCTCAAATTTTTCAAATACAACAGACTATATTTTGAACTTGGCCTAGGTCAGCTTTAAACCCTTTCGATTCCCGTTGATAACAAATTGTCATTTGTGCTTTGAGTTGATTGAACAGACAAGAACTAACGCTGTGATAGCCTGTAGCAGGCTTCAAGGCAGTTCCCAGATATGGCCTGTTGACAGGCTAACGTTGTACTTATCGGACAACCATGTTGAACTGATGAATTTTCTTCGGATGTTTTAGATGAAGATATGAGTAATCGTCTAGCAACAGCTATTTTCAATGGGATCTGTCCTTGCCATTTTTTAATTATTTATCATAATCGGCTTGTTAACCATATCTAACAGTTTATTGTTCAAAATCTTTGTAAACATTGCACAATATGTTTCTTTTATCTTGTAGTCGAGAGAACTTGAAATTGGCGTATACTATAAAGACTATCGATCTCTTTGTGGCATTGCTTTTCTCAAGCTTGAAGAATTTCTTGATAATCAGAGGCACGAAGTGTGTGTGCCATTAGAACCTACAGGGATGCTGAGAGCGGAGGTATGTTTGTGTTCAAATCCCTTGTTAGCTTCTTGCATAGATCAGCTTGCATCCTTCGTTGATAAATCTTTATCTCCCCTCCCTTGAAGGGGCTCCGTCTTAGCATAGGACTCAAATCTTTCAAATCTTTAAAAATGTGGGTGTAAAATTCTACCACAGTTTTCTTTGAATTTCATGCCTGGTTAGGAACTTAGGGCTCTTTGCAGTAAATCTACCTTCGCAACTTTTTAATATCTTGATTATTTTCAAAGTGGTGACATTTTGATTATTACTGAAAAAATTCATGGAAAATTTTGAAAAAAATTATTGTAATCGTAGATACTAAATCAGTAGAGAAAATTATAACAATCTTCAAGAAAAAACAAAGTTTATAAGCTCTACAATATAGTGGCAAGCGGAAATCTCTTTGGTTTAGAATTAAGAAATGTGATGATGTCACAGCCTGTTTACCTTCCAATTTTACAATACAGATTTACTAGTTACACTACTTACAGAATACTTAACGACACTACGAGGACGATACCACTGGTTGCAAAATACTGTGACAACTCCGTGGCATCACAAGACACTAAGACGACCTACATATGAATTACCAAAGGAAGAAACAAGACATGAGAAAAACACGAAGCAAAGAACGCTGCATTCTGTCTCAAATTAGTTATCAGGTGAAAATGTCCGCAAATAACAACAGACAAGATTTCTGCTGCAGTTATGAGTAATTTAGCGTTATCACATATCTTGTTTTATTCCCATGAAAAGTTACAATGAAATGTTACTAAATTCTCTACTTACAAAATTACACTACTAATGACTCTGTTTACAAAATTACTTTACTACTAGTTAACCACTAGTGCGGTACCGCAAGGAGCAGAAACCTGTGTCTTCCCTGCAGCCATGGCATAAAAGGTAAAAACTACTATTGTTGAAACAAGACAAAAGAAAGAAAACAGTACAATTATCACAGATCTCACCTCCTTTATAATTGAGACAGACTATACATATGATGGTTGGCTAACTAATTTTGGCACAGCCTGATTTATACAAATGCCGCCAGTTTGAAATGAATAAAGATATAAAAAAATTTCCACGGCAGGTTTACAACAGTGTATCATAAGTTCCTTTCAAGCAATTTAATTCAAAGAAAAGTAAAATAGAATGTTAGACCACCCTCTTTAGATAGTTGAGCCCAATGCTCTCCGTCACCTTACTTCCGTCGAGACTATGATTTTGCATTTTCTGAAAATGAAAGCGTTATTTTGGGGATAAATCTTATCACTTTACAGAGGAACAAACCAAACCAAACGTTCATATCTTTTTCGATTGCTCGGATATTGGATTTTAAATGGTCATATTTTCGATTGCTTGGGTTGTGAAGCCACCACTCAAACTGCAAATAACATTTGGACACGTGCTTAAAACAACAGTGTTAACCGATTTGTGTACATTTTTGTGACTGAACCTATGCATATACAACAAAGGACTTTAGAATATAGTACATGCTGTTTCACATTTCGCCTTTGCTTCTTCGATTCATCAAGCTGTTTTGGAGGCTCATAGGCTCATTTCAGATCTTCGTATTTTCCTGTGTAATACATCTGATCTTTGCCAAAGTGTGCAAGGAATTTTGAATGACACACCCGTTGCTTCTCGGATGCCAGCATATTTTAATGTGGTTTGAAAAGATTGAACGATGTGCTTGAGAGCTTCTGTCACCATTTTTCAAAATTCTTCGCATTTTACGAAATGTTGAAAAAAAGTCGCTCGACCCAGACACCGTGCGAGAGTAGCTAACAAGCCTATTACAGATCTTTTGGGCTTCCGCTACTAGTTGTCTCCCACGATATAGTACATCAATTAATCGGAACTGAATGTTTGCATTAGTCAGTCTATCATGAAAATTCATTTTCCACGCATTACATGCCCCCGTCGTTAATTAAATTCACATTATCGAAGATACTAGGAGCTGTTCTGTCAAACGGGTGGGTCGCTAGCTAGATGTACCAGTTGCACAAGAGCAGGTCAAACACTTTCCAGACAATCGTTAGCTTTCATTGCTCGCTAGCTGCTTATAGGCAGGCAACATAAAAACAATGGCGGCTTATTCACTCCTCTGACTCAGGTCAATACATGCATAATTAATAAAGAGGAAATATTCACATCTTTGTCTTTGAATCAAAATGAAATTAGGCTTATAGTAGAATAGTGTAAAATTCAAATGTTTCAATGGGTTTCTTGGAATGTAACAGTGTTGCGTTGTGCTGAGTGACCTATTTGGAAGAAGCATTTTGTGGCAGAAAAAAGAGTTTGTTTTGCAAGAGGAGTCAATGGAAAATGAAATGACACGAAGCTGGAAGATCAATTTTAATTGAGACGATGATGTTTTGGAAAACGAGTATATGAATTTTTCAAGTTTGGTATCACATGGAATAGTAGTGCATTAGATGGTGGAAATAATTTATCCTAATTGAACAGGAGACTGAAACTTCACCCCACTGTTGGATAGAGTGCTTTAGTCCCGTATCGTCCGGCATATGCTGTGCATTTGTCTATAGTTATCCAACGGATTAGTTATGTCGAATTTCGACTTCAGTGCTGCTTAGATCTTTGAGTGCTATGCTTTGGAAGTTTTGCAAAGCGAATTAAGCAGTGCCTTGTTTCGTTTTTAAACCAGACAAATTCAATACAGCTAACTGGAACTATAATTGGAATACGATTAGAAGGAAGCAAACACTTAATAACTCAACAGAAGCTCATTTCGGAGATCCTCCAATGCGTTGATTGGATAGATAAACGGCGTTAAAACAGGAACATGACTAAAGTTGTGCTCACCGAGATTTGTGAAGCTGTTGTTTAGCCTTTTACTAGGATGTTATTCCATTTTGACAGATCGCCCTATTCACAGCAGTAGATCACACCTCAGCCATTGAGTGCGCATTTAACTGCGTGGTATCTTGCTTCAACTAGTTTAGTCATCTGTCGAGATTAAGTTAATCTTACACAATCCAGATTAAGATTATCTTTATGAATGAAGTGATCATGGCAGGAACGGTGAAGCGAAAGAGTTTGAATCGAGACAAAACAAATGCTGCTGCGAGTTCTCAAAGATCTGACAGTGTAAGCAAACCACCGCCGTTTAGATTTGGGAAATTGTCTTACAATGAAGCAAGGCTTTTATCGCTAGAAAGAAAATCTCGCACGAAGCTGGTTAATCCCAGTGAAGGAAACGAGTTGAGCATTCGTGGTACAAAGCAACCACGTGGATTGATCAATACAAAACTAAGGAGTTTTCAAGATGACACAAAAAGGGCAGTAAACGGTAATGCGAAGGAGTTATTGAGGAAAGATTTTAATGACGTTGCTTCCATTAAAGAATCGAAATCGAGGGCTATTCAAAATGGGGGCTTTTGTAAGGCGGATAGTAATAGACCGGCTAATTATCTTTCTGATTATGATAATGATGGGCAGCTTATGGAGAAATCTGTTGCGACATCAATTTCTGCGAAAACCCATGAAACTTTTATCAGAGTTCCAAATGAGAGACAGGGGTTAGAGAAAAGGCCTAGACAGGGTCCTTTACGGGACTCAAACACGCGTAACTTTCCAAATAAGGATCAAGGATACATTGAAAGGATTTCGACAAATAGTGGGATCAACGCTACCAATGAAATGACTCAAGATTTCGTAACTTGCAAAGCATTGGATGATGGTGCAAGCGAAAGGGCCACAAACAATGCGGAAACTAAAGGGCCTACTTTGAAAGATTCCTTTGATATGAAATCTTCGAATCAGGAAACAGGAGCACAAACTGTAGCTCAGGATCGTTTGCAAATGAAGCAAAGAAAGGAGACTCGAAGTTCGCTTGTAAAGCAGAAATCGAAACGAATTCCAACGCGACATATCAAATACGTATCTGAACTGGACGAAAAAGTGAGAAATAAGTATAGGAAAAAGCAGGCTTTTAAACCAGGCACTGACGATAACAAGACGAACGCTGCAAGTTCCACTGGAAAGGAAAACAAAGATGCGGTTGGCTGTAAAGAACCTTCAAACTGTCGTGGATTTTCGAATGGTGCGTGTCAAAAAAATACTACGCATGGACCTAGCCGAAAGCCTGTTTTAGCTTGTAGTAGCTCAAAGGTACAAAGAGAGGGAAAGTCGGAAAAATCTTGTCTCAATGTGAGCAAGACTTCGGATAGAATCGAATATCATCCCTCTAAACAAACGATGAACGGGCATGGAGGACGGGTGAAATCAGCGCCGGTCACTAGGACAGCATGTCGAAATGTTGAGTCATTTTTGGTTCGAAACGGTTTGATACCAAAGTCTAGCGGAAAGCCAGAAGAAAGCAAGAATAGCACTAAAGTGTCAAGAAAGAAAAGTATACGACTCATTTTGTCAAGAAGTAGAGCAAAGTCGATGCGAAAGAAAAGAATTGCAAACGGTGTAGCGAAACAAAAGAAAGATGTTTCATCCAATCAGAATGATGTTGATGTTGTATCAAATAGTGCTGCTCAAGTGACTCAACACAATGGACACATTACAAACGGGTATCATCCGAAGGGTCGTTTGATGAATGGGCACGTTGCGAATGGGCATATTGCAAGTAGGCATGCTTCAAACGGGCACTTTCTAAATGGGCATATTCCGAACGGACCGTTTCCAAATGGGCACATTCAAAATGGCCACGTCACAAATGGGAGTTACAAGGTTTGTGCTTATCATGTTTTACTTATACAGAATGATATGCCTCTTTGTTTCCGTTTAGGCCAATTTCTTGTGCATATCGTTGAGGTTTCTCCGCTTGACTGATGACACCGTTGCGGGCTACTTTTGTACGCCCATTTCGAAATCGAAGTTGTTTCAATGATGGGTAACGTAATGAACGTAAGCCCTATCCTTTGCGATACACTGTTTGTGATTTCTAGTACGGAGAGAGAACTTGCTAAACTCCTTCCTATTGTCAATGGCAAGAAGAAAAAAGGGAGTGTTGAAAATAGCGAAGATTGGGAACTCGAAGTTAGAATGAGGTTTCGGGGCAAGCAACATTGAAGCACTAAGTTAATTTGATTTATTAGAAGAACGATAAGATGCCAGAAACTGATGTGAAAGAGTCGTAATTACTTCTGGTATTTGATGACAGATACAAGCGAATTATCCTTGCACAACTGTGTGTCTTGTGCCCGCAGCTGCAAGTATATTTGCTCTCGTGAAATTGCTTGTAGTTCATACTTAGTGACATAGAATTTCTGCCTTTTTCAAGTACATTCGCGTTTGATACAGTAACCATTCATTATTAATAGGCCATAAGTTTCCACACACGATTCAGTCTTCCCAGAATAGCCTTTCCGATTCAGCTGAGAAGATAGCGGTTACGATCCGGCTGTGCTGTTAGCCACCAGGCCCTTTGTTTATTGCGGATCTTATCGTTATCTAGGAGATCGGTAACCACATCGTTTATCCCGAAAGAAGGTTATCGCTATATGCTATTATTGTAAGGCTAGAGACCTCGAAGGTCTTTTCCGTAATATCTTCCGCAGTGGGAAAGAATGCCGTTAGGCCTGCTTCGCACAGAGGTAACAGCTCGTTAGATATGTGTTAGGAATGCCTTGGAAGAAAAGCATTGAACATTTTTGCTCGCGGAACGTTATGACGCGAAGCTATGAGATAGGTATGGTAGGTATGGGAACGTTTTCTGTAGAAAATTTATCTCAAGGACCCATACTGCGTTGCAAAACTTCAAGCGTTTTTTGCTGCTCACCAAATCAGGTTTGTGCGTCGTAGGATGAATTCACACTCGAAGGGTCTTCCGTGGTGCTGCCTAAATATCGATGGTATTCAGATTTTAGTTGCATTCAGTCGAAAGGCACGGCTATTGATTATCATCCTGTTAGTATGCTGGGTACTGTTATTTAGAAAGCGGGTGCATTTATTGATGTATATGTTTCCGGAAGTGCGTTCGTTGTATACTCATAATTCCCTGAATTGTAGTAGCAGGTAAGAGTGAAAGACCAACGAGGGTCGCAAGCAGGTACATGATCTGCTCGAGATTTTCATAGTAAACCAATTGTTGTGCAGTTTAAAATTGCGATGGTGCTCATTCTTACAAAAGTAATCATTGTCAACTTGAGAGGAACTTGAGAGATGTTCTTGGATAATTCGTGTCTAGATCTGCCTTTAAGGATTCTCGCGAAGCTACAAAATGTAAGAGTTATTGCCAACACTTTTGGCTTTATCTACGTTCATTGATGGTCGACAAGTAGCCACGTGATCTAGGTGGTATCTTATTGGGCCTAAGTTGTATGGGCTTAAACTGGAGGGAGGGCTGTCGTACTGCTATGAGAAAAGACGCATTGAATAGATCGGTCGTAAATAATTAGCGATTTTTCGACTGAGTTTATCTCTAGTGGGTCGAAATGATTTTAATGCTTGTATCGCTGTTGAAATCTTGTTGAATGTTAATTCAACTAGGGATGCACCTTGCTCCTTTTCAAGTCCTTGATCCTTTGTCGTGCTACGACTTTGTTGTTGTTGTAAATTTTGATTTATGGTTTGTATATAATTTGCTGTGCTGTGCTGTGCTGTGCCCATTTATTCAGTGTTAAGATCATGATAGTGTGTACTAAGTACCTTGCAAGTTGAAAACTACAATGTTTTTATGTTTTGCACAGACTTGATTCAGTATCATAATTTCATTTAACATAATTTCATAGGAGAGCATTTTAGTACATTAGAGCATTGAATGTACGTTTCTCTTGCCCCTACAGAGTACTGATAGGCTAGCGAATTTGTAAATTATGTTGTTATTTAATGAACCATATTTTCATTTCTTGCTCGTTTTCAGGAGGACTTTTTCCTTGATAGTCTGTTAACATAGTTGTCGGTAACTTAGTTATTCTCGTTTGCAGTGTATCGTTAATTCCATTATCCAAGACAACTGTTCGAATCATTCATATTAGAACTGCTGCAAAGTTTCAACAAGAATAGATTTCTTACTCTGTTGACCTCAACACAGTGATCCCTCTTGGGCTCTTGATGTATTCAAATCCTTTTTGGATATTGTTAGTGTTTTAAAAATAGATAGTTCAGTCATATTCGTTTCAAAACTCAAGTGCCCAGCTTGCAGCCAGGATTCGGGAAGTTTCGGATCCTGCCCAGTGCAGACGATTCAAATAGTGTTCTTACTTCATTTTTAAATGTTCAATATGCATTTCTGTTGTAATATTTGTCTGCTGTTTGTTAGATCGCTCTTAGCACTACCTATCTTTAGCCTGTCAGAGTGAGTGATTGATGTTGTGCATATTTTGAAGTGAACTTTCATTTTTGTAGGCGACATTCTACAACCCAATGGTTAATCGAAGGCCGAAACTTCAACGACAGAAACAGCTGTTCCCCAAAGCAAAAGGTTTGTAGCTTTTTATTACTACTTAGTATGATAGTCTCTCTCAAATTTGAAAATGCCCCGCCTGCAAGTAGCAACATCTAAAGTTTTTTTTGAATGATTTTGCGTTATTGCAAATCTCATGTGACATCTAATACTGCATTCACACTGACACAGTTAAACGAGCTTCATCTGATCCAGTTTAAATTTCAACCAATCAAATGACTGGATTTGTTGGATTGACCAATCAGAAGGCCTTATTCGAAAACCTGGTTTAGTTTAGGCCGATTTTACTTGCAGTGTGAATGGGGCATAATTTGAGACAGACTTTTGAATGAGTTTTAAAGCCCTTCTCAGCATGCTCATCAAGGCAGCCGGAGATAGGTCGAAAGATTTGGAACAAAACTCGTCTTTATTTAAAGATCGTTTCAGATTAATCAGATTCCTTTATTTCATTGTGTTTTGATGTCACCATCTCAGCAAAATCATAACTGCACCACAACACTTGAGAATATGACTTGGAAATTTTGTGATTGTCAATGGCTCTTCCAGTCAGATTCTACTAAACCTCACCCAAATTGCCCTCTGCTCTGGAATGCTTGTATTTGTAATTTATAGCGGAAACTCGATATCTTTGTATCGTTTTCTGCTATGATTGGCACAGTTGAATTGAATTGTAATACTTGTAGATTTTTAGATTTGATAGGAAAAAGATCTTTGCAGTTTAGCTTGAAAACTTCTGGCTAGAAATTTCTTCCAGTATTGCAGAGAAGTTCCTGTAAATTTCTGGATTGTTTTTGAATCCTGTTATCAGTTTTATCCTTCGCTGGATAATGAAAGTGTTAACTGCGTCTGAAAAATTATAATGCGATTTTGTCATGAATCCATGTGTTTGTATCATTTTCAGGAAAACACTTCTTACGAGCTGGGCAGATGAATACAAACATTGCAACATGGGCAAGATTACTGAAACGAGCAGCACCCCCAACTTGTGCAACGACAACGTTCAGTCCGAATAGCACTTTAAATACGAATTCAGCGATCGATACGACGTAAGTGAAGTTTTTATCTTTAGCGAAAATTTGATAAATGCTCAACATTTCATGATCGAGGGTATGTACGCAAGGGTTAGCGAAGCAGACACTCTTTACGTTTGCATAAAGAAGAGTAGCAGTTATCGAGCACCTGCGTATGACAATGTCGCAAGTCAGCTTGGGTTCTTATACAATGAATACAATGGATTAGTCCTCATAGAATGGTAGTCTCATCGAACAGTTTCAGCATGTAGTTTTTTAATCTACTAGATTCATATACGCGGGTGTTTGCTGTATTTAATATGATTATTGTCTATATTTGATCGTAGCCTCTCTATTTTCCTTTGCACGTTACCTTTAAAAGACCCATTGCTAACATGATCCTTAATGACGCCAAAGTCGACTTTCGTATTGTCTGAAAGTACTGTTTGGCCTAAATTCCCTTTGTCTTGCTTTTCATTCTGCGCACGAAGGATCATGCTTATAAATGGGTCTTTAACGTGCTGTATACATGGAAGAGAGCGTGCCCTCCTAGAGAGGCTAGCCCTCTTTGCCGAGATCTCACCTTCAGGTCTAATCCTTCACAAAATTCTTTTTCGTTTATATGAGACGAGGGCTTGCCCGCCAAAGTGAGGTCTCGCTATTCAGTGCCCGAGATCTCGCCCAGGAGGGCTTTAAATTCCCATGTAAACGCAATGAAGAGGGCTAACCCTCCTAGGCGGGCTGGCGGAAACAGAAGAAGCAACGTAGAACAATAGGATTAGAATCGTCGGTGCCAACATGTCTAGCCCTCGGAGAAGGGCTAGCTCTCCATGTAAACGCTGAATATAATCCAGTCCTCTTAGGAAGGCTAGCCCTCCTCATATAGACAGCACCTAAGTGTATTCCTCAAGAAAGCTATGGAAATGAATTAACAATGAATTAATCAATGTATGTTAACTTACTTTAACCAAGAAAGGGGGTATCATTAGTACTGTGAGCATCATAACCATTTTGTTTAAAGTTGACAACTTGCATAGCTATTAAAAAGCCAACAAATTAATCACAAAATTATAGAAGGATTTTTTGTGGTAAAATTAGTCAATACATGATTGCAAAATCAGGTTGAATCTGTGTTGTTAGAAACAAGGCGTGTCGAACTATAATTATCCGAGCTGAGGACAAAAGTCTGGAGTTGCAATTTTCGTTTTTCAAAAAATAAGATTTGCAAAGATCTTTCAATTGCCATTGATCAAAAGTTAGACTTTGCTACTCCTTTATAATTTTTTCTTCTGTTTCTTAACTTATATACCAATTTGAATGGACTTTGTCGTATTATTTTCATGTAATTTGTGAGTAAAGCTGCTTACTACGTAGAGAACTAACCCAGATGCTTTCAACTAAAGATGCGAGATAAGGGCTATCATCCTCATATAAAGTAACTTAGCAAATGCAGCTTAAACTTGTTAGCCCTAGTGCGTTATTGTGTTGTCATAATTTTTAAGAATGAACTAAGGAAGCGCTTATAAAGGTGGGATTTTGGAAAGATATCTGTAAAGTAGTTCTATCCTTTAATTACTTTAATAAGCGATCTTGACAATTTACTTATCATTACATAAAAGAAAACATGGCCTGTCAAGATTGTGAAATCTCGCTCTCAATTTGGAATTTTGCCGGCTTCACTATGAATTCATTTCCCACTATTTGTGTTCAAATTCACAGGACAAGAGAAGTTACACTTACAAGCTCGATACCACGAAGTTCTGAATCGGAATCGTTCGGATCTGGTTCATTTTCACCGAAATCAATTCGAAAATCGTTACAAGTCGACGAAAATCAAGAAAACAAATCAGCTAATACATCGCCTCTTCCTGATCAACGACCGAATTCATTAGAGATCCAGGTAAAAATGTTTGCCTAATTCAGAAGTTTAAAGGATGAACAAAATAGGTTCTAACATAGCATCGAGTTCGAATCTCTGCAAGAATTTATTATGAAGTATTGTTGCCGCATTCTTCAAATTGAATTAATCGAAGGGAACTTTATGTAATTTGCCATAGTACCATAGAGAGCATTTTTGATTTCGTGATTATTTCTAGAATTACAACCTTTTTAAACTTTATGAAAGGATGTACAAGAGGAGGTATCCAAAAGTTTGACAGAAATCAAAAGCTCAATAAATTCTAAACTGATGAAGGAAATCAGTATGAACAACACTATAAATGCTCAATTTTTTGAAAGTCTACAAGATAATAAATAGGGAGCAATATGATAGTTTGTAGTTTGCATGGTTTACGATTTAGCTCTTTGATGACATTACAACTTCATAACCAGAGGGAATTTTATAAATTTTGTACTTGACAGAGCAGAATTCGCGTGAAATGACGTCATCAAGCAATTTGAGATAAGGATTTGCTTGCATACATTTAGCTTTTGAAATAATAAAGCAAGAGTTTAAGGCCCCAGGAGCAAAATATCAAGTGTTGTCTAATTTTGGGATCTGTTGCAGGGAGCTAAGGTGTCTCAAAGTTACGAGTTTTTGCTCATGCGTGCGCAGTGTTTGCTCTGTTGCTGTAATTCTGAAAATAATAGTGATATCAAAAATGCCTTTTTGCGGATTACGGAAAATTACATAACATTTCCTTCGATCAATTAAGTTGAAAGATTGGAGCAATAACATTCACACATTCCATTTTAAAGGCGCAGGGTCACGTAACCGTAAACAAACCTGTTATCTCTATCATCTATATTATTACCCAAACGTGGCCATTGTGTTTCGCTCAGATTTTGGTGGATGGGGTGAATCCACAATAAAGTTACTTCTAAAAATCCACCAATATCTCTGCAATCCTACAACGTATGGGTGTTTGGTTTATTTCTCTAGAAAATTCAAGAGTCCATCTTCAAATTAACACCTATATTTTGAGAAAAGTAGTGGAAAATCTCTGTGATTTGGACAATCAAAAATCCTGAAAAATCATCGTTTCGAAAGAAGTTTGTTTACATTACGTGACCCTGCCCCTTTAAATTCTTGCAAAGGTTCGAGCACTGTTTTTTAACATATCCCTTATTTTATGGCATTTCCATATGTAACTGAGTCAAGCAATTCTTTTGATTATACGTGTAAATGCAAGTTAATCATTACTTTTGGAAATCCATTCGTCATTGACGGTCGCAGAAACAACGTAAGCTAGTACTTTACTAAATCACGCAATTTCCTGGTAACTGTAAATTAGAAATTTTTGTGTAAGGTAAAAAGAAAATCGTTACCGAAACCATAACAAGGAATTGTCTACTTTTTGAGAAACCCTCATGCGAAACACGTTAACCCTAATTCTCAAATTCAAGGTGCAACATGCAAAAGAAATTATTTACAGACTTAGGACACAGATTTACATCATCAGTCACGTTTTCCGTCAGTCGTTTCTTAGACATAACGCGGTGTATCAAGTTACACCAATCAGGCCTCTTCTTTGCCAAGACTGATATATCCTTCTCCGGCACCTTCGAGTATTTTAGGCAGACTCCTGCATTATTTTGATTTTCCATAACAAATCTCTTTTCACCATGTCTAACTTTTAGCCATTTTCATTTCTACGATCATCTTTTATTTCCATCTTCTGTTCTATCCTGTAAATTCCTGCACGCCAATGAGAACGTCTATTTATGTATTTTTCTAATTTCTTTCTATAGATTTCGAAAACCCGAGCGTCACCGACTCCTGCTAACCAAAATAGTCAACCCCCAGAGACACCAACACTGCTTCCCCCACCTGTACCTGCCCATGCGAATAAAAAACAAACTTCGTCACCGAAAGCAAATCGACGGTTGAAAGTTGATGAAATGAAGAGGGACAAGTAAGTTTATGTTCTTGATTTTGGAACACATTGGTTTGTTTTAACCTATGAATGGTTGAACCCTTTGTTAGAGAACATAGAAGCTCAGGCAAGCCAAAAAGATGCATGTTGGATTAATATAGAACTCCCACTTTTCCATTCTGGATGTTTCCCCCACAGTTTGTTCTTGTGCCATTTTTAGACGTTATCTGGTGTTGATTCCAACCAGACTTCTATCTAGCTTTTCCAACGTTTTGCTAGTCCAGAGCACCAATTTTGCAATTTGTCCAAGACAGCCACACTCAAAGATACAAATATGCCAACGAAGTCAGAAAAATTGTCGGAGATTACATTTCTAATGGATTTGCCTGTGATCGAACCAATCTCAAATTAGATGTCTATTTAAGATCCCGAGGGGGAAGGGGGTAAGTACCATATATGCTGGTACGGGATGTGCCATTTTTTAGGGTGCCTTTTTTCGAGCAGAAAATAAATTGCGGGTATCATTTTTGGTAAAATCACAAGTAGTCATAAATTTTGGGCTGTCATTTTAGAAAAATAACTCTTTAGGATATTGATTTTGATCAAATTTCACTTACTTGGTTAAAATTTTGGATAGATGTCACAATTTTAGGGTGTACATTTTCAATGACCTGTAAATTTTGGGATATCGTTTTCGCGAAAATTCATAAATTTTAGGATGTGATTTTAGACGTCAAGTGGCACACCCCGGTCACCCGCCTATTGAAGTTACCCTCCCAGGTTGAAAATCGCTCTTGTAAAGTTCATCTATTGTTCTCATTCGCGAGCTTTTTCACATGACATCAGATTTGAGATGAACTTTCGTTCTAGTCTTGTTTTGAAGTTATTGGCTGCTGTCACACTAGAGCTAATCCTGTTATAATCTGAATTTTTTCACTTCCTTAGAATTTAACTTTGACGTCAGAAAGTACGGCATTATAGCGATACAAAGACTCCCGGTCACATTGTGCCCGTCCCGTCTTTTGCAAAGCTACCTTTGCTGTGGCTATTTTTTTGGCGTGAAAGTAATCGTCACGTGATTACCTTAGTAGATCATGATTGGTTAATTTTGCTTAAACAACGCTGTAATTTAGATCGGCACCTTGCTTATCCCGTTGTTTTGGATACTAACGTTTTCAAAGATTCTTGCCCCAAGTAACGAAACGTTGTAACTGCGTTGTATGTGAACAGGAATAGCGGTCAAACTCAACAGCGTTGTAATCTCGGTATTTCGAATTGAAACAACGGGATAAAACACCTGGTGTGACCGCAGCCATTATTTGATCCTATTATGAATATTTTGCAAACTGGCATTGGTGAAGCTGTAATAAGGATTTTCTGTTGATAATTGTGTGATTTCTTGTCAGATAAGAAGTTTATTTGTTTCTCTTATTCCAGACGAAAAAGTAAAAGTCAGATGTCCATGAGTGACTTCAGATGTATCAGCGTGCTGGGTAGAGGCCATTTTGGAAAGGTATTGGAAGATTTCTTTTAATTGTGATCACACTTTGGCATGAAATAAATCTTACAAGTACCTTCTCATTTTAAAACAGTGAATCATGTCTTTTAAAGCTTTTTCGGGGTTAACTTTGCACAGAAAGGAGTGGCTGTATTTGGGAAAGCTACTTTTGAACAAGAATAATGATGATAATAAGAGAAATAACAATACAGGGTAATTCATGTCAGAACTACAAATACTGTTATCAAAAAGGGCCCTGTTTATAAATTAAAGAGGTGCAAAATCATCTATTTTCTATTTCTATTTTATCTTTTTTACCCATGGTAGCCCCTCAGTCGAGGACTGATTTACAGGGGGCCATGCTAAAATACGCAAAAAAATATTCAATTAAATTAACGTAACAAAATAAAACTAATCGATAACATAAGTGCAATCGTTAAAAGAAGTTTAACATCAATGTACTATGTAATAATCATAGAATGCCCCGAGATGTTTGTCATTAAAAATCCTGTAGTTAGGTAAATAGCTATAATCCCTGCAGATTTTCTTTAATTCGATGCTTGGACGGCGTGTCATCAGGGTTAAAAACATTTTTCATCCTGTGAGCAAGACAAGCACCTTTGTTTCTTTTTGCACACTTTCTTCGTCTTTCCCAATATACCACCCCTCTCTACCCCTTCTCCTTTCTGTCCTTCTTCCTTTTCCCTTCCTTTTCTTCCTCCCTTCCTTTCTTTCTCTTCTTTCCCCCTTCCTTTCATTTCTTTTTCCTTTTTCCTTCTTCCTTCCTGGGAAATTTGAGCACTTCAGCTAACTTCCTGGTAGCGCTGCTACCACGCTACTTCGTTTTTTACCCTGATTGTCATATTGACATTGTCAAAAAGCCTGATAGCGAGGGCTTCAACTCGGAGCTATTCCTCCTCTTCTTTAGCATTCAAGTGTGTGATTATTCCCTACATTTAAAGAGAGACGTGACACATTTGTAGGGGAAGCATCAGAACCAGTTGAGGAAAAGGATGAACCTGTAGCGCAGTGTTAGGCCTAGGTCAAACGTCGAGCCCGTCATGTGCCGAACCTAATGCAGTTAGGTTCGACTCTGGCACGGCTGTGGAGCGACTTTGAATCAAACGTCGAACTTAATAGGTCGTGCCAAATGCAAAATAGGTTAAAATGTATGATGTCATATGTAACCTAGCAACAAAATTTGTTAAGCAAGATTTGCGGTTGTTATCCTTTATTCTAAAGACAAAACAGAACAAACAAAAATTAGACTTTTGATTGTGCAGACAATATTACCGTGAAAGGTAAACATGACAGATTTAGGCTACAAGGCCAAGCAAAACAAATCCAGATACTTCTCCAGGGATATCATACAATGTTTCATCAAGTTCCCAAATGAAAAGAAACCCTTCCTAATATACCCTAACAAGCTCTAAAATTTGTTCAGTAATCATAATGCTGCAGTCTGGCCCGCAAGCTGGGGTTCCGTGGCGATCAGAAAACGTTTTAAACATGGCAAGCGTTTTAGTTTGCACAAACAGTCATAGATATCACAAACAGTCTTCAGTTTCTTCAAACCGCCAACCATTTTATCGTGACACGAAGCCATTGATTTCATGATCAGCTCACGATCAGTTTCCTCCAACCTCCATCGCGACACAACGTTTTGAAATATTGTTTCACGTTTCACGATCAACTTTCAACGGGTATTCCCTAATTCGGACCTCAGCGCATGCCCCGCCTCGCTTTGAGACAGAAAATTGGGACGAATAATTTATGCATTTGGTTCGGCACATGAGCAGCGCGGCGTTTGATTTGACGTCGTGCCACAGTCGTGCTACTCGACTGGATCAGTCGAGCCAATTGATTTGGGTCGACCCAAATGTTTTTTCATGTGCCTAATCAAATCAAATGTCGTGCCCCTCATGTGCTTAATTCATGTATTTGGTTCGGCACATGACAGGCTCGACGTTTGACCTAGGTCTTATTGTTGCAAAATAATTAAATGCATCATTAGAAAGAAGTACCAGAACAGCACCAGTCCTCATCAATACTCATAAAACTAGCTGTTAACTTTGTTAAGGGAATTGCTGCTTCTGCTTTAGTGGCTGTGCTTTTTGAAAAGACCGAGAAGACACGTCAACAGCTGTTTGTATGCTGGAAATTCACGGCTTGCTGTTTGTAATGGGGTGAAATAAACGCAATAAAGTTATTCGAGTTTCAGGGATGCCAGCACGTGTCCAGATGGTGGCTGGGGAGCGTTGTAGTTGACATGTGACCATGATCCATTACGGGACACATTTTGTAGCAGTTTGAAATTTATGTCCGTAGCGAGCCATGTTAACTTAGTGTTTTTTGTGCTGTGAACTTATTTTTACTTGGTTTTCAGCCACCTTTCACTGTTTCGCAATTTTTCAAATTTTCAGTAGTAGGCCACCTTAAGTACAGATCCACCTTAATCGTAATGTGCACTTAGGATGGCTCACTATTGAAAATGTCAAATTACTGAACAGTGAAAGTAAGTAAACAAAGTTCAGAACAAGAAAAATAAGTTAAGATGGCTCGCTACCGATATAAATTTCAAGCTACTGCACAATGGGCGTCCTATCGTTCAAATCTTATATTATAGAATCAATTTTCACGCTTCTCTTGCTCTGAAACAAAAAAAAGCTACCCGCAGGCTGCACTGAGACGATGTGCACAGAAATACTCGATGAAAGTTTCAAGGCATTGAACCGTTAACAAAACAGTGTCAGTATATGCTATTAACAAATTAGCAGCTACTTGATGAACGAAACAGTGCAAAATTTATTGTTACATGGCTGGTGGAGAAATGCTTGCAAAAAAATCAACTCCCCTCCAATAACGTTTTCCCAAATAATCCATTGCCCTGGCATTCTTACTTGGAAAGTATTTAACCCAAAGTATATAACCCATATCACAGAAGTAAACACGGCGAGTAAATATCGTAACATTTGGTCGTTACAAACGAATCTGAGCTGCAAATTATCACAATTTTGTATAAATCTTTCTCAGCAATCCCTGTCCTGGATGACTGGATGATTGGAATTTTGTCATCAAGCTGAACAATTTAAAGTTGCAAAACAACAGAACACCTGGAGCTCGCAAAAGTTTCCTGCATGTACTGTAAAGCTCTATTTAGTCCTTGTTGCCTCCTTCGTCTCTTTGTTAACCTCCTCCCCCTAACCTTCATTTGTTATCAGCAGTTACCAACAATTTTCCATCTACTTTGCAGAACAGATTTGATATCAACTTTGATTTGTTTGGACAAAACTGTGCTGAATTTGCGTACTGTACTGGACTCGTAAAATTGTATGTTAACCTTACGAAAATATAAACAGCTAGCATTAAATTTCATGTCACTTCATTCTAGATATAAGCCCCCTTCCTGGGAATTTGTTCTTTTCCAAGCTTTTGAAATTAAACAGGCCTCACTGGGAGCTAAATGAGCTAAATAGAGCTTTTGCAGTACAAATATTTTTTTATAAGAAACTAAGAATTTGGGCCAGTACTGAAGTTTCTTAAAATTATCATGGGTGCCTCAATGGGCGTTTCTAATGCATTTGCTTTTGTTGCCACATGTGGCAATACCACAATGGGTTTAGATATTTCATTTTGTGCCTCAAAGGGCAAGTCACTGTTGTTATCTTCATTTGATCTTGCAAAATGCACGGTTGTTGGCAATTGCTCAACTGACAAAGTTGGGGCATCAGGAATGAATCCTCTTTGTAGTGCATTCAAGAACTGGGAGTCACCCATGTCAAGAATTTCATCTAATGTCTCAGCCTGCCAATGTGTTGCTGACATTGCATGCTGGCTGTAGGCAAGTGATGTTAGTGCCATAAAAGCACACTGTCTTCCACGTGATTCTTCACTGAAACATGCATCCCCTTGGTGTTGGTTTCCTATTGCAACTAATATTGGCAATTCCAAAACTGAATTTTCAGAGTGGCTGTTACTTGATGTAACTGTTGGTCCAGGGTTCAATTCAACATCTCCTGCCAAGAACAAAAGAAAAAGCAAGGAAAAACTTGAAACACTATTGTAGGTATCATTCGACTTGTTACGACAACTCCTTGCAATTTTCCTTCTGAATTTTGAGGACTGGTTTTTTATCCATCTCCTGCCAGTGGCAAGCAATGCTTGCTGCCGTTTGTTGGTGAAAGCGCAAGAAACATGTAGGCCCTCCTGCTGGATGCCATCTTCCTGCCACTTTTGAAACCTGTCCGCTGCAGAACAATAAATGGTCAATACATCGCAGAGGATAAGAAGAAATCCTCTCATTCTGGTTATGAAATGGGTGTAAAGAATGATTTGATACGTACCAGAGTGCATGAAAATCTTCTTCTCCTTGGAACGAAAGTCGCCCAGCTTCTCTCGCAAAACTGTCATGAGTGTGCTGAAAAGCTTTTGTTGTTGCTGTTGCTCTATCGCCACTGTTGTTCTGTCCAATCACAAGCATCAATGAGTCTGCAGATTGTCCTTTTGTTCTGTGGTTTGCAACCATGGTGATAGTCGGCTACCCGTGTTTTGCTTGTAAAACTCGTCTAAATGGCTGCTTCACTACGTTCAGCAGCAATTAAAAGACCTTTTCCTAGAGATAATTACAGGGGCTGCTGCATTTTCGTTTTGACATGCTATCCACCAATGGTGTTCTTTGTAATTTTTACCGTTTGTGATTTACCCTTACAGGTACTGCTAGCCGAATATAAAAATTCTAAAGAATTATTTGCAATAAAAGCATTAAAGAAAGGAGATATAATTTCAAGGGATGAAGTTGAAAGGTTTGATAACTTTTTCATTTGTTGTAGCTTGGGTAGCTTTTGATCTGAATCAGCACAATATTTCGATGAGCCGTTAGAATCTGAGCAAGCAGAATATTTGCTTTCTTTTAAAACTATCACCAATAATAGGCATATGTCCTTGTGCTCCTGACAGAAGTACCAAACTTTGCTACTATTTACTATTTTTTGCATCAATTTATCGTTCTTTTTTACGGCAATTATGATTTTAGTGTGCAATGATTTTTATTAACTTGAATAGTGGAAACAAAAACAAGCGTGATGAACGACCAAATTTGTCAGTCTAAGATATCCTATTAGACTTATGACGATGAGTCTCTTGTATCCCTGCGGTAAACCTTGCTCAAGAGGGACTCATGATAAAACAATAAAAAACCCGGCCCTATCTTAGGCATTCGATTGATCGAATCATGATCGAACGACTGCCGTAGCTCTGTTCAACGGTCACTGCTTGGAAAGAAATGGCGACAAAAACCACGTTAAGCAGACGTTTCATCCACTGCCTTTCAATTGAAGCATCATTGCAACGTTGTTCAATCTGTTCCATTGTAAATTTTTTCGACGTATTTAAAGCCTCGTTATCAAGTATCGAAGTAGACTTATATAACCCAGAGTCCCTTGTTTCCTTGTACTCTTTTTCCTTGATGATGGCTCTTCGGACAACAACAGAGACTCATAACATAACTCTGAAAAACCTGACCCTATTTAGGCCTAAACTCTGAGCTTCCTCGAGTACCAATCAGATTGGGAGATTTGTGAATTACTCTAATTACGGCAAACATGATAGAATTTTCGATTCTATTGAAAAACTGGCAACAATCGCACGATATTCGAGATTCGAGATCGTGATTCCATCATAATTCGATTTATATATACCGAAAATAGGGTCAGCTTTTTCTGTTTCAATATGAGTCCTTGTTGACCAGGGTTTATCGCATGGATATAAGGGACTCATCATCATAAGCCTAGCATCAAAGTAGTTGCAAATATATCTATTTGTGTGGTATTTGTAGTTTGCAAAGTGCTTTTTCTGGCAGTTTTAAAGAGCCTCGTTGGTAAATATGCCTTTATTTTCCTACTTTATCTGAAAATGTGCAATAATTCTATCATTCTTGTCTCCCTAGTTTGATGTCAGAAAAGCGAATATTTGAGACAGCAAACACTTCAAGACATCCCTTCTTAGTCAATTTATTTGCCTGTTTTCAAACTGCGGAGCATGTCTGCTTCATCATGGAATATTCATCTGGTGGAGATTTAATGATGCACATACACGCTGACGTCTTTTCAGAACCTAGGACTGTGTAAGTAGGATTTTAGTGAAACAGACTTATTCATCTAAATGTGCCCTTTTACCTCCGAACATTGATGAATGGTTTTTGGACACAAATTATTGCAAATTGTCAATTATGAAGTTCTTTCCCTTTTCCTTAAAGATATTTGTTTCATCATCATCAATAGCCGGTCAAGAACGTTAGCCTTTCCAACGTCCATTGCAATCTGTTCTTGGTTTTTTACATATAGGCCACACATTCTTGTCTTCTCAATATCATCATGTCATCTCCTTACTTGTGTCCCTCTATTTCTTTGTGTGCTAGGTGACCACTCAGTACTTTTGTAATCCATCCATCATTTTCCAATCTCCCTACATGTCCTTCCCAAGACCATTTAATCAGATCTATTCTATAAAGTTTTCAATTCCTGTTTTTCCCGTATTGAGTCATTTCACTTCTTATCTTTCCTTATCATATAAAGCATTGCTCTTCCAAATTTTTTTGCACAGTTCAACACTTATTTATCAATAGACACTCTAAGTTTGTACATTTAACACAGTGATTTGTGTATCATAATTCTTTTGACTTTGATCTAAGAATGATTTCTTATCTTTTGTAGGTTTTACGCTGGTTGTGTTGTTTTGGGGTTACAATTTCTTCATAACCACGATATAGTATACAGGTACATTATTTTGTGTTCCTTTTATAAACATAACTAAATTTAATGTGGTTGCTCATGTGGTAAGATAGATAATCGGTTGAAATTTATTAACAAGAGTCAGTTATAGTTTTATTGTGGTCTATCGTTTATTTCTAATGGAAAAAGCTGTTTACTTTTTTTGGAAATATTGCCTGGCCAGCTTATCCAAGTCCCTATCACAAAGTGATTTTCATTTTCGCTGTTTCTTCTACATTTTCTAAAATAACCCCCAGGTTTTTAGTGCAATTTCACAATGTATCTTAGCCTATATTCCAGCTCTTCGTTCACGAACTTCACTCTTTCTTTCACAGGGATTTGAAACTAGATAATCTTCTATTAGACAGTGAAGGTTTCGTAAAGATTGCTGATTTCGGCCTCTGTAAAGAAGGAATGGGATATGGTCAACGGACGGGAACATTTTGTGGAACACCTGAATTTTTAGCACCTGAGGTGAGATGCTTATCCGTACTGGTTTGTAAGGCATTTCTTTCCTTAAAAATTCTGGAAAATATGTTTACCCTGGTTTGTGTTTACCGTGTTTCGGTAGGCTAGCGCCGCCGGTCACACTTTCAGGACGGCGTACGATATGTTTCCAAGCAAAGGTATTGATGGGATTTTTGGAGATTTTTTTAAAAAAGTGAATCATTTCTACCAATGGCATTCAAGACTTTAATTTATTTGCCCTTCAAGTGCCACTACCTGAGGTAAAATTAGTACCTCGGTGGAGGGTAGATTTAATGGGAGAACCAGAAGGCAAGAAAAAATAGCAACAAATGTGAGGAAAGAAATCATGTATGGGAGTAAGCATGAGTTTGGTAGAAATATTTCTCTTTGCCGCAAGCAAGTTGAATGTGACATAAAGGAATCACGCCTATAACTGTACATAACTTACCTCTCCACAAATGCCATGGCCAGTTAACAATATTTTAGTTTATCTTCCTCCCTAAAGATAATTCCAGCACCCTAAGCTTGACGATATTCCTTGTAATAAGCGAAGTTTTTCATATTTCATTATTTCTTTGCTTGTTTGTAGGTCCTTACTGAAACTTCTTACACACGAGCTGTTGATTGGTGGGGACTAGGCGTACTCATATTCGAAATGTTAGTTGGAGAGGTGAGTAATGCTATGTACTTTGAAATTTTGTTACAAAGTTTTACATGGACGGAAATGAAGATATCAGATTTTCTGAGTACCATAGGCCCACATTTAAGGCCGAAACTACTGTTTCACACTTTAGCCTAAAATGTTTCTTATATCAATGAAAGGTACTTCTCATTTCTTAGGCATTTCTTTCCTGGAAAATCCTGGAAAATACAATAGAATTACAATAGAATAGGGCTATTTTTAGATATATCAACCATCTGTGTATGTTGTCAATGATTGTAAAGAACATCAATTAAAATTTAGGTAAAGATGTGTTAAATCTAGGATCTCTTGATAGCAATTTTTATGATCCCTGCATGAAGTGGAATGCTCTCAAAGAACCAGACCAGGACCTTGAGGCGAACAAGTAGAAGATAATTTATCTTGGGTGTGAGCCTCAATAGTTTCTTATAAGTAAGGGGGTTAATAAGGGGGTTAATTATTTTTCAGTAGCCTAAAAGTTTCTTATGGGTGGTTTCTTAAATGCGGGGCTGTACTTCAACTACTTTTGATATGAGCTTACACCAGGCCGCGTAGCGCAGAAAATGGCAAAATCGATACTGAAGATTACATTTCTGGAAGAAAGTTGTGAAAATCCTGTTTAACGTAGAGAAGAAATCAGAAACCTGGCAAAAAACATTTACCAATAATAGATGTAGCCTGAAATAAATAAACTCTTAAAGAGCACTTTAGCCTTTATCTTGCCTGTCATTTTATCTTTTAAATTTATCGCGTTACAGTCTCCATTCCCTGGTGATGATGAAGAGGAAGTATTTGATAGTATAGTCAATGATGAAGTCAGATACCCAAGATTCCTTTCAAATGAAGCTATAGCATTAATGAGAAGGGTAAGTTTGCTTGATCCCAATCTCATTTATATCTACTGCATCTCTTCTTCCTGAGAACTCAGAAAATTATCTACGTTTGGTTGCTTCGACCATGGGTAGTTAGACACTGCCGCTGTGCAGCAGCTAATTTGCTGCTGTACTGTGGAGGAATAGTTTCTATGATTCTGCTCCATAAAAGTAATATTATTTACTAATTATCAAAATGGCGTCAGGTACACAGTTGGGCTGAGGGCTCCGCTTTGATGAAGGAAAGGACACAGAAAATACACTTTCAGCAGGATGCCATTCTGTCTTATCGTGATGTCAATGGAAATACACCTGCAGTGTCTAAGCACCCATGCTTGGGTCTGATAATTCGCTATACACCATATTGCCGCTTGTTAGCTTTTTGAGCAAGTTTTGTTGAGAGTATTCGCTGTTTGAGCTGCTTGTTTGGGTTTGATAATCGCAATGATCTTTTGCTATCTTGAGTCACTCGAATATCCCCTTGGAAAGTATATTTACTAGGACAACTTCGGTTTTGTTGTGTCCTTTGCTGCAGACTGTATACATCACTTATTGTCAGGAGTTAACCAGGAAAGATGACTTGACAGGGTGGTGTAATTACAATGCCTCAAATTCTGTTGAGGCGAAGAAATTGCAATGCTTTTGATTAATGTTTCCAACATGGTAAAGGTTGATTTCCAGTCAGTGGAATTTTCCGAGCGGTTGGAAATTCTATTGTTTGTGGAAGAAAATATCGCTTTGAAATTGAATAGATAGTTACGGCTGAGCAGCTTTTTATTGTTTAAAATTCCGTCCGCTTGGAAAATTCTGCTGACTGGAAATTGGCCTTAAGGCACTTTTTGTGTAGCTCTCCACACGCCTTTATGAATAACTGGTCTCAGGAAGCCGCCCAAGTGTAGAAAACTGCCGTTGCCAAATTTTTAATGGGTTTGTCAGGCATGATCCTATGTGCATTTCTCGAATTCTTCTTTGAAAATTATTGCCAATCTTTTTATTATTCATAGCTGTTACGGAAAAACCCAGACAGACGACTTGGTTCTAGTCCTCGAGATGCTGAAGATATAAAGAAACAACCGTTCTTCAGGGTAAGCTTCTTAATTGGCTTTATGCTGACCTGCAAGTGTGGCTTTGTACTGATTTAGAAAAATCTTGAAATGTAAGTGAGTTGGCTTAGAGTCAAAACATGTCAGGTCCATTTTTGAAGATAGTCTCGTCAAATATCATGATTTGGTGCATGCTTTTCATTTCATGACAGTTTGTACCTTAAATTTTCCAGAAATTCAAAATTTCGATTTTCATACCACTTGAAGTTTGTTATGGATTATGTTCACATGAATGTATGTCCAACATGGAGCTTCATGCTACGTCGAAATTTCAGAATCGAATTACTTTTATTTCTACCAAATGCTGTCCAACTGAAGTTTTATTTCGTTGCAATTACAGGATGTTCGATGGGATGATTTACTGAGTAGAAGGGTCAAACCACCTTTCAAACCAAAAGTGGTAAGTCTGTTCAGTTTTAACGAGCTTATTTCCATCCAGCGTTTAATTTTTCAAGCTCTTCACTGATGATCAATAAAATTTTGGGATGTCTTGGCATCGATGTTGAATCTTATCTATCTGTCTATAAACATGTTACTGTAAAATTTCAAAATGCTTAGTGTTTTCTAGCGTCCTTGTAGACACAATACTTTTGTTAGGTATTGTAAGTCAAAGATATTGCTGAAAATAGCTAACCCTTAGAAACGTTTCTGTCCAGTATGTTATCAGGCTACAGAAATGTTAGTTCCCCTCACTGGAGCCATCATCTATAATGATCCAAAGACATCGTTTTATCTGAAAATCCATACTCTGACTGACTCAGTTTATAAGCAAAACGATCGATAATACTTATCAAGATATACTTAAACGCCATAGAATAAAGAAACTAAACGTATCGGGCCGTGCCCTTCGTCAGTAGTAAAGGAAATTAGTAGAAGCGAAGAACATGGAAAAGGAGAGAATGTTTAATAGAACAGTAGGATCGAGCAAGTAACCGAAGAGTGTGACGAGCGAATAAAGAACGCTCAGAAGTAAGAGGAGATAGAATCATAGAAAGGAAAATCGTTTGTTAAGTCCTTTCGGAACACGTGTGTCCAACTTGAAAATAATTCTTTTCTCCAACGTCTTTCTTCTTCGTCGCCACACGCTGCACTTTTATTTGAAAATTTGACTCACGAAGAAGAAAGACGTTGGAGAAAAGAATTATTTTCAAGTTGGACACACGTGTTCCGAAAGGACTTAACAAACAATTTTCCTTTCTATGATTCTATCTCCTCTTGCTTCTGAGCGTTCTTTATTCGCTCGTCACACTCTTCCGTTACTTGCTCGATCCTACTGTTCTATTAAACATTCTCTCCTTTTCCATGTTCTTCGCTTCTACTAATTTCCTTTACTACTGACGAAGGGCACGGCCCGATACGTTTAGTTTCTTTATTCTATGGCGTTTAAGTATATCTTGATAAGTATTATCGATCGTTTTGCTACTAATACGTCGCCACACGCTGCACTTTTATTTGAAAATTTGACTCAGTTTATGTCTGTGTAGCATCAGCCGCTAGGAGTCCGTACAGATAATTCATGAAATGGTTCCTAATGTCTAGTTTGATTTATGTGTTCTACTTTCTATTATTTTCGTTGTTCTTTCGCGTAGAAACATCCTGAAGATGTTAGCAATTTTGACGAAGAATTCACCTCAGAAGATCCTGTTTTAACTCCTGCAAAAGAAAAGAGGAAAATCACCGAAGCTGAGCAGGTGAGAAGTTATTTAAATTTGAAAGTAATTTCACTTTATTTTCTGCTATTTCAAACAGAATTTTTAGGTTGTGCAGAAAATTTCAAAAATTTTGATATTAAAAGCACAAGTCTACAGCCCGAATATTCTTTATTTGCAAACATTTGCCATCAGCACTAATTCAGGTTACCTATGCCACCCTGAGATATTTCAAAGCATGATGCGTTCCTTACTTTCTCGTAATGATGTAAATTGGAATTACGAATTACAGATTGGTCAGATTATTGGTGGTCAATGTTGTGCCAAATTTTTCCTTTCAGTGTGGCTTTCGTTCTTCTTATCTTGCTATTAAGCCTGTCCACTCCTCTCCCGCAGTAGTTTGTTTCTGTTCAACTTAGGTTTGAAAATTTCTAGCTATCGCTGTTGCCCGTTGAGTAAAATTTGCAATGGAGAAATTGGGCCTAAAGCATGCGTTTTTTTGCCAAGAGACGTTTGTCACAAAACGTAATTTTACAATTTCGATCTTGTTTCCTTCCTTCTTGATTGCCCTTCTGTAATTCTAGGTGTCTTACATAAGACATATCTCAGGGTATAGAGATGTTTACTCAAGGCAATACGAAAAAAAAATTAACACAAGGTTTGCCAGGGTATTTATGCCATATGATATTACCATTTTATGTTCTCATGTACAGAACATGAGATGTTCTCTGTATTGTTGTACGTCAACGGTTCAAGCAAATTCTTTTCTTTTTAGGCATTATTCTCGGATTTCAATTACACAGCTGACTGGTGCTAGCACACCGTAGAGAGGCTCTCACACTGATGAATACACTATAACGGGTACCATGCAGTGTCACAAGTTGATCTGGCATCGCAGTACAGAACAGGGGCTGTCATCAGGCAAAAAATGAGTTACAGGGAATAGAAAGCAAAATCGACAACATAACGTTAAGGCCAATCTCTATTAAAGCGAAGCGCAGAGATCATCCATTGCGCCGCTAAAGCGAAGCGCAGAGATTGCCGCATGTTGAGCATGCTCAATTCACTTGTTCACACCTTCAGGCCGGTCGCAGAGGTTCGCCCTGGAATTCAAGTTGCTTGAACTTTTCAGCGATCGCCAGCGAACGCTACAAACTTTGATTCAAATTTTTTATTCCCATTTCAGTTTCTACTATCTCGTTAGCAATTGAGCGAACAAATGGGAACGATTTTCCTGCGGTTCACCGCAATCTCACGAGCCAGTTGCTACAATTCGCTTTAATAGAGATTGGCCTTAAGGAATTCTCTAACATGAGAACGTTCATATTAATTGTTGATCACTAAAAACGCTCAGAACGGACGAATTTTTGTGTACTTTGTTGATCTCGCTATCGAACAATGTAACTGGTCTTACGTTTTTGGAGCACAATGAATCCTACTGGCGTCCTAGATTTTAGATTTTAATTTTTGGTTGTCAGCATCCCTTCATAGTTACATTTGAGGGCACCACTTTTGTCGTTTAACGTTTAAAACATGATATTTCGTATGACTTCTTGCGTGAGTCATTGTTTTCACGAGCAAAATTTAGACTCATGTTGTCAGTGTAATGTTATATCAGAAAACTCTTATAGTTATACCAGATATGCGATACTTTGCGGTCAAAATTTTTTCTTGAGACTTCTCGACATTAATTTCACAGATTGCTTTACTTTATCGAGAGATTGTTTGTACTGCTGAATGTGCAAGATATGTGGAACAAAGCTACATTTTGCATTAGCCAGTTCTGTTCATATTCGTCTGCGCTCTATTCCCACATGCTTGCATTGAATCTTGTTGCGTTTGTCTTGAGGAATTTGCCAAAAATATTGCCTTCAATGGGCCATCTCGTATGCTGGATCTTTTTCAACTTGAATTTTAAGGATAAATAGAGTTTTATTTGGCAATTTGCGTCACTGAAACTGCTTGTCATTGCTTAAGCCACTTGGTTTGAAAGAAGAAAGCAGTTTTATCAAGTTAGAAGCGATAGATGACTAAAACTTTCGTTTAAAGAGGCATTGTCACCCAGGATCCTTTGCAGGCACGTTGAAATTTCAAACTGTCTGAAAATCAAATATTGCCTAATAAGCAGAAACCATGGATCTATACTACAGTTATTGAACTGACAGAAAGTTTTACTTTAGTTAAAATGACGCATAGTGGATCTGCAGTTATTTTCTAATTCGTTACACTCAAACGAAAATAACTTTATTTACTGATCAACACTATATACTAAATACGTTACAAATACTAAAGGTATAACAGATGATATAAATATTACAGTCCAACCAAAGTGTAGTAGGCTCAGTCTAGTGAAAGCATGTCAGACGCAGTGTCGAGTACCCTTCTTAACTCTTGACATACCTCCGCTGTCAAGATATGGGTTGATATGGGTTGATATGGGTGGGAGGGGAGGGGCTCTGCAATACAAAATCACTATCGAGCTGTGAAACATCTTGCCTCGTGGAAACCTTATATACTATATATTCCCTTGGGTCACTCCTAGGCAGTACTGCAGTTATGCAAAACTCTAGAGGGAACTTTTCCACTCCTTATATCTCCAGGGATCAGTAAATTCATTTTCCATTTAGACTGATGCCTTTTCGTCCCATGTTTCCCTGCGTTCTCTGGTCTGCTGATACCATTTGGTCAATAGGGACCTATGATACTACTCTTACAATGTGGCCCTACCCTTTCAAAATGGCCTAAACTAGTGGAATTTTTCTTACACACAACAAAATTGCTTCGAAGTCTGGTCTGAAGAGCTTGAACATTGAAAAGGAAACTTTCAGTACAAAGAGTGATGTTGTCTTGACCTACAAATCGCAAAATGCATACCATTCAGGCAGTAATCTTCCTCTTTTGAAACAAAATAGATCCATTGCAACTGCGAGAACTCTAGGCCTCATCAACCGCTTTTTGCATGCAGCAACAACAACTGGCTAAATAGCGCCTCCTGATTGGTTAAAACCAAACCCTAGCGGCTTGATTGGCGAATACGGAATCACTCTTCGCGGGCCTAATTGGGCCCTTTTTTTAAAAGTAATATAATGTGTCCCGATTGACCAAGTGATATCAGTAAATCAAAGAGCGCATGGAGGCAATGAACGAAAAGGCATAAGTCTAGTTTCCATTTAGATCAAATTTGATTTTCAGACCTGAAATGGTAGCGTGCCTCCAAAGGACCCTAGTGACAAAAGCTCTTTAAAATTTGTCGAGAAAATGCATTTTCATATCATACCGCGTTTTGACTATCATGTGAACCGTGAACGAAGTTATTATGTATCTCTATCGTCCGGCCAGCATTTTCTGGACGTAAAAGGCTTTTGCTACCATAGTTCCCGGAAATCATTTTCGTTCACGACAGTCTCTTGCAAAACGTTTACAGGTATTTTTCATATCAACCCATATGCACAGGGTTTTGAAGGAGTTGGTCGTATGTTGCATGTTGTATTAACATAGTATTTACATAGCATTACTGTTCAAATTGACAGGGACAGCTGTCACGTGACTTTGAATCTGGTGTTTATAATGATCTTTGTTAACCGATGTACTAAAGTAGGTGTATCTCATGTTTTGTATCAACTATATATCAAATTGTAAGTTCATAAATTGATGGAATGAATACCATCGAATGAAGTATCCTTCCTGTTTTTCTGCAGCCCTCTTTCTCTCTCTCCATTTAACTTTATTTTGGCAATTAGAGTCTGAAAGAGAAAACCAAGCGGAAAACCATGTGCAGAGGTGCAAAATTTATTTTCCTTTCTGGGAAGCTGGCAAATGGGGAAAATATTCTGTGAAGTCACATTATGTTATGCAAAATCTCTTGTTGGCCATGATTTACTGAAAATAGTTCCAACCAAACTTGAATTTTAAAATCATCTTTCACAAACTTTTCTCAGTTACTTGAGGAAAGAGTGCTTGAAAATTCTTGAGAATCCTTGGACATGTTGATGTTTGGAAGGCCTTCCTTTTTACCCAGGATTATTATCAGCAGAATAGTAGAGTCCAAAAAAAATTTGTCTCTTTTTCACAGAAATTGTCGAATCATCTCATTGTGTGAAAACACTCTTATTGAACAATTCTCTGGCAAAGCTGAAAGTTTTCTGAGAACGTAGTTCACAAGTTCCGATTCTTTTTGCAGCCCCGTGACAGAAAGTTTTACTTCAGTTGAACTTTTATATCAGTGCAACCATGGTGCAACTACTGCTCTTTGGATCCATAGTTTCCGCTTAGGCCAAACCTAACTTCAGACAGTCCGATATTGTAGCATGCCCGCGCATTGAACTATAATGTGCCCGCGTAGGACTCCTGTTTCGACCAGCATGCTTGGCACGTGTCATCTCACATGGCCTTTGGTGTCACCATTTGTATGGCCATGAAATGGTGACAACGAAGAGATAACTCATGCGAAGTATGCAGGTTGAATGAAACAGCACAAATTGCATCCAAAAACGTAACTATTTTGGCTGTCAAATTTCTATTGTAGAGGGAGACAGACATTCAAGGGTTTGTGTTTCTTCACTCTGAAGTGTGTATCTGGAATATTTCATATCTAAAACATGCTGTTTATTTGCTTTGCTAGAGTTCTCTCCTTTTGAGCAAGGAAAGCAATGCAAGTGACATTTGTGCGCTAATCCCAGTCCTTTCTCCGGATATTGAATGACGCAAGAAAACAGCGAAAGGGCCGTTGCCGTAACGCATTCATGTATTCACCACCTTTCCTTTAGCTGCGTGAAACTCCACTTGACGTATTTGTTCCAAAGTGCAAAGTTCTTGGACACCTTGGAGAGACAAAACATTATTTACACACATATTGGATCATAAGATATGGTCCTGGTGCTTTTATAGTCAGTCTTACCACGTTCAGGTACAAGCCAGGCAACTGAAATGCTCCTCTTCACTCTTATTTTGTTCTCGTAATGACGATCCAGTAGACAAGCAGTAAACTTTAATCGGCAGTAAACTTATGGTTTGAGTTTCAAAATCGTTTGAAGATGTCTCAATGGATGTGCTGTTTGATAATAATCTTACAAACTGCAGCGACGTAGGAAGCACCTCAAACTTGGGGGGCTTTTCCTCAAGCAAAAGGGGGCATTTTCTGCAAATAAAAAGGGCACTTCTTTGTTTATTCCAAAATCTTGGAGGTGGGCACGTGCCCCCAGTGCCCCCGGTTCCTACGTCTATGATTGGACATTAGAAAATCGGACCAGATCTCAGAAGGAAACTCGAGCCTGAACTGAAGTTAAAGGGGCTGTTCCAAATAGCACTAAAGGAATCTTGTTACAAAGCAACGGTAAAAGCTGCGGTCAAAGCCGCAAAAATCTAGGAATGCTCTTTGTTTTCGACCTTTTGACCCTGTTGGGTAATCGAAGATGATCTTGGACAGCAATGACGTAATTTGTGGGTGAGTAAAAGCCAATGTGATTAGCTATCACGTGATAAAAATTACGAAAACAATGCACAAGCGTGACGGCTTTGCAGGGAAACCGTGTGAAGCTGTGAGACTTAGTTTGGAAACATCATATCTCAAAATTTTATAGTCAACCCCCTTGAAACATCATTTGCGCAAGCGTTATATTAGTTCTTCACAGAAATAATCAGTACGGCGCTTGCGTAATCAATGTCTCTGGGGGTGACGCTTATTCTTTCTAGACTTGTTGCTATTTTAATCCCAAATAACAAGACAAGCCTGTTGTGTTTACCGTTGCAGCCTCAGCCAGCCGAACGCACGGTCAGAAAGACTCACGACATAGATGAAACGAGATATTTGTTATCAATTCCAACCCTTCTAATATTTGGTAAGTTTGTTATTTGTTTGTCTGTTAACTCTACTCACAAACTGGAAAGTTGGATAAGCAAGGAAGTTGCTTGAATACAGGGTTTGCTTTGACTTTACTTTCAGAGACAGAGTAGGCCGGCCTTGTGCTAGTAGATTTCTCCTACCGGCTTTTCGAAACAGTTCTGTTATGTTGCAACATTCCGTGTGTGTGGCACTGGAATATGTTTGATCGATCAAGATGAATTATTTCATTTCTTTCTAACCTGATAACATCTAAATTGTTTGCATCTTTCCGTGATGAAAGTGGAGTCTGTAAGGGGGGAGGGGCCCAAGGTTTCCTCTTATTTTCGCCAGGTTTTAATACAAGCGTATGCTTTGTAGTCTCTAACTTTATCAAGAAATGTAACAAATTAGAAAATAAGAATAATATCCTTGTGGTGATTCTTCATAATTTGGTGAAAGTTGCCTCTGACAACTCTTGTTTATCTGGATTTCCCCTTTGAGAGAGTTCGAGACAGTGGCTAAATTTTCAAGCCCGTGGTAGTATTTTAAAATAAACATCCAGCTCCACATTCAAACACGAAACACCAATAACGAAAATATATAATAATTCCTCGTGGACTTTTGGTTTAGATACCTTGCATAATTTGCGTTCTTTTGGTAACGTGATACAAAATAGGTATGGATCACATTTGAGATGTGGCTTCGATGATTCACAGGGCGTCTCCATTGCGTCTGCTGGCTTTTGTTTGCCTGTACAAACACAAACAGAACGGTACCTCAAAAGGCTTACAGTTAATTAATCTTTTGACACAGAACACTCTTACGGAGAGAATCCTCACTTGGCCAGTTTTGCGGAATGGATATTTGAAAGTTTGTCTCAAGTCAGTTGACTTTGTTTGCCAATTTTCTTTGTGCTGTCATATTGCTTTTCCCCATCACTTAGGAAATGATAAAGTTGTACTTTTCGAGGAAGAAAACCTCTAATATTTCATACAAGGTGTTCATACGGGGGTGTACCTATGAAGAACAATTTTTCACCCCAGCTCCAGAATATTTGCCTTCAAATGATACCCAATCCGAGAAATGTCTGTCAAAAACATACCCCTGAACACAAAAATTTGACTATAATAACAACCTGATCTTACAAAATTTCCCCTTTTGACATGTTTTGACAACTGACTCCAGAAAAATTGCCTTCTTTTGGTACCCTGTTGTAGAAAAAATAGGTGAAAATGATACCCTGAAAAGGGCAATTCCTTTCGAAAGAATATACCAAGTAGCCCCCCTGGCCACCCTGATGTCTCCAGAGCATTTCCTTTGGAAGAGAGGTATCTGGGCTGATGCCAAAGTGATTTCACCACACTCATTCAGTGTTGGCACCAGCCACCAACAACTGGAAAGGACAAAAGACTAATGGGGGTTGCAGTGGAGATGGCTTCAGAAAATTTTCAAGGTCCACACCCATATTCTTCTTGGAAAAAACACCCTTTTATTGTCAAAAACATTTTTATTGGCCCTCAAAATTCAGAATCTGACTACCTAGCCCCTCCTTAGAAAATGTTTCTATAGATTTGGACAATTTCAGAAAATCAGCTTGGAGAGAAGTGGAGGGACGCACCCCCAGTCCACCCCATGGTGCCTGCCACTGCACTCATTCTATTTCCAAGAGTCTAAGGAGTTTTGTAGATAGTGTACAGTATATCCTCTGGGAGTTGTTTCTGGAAGGTCTTTTTGCAGGCCCATTGGAATAAAGTTCATATTGGGCTGGGGCTGAAACAAGATGCAAACGAAGCAAGTAAAAATTGGGGTCCAGGCGTTTGCCCTGAGAACATTTTTTGCTACCATGCCCTTTGGGTCATTGGAAAATGCCTGATTTTTTGAAAGTCTGCCATTGAAAGAGAAGCAAAGGATCACAACTGATGCGAGTCTTTCAAGGAAATTTGGAATTTTTTAGTCATATGGTGTCAAAAGATATTGCATTTTTGATAGATTCTTATGGCTTTCACAGCCTTTTTCACAAACAGAATCAACAAACTTCAGCAAGTTATTGGGGGTGGGACTTAAGCCCCCCAGCCCCTGCTTCCAGCAAGCCTGTTTTGTTCAAATATTCAAAACAAAGTAGAAAATATTTCCTGCAGATAATCAAAGGGACTGATGAAATTTTAATTAAGCTGGTTTTGTAAACATTCTTACAACTGCATTTTTAATGAGAAAATTACACTTAAGCTGTTTGGTTTAGTAGACTACTGTGAAACTCCTTTTTAAAGGAATTAAATTTTGGTATGTTGGAGTTTTATTTGTTAATTTTCAAGTTTTACTTATGAGTTTTCTCATTGAATCCTGTCATCTGGAAGCAAATATTATCTGTTTAAACAGGTCTTAGTGATCTTCATCAATGGGATTTATCTTTTGAGTTGTCTTGAACCTGCCCTTTGAATTATTAATTTCTAATCAAGGGAATTAGGTTCAAAGTCCATCTGTGAAACAATTGCAAAATTTGTTAATTTTAAAAGAAATTTACAACAAGGATTTGAAAATGCTATGTGAGAATTTTGTTATCAAAGCAGCTGGTTTTGTGGCACTTTAAATTTTCTTGAGTATGTCTAAGTAATATCATTTAGTATTTGACAACAGATGTCATCTTCCAGAAACTTCCAAGAAAGAATTGAAATAAACAGAAACATTATGCAGGAAAGTGGAAAATGCTATTACACATCACAACAACTTTTTAGAAAAGAGTGGAAAGAAAATGAACAAGAATACTCACAGTTATTCAGGAGTAGCTTATCAGAGAACTCAGGACCACAAGTTTTTATACTGAAGAAGATTTTAATCAAAACGTTTATGTTATCCAACAGTGTTTGTTTTTATATTTTTATTTTCTGTTTGGTTTGAAAGATGGTTTAGTTTCTATCATTTTGAACTGCATAATATCAAAAGTGATAGCTTGATAAATTCTGATAGGTTCCTCACATATAGATAAGTTTGATATTCATAAGCTTAGAGCTTCGACTCCCAAAACAAAGAAAAGGGCAACAATGGATCATCACAAAATCAATTATGCCCACTGAAGGTCACCACTGTAACAGACTGTTTTTACTTAAAACATATCTAACCAAGAAAATACTGCGTTTGTCTATTTTGACATTTTGGGTCTACAAATATTATGAAAAATGTTGGGTCTGTCACAAAACTGCTTTCATTATTCTGGGTCTACGCAAATTTCTTTTGGGTCTATGTATTTTGGGTTTGACTTGGACACCCCGTTCTATAGTCCGCCAAACGTGTTAACTTTTTTTGACTCACCCTGTATATTTCTCGTTTTATCTCTTTCAGTTTTTTGTCTAATGATTAGGTTTAGACTTGTTGTGACCAATGTCAACTGAATATTTTGGCAGATGATTTTTTAACGTTCTTTGCACCTTTTGTGTACCACTGGAAGAGTTTTACATTTTCTTGTTGAATAACATCAATATAGTTAGCAAGTTAGTTATTTAGTTAGTTAGTTAGTTAGTTAATTAGTTAGTAAGCTAGTTTGTTAGGTACTCGTGATTAATTATCGTAAAAATTATAATTAGTTTCACTATATGTGTTGTTACCATGATAAACTCGAAGTTTTTCTCCGAAATTTTCGAAAAAGATTCTCGAATAATTTTTGTCCGAAGTTATTTTCCTGAAAATTCTCTATTCTAAAAGTTTATACCTTTAATGTAATTCTTTGTCCGTCCCAATCATATACTAGTTGTTTGTGAAGGAACACCCACGTCTTTGATTATGGTAAGGAAAGAAACTTTGACCTATTAGCAGTGTCTTGGAGAGTGAGGACCCTGGGTAGGAAGCAGTGACGGTCGGCTGCTGGCGTTGTTCCCGGGGGGGGTACTTCACTTTGGGTAAGACGGGGATGTGCGCCAGTTTTGGGTAGTTTTTGGCCTGAAAATTCTGGGATTGGGGTATCCTTTTACTGGAAAATTTCTGTGATTGGGGTATACTTTCACTCGGAATTTTCTGGGATTGGGGGTTACTCAAAATTCTGTAATGGGTGTTGAATGAAAGTACAACTGGATAAATTTTTGAGCAACACGTGGTCAGTTTCAGGTGAACTGATTTCAAGTATTTTTGTGTTGAAAAACGTCCTCAGATCAGAACCTCGTTCCAATGGCCACTTGGAACCAAAATAACCGTTCCCAGCCCTCTATCCCTTATCCTTTTGACGTCGAATTGCTTTAGTTACTTCTTCGATTGGGTATCAATATCTGACATATTTTCTGGGATTGGGTATCAATATCGGACCAAATTTCTGGGATTGGGTCGTAACAGAAATCCTTGCGGCGCACACCCCCGTATGAATTTATAGTGAAGTACCCCCCCCCGGGGCGTTGTTGTTCTCTAGGCTGGGGTTGTTATCAGTCATCACATCTTTCCTTGCCTGACATCCAATTTGAAACCGGTTCAAGTATTTATCTGTAGAAATCATTTACATGTAGCATTTTTTAACTGTATATATATATTCAGCTGTAGTTAGGTATAAAGCCCGTATAAAGGCCAAGGGTAGTAAATTTCATTTCACCGTCATGATATTTCTAATCCCCGCTGAAAATGTATGTTTTCATAGTTTCCCCGCTGCATTTACAAGGTCCGGCGGGGTCGTTACTGGGGCTTGTCATGATCTTTTGCTCCCCTTGCTGTCCTCCTTGTAGCGCTGTATGGGAGGAGCCGTTTGCATTGCCTTAGGTAATTTATTATTGTAATCTTTTCACATCGAATTTCCTGTGTTCTAATTTTAGGAACGATGCAAATGCTAGAAACAATTCAAGAATATGTCCCTTTCAAGCACCATTTCGTGTATTTTAGTTCATGGATTGGCAGTCGGTATGGGGCGACGAAGCCTGCAGAAAGTGTACCAACCCAACACATGACAGACGAAGATGATGCAAGGAGAAAGTCGTTGATTGAAACTGACGCAGAAAATGAGACTGAAAAACAAAGCAATATTGAATTGAAAGAGAACAGCGTAGTCGAGGATGTAATCTCACGGGACGATTTGCGAACTCATCCCCTCGAAACAAATGAAGTCGAGACAAAATTCATCGACTCGGTACCAGGATCGGAAGAGAGCCTTCTAGAAGAAGATGATGGAACAAATACTAGACAAAAAGGTTTAAAGAAGAAAGACATTAAAAGAAAGGCAGGATTTAATTATGGATCTATGCTGAGCACTGATGTTACAAATAGTGAACATGATAAACACATCGCTGCCAGAAAATCGCAAGAACGGAAATCTAGAATCGATTCCTTTCTCTATAATAACATTCCTGTTGAAGAGTGTAGTTGCTGCAGCGACTCTGAAAATGATCAGAGAAAACGGTCTGCTCACAGGAAAAGGTCGAAGGACAGAAATCATGAATCGCATTCTTTCAAACTGCCAATGTTTCTTAAACGTCGGAAGAGAACTAAACGACGAGGAAACACTTTCAATTCTCATAAATCCTATATTGGAAAAGTCCGATGCGACTGTGCTGTTGGTGGAGAAGATCTGTGTCTGATCCATATGAAAAGTCACAGTGAGTCTGATATCAATACATCGATGTATAAAGTGGGAGACGAATATCTGGCCGATTTGTCGGATGTTTCAGTGAAATCATTTTCTATAGTGGATGATGAAAGTAGTAGCGACAGTTACGTCGATATCAATTTATACAATGTAAGAAAATCGTTAATAGATTCAGGGAGCTATAGCCAGTCGGATCGAAGCCTTGAGTTATCAAGTGACTGGTCAGAGATACATCATACTGCGAGCGACCCGAGTCTAGCCGACGAACGTCTTAGCGTTGCAGAAGAATGTCGTGAAAGTGATTTTCCTGACACTGCATCGGACTTTAGCCAAGACAGTCGTACGACTGCAGCAGTGTCACAAAGAAAGCGTGTCCGTAGACGATTTAAAAAGGTTCGTCTTTTTGGACATAACGTGAATGAATCGTTCATTGAAAATGAATGTTTTTGTTGCCACTGTATTGTAATGTAGCTTTTCGTATGCCCTTCGTTATTCTTATATCTTATGTTAGTATTTAAAATATATAGTATTCCCTTATTTAACAGTTTTGCCCCCTGAAAAGGTTTTCGTCTCCGTCCTTGTATTGCCCCCCACACCGAGGTTGTCCGCCGTATGCAATTGCTGCAATTTTATAAGAGAATTTTACTTTTAGCCTTTCCCAGACCAGATAAATCTATTCTGTTTTCCTCTCGTTCTCTTCGCCGCATACGGTTTCCCCATTCACACGATGCATAATTATTTGTTCACATTTAGGACTCTAAAATCGAATATCTGATTTTCTTTATCAAAGAGTGTGCCAACTTAATGCATTACTGTATTGGCAATTACAGTATCTCCTCTTATTTAATGGAAGAAAAGAAATCATACTCTATTTTTATATCTTTTTGCACAGGATTAGGAATAAGCAATAAAGTTGTCTTCTCTATTTTCATTCTTGCTGACATACTCGCGTACTCTATGCCGAAGAGCTGTTGTCTCCCAGGGTATAGTTCACGTTGTAATTTCAGAGAATCTCAAAGTCACATGTGGCCTTTGCTTTGCTGAAAATATGGATCATAGAAAAGCCCAAGGGGGTACATCTTGGATAGGGATGCTCAGGTTATTTTTTGGGTCTAAAATTTGGACAAAGCTTACTTATTTGGGTCAATCATTTGTACAGCTATATTTTGGGTTCCTGAGGTTCTGAAGTACTTTTTTGGTCTCAAATACAGGTTTAAGGTAAGAAAGGTGAGAAGAACATTACAAACTTAACTCAAAATCAGTTAACATTACTAAAATATAAACACTTGAATATCCTAATAGATTATGGGGAATCTAATCAGTTAGGGCACGTTTTTATAGATTTAAGATACCGACTTCATGACCTTTGGGTATATTTGATCAGAAAAGTTATTTTTGGGTCTATTTTTATACCAGAAATTATTTTAGGGTTGATGCTTTGTACCCCAGCCTGAGCACCCTTTCCTAAATATACCTGAGTATTCCCCCTGGGGAGAAATGTTTGACTTTTGTTGTGACTTCTCTATCAGTTAAACTTCAGGATGGATTCATATTTCCTTCCGCTAATGACTTTCAGACGTTCTAAAACTTCAGCATATGCTCGCAAAGGACCTTGGGTGACAATGGCTCTTTAATAGTTACATATACGTGAGTGTAATTTTTGAATTGATCTCACGGAAAGTAGGTGATAGATATTAGAATATTCCTGTAAAAGCCCTTGTTTTAGCTGCTTTGTGATGATTGTTGAATGATTTTTGGGGGATTCTGGAAGTAATTTCAATTTTGCTTTGTTCATATAGAATTTTTGCTTTTTTTGCAGAGAATCTTTGCTTTCCCTTGCTCCAGCGTTTTGAAAGTTTCCTGGATGGGGGTATTCAGTAGCGGTCGACCACGTATCGACTAATATGCTGTGATATAGAAAATTTGTCCCACTGGGATGCACCGTGCTGTTTGTCCGGTATGGTATGAGGGTATCTTATTCACTCTTCACCCCATTTCTTGCTCGGGGAATCATAGTCGTTCTGTTGACTATGGGGGAATCAAAAGAAGGGCCATGCAAAGTTCAGTTCTTACATTTTTGTGTTTACTCAAGGGTGTTAGGACAGGGATATTTTGATTGATTATTTGTTTACCTTGTTTTTATCCTTGTGTCTTGTTTTGTTGTCTTGTTTTCTGTTCTGTTTCGTTTTCAACCGTTTGCGAAGGGCCAAACCGCTCTCAAGTTGTTCGAATAGAGCTCCCTTGTATTTCTGTGTCGTAGTGCGCCTTCGCACAAGATGAAAGTTGAAAACGAAACAGAACAGAAAACAAGACAACAAAACAAGACACAGGGATCAAAACAAGGTAAACAAATATTCAATCAAAACATCCGTGTCCTAACACCCTTGGTTTACTTTTCAGTTTTCACAGATTTTTCTGGAATCGGCTGTCGTTTGCAGTGGCTGCAGAAAATTTTGTCAGTGATTTGCTATTTTTGAAGTCTCGCCACAGGTCTCGCAATTTTCTGCATTTTGCATTTTTGTATTGTCTTCTGGGATAGCTTCTGATTGGCTCATGATTTGAATTCTCATCTCTGATTGGCTTAGCATGGTTTGTGCTCGTTTTCAAATCTGCTCTGTCGTTGTTGTGTTGTGAAGGTGGTGGCACACGCACATTTTCTGGAGAACGAGAAACGTTTGCTTTTAGATGTGATTTTAAACACTTTAGATTCATCAATATTTGACTGTATGAATCGCATTTTTTGAAAAATTGGAATATCAGACTTGAATGAAGGAAATGCATTGGTTTATTAGAGGGAAAGCTGTCTCACTGTAAAGGAAACTTCCACCAAAGAGAGCTGTCTTTTTGGGCATTCGTTGGCCTAAATTTGTTGGCCTAAATTTTGATCATGGATCACATTGTTCGTCGGCAAACTGCCGGAGGAAGGCTTCAATGGGACGTTCCGATGAAAATAAGCCCCTTATCAAACGCCACTGATGTTGAAGATCCACCTGATGCAGTTCTTGAACTCGCTTGCTTTGTAAAACCGCCCAGAATATGTTTTGAAAACGTCAGATTGGGAGACACCAAATTCAGGACGTTGAGAATTTTCAATCCTGGTGTTGAGATTGAAACTGTTGTTCTTGAAAAATTCCCAAGTGCAGATGCAGGATTTGAGATTGAAGGGCATTCACAAGAACATTCTCTTTGCCTGCAAATTGAACCTCAAGAAGAAGTGAAGATTAAGATTGCATGGAGACCAACCGTTGCTGTAAGCTCACGTCATCTCGCTATTTTCAAGTGGATTGGAGGGCAAAAGTTGCAAGTCATAATTTTGGCATCTTCTTATGACCCAAATGCTGGAAAAAAGAAAAAGGTATGATGATGCTCCCGAGCGAAATGGTCGGTAGAAAAGCATGCTTTTGGCACAATGCCACAATAATGGCCACAACAATGCAATTCTTGACTGTCAACTGAAAAGCAAACTGTTTAAAGCTTTTGACTGAAAAATCCCTGTGCAAGTAACACAATGCTTTTGAGATCCAGGGTGAATCTCTGTGCATCTCTGCCAAATATTTTGGACCGCAACAATTTTGTGCACCAATGGCATGCACCCAGAGACTGCTAACTATGTCATGCGCACGGACTGCGGAAGGCCAGGCAAAGTTATCAGTCTTGGGCATGCACCAATGAATAATTGCCAAAGCATTTAGATTTACTTTGGTTTAGGATCAGTTGGCAAGATCCAAGCAAACACAAACAAAAGCCCCCATTAAAGCTTTTTGGCAAAGTGATCTAAACCCATTTGCTGTGACAAATTGCATTCAAATATTTCACAAAAACTGCATAGCTTCAAAAATAGAACTTTTTAAAATGAAACAGTAAGATATTCATAAGTGACCAGGAAGAACGTCTGAGGGCAAGGACAGAAAAATTCAAGTCTATTATTTATACCAACTGTGTATCCGAGTGGAATAAGCTTGACCCTGAATTGAAACTTGCACCCTAAGTTGCTGTTTTGAGAAAAGCTCTTATCAACAATTTGCCCCTCTGCAAAATGTGTTTTTCAGATTGATAACCCAAAAGGATTCCTATCTTACTCAACTTAGGGTTGGTCTCAGCAAGTTAAATTTCCACAAATTCAAGCATAATTTCAGGGATACCATAAACCCAATGTGCCCAGCAGGCGATAGCACTGACAATACATAACAGCTTTTGTTACTTTGTTGCACTGCCCTTCTTTTGATCTTCAACAAAGAGATCTTCTTGCCAGAATTGTTGAATTATTACTCCAGCTGCACTTGCACAATAATCCTGTAAAAGCACCACCTGATGCAGTTGGGTAAAAATTGGTTGGGTGAGAGATATTTGGATGAATTCTGCTAAAACGTTTGTTCACATTGTTCCCCAAAGTACAACAGCTCAAGCTACCTTCCTGCACATATTGAATGCTGACTTAACTTGTCAACTTTTCAGGGTCTACTCTTTTCCAGCAATTAACATACCCATTTTTGTCTCAGTATTTTTTTAAGAATGGTCCATTTTTTTGATGCATTTCACCAAAACAGTTTTCAGCAACATTCTTTTGTGATCAAAATTTGCAATTTTTTCTCACTAAATTTCTCACTAAATAGCATTGATCTTGGGTATAATGATGTTTTGTTGTATGTCAACACTGTGGAATGCAATTTATAATTGTAGGGTGTGTCCCAAAAACATTTTCCCTGTTTGTGTGGCTGCTGTGAAGGACTTGTATGCTTTATTGCTTTTTTCTTGATATAGTCTAGGACAGGCTGCAACTGAGAGTTTGAGACCTTGTGCTAGCCAATCAGTCAAATGGCTGCTCACAGCACAAGAAATTTGAAAAGTTATTACTCTTGAGTACCAAATAATCGTCCCCACCCGCTTATTAAGTTTTGAAAAATTTTCCAACCCCATTTTTGGAAAAATGAAATAATAGTAAGCATAATTTTTGAAAAAACGCAAGAAAAAGTCTCAAAAAGTGCATTCAACAGAACCAGTGTTCAAAAGTAAATGTATCAGTTACATCACCGTTCACATAAATACATAAAAGATACGTGTTCACTAAGAAAACGACTATTTTCTTTTTCGCCAAGCACCCCCCTCCCGATTATACCAACCTCCCCCTGATTATTCTCACCCCCCCGTTTATTCGGTACTCAAGAGTATTTCCAAAGCAGTATATATCTTGTTTGTTCTCCAAAACTGTTAAAATCATGTAAATTTTGACAGGGAGGGTCTTAGCATTGTATTAATTGTTTTTTTATATTTTTGAAGATGGCTCAGTGTTATCAGTGTTATTGTGTTATCAGAAAACATTACAGTTATCCCGTTTTAGATGACAGAAAAGCTTCCAGCTCGGCAATAGATGCATTTCTTGCTGTACTTGATTTTGTATGTTTGGAGAACAAACAAAGTGCTGCTTTGACGCAAACATTTTTCTTATTTTTGTGTGCCCTAAATCAGCAATTACTTGTCACATGTGCTAAAACAAGGTCTCAAACTCTAAGTTGAAGCCTAGCCTGTGTAACTTTATCAACAAAGGGACAATAGAACGTGCAGCTACTGCACAGCAGCCACACAGAGCAGAATTTTTTTTGGGATACTGATAATTTCCACACAGACTTGCTCCAAGTCTATTCCGTGGTCTGTCAGCGCTATGAATCATAATTACCTTTGCAGGGGTTGCCCCCCCTCCAGAAACAGTTATGATTCATAGCGCTGATAGACCACGGAATAGACTTGGACTCAAGTCTAATTTCCACAATGAATTTTGCATTCACTTTGCATTACAGGTGAGACGTGGTGCAAGTCGCAAGGCTCTGCAGCCGAGTGGCAGGTCAAACATTCCAGTAGGGCGTACATCTCTGCTGAAACCAAAGCAAGAACTGCCAAGGGAACCACAAAAGCAGACCCAAGAGAGTCCCGATGCAAAATCTCTTCTCGACATTTTGCCAGATACCCCTTCTAGAAGGACAACATTCACTGTTACACAATCCAAGTACGCAAAAGATAGCGAAGAGGCAAGGGCAGTGGGTGACAACAAAGAAAATGCTGTGCCAAATACACATAAATGGTTTGAGAGTAGGAATACATTTAATTTTGACAGAAACGAGAGTCCAGATCAGGAGAAACAAACAAGTAAAACGGCCCATCAGGAAACGAAAGCAAACCTTGAGAACGGGAAGACATTTGATGTTGAAAGAAACGAGGGCCCATACGAAGAGAAACAAACAGGCAAAAAAGCCCATCAGATGGAAACGACAGCAAGGAGCGCTGAGGAGAAAAGTTCTCTTGAAGATGCTAAAAAGAACCAAGATAGATTTATGATCGCCAAGGATAACTGCCAATGGGAGAATGCCCCGATGGATGGCAATACATTTCATGAAAGTGAAATACGCTTGTCCTCTTCTCCTATACGATGGTATGGCGGCTTCGAGCGTTTCACTTCGGCCAAGTCAAAGGATGACTTGAATCCAGGACAAGTGGTCATGAACGGCGAGGTGAAACATGAGTTCATCCCATATCCTAGTTTCAATAACACGGATACATTTCTGAACATGGAGATGTCGACAACACACAGGCGAAAAGTTGGTTATCACGACGAGTCGCTTTCCTTCGGCTCGGCTGCTTCGAGTTTGTTTACGATAACTCGCGAAGAGAAGTTCTTGCCACATTTGGAAACCGTTAACGAAACCAGTGATTTTTGTGAAACACCGAAAGTTAGTGAATCAAAGACGCTGATAATTGAGGAATCAGATGCTAGTCAGTCAGACAGAACTCCTGAACTTCAAAAAAGTCGTGTTGCAGATGAGATGATCTGTCGTAATGAAACTTTTGAGCTTTCAAGCAAGAACGCTTGTGTTGAAAGGGAGGATGGAGAAGAACAAGGGATAATCTGGAATGGAACCGTGCAAAGAAAAAATTTTGACAAGAATGCCGTGGTAAGAAATTCAGATGCCGATGATGAGATGATCCGAGCATCAATTGGGAATGTCACTAGACATGCTGCAGCAACCTATGAGAGAAGCAAAGAATCGGCAGATGAAGAAGTGACAGACGATGTTAGCTGTTTGCGAGAAAGTATCTCAAGAGTGGACCAAGTTGATGCTGATGAAGCAGTTGACGAGGACTTAGCCGTGTTAGTTGATGAAATTACGCCCAAAGCTACAGCTACAGAAGATATTTCGCATAAAGACACATTGATTGTTAAAAACAGGGCCGCATTCTATTCAGAACCGAAGGCTACCATTGCTCCAATCGCAGAAATAGCTACAGCTGTTAATGAAACCGGGAAAATGGGGCCTCCAGCTATACCAAACAACAGAGAGGGTAAAACCGGAAGGAAAAAAGAAGAAAGGGTCGTTAATTCAAGGTATCTTACTGCACAAGATAAACGCAAAGATGCTGCTTCAAGAGAAAGAAAAGGAAGGACAAACGAACAAATAAAACGTAGACCAAATTTAGTCGATGCCAAATTCAAGACTGTTTCATTGCCCCAGAAGAGGAAGACTGACCCAAGTAAGTACCAATGCCCCAGCGATTACAGTTAAAGTGGCAATATCGGACTTTTTTTGTTTCCGAAAATCTCAACGATACTCCTCATTGATAAAAAAGAGACTTTATCAGTGGTGCAAAAATATTTTCCTTTCTGGGAACCTTGCAAATGGGGAAAACTTTCTGCAAAATATCTTTGCTGGTCATTATTTGCCGAAAAGGTCCAATGGATATTCTAACCAAACCAAATAATCCAAAAAGGAAGCAAAATTATCTTTCACAGATTCTACTCACTTACTTCAGTGAGGAATTCTTGAAAATTCTTAAGAATCCTTTTGCAAGGCTGTCCATTTTTCCTGGGATTATTATCAGCAGGACAGAAGAGTCAAAAATAATTTTCTCTTTCTCACAGATAGAGTAAAACAATCATCTCCTTGTGTGAGAAGACTTTGGTTGAAAAATTTTCTGGCAGAGCTGAAAACTTTCTGAGAACCTGGTTCCCAAGTTCCGATACTTTTTGCAGCTCGGCTTTATATTTTACAAAACTGTATTTGACGTTTTCGTACGTCTACTAGAAGTATAGGAAAACAGCAAAGGGAAAGGAAAATGATGCGTTTATACTTATCCTTTTTTGTGCCATATGCGGCGAATAAACCATGGAAAAACCGTAGGATAATTCTCGCGTTGCACGTTTCTGTTCTTATCTCGGTCAACTGAACTTTCAGGGGTTGTGTCTCTTTAAGACCTGAGTCTCCCTTGCCCATTTCCTTATCCGCTTCGTTTATTCTCAACGGCACAAAATGGAACAGATACTCTAAGAGCAACATTTCGGCCTTCATTGTATTTCGGAGAAATAAATTTTTAGCAAGAATTTTGGTCAAACCGTTGCCACTTGTGTTCTTAATTTACTTTAATTTTCCTTCTATTTTGTAGGCTCCTCATCAAGAAGTATGATCAAACCAGGCCTTGCAATTAAAAAGCTGAAACTGAACAAGCCACAAGAGAAGATGCCAAGACATCCGATGCCGTATGCTGCAAAAAATATGTTCTATGATGAGCGGTGGATAGAAAAGCAAGAAAGAGGTAATAGTTTTGCACTATGTGTTTTATGTTCTTATGCAGCGACGAAATAGCTTTGCGATGCCTTCCAAGAAAGCTCCCTGATTTCTGGCAATTGTGAGGTGAATTCAAAATCAAGGGCTAAAATTTGTACAGTAGCAAATTTTAAGACTGCATGTCTTTGGAAAGTTTCGAAAAATTCGCAAACAAACAGGGCAAAACACACTTGTTCCTACAGTTTTTCAACAAACGAGGCTGTCTTATGGGTTAAAGCATCTGCTGTACGAAAAGGTATGCTTTGCTTCCAAATACCGTTGAAATAACTCACAAATTCAAATGACTTTTGTCAAGTTACCACAGAATAGAGCACGTGCTGTGCATTTGATTTTGCAAACAGTGAATGACTAAATCAACTTAATGTATTTGATGTTTTTTAGGGGAAAACCTGGTGTTTTTTCGATCTGAAGTTAGGACGAAAAGTCTACGACAACTTATGTCTTGTTAAAGGATCTGTTTCATCCAGCATTCCTTGCATCCCATGAAAATGGTGACAACAAAGGCCAGCCGAGAGACGACACACGCAAGGAATGCTGGATGAAACAGAGCCTTTAACAAATGATGCTGATACTTATGCTCTGTTTTTCTCCAGGGTTCAAAAACTGGCTCAACTTCGTGCTGACACCGCCGGATGACGAGGCTCAGTTGGAAGGCGAAAATACACGAGGTAATGCATCCATACTTGTAACGGAACAGAAAGCTTGCATCGAAGGAACTTGTAGATGGGAAAACAATACAATAAAATTAATCATGATTCACGTGACCGTAAACAAACCTGTTATCTCTTTGATTTATATTGTTTCAGGCACGTGTTTATTATATAACTCAAATGAATGGGGATAAATCCACAATGAAGTTATATCAAAAAATCCGCCGATATCTCTGTAATCTTATGTATGTTTCGAACACCATAAGGATGTTTCGTTTGTTTCTCCATGAAATATAAGTGTCTATTTTCAAAATCACACATTCGATTTGAGCAAAATAGTGGAATATCTGTGTGATGAGGCCTACCGAAGATTGCAAAATCGTCGTTTTGCATGAAGTTTGTGTACCTTACGTGGCCCAGCCCATTTAAGGAACCACTTTATAAGAAACCCAGACCGTGAATTTTGTTAGAACAATAGGAAAACAATAGGCTAATTACGGAAGAACAGTTGGCTGATGTCACTTGTGCGGTAAACAGTTATGAAGACGAAAAATCGTTAGTTTAAATATCAATGCATAAAACTAGTAAATGTAAGAAGATACATTCATTGTCAGGATCAACCATGAATATTCGTGTTGATTTCCCTAATTTGTGACAGTCTCGACAAAGAAATTGACGGGCTGGATTGATAGTAAGAATGAATGTATTGCCATATTGCTTTTCAGGAATGCTCACGTTGGAGAGTGATTCAAATCAGCCAGTGGCACCAACGAAAGAAGTTTTATCATTCCGCCTGTATGCAGCGAAGCGAAGAATGGCAAGGCTCCGAAAAGAAGCTTGTATGCTTTATCAGTGTGATCAGCTTGCTGCAGTCATTCATAAACTGGAACGTGAAATCGAGCATGGAAGGCTGGCAATTCGAACGGATAGGCACGTGGATGCAGATTTAGGTAAGGCAGATAAAAGCTGAAAAAGTTCTCTTTGCTGCTTTCGAGGTGAAATATTGAATGTATAGATGAAAGAACAAACTGTGGCGATCATGCTTATCTTTCGGTGCATTTTGGGTTAGAATATGAAAGAAGTAAATGGGTATTTTGCAGTTTTTGATTATGAAGGGGCTGCCCTTGTCGGCGCTTTTTGTTTTGAAGTTTAGATACGTCATCGAGGCTCAAAGTTGCTGCTTTAAAAAATATCAGAATCTACATATATTTATACCAGCTTTCCCAACTTTTTTCTGGTATCGTCATCTTTCTAGGACTTTCCACAATCTTTTGATGCTGATATTGTGTAAATTTGTTATCCAGGTGTGCGCAAGCATATTGCAGATATGCTGCTGTCATTCAATCCATTATGGCTGAGAATAGGACTGGAGGTAAGGCTGCATTGAACAGAGCCTGATACGAGTAAAGGCATTGTTAACTAAATGTCAAGCTTGGCTTGGCAGCTATGTCGAATTTGTTATCAGCAGAAGGTCATAGTCAGGAGCATAAGCACTGAATCTTGAACAAAGCAAATTCTGGCTAAGAGTAAGAGAACAATGATGAGAACAATAAAAGCCGTAGATTTTGATTGCTTTTTTGTGGGTTGTACCATTGGCTGCGGTCACACTAGGCGGTTTATCCAGTTGTTTCCTTCCAAAACAACGGGCTTACAACGCTGTTGTATGTGACCGCTCTTGCTGTTTAACATACAACGCTGTTACAACGTTTCGTTCTTCAGGCAAGGATCCTTAGAAAAACTATAGAATCCAAAACAACGGGATAAACAAGGTGCTGACCTAAATCACAGCGTTGTTAAAGCAAAATGAGCCAATCATGATGTACCAAGATAATCACGTGACGACTACCTTCGCGCCAAAACATTAGCCAACGGACAGGCAGCTTTGCAAATGACAAGACGGGTACAGTGTGACCGAGTGTCTTTGTATCGTTATAATGCCGTACTTTCTGACGACAAAGATAAATTTCAGGAAAGTGAAACAAATCAGATTATAACGGGATTGGATTCTAGTGTGACCGCAGCCATTGTGTGCAAAATATATGGCTATGAAAAGGAAGTGAATTTCAGCGGCCTCTTTATGTATCAAAGTTATTAGATTTATTAAAGTTGCTGCAATGAGATATCACTTAAAAAGTTACTCAAGTATTCCGTATGCTACAGCATAGAAATATCTTATTACTGGGAGGCACTTTACTAACATTGTAATCTTTTGTTTGTTTTATTTTGACTTATAAATGTTACTCTACAAGAAGCAGTAGTTCCATCAACAAGGGCAGATTCTGTAATACAATAGCATCAGTTGCTTTGGTTCACACCTCAATTCAAAGCGATTAGCGAAAGCAGACAAAAGAAATTCTCTCAAGCAGAAATTGAAAACAAACGAAGCCGCAAAGTTGCCCTGAAACCAGTACGGCAAACTCTCGTTTGGTGCGGGCTAAGGGAGGTTTTTAAGAGAAGGTATGTGCTTATAACGACAGAAGAAGGGTAAATCTAAAGTTCTGTCTCGCGGATTTTGTTTATTTGATTCAGAAACCGAGCAGAGGGCATTACAATTTTTGCATATTTGTTGCTCAGTTGGACGCAGTCACTCCTCAGCTCCTGAATCAAATAAACAAAATCCGCGAGACAGAACTTTAGAATTACCCTTCTTTTTTCGTTATAAGCACATAACTTCTCTTAAAAACCTCCCTTCGCCCGCACCAAACGAGAGTTTGCCGTACTGGTCTCAGGGCAACTTTGCGGTTTCGTTTGTTTTCAATTTCTGCTTGAGAGAATTTCTTTTGTCTGCATTCGCTTCTCGCTTTGTTTTGAGGTGTGAACCAAAGCGACTGATGCTATTGTATTACAAAATCTGCCCTTGTTAGTTCCATCGCCATTATGGCGAATTAATTATGTTTACAAACTTTTTGATGACCTGGAAACTTAAAGAACATTTTTTCTTACTTTCGTAGGTTGTATTTGGTGAAATTATACCAATGCAAAACAATGATGACATCAGCAGTCTTTCCCGGTTCATCCATCGTCGGTTGCTAGGAAATCCAGACATTGCTGCCGCGTATTCACATCCATCTGTTCCAGGTCTCTTCAAGCCAGGTGAAATGAAACTATTATAATTTGTGCGTTCTTGACGGGCTTGTCTCACGAAAAAGTTTTCCTTCCTTTCAATAATTTTTTCCTTGTTACTTTATATTGCAAATGATTTGACTCTTCGCGAAGGACATATGCAAACGTTTTCATAGAATTTCCCGTGTCCTGTTTGAAGCTCTTTCAAAGTGATAATTTTAGGTTTTTGAAAGGTCAAGTTCATTTTTACGTAGTTGTAGTCGGTTTCTCATGGATCGATCCTTGCAAAAAAGTCATATTACAGCTGCATGAAGTTCAAATTTTTTGTTGTTATTGTCAATACGGGGTGACTTGATTGTTCCTCGTCGAATATCTCAACTAAAACAGTCACTATGCAAGGTACCAGACAACCAACCAGTAATCGATCAGTAGCAAGTAGTAGTAGGAGCAATTTGTTTTGAATAGGCTTGTCAGGATTTCTAGCTACTTAAAGATAATTTAGGCCCATTATGCATGCCGCGGTGAGGCTTGGGTCCTCTACTTTATTGTCCTTTCCGAAGGATGGCGAGGTGAATTGCGAGGTCAGGCCTTCGAGGCCGCTGGTCATCCATCCGAAGTTTGACATCACTCAACCGAGCCTTAACTTCAGTCACCTGACGAAAGCTGTAGAAGCCGCTCGGCCACTCGATCGATTAATAAATCAATTAATCAATCGATCAATCAATCAATTGATAAATAATTCTCTCCAAGGATATGTGGAAGCATTGGGAAAGTTCACCTTGAAGAAATTGTTATTGGTAATTATCTATCTTGATAAAGCGAAGAGTTGCAGACTTATTAGCCATGATCCTTGTTTGTTCAAGAAAGATTCCCAGTTCAAGGTTAGTAGTATATCATTTGCTTTCAGTCTCCAGGCATCAGGCAAATAGACCTTTTAGCTATTCCAAGAAAAGAATCTGATTCGAACGATATTTTGATACGTTCTGAAGAATTTTCGAATTTGTACAGTAGCTATAGAAGCTCTTACTCCAGTCATTCGAACCTCTCATCTTAAAATGAAAATAAATCGCAAATGTACGCCCTGTAATTTCCCTGGTTTATTGGTGCCATTTGCTTTCAACCTCTTCCTAGGGTCTGTCTCATTCCAATGATCATTCAAAAATCGCTTACTAAAAAACCTCTGAAGGTAGGGACTGAAAACAAATAGACAAACAAACATAGGAAGAGAATCGATTGCAAAGTTATTGCTCATGAATCACAAAAATATATCTTATCGTTGAATCCCTTGCTTTTTACTATCATGTAATCTAGTTTCATTTTCGCATAGCCTTTTAGATTTTTTTCCTTTTCTTTTTCTTTTCATTTACGGCCCAAGCCAGATAAGTCCTGCTTCCCTTGGGTCGTGTAGAATACATCTATTTCATCTTACATTGTATTAGGCTGTTGTATTCTGCGAATAAAATTGAATTGAATTGAATTGAATATCATGCTGTCTCGCAGCAAATATCGCTTGATCCAGGGTCTTTTTCTGAATAGCTGAAAGGTCTATAGACCTTTCTACCCCTTAAAAAAGAGGTTTGGATCGAGGGTTCAAATCTGGTAGATTTGTGAAGGAAAACAAACACGTGACCCCTGTTCTTGGTATAACGATGCTAGCTAGCTGTGGCAAGAAATTCGTTTTAGATTTCAGAACACTTTTGATAGAGTTAATCAACGATAACTTTTCTCAGGGCGGGTTAGAAATGATTTAGTTCATGCACGAGAAGCTCCATCTGCCTTCTGGCTTTGTTTCTGTTTGTCAAGCTATGAGATATCATCAAGTGTCATTTCAAAGCGCTACACCGTACAGATCTCTTGAGCTATGTGTTATACGCACACCAGGGTAAAATGCGCTACAATCGCGATGGGAAAAGCCTCAGAAATTTGTTTCTTCTCGATTTCAGCTTGTTTTGACGCGTTTAGAATACGTTTTCCCAGTTCTAACGCGGCTTGAATCTTTTCGAATCAAGCTTTAAAGAAAAAGGACTATTTCCGAAACGTTTGGGATGAATTTGACTTCTAATTAGCACACTTTCTTAGCCATCTCGCTATATTTTCAGTGTGGTAGTTGGTTCGGAGCTCGACACTTTGTAGGTTCTTGATGAGTCTAAAAAGTTTTTGATTTTGCCTTAATGTACAATTGTAACTACTTTCTATTCTTGTTGGGGAGACGAGATATGCTTTGTACGAGGAAACTTATGTGCACCCCCGTGCAGTGGGTTAAAGCTCATGCGCAGTAGTGTTTTGGAGTTGAAGCTCTGACGGGCGCATGAGCTTTAACCCACTGCACGGGGAGACACATTAGCTTCCTCGGACAAAGCGATCTCGTCTCCCCAACAAACAATACAGCTGAGACTTAAAAATGTGAAAATTGATTTCGTTGAAACTGATGTTGCCATTCCAAAGCAATACGCTATTTTGCATTGAAGCGTGTACTATGGACATTTTCACTGTTCTTTTGCAGTCTACTCGAGACATGCTGCTGATGTTTTCAAAAGATTACCTGCATCGAGAAGGTGATTTGGTGAAGCATTTAACATATCTTGGATATTCAGTATCTCATGTTCAAGTAAGAAAATTGTTCATTTTTTCAATTATCTTTGATGCGTTTTTACATCAGCATTATTCGACAAGTCAGAATAAAGCTTTCATTAGGTATGCACAATAACCACCCGAATATAGAAACCATCAGTTTTTGAGCTTAGTCTAACAGAGGTTCTTGACACTGGGATTGAATACTTAGGAATGATGGCTTTGAGATGGCACAAGCAAAGACCGTCTAGATTACATGATTTGTGTATCTGGCATTTCTTAAACATGTTTCTTTTCAGACTTTATGCAGTTTGATAAAATCAACGAAATCTTTAATTTTTAATGTTAAGTATCCTACAAAAGTTGCTATTGAAACATCAAAGAAACTTTCAGGTATTTTACGGAATTGGTCACTCCATACCCATGCTTTGACAAGACTGTCATTCGAACATCAATCCTCTCTTTTATTTTGTAGACACTTTTGCAAGAATTCGATTTTGGAGTGAATAACCTTGCTTCTGATCTGCGTGATGGTCTCAGACTCGTGTAAGTATATTGTAGCATCTATTAGACGTAAAAAGTGTAGCCTGATATATGTAAGCCCTTGAATTCATGTTTTATTTTGACTGGTTCGTCTGTGTGGCAGCTTTCTTTGCAAAGGGACAGGCCACGCGGCGAAAATCATTTCTTAGTCTTCCATTTTATTGATATTCCTCCTTCCAGTTATGCTTTCTTCTTTTTGCATTTATTCGCAAATTTACAGGTATGATAAACTTCAACGTTGTCATCAGAGCATTTTGGATGGTTGTTTGGAAACTTCTGTTCACAAATCATTCATGTTGTTGTTGCTGTATCTTTATTTTGCTTCGATTATAAGTAACTAATCTACTATATCCTGTACACACGTACAAGAAAACTAAACAAGATCGATGGATACATTATTTGATTGAATGAAGCAAATGATTATCTTTTAAAGTTGTTTGTACAATACTTACAATTTTGCAGTTGCACATGGGACCATTCCATATCCCTTCTCCTCCTTCTACAAAGGTTGAAATTCATATGCAGATATTTTATGCTCTTCCTTCTCAGTCGTGTCGTAGAACTGCTCACAAAGAACTGGAATCTCTCATCAAAGCTACGCGTACCAGCTGTTAGCAGGTTACAGGTAAGCTTGCATTTAGGCGCAATGCAAACTGGGTTATTAGATAAACATGGGTGAAATTTGTAAAGCGAAAGAACCAGCTTTCTGACATCACAAGATAAATAGACCTTTTAGCTATTCTACAAAAGAGCCTGGATCGAGCGATATTTTTATACATTTTTATACGCAAGATTCGAGTGAATGGCGTTAGAGCTTCGATCGCAATTGTACACATTCGAAAATTCTAGAAAATGTAATGAAATATCGTTCGATCAACATTCTTTTTCAGAATAGCTAAAAGATCTATTGTCGGTGCTGAAGAATAGATTTCGCACTTACAGCACAGCCGACATCAAAGCTGCTATTCCACTGAAAAAACTTTGTGCGAAATTCAATTTATTTCTCGAGACGGTCACCTATGGCCCCGCGAGAGCCAATCAAATTAGCAGCCTTGCTATCACGTGCACTATTTCACAAGAAGGTTTTTGCAGTTTGCAGAAATTTTCCAAAATGGAACATCGGGTTTTGGTCTCTGCGTTGATAAAATTCACGCTTGCTTATTAGAAACGAAGAAATATGATATGCAATAGACGGCGTTTGCTGAAATTTTCGTTGTCATTTGGTATCCTTTTTCATGCCAAGATGCAATCTTAGCTCCTGATATCCGTGTCGATTTTTGGCCTGAGGTTTCTGTTAGATTCATGTAATCCATTTAATTTCTTAACTTGTTAGATACTATATTGTCTATACTCTTTGCAGAAAATCCACAACGTAGAAGTTGCATTTCAAGGCTTGAAAGGTAATCATTTGGATGTCAACGAAGGTGGGTTTTTCAATCACATATCCTTGATCTCCTCATCGAGTTGCACTTCGTTGAACCTAATCGCTCGTATTTTAGCACCATAGAAATTCCAATGCTGCTAATGTTACATTGAATGATTTCGATTTTAGGAGTGAAGACCGATGCAAGATACGTCGTTGATGGCCACAGAGAGAAAACTCTACATTTGCTGTGGCAGATTATTTTTCATTTCCAGGTTCGTAAATTTGATGCTGAATTCTGCTTGATTTATGAACGTGTATTTGCTCTTCTGCAGTATGGAGATATGGAGATTACAGTCCTTGACTACAGTCCAGTACAGGCTTGTAGAGAAATGAACGGTTGATTTGAGATGGAAGAAAATTTTGCAGTTGATAAAAGCTGTCAAGCTCGGAAGAAATTTTGATGTTTACTCCAGCTCTGCAACAGCACGATTTCTTTCCATTAACAGACACTTACCCTAAAGTTGGTGGCAAGGAACTTTTTGCCAAGATGCAATGCGTTCTCATTACGAATCCTTAACGATTCTATAAGAATTCGATTGAAGAATGCAGTGCATCTTGGTAAAAAGTTCCTCGCCGCCATCGTTAGCGTGATCGTCTATTGTAAACAGTTACATTTCAGGGTGTTACTTGCGAAAATTTCGTTGTGTATTGTTACGCAAAGTTGAAAACAAGAGAAAATGTATTTAGTTTGTAATGAATTAGTAACCAAACTTGGTTTCTTCCATATAATGGCAAGCAAATCGTGAACTGAAATAAATTGTAGAATTCTCCTTTCCATACAAACCCTTGAACAACATTTTCCTATTTTTTAGGTCTAACAGATGAGAGATTTTACCAAACAAAAATTTTCACATCTAAGACGGCCCTTTACTGAAAAATTGACATTTCAGTTTTGCACAACGGCAGTATACTTTTAGCCTACGCGCAATCTTTCTTTTGTAAACTTGAAAGAACCAGAAAGTTGAAAGATTGCGCATCATCAAGAGCTGCACTGCATTGCTGACTCAGCCAAATGAAATAAATGAACATAATCTGGCCTATCAAAATGTTCAATTTCAAACAAATACAAAACAAAGACGCTATGTAAGCTGTTTGTGTTTTGGTTTGGAAAATTTCTAACCTGGTTCTAATTGGCTCACATTACAATAAATCAATTCATCAAAATACGTTAAATTCTTCACTGATGCCCAGTTTTTCTTTCTTCTGGTTCGTTCAATTTACACAAAAGAAGGACTGCACGCAGGCTATGTACCTTTTATCCCACAGCCCGCCTGACGTTTTTCGACCCACTCGATGTGCAAATTTTCTTGTAATCCTTTTGTAAGGTTGAAGTGCTTTTGGATGAACAGAAGTTGCAGGATGAGATAAGACATCTGGAAAGAAACAGGCAATTGAAACGAGATTATGATGCGCTGCACCAAAGTCAGAAGACTACAGGAAACAAGCGTGAATCATTGGACAATGAAATTTACTCCAAGTCACCAAAGTTGGGCTTACTTTTGAAATGGTGTCGTTTGGTTGGATGCTTACATGGGGTCAAGGTAGGTAAAGCAATGAATACACCCAGCCTGTTTGCTGATCAATGTGATACGCGTTAGACCGATTTGACGAAGGTTTGTTTGCACATGATTCGATATGATTCTAGTATTAATATTTCATAGTCTGTATTAGGTTATGTTATCCCACGTTTGTATTTATGACACGAATTTTCATGCCACAGGACATGTTAAAAGGAAGAAAGATGTTTTGTTAAAAGATTGATTGTCAAAAGATTTGACTTGAATTGGGTGCAAACAAACCATAACCGAATAAGTCTATCTTCGCGTACGAATTTGGCGTTTGAAGAGAAATTGTGAGCAATTAAAACGACCGGAGAACAATTTGAATTCTCTACCAACATACTGGCCATGGATTCCGTTCAGTACTCCATTCTTAGTAATTGCTAATGTTACCTGTTGACCACCTTTTTCTCTTGGTGCAGCATGAACGAGCATTGATGTACAAAATCACGATCACTTGTTGGAATCCCACTCTTCAATTAAACTTGACTTTCCCTTACTTTGCCATTCTTTCAAAACAATGCCAATTCTTTGTCCAGTGCTAAGGAAATGTTTAGAGTTTCGGAGTCTTTTCTTAAGCCGAGAAATTGGTTGTAGATGTCCTTTACTTTGCCATCTCTAATGGCTGTTTTATTTGCAGGTGGATAATTTTACAGTGTCCTTCTCAGATGGCCGTGCATTGTGCTATCTATTGCATCATTATCATCCAGCCTTAATGTCTAAAGAGATGGTTAACGATGAAACTTCAATCACTTGTGGATTGTCGCAAGACGAGAGTGATGATAATGATGATGACAACGATGAAAGTGATCAAGGCCTCATCTATAGAAACTGGACGCAGTCATGCAAAGCAAATAGTAAGCATTCAGTACACATACAACGTTGACCATTTTAATGGGACTTGGGTCATGTAACCCTAAACAAACCTTGCTGTCTTTATGATCTATATCGTTTTAGCCACCATCAGAGCTACTTCTGAAATCCACCAATATCTCTGAAATCTCACTACATATGAATGTTTCATTTGTTTATCAGAAAAGTTTAAAAATCGATCTTCACAATTACGCAGTTATTTGAGAAAGATAGTGGCAAATCTGTCTGATATGGTCTACCAAAATGCTGCAGATCCGTCGTTCGAAAGAAGTTTGTTTACTATACTTGACTCAGCCCCATTAAGACAACATTCGTGTAAGATCAGCGTTTTTGCTTTAGTCTAGCAAGCTCTTTAGCGCAACCTTTATAATGAAGCAAAGCCGCCAAGATTTACAAAGCAAATAAATCCAGCCGATAAAGAAACTATGCGTAGAGGTAGTGTAATGTCTAAAAGGTTTTTAGCCTTTGCTTATCAAATACTTTGATGTGTCTGGTCTGTCTGCCAGCGACACTAAATTCTATAGCAAGCGTGTAGCATACAAAGATATGACTGCAAGCATAATAGACTATCAGAAGCTGCAGTTAGATATTAGATGCAAATTTTGATTTTAGTATGACTTTTTGCCTGATTTGCAAAGTTTTGTTTTACAGATATTGATGGGAACAGACAATTTGAGAAATTACTATCAAACGAGAAACGAAATTTCAATGTATTTTGCGAAAAAGTAAGTCAAAGAACTTTCTACTTCCATTTTAGAATTTACGAAAATCATTTGTGACAGAGACATTTTCAAAAGTGTAGGCACAGAAAGCTATACCTGCTTAAAAAATTTTTTCCCATTATATATATGGAAGCTTTTTAGTTCTTTCACCTAATAATTTTTGGATTCCACATGCAATTTTACGGGTCAAGCATACTCGACATATCATTGTTTCTTTAAAACTTCCTTTGAAATTTGATGAAAACTGAACCTTGAACGATCCTGAGTTTTGCATGCTTCTTTGCAGGTGAAAGAAATTGGTGCCAGTCCAGCAATGGTGCTTGCATCAGATATGTCCAATACCATTCCTGACGAAAAGGTAAGCCACGCATGTTTAAGTCTTTCAACTCGAAAGTACTTTTAAAGCTTTAGGCCGTAATTGTATAACTACAGTCTCTCTCAGATTGAATTTCACGTGAAAATGCTAGCGAATATTAACAATTGAAGTGGTATGCACGAGTAAATTCTCGTTAAGGCTTCTTCATCCATTCTTATGTTCCAAATTAGGGGCTACAAAAATGTTTTTAATTCAATTGAGAATATCACTTGATTGAATGATATTGAAACTACCACCTTCTTGATTTTAGGTTGTCATTGTTTACTTATCCTTCCTGTGTTCACGTCTTCTCGATTTGCGTGAAGAAATTCGTGCAGCAAAGTGTATTCAAACTGCTTGGAGGCAGCATCATTTGAAAGAGGAAAAACGCAAGCACAAGGTATGTATCATACAAAAATTTACTTGCAGTAAGTTTTTCTTCGAATTGAATTGCTTGAAAGAAATTAAGTTTACACCTTTAAACCTGCTTTGGAAGTTTTTGATATCTTGTTGTTTTTCAAAATGGCTGCATTTAATCGTTTTTGAAAGAAATCTGGAAAATTTTTAAGAAATTAAAATCATCGTAGATCTTCAATCAATGGAGAAAAATTACACAATATCCAAGACAACCATAGGTTAGATTTGATGACGTCACAGCCTCAACTATAATGATTGCCGCCATTTTGATGTACAGCAAATTACGCCAAGTTCCTGCCAAGCTGTTTAATTCAAAGAAAATTATGATAGAACTTTACACCCAACTTTTTAAAGGTTTGAGCCCTATGCTAAAGATACGTAAGCCGTAAGCAAAAATATATTTGCCAGCCATTAACCTTTTCTACTCTTGAGCTACAGTAAAGTTCCGCCTTTAAGAAACTCGTTACACAAAGACAGCCTGATTGGTTTCTTATGTCAAGATATTCTTCTTCAAAACAGGGTCTGTATACCATGGTATAAGAAACACTTTTATACTCCAAACAGCTGTCAAGATTGTTAAGAAAACTTTTTTGAAATATGAACTGTTGTGTGAGGATCTAATGGTTTGAGCCAGCACTGAAGGTTTCTTGAAATTATAACAATTTGGGCTTGAAACTTTCATTCTTTTTTCTAGAGAATTGAGACCTTTTGGAGACATATTCAAATATACGCCTTGTAATATTGCAATGTACAATTGTATAAGAAACCGAACCGTATGAATCAGCCTGGGTAGTTTCTTGTAAAGAGGTATTTTATTCAGCGAAATCAGGCCTGCGTTTCTTATAATGCAATTTCTTAAAGGCGGGACTTTACTGTAATATTTGTTTGAAAAGTGTTGATAGCATAATTTCATAATTATGCAGATACCTATCGAGTAGATATCTTCAATTCACTGCCTCATTCTCACTTGCTTTCTTTATATCAGATGCGAAATACCGCTGCAGCAAAAATTCAGGTAAGCGAGAAATCTTTTCATTACGTCATTTAGCCAGATACTGAAACTCTGCTGCTGTTCGTAGTTCCTGATAAGTTAAAGTCGATCTTGATGCGTTTGACATGCAGACAGCCAATAATAATCATGCCAATAGTGGACATTAAATACTGTAAATGAATATGCGGTACTTCTTGAACCAGACATGTCATGTGGAAAGTTCAACTTTGTGATAAATCGTAAGGCCAGACAAACATAGCTATTTATTATATATATTATATATTTCAACGACAAACATAATCTCTTCAGATATTCAATCTTGAATCATACCTTTATCCAGAACAGAGTGTCAGTTGAACATGAATGTTTATCAAAGTCTGTTTGTGATTTATAGGCAGCCGTGCGTGAATTCTTGCTACGAAAGCAGCAACAGAAAGAAGAGATTGCAGCAATAAAGATTCAAGCAACATGGAGAGGTCACGCCTCGAGGAAGAAAATTTTGACGAAGAGAAATGCTGAGATGTTTAAAAAACGAGAGATGGCTGCAAGGAAGATTCAGGTAACAAATGATCATTCAAACAAAGTTTGCTCTTGAAGATTTGAAAAGGGAACCGTTCGAGTTTTAAAATGTCAGATTTGCTTATTATGCTGCATCTTAAGGCTACGAAACTAGGAAAGAAAGTACTATCCCCAAACCTACCGTGTGAGTCAAAAAAATGCCCGGCGTTTGAAAGGCTACTGCTCTCTGACTATATAAACAACGATATTTTGCAATATCTCATTAAATAGCTAACATGTTCAATTATTTTTAGAAATTTTCCTGGCTAGAATCGGTCACCCCGTTCAGACTCTGTAAGCAATTTTCTAAAATGAATCCCTTGGAGACACCTTAAAAACGTGCTAAAATTACAAGCAAAAACCCCCAATGTGTTTACCTCACAGTGATGACTTTCAGCACGCTTTAGGACGTGCTTTTGTTTTGGTGGGTTGAAGAGTCTTCCCCCTAATGTGAATAATATATTCCGGGGGATTCCATTCTCCCATGAGGAGAAAATACATGAGCACATCCAAGAGTCATTATTGCTAGGAAGGAGAACAAAGGGAAATTTTGCTTGCTGTTTTCGCTCGTTTTTGCAGGTTTTCGAAAGGGGCTTTCTGCAGAATATCTCCCATTTCGACGGGAAGGAAAGACCAATTCAAGCCGGATGAATTACTGAACCTAGTTTGACATACCGGGGATAAAACAAGACAGTTTTCAACATCATTGCTTTGATATTGAGGGATCAGGATTTTTTCAAACGCCGGGCGTTTTTGTTGACTCACCCTGGTAGCATTCTTGTGAAGAAAATATATTGTGCTTCAGTGACTTGCAGCTACTGAGTAAGATCCAATCATTTCATTGTATGTTTGTAGGCATTTCATGTTCTCACTCTTCAAGAATCTAAAAATATCAAAAGTCACATATGACCGCAGCTTTCCCATTGCATTGTTATTTGCAGCCGTGGCTTCATTCGAGATAGCTAAAAAAAGTTTACATAAAGGTTTGAGATGGTATCCATTCCATTACAGGAAATTGCTCGAGAGTTTATAAAGCATAAGAAACAAAAGAGGCAGGAAAAGGCTGCTGCTTTGCTTCAAACAGCAGTACGTCGGTATTTGAGGAAGAGGGAACGAATTCTACAAGAATCAGCCGCACGGAATATTCAATGTCACTACAGGGCATGGAAGTTGGCTACCTCTGCAAGGTAGAGATAATAGTTTCTTTTATTAAAGTCTATTCCATAGAATAAGTCATCTTGTCTTTATTGGTGTCACAAGGTGCAATGGGGCAAAATGGTTCAATTGACTGTTTGCAATGTATCGTTTGTTTGGTGGCTTCACTCAAGTTCTCGAATAAACCCCATCCAAAAATATTTTATTTGCGAAATGAATCCCCACCCTTGAATATACCCCCGTAGGGGTTAATCTACTTAATTTCTTGTCAGTTTGATAACTCTTGATAAAACTATTTTTCTTGAGTGAATACTTTCGATTCTCTTTTTAACTGACTTTCTTCGTGTTTTTGGCAACGTACCCGGGCTTAGCTATTGCCTCGAAACAAAATATCCCAATATGTATATCTGCTATTTTCAGCATACGGACAAGCTTCAACTAAAGGACGAAGGTTAGTCCTGGAACTATTTTTGGCTGCTGCTAGATAAGCCCCCAACCTCGAATAAGCCCCCATCCCAAAATACGTTTTGCGAACTAAGCCCCCCGGGGGCCTATTCGAGGACTTGCGGTATGAATGTTTGATCTGTTCCTCTGTGAAGTACAAAAATAATCTTCAAAATGACACTTCCATTAATAAAGATGCAAAGCCTATTATACCACTTATACCCTTTTCCAAAGACCCTTCAACTCATGCCATCGGCCAAAGATTCTCCACAGACTCTGAATTGTGGATTTAAATACAGTAAGATACTGCATATATACCGTCCAATACCAATTTGGATTTGTCATAACTGTATCGTAACGATTTGTACATTATGTTTCAGAGCCTCTTACATAGAAAAGAGAAATGCAGCACTAAAGATACAAAATGCCTACCGAAAGTATCGAAGCATACGTAACGAGAGATACGCAAACGCAGCTGTACGTATTCAGATTGCTTGGAGGATGCACTACTTGCGGCAGAAATTCTCCACAGAGAAGTCTGCAGCTATTACCATACAGAAGAACTGGAAAGCCTATACTTGCAAACTGAGATTCAAGGCTTTGCGAAACGCTGCGTGTACACTGCAAGTTTATGCTAGAGCGTACATCCTTGGATCAAAAGCAAAGAAGGAATTTCTGAGGAAGAAGAATGCTGTGATCACTTTGCAAAAGTTGTATAGAGATTTTGTTTCAAGGAAGATTGCAGCGAGAAAAGAGGCCGCTGTCAAGTTGCAGTCTTTCGCACGAATGGTCAAACAAAGACGGCAATATGATAAGTTAAGGAAGACAGCGATGCTGCTGCAGTCGTACATCAGAAGAAATATTGCAAGGAGAGTGTTTTTGAGAAAAAGAAATGCTGTTGTGTTGATTCAGCAACGATTTAATGCTGTCAAGCAAGGAAGTAGAGCGAGGGATGAGTTTGCACGGCTGCGACATGCATGTGTTGTAATTCAAGCTGCCATTAGAGGGTATCAAGTCCATCAACAGTATACCAAACTACGTGCGAATATCATCAGGATCCAAGCTTTGGTAAGACAAAAGCAATGTCAAGATCGCTACAAAGATCTCAAGAAAAGTGCGGTCGTACTGCAGCGTAAACGTAGAGCAGCTGCAGCTGGAAGAGCAGCGAGGAAGGTGTTCTTAGCTCAAAAGGCGGCTTGCATTACCATTCAGTCGTTCGTTCGTGGAAGAAGCGCTCGCAAGCGATTCGAGGCTTTGAAGAACGGCGTGGTTACTACTCAGGCTGTGTGGCGAGGGAAGAAAGCAAGACGGGAGTTCATAGCACAAAGAAATGCCGCGATTAAAGTTCAAGCAATCTTCAGAGCATGGCAGCAAATGATCATTGAGCGAAAGAAGTTTCTGGAGTTGAAGAAAAGCAGTGTAGTGATACAAGCTGGCTTTAGAGGGTCGAAGCAACGAGCACAATTCGTGCAATTGAGGCAGACAGCAATAAAGCTGCAAGCACTGCATAGAAGTAATACGGCAAAAAGGAGGTATGAAAGAATGCAGAATGCGGCTGTGATCATACAGCAGAGGTATCGAGCTAGTATCGCTGCCAAGAATGAGAAGAAGAAGTATGACCGAATGAAGGTATCTTGTGTTCGAATACAGTCGTGGTATCGAAGCAAGAATCAAGAGAAGAAATTCAACTCTCTAAAGCAAGCTGCTATCTTTTGCCAGAGTCTCTTTAAAGGTGTCAGAGCTATGAAGAAATATACCAAAGAGAAAGCCGCAGCCTTGGTCATACAGAGGAGATATCGTGCGGTGAAAATGGCACAGGCTGCCCAAGTTCATTTTCTAATCACGAGAGCAGCAGTTATTAGCATTCAGTCAGCTTACAGAGGGTACATCGTCAGGAGAGAGCTTGTGAAATTACAAGAGGCTGCAACTAAGATTCAAGCATTGATTAAAATGCGCTTGGCAAAGAGAGAATTTGAAAGACGAAAGAGCGCTGCTATTTCACTCCAAAGAAGATTTCGCGCCACGAGAAAAGCCAAGACTCAGGTAGTGAAGTATAAGGAAATGAGGAAAGCAACCGTCGTGTTACAAGCCGCTGTCAGAGGATTCCTTGAACGAAGAGAAGTTATCAGAAGGAAACAAGCTGCTACCAAGATTCAAGCATTGTTTAGAATGTGCTTGGCAAGAAGAGCATTTGAAAGGCGAAAGAGTAGTGTTATCACGCTCCAAAGAAGATACCGTGCTTCTAGAAAAGCCAACATCCAGGCAATGAAGTATGGAGAAATGAGGAAAGCAACCATTATCCTGCAATCAGCTTTCAGAGGATATCTTGAACGAAGAGATATTCTAAGAAAGAACCGAGCAGCTATGAAAATTCAAGCGTTGTTTAGAATGCACTCGGCAAGACGAGAATTTGGAAGGCAGAAGAGTGGTATAATCGCTCTCCAGAGAAGATACCGTGCTGCTAGAGAAGCTCGCGTGCAGGCAGAGAAATGCAGGAAAGTGAAGGAAGCAACAGTTGCGCTACAATCAGCTTTTAGAGGATACCTTCAACGAAGAAAAATTCATAGAATGACTCAGGCTGCCACTAAGATTCAAGCCAGCTATCGAGCGTTCACAGCGAGGAGAAGATATGCCAAGATGAGAAATACAGTCACTGTTATTGCGAGAAATTTCCGCAAGCTGTGTGTCAAGCGAATCAAATCGGCTACAAAGATTCAGGCTTGGACGAGAATGGTTCTCGCGCGACGAAGGTTCATCAAGCAAAAGAATGCAGCTGTTGTTATTCAAATGCATTACAGAGCGTATGCTTCAGGTCTGGTGCAATCTGTTTGTTACCACATAATGCGTGGGGCTGTCATCACTCTGCAAGCAGGCATCAAAGGATTCCTAGCTCAGAGAAGGTACCAAAGGAAGCGAAAGGCTGTCATTTCATTGCAGGCAGCAATCAGAGGATATATTTGCCGCAAGAAGCGCAAGACATTGGAGCGAGCTGTTATCAACATGCAAGAGCGAGTCCGTGCTAACGCTATCGGTAGGGTTACACGGAGAGAGTTTATTCGTAAAAGATCAGCTGTTTTAGTGATACAACGAGCAATGAGAAGAAGAAATAAGTTGAAGGAAGCTGCCATTACCATACAGACATTCTACAGGGCTGCAAGGGACCGTAGAATGTTCATCAAAGTGCGAAATGGCTGTTTCAAGATACAGAGAGCTTTCAGAAGATACCAAACGAGAAAAGAAGCAGCGACGACTTTGGAATCGTATTGGCGTATGCATCTTGCAAGGAAGTCATATAAACGGAAAAGAGCTGCCTGTGTCAGGATACAAGCGGCCGTTCGCTGCTACCAAGCCCAACAAGAATTCTTCTTGAAGCAAGGTGCAGCTTTGATTATTCAAAGGCGATACAGGGCCTACTTGATTGGGTCCCTTGAAAGATTGAGGTATTTACAGGCAAGGGACTCGTGTGTTTTGATTCAAGCACATTTGAGAATGTGGCTACAAAGAGGTAGGTATCTGAGAGCCAGAAAGAGCCTTGTCACACTGCAATGCCATGTCAGAGCTCTGCTGGAAATGAGAAGGCAAAGACAGGAATTTCTTGGGAAGAAGAAGGCTGTCATTAAGATTCAATCTGTCTATCGCGGATGTAAAGCCCGGCAACTTACGAGACTTCTCAAACAACGAAAGCATTTGGAGGAATGTATGAGGCTTCATCGAGAACGACAACTGGTTATACAGAGGCAAGCTGCAGCGGTGGTAATACAGAAGCATTTTAAAGGAACTGCTGTCCGCAAAGAGTTCCTGCAAAAGAAGTCAGCTACGTTGACAATCCAACGCCATTTTAGAGGCTACGTGAATATGAAGAAAGACCGAGCCCATTTCCTTGATGTGAAAGCAAAGACCATCGTTATTCAATCAATCTACCGTATGCATCAAGCAAAGAAGCTGATGCGAGCACTGAAAAATGACAAGGAGCAAACAAGAAGAGCAGCCGTTATTTTGCAGGCAAGAGTCAAATCACTTGTTGTCCGTAAAGACTTCTTGAGAAAAAGAGCAGCTGCCTGTAGCATCCAAAGGATTTACAGAGGTCATCTACAGAGCAGAAGACTGCAAGCGGAATTCCGACAAATAAAAGAAAGTGCAGTTATTATACAATCAGCATATCGAGTATTTGCAGCTAAGAAAGTTCTTTTGGGATTGAGAGAAGAAAGAAACAGACAGCAACGAGCATCCTCGATTATACAAAAACATTACAGAGGTTTTGTTGCAAGGACGAACTTCAGCACCTTAAGGAATGCTGCTGTATCATTGCAGAGGGTTTTCAGAAGCAAAGTGCTTACAAGAGAACTTAGAGAAGAATATGTTTATAAAAGAAACTGTGTTTTAAAGATACAAACAATTTACCGTTTCCATCTTGCGAGAAAATTTGCACAACGGCTTAGAGATGAAAGAGCACATCGCGAGGCAGCCGCAGCTAAAATTCAAACGTTTTACAGAGGATATCAAGCTATGAAATCATGTAGAGCAGAGTTTAGAATTCAGAAAGACGCTGTGATCAAAATGCAGCGCTGCTTCAGGAAATACTGGACAAAGAAGATGGAATCAAAGATAAATGCGGTTGTTTTAATTCAAAGGGTTTACCGCTCACACCGAGAGAGAATCAATGCTACCAACACAACTGCGGCCATCAAGGTTCAGGCTGTATACAAAGGATACCGGGAAAGATGCCGATACCAGAAAATCAAAGCTGCTACGAGGGTAATTCAAGCAAGATGGAGACTTGTGCTTAGGAGCAAGAGAGATGCAAAGCAACAACAAGCAGCTACTATTATTCAATGCTGGTACAAAGCATGCTCGGTAATGAAAGTTCAACAGAGGAGTTACGAACGCGTGAGAAATGCTGCTCTTGTTATCCAGGTGAGTTTATAGTTCTCCTTTATATGAACCGTTCCAGGTTACATCATAACTTGAAGCTGAATTTGCACTTCAATCATCTTCCTTGATGATGCAGCGTAAGCGTCTCATGTCACAATGAGCCTGCATTTCCGTTAAACCAGGGTTAAACGAAAACGGATGAAATCTCTCTCGTTTTGGGCTTGCATACCCATTGCCCCAGCTTCGAAACGGGATTCTCTGCAAACGGCCCTCAGCGTGTGGAAAGTTGACAAACGAATAAGTTTAAAGACAGCACTGGAGTAAGGGAACACCAAAATCCAAGAAGCCCTGGAAAGTTTAGATATTATAGCATCAAGAAACCATTTTCCATTGCTTGAGGCGAATTGATTTCAAGTAAATCCCGGGATGATGAAAATGGGCTACCTTTAACAACTGAATTCCGTTTTTAACAACTTGGCGAGTTTCAATTGATCGGAGTTTCGCCAAGTTTAAGAAAGGAGGAACGGTCTGTGCTCGAGGAAGTTTATACCTGAGTTACGGAAACGCTCCTTTACTTCGGCTGATGCGAGTTTAACTTCAAAGCAGAAATATTAAAAACCTCGAGTGAGAATTCAGCTATACATCATGCAGAGCGAGGTCTAAAGGCTAAAAATATTAGTCCTGTCATGGAACCCCTGAAAAAAGCTGCCAGAGTTCTCGAACAAGATGAAAATGTGAACTTTTGAAAATGCTTGAAGTCCTGTATTTCTTACCTAGGATTAACCAAACGTTAGGACATTGGGGCACATACCAGACTTTGAAAAATTCCAGGAGCACAGGAACTTAGTTCATAGCGCTTGCGAACCAAGGCAAAATGTTTTGTTCTGTGCAAACTCGTGTGAGAATTCCTCTAGTATCGGGGCTTCCCTTGCCAGGCACAAAAAAATGCGTTATCTGTATTAGCCCTGCCACTGCATTTTCCCTAACTCCATTACTTCAATAGAGAACAGTTATGTAATTTATGTCTTTAAAAACAGTTCTGAAGAAAATAATTTTTTGAGATCCAGTCGTGAATTGATCTTTTGGCTGCTTTGAAAACAGGTTTAAATCGAACAATATTTTTATACAGTTTGTAGAATTTTCGAATGTGCAAGAATGTGATAGAAATTCCTACACCATTCCATAGTACTTTTCTTGTGAAAATTGGTAGAATAGACGATTGCGCTAGAGATGGCGGCGAGGAATTTTTTTACCGGGATGCACTGTGTTCTTTAATCGAATTCCTATAGAATCGTTAAATATTTGTAATTCGAGCGCAATGCATCTCGGTAAAAAATTCCTCGCCGCCATCTTTAGCGCAATCCTCTATTATCACTCAACCCAGACTCTTTGCAGAATGGCTGACATGTCTTTTGACAATTGGGATTTAAAACTTTGAAAGGAACTATGTCCCTGTACGACTTGCGGTGAGTTCTGATACCCATCGTGCGAACTACAAGGACAAGAGAAATATCGTTTTCCAAGCAGTCCATGACTTTAATCCTTGTTCTGCGTCCCAAACTGATCACATGTATGCAAAATCTGTTCGAAATTTGTTGTCACAGAGTAAAGCAAGCGTAATGGCACATGCCTAAAGATGATGAAAACTGACGGGCTGGCATGCAAATAAAACACTCAAAGGCGAGATGGTTGCCTCGGAGTCATTTGTTATCGTTTGTTGCGCCTTTGCAAATGCCCCTTCGACGCGATCCCTTGCAGAATCTTCTTTTGCCTCGTTTCCACTTAGAAGTACGTTATTACATGTATCTCGCTCTGCTCGATAAAGCGTTCTTTTATGTTCGTGCAGTTTGTTATTTTCAATATCTTTTTCCTTGCAGAGTTATTGGAGAGGCTATCAAGTGCGAAAGAACACAGCAAATCGCAAAATCACTGAAGCACGTGAAAGAATCAAGAGCGCCAATTCCGAGGCCACAGAACCTAAGAAGTTGTGCAACAGAACCAAGTCTGCATTGAGTTATTTACTGAACTGCAGGAATGTCAGCACCATTTACGAGGCTTTGAAGAATCTTGGTGAGTCCAAGGATGATGTTCTTTTAGATTATGATTTGATTGTACTATTTCGATTAACCGCACTACGCGCAGACTAATGCGAAATTGCCGATTACATGGTTAATCGAAGACCTGAATTACGTCATAGGCAGGAACAAAAATGGTAGCAATGGAATAGAAGTAAACAGGTCAGTGAAGGCTGCTCTCCATATCCATCGTTTGAGCGCGCGGAACAATCCAATAGTCGATCACTGTCTTCAATGGCATTCTGGTTTTATTACAAGATGATTTATGAAATGAATTATTTTCTCATAGTCAGTCATAAATGAAAATCGATCAGTGACTTACAATGGTTTATTTCAACAAAGTCATTTGTTACCTGTGGTCGATTATCGATTAGTCGGCGCTAATCGATTAATCCGTGGCAATCGATTATTTCGAACTTGTCGATTAATCGATGGTCGATGGTCAGGCTTAGTCTCTTTTCGTGCATGATAAACCCATAGAAATGGGTCAATCTCAAAATTCTCCTTCTATCTCGTTTTTGAAACTACTGGGGGGTCCTAAAAAATTCCCTTATTTGAGAGATCACAAAAATTTGATTTGAAGTTACTCTCTAAGTTTCTTTCGTGGCATCTCGATCAATTACCAAATTATTTCCTAGGTATAGCTCATCGTTTTGAATGATTTGGAAATAAGCAAGTTTGGCTCTTTTTCAGGGCTGCCTGTTTTAGCGGATTCTGCAAAATGAACAGATGATTGCCAGCTTAAAATAGATGGCATTTGGACCCGGTCATAAAGGTGAAATGCGTTAGGCCTTGTACTTCTAAAGCAAATAAAGGAATTTTATTGGGCCGCGCGCGATCATGGGTTGGGGGCCCGGGGGAGTACTTGACTAGGGAAGTGACGGGAGTGTGTGGCAAATCTCTTCACACCCTGTACCCTGTCGCATAAAAAATGCCCCAAAAGTATACTTTGCCGCATAAAAATTTTGCCGAAATCCATTGTTTCAAGAAAACTCTAAATAATGTCCTTCCACTTGATACCCTGTAGCATAATTCTCTTATCAATTGTAATACCCTATCGCATAATTTTTATCAGAAAAGGACACCCTGTTGCATAATTTTTCCCGTAAAAGGACAGCCTGTTGAGCGGCACATCCCGTCAAGTCAAGTATGGGGGTACCCCCCCCCAGGGGTGGGGGACTGTCAGGGTCAATGGACTTAACGTCGCTGGCCCCTAAAATAGAGTTAATTTTGACTAGCACCAGAATAGTATCTTCGTTTTTATTCCTTTTTACATTCCCTTTTGCCCTTATTTTGTAGAAGTCTCAACGAGACTGTCACAGGAATGCTGCGAGAGACTTGTGGAAGATAATGCATTACAAGTCATATTTCAAATTGTCAAGAACTGTAACAGAGGCTTGCCGTCAATTAATCAGATCTTTATGGCTCTTTGTGTTCTTATAAATCTTGCCAAGGTAACTTTTTTTGTTTTTGGTAAAACTTAGAGTTGAGAGTTAACATTTTTGACGATTCAGTTGTTCCAAAAGTTTACCCTTTTTTGCAGAATTCGGCTTTTTACCGATTTCACACAAGTAGTAGAGCAAATCTGTACGCACATTGTTGTCAGATGTGGAAACAGCCAGATTGCCTGAATCTCTTGCATTCCAGCGTTAAACCTCAGAGTCAAAGAGCAGAAAGAAACAAGGGACTTTCATTTCATTTCATCTCATCTAATCTTATTTAGGCACAACATCCATTCGGTTAATATATAATACCAAAAGAAAAATAAATTACAATGATAGTTTACAATGATAAGCTCAAATATGTTCGATTTGTAACTGTAGGTAATAAATCCAATTTGAAAACGGGACAGAAAGAATTTTAGACTTACTAGTTGCCTGATCTTGTCCGCCTATTCTCATGATTTTTCGAAGATGTTGTTTCACCCACACAGGTGTCAAAAGCAACTTTCAGATAATTTGTCCTTCCAGGTGATTTTGTTCGTTTTGTCTGAAAGTCACTAATATCGATGGATGGCTGAGAATAGCGACTTCAGATATGATAAATTTCTAAAGGTACACTTATCTCAAAATGTTGCCTAATCACCTAATCCAAATAGCGGCCAAAAGTGTCTGTCACTTCAATCCACTAAAGTTGCGGCACAGAGTCATTAGCATTTAAGAGTTTCTCTTCAGGGTTTTTCTTGACGGGAAAATGATTGTAAATTTTTCTAATCTTTATTCAAAAGTGAAATGAAATGTTATTTTACTAGGCTCTTTGGTAACAAAACTCTCGGGAGAAATCGAGCAAGGTTTGGCAACGTAACTGGTGTGCTAGACCGTACAGTAATGAAAAATGGATAATTTTGTGCGTAACGACAACAAAATTTCATATTTTTGAAAATCGGTGACGTGACTATCTTGGTTTTTTTCCCTTTTTCAGTGTCCAACGACTTATATGGCCATCGTAGAAGAGAAAGACTCATTGCTCTTACTTGTCGACTTGATGGGAAATTTTAGAGAGAAGAAAAAAGTATTCCCTAACAGCTGCACCCTCTTGGTTATCTTATGTGGACATTCGAAAATTTCTCAGGTACATGTCTCAATTACTTTTTGCAGATGACTTTTATCTGAAATATAATCCAGCTTGCCAAGTTGAAAGCTGCGAAATGGGAAGTTTTCTTAATGTTTGAGATTTTGCATTTGAGTCCGGATCTTGTTTTGCGTACAGTGGAACCTCCATATAACGGACACCTACAGGACCAATTTTATCGTCCGTTGTAGAGAGGTGTCCGCTGCTGTATGGAGGTGTCACCTTTTGCCATTGTGTATTTTGGGACGAAAATATTTGTCCGTTGTTCGGAGGTGTCCGTTAATGGAGGTTCCACTGTACAAACTTTAGGGATCGTCCTCAGTGATCTCTTTTTTCAGCCGAATTCTACCGAAAGTAAATTTGATCTGCAATAGACCTTTTTAATTTTTGAAAAAAAGGCTTTGATCGAGCGTCCAATTCTTGTAAATTTGTGAAGGAAAACAAAATAATCACCCCTATTCTCGTTATAAACACTACTGGCTGTGACAAGAAGTTGTTTCGAATTTCAGGACACTTTTCGGAGAGTTAATTAACGATAACATTGCTCAAATTGAGTTACAAATGTTCCTGTTGGCCTTGTTTCTCGTTGTCTTCTTTCATTATTAGGGAGTTTACGAAACCACGACGGCAACGGCGACTGCAACGCAAAGTTGCTTTTGTTTCAGAACTTTAGATTCAAAAGATTCCTTGCTTTCCGTTCGAAGTTGCTTCCCATGAGAGACTCTGAAGTTGTCCTCTTCAATTTCACAACTTGGAAACCGCATTTCTGGCGTTCTGTACTGCAGATCTAGGCCTGCGAAGTAAAACTCAGTCGTTTTAAATGTTTGTCTTCCAAGTGAAAATGTCGTTTTCAGGCATCTCTGAGTTATAGGGGGCCTTATTTTGGCCTTTTGGGTATATTAAAGGTAGCGTACGGAAACAAGACTTGCTTTCCGGAATTTCACATGACGTTCTGGCTGGCGTTGCCGTCTTGGTTTCATAAACTCTCTATTAGCGAGGCAAGGAAAACCGACAAAATCTCACCATCATATGGATGCTTTTGTCATTATTTTAAGTGGGTTGGAAGGATTTCTAGCTATTTAAGCTAATTTAAGCCCACTATGAATGCTACATCCACCCACTATGAATGCTACATCCAGGTATGAGACTCTAGTTTAACGTCCACTCTGGAGGACTGCAAATGTTGTACGGGAAACTACCCACGAACGACAATTGATCAAATTCAGCCTGTATTTATTGATGTTACTGTCAGTCAAGCATACTTTATTAGCACTTTTTACCGTACTTCGTTGGTGGCACCTTCTGATATTGTTCTTTTAATTACAGCTGGTACGAAAGAATTCAATACTGGAAAAGAAGCTGAAGGGCCTTTATAGTCTTATAAGCAGAAAAGCTGCAATAGAGGTAAAACGAAGCAACACAAAAGCAAGATTGCAGCAAAGTGTCAGCGTTAAAGACAGCAAAGACTGTGTTAGCATCATTGATCAGATGGCATCATTAAAACAGTTGATGACGATTCTTAACTGGTTGTGAGTTCTAATTAATTGACTGTATTAATGGGAAACTGATCTGAAGTGAAGCTGTGATAGGTTACACAATTTAAGTTCGAGCAGCTCGCACTGTTTGAAGAATCGCTAGAAGTTTGTTTGTTATTTGAGCTGAAGAAGTAACAGTGATCGCAAACTTTTGGTGACGTACGCTACATGATAAATTTTCGGGAATAATGTTTCACTTTTCGATATACACGTATTTTGTAACAAGGAACCAAGGATTTAGGCCAGCACTGAAAGTTTCTTGAAATCAGCAGATTTCCAGAACTCAGAATTTCTTAAAGGCTCCATAACCGTTTTCATGTTCACTATCTGTACACTCATGAAAATTTCAAAACAAAATTTTTGAATCCTTTCCACTGTTTAAACTTCACTCAAGTACCTTCCGAGTAATTTGATACAGGAAACAAATGAAAATAAAGCACGATGTGCCAAGAATTTCCTTTACCTAATAGTTTCTTAACTTCTGTTTTCCAAGTGCTGCAGTTTTTCATTTCTTTGGCAATCTGAGAGCTGAGTTTCTTATAAACGGTTTCGTATAAAGAATACGTGCGTTATGAAGCTCTTCAATGAAAACAGACGGAATTGTCAAAGCAGTTCCTGTTCCACAGTTTCGTTAATATATCATTCTTGTAAATACCCTACGCGTAGACCCATTATTCAAATGAAGAAAGGGTCTACGAAACAACGAGAAAAAGCTTGCTACAGTGAGTTCAAGATTTCAAGAACTTAACTTATGCAGCCTTTGTTGGACGTGTTTCACACATTATTTGAATAACGGATTACTCGAGTGGCCATAGCAAGTTTTCACTCTTTGTTTCGTAGACCCCTTTCTTCTTTTGAATAACGGGTCTACTCGTAGGCTATCTTGTAAATAGATTTATGCAGTGATCTGTTTTGTTTTGAGACAAAGAGTTTCTTCGTTAGGGAGTGTGTGATAGGTAAAAATGCTGCTAAGCTGGCCATCCGACATGGTTCGATTTCCAGTAGAGCGTCATGACAAGGAGTCTCGGATTAGGTCTGCTCTGCTTTTGCGATTCTAGCACTTGACGCTGAAAAACGCAGCTTCACCGTCGCCTTAAATGATTTTTTGAATCACAGAAAACAATGCCCCGGTGCACCAAAAGCTATCCATTTATAGAAAGGTCACAGTAGATTGTACACTGGGCCGATTTCGAAGAATTATGACTTTATCTTGAGCTAAAGTCCAGAATTAGATTCTACGATTTTTGGTAAATTTCTTACTCTTCTGTTTCTTGAGCTATACACAACTGTCTTGAAAATTTTCGTTCTCAAAAACACTGAAAACGATCGGAAACGTCGAAATGATTTTCTAAAACCTCTACATTTATGAAGGGAAAAGTTTTTAGTGAAGATTTGGGGACTATGAAATTGATTAGTTATAACATTTTCCACTTTTTCATACATTTTGCAAATAGCAGAGAAGCGGTACCTAGTCCAGAGAGTCCTAATGTTCACAAAGTTAAGCCCCAAATTAATTATACTCCTGTTGAAGTCCGAGTTTTTTTAATCATTTTACATGCGAACCAGTTACCCAGGATATTGTATACCTTGAAATGTTTCTGGTGGATATTCTTTGAGCGTTTATCACATGCTTATGAAAATTCAGCCAGCATAAAGGCCGACCTCCACTACAGTAGCTTTGGTCGGCCCTGGAAAACGTGCTGGTTGCTGGTCGCGGATCAAAACAACTGCAAGTAGAGGTCGACCTTAAAGGGCCTGGCACAGTTAAAAACTGGTCTGGGCCACGCCAAAAATATAATCTATTGTATTCGACCATTTAGACACATCCGGTTTCATTGTGTAGCTAAAAAACAATAGGCTTGTGAGCATTTCTTTAGCTAATTTATAACGCTATGAGATATGACTATATGTCTATTCCCTTTAAAACTGAACCGAAAATAAAGCGATTCAAAATATTCAGAACCTAAGATGACGATGAATAATTTTGCGTTTAACTGCAGTTGATATTCGGGAAAAATTGGTCGAGGAAAACAGTTCCGGCTTGGATTGAAAAAACTAATCACCACTTAGCAAACGGCCTTCGCTGTCATGGAAAGGTAGACGTTCTGTGAAAGCAGCACCAGGGACCGCTTATGTTTGCAAGACCCTACCAGACCAACTCTGGGAAGCGTTAGGTTTAGTTTAGTTAGGTTCAGTTTAGTAAATTTTATATCAGATTTATCCGCGATAAAATGTAAATATATTTTGAAGAAGCAGCTAACCATTGCATCTGTTTTCCTGAGAATTCTCTTCGTTATTGCATTACTTTTTGGCCACAAATGTGGACCTGCAAAATCAGCTAATTTTAATAAAAAAGGTAAGCCTGTAGCCTTATTTTTATCCCGAAAATGAGCACTTTCCACATAAGCCAAATTTAGTGAAAAAGGTAAGCCTATAGCCTTACTTTTTGGCCAAAAATGAGCACTGTCAATATCAGCCAATTTTAATGAAAAAGGTAAGCCTATAGCCTTACTTTTTGGCCAAAAATGAGCACTTTCAACATCAGCCAATTTTAGTGAAAAAGGTAAGCCTATAGCCTTACTTTTTGGCCAAAAATGAGCACTGTCAATATCAGCCAATTTTAATGAAAAAGGTAAGCCTATAGCCTTACTGTTTGGTGGAGGATGAGCAATTTCAATATCAACCAATTTGAATGAAAAAGGTAAGCCTTACTTTTTGGTCGAAAATGAGCACTTTCAACATCAGCCAATTTTAATGAAAAAGGTAAGGCTATAAGCTTACTTTTTGGTCGAAAATGAGCACTTTCAACATCAGCCAATTTTAATGAAAAAGGTAAGCCTATAGCCTTACTTTTTGGTGGAAAATGAGCACTTTCAACATCAGCCAATTTTAATGAAAAAGCTAAGCCTAAAGCCTTACTTTTTGGCCGAATATGAGCACTGTCAATATGAGCCAATTTTAATGAAAAAAAGCCTTACTTTTTGGTCGAAAATGAGCACTTTCAACATCAGCCAATTTTAATGAAAAAGGTAAGGCTATAAGCTTACTTTTTGGTCGAAAATGAGCACTTTCAACATCAGCCAATTTTAATGAAAAAGGTAAGCCTATAGCCTTACTTTTTGGTGGAAAATGAGCACTTTCAACATCAGCCAATTTTAATGAAAAAGCTAAGCCTAAAGCCTTACTTTTTGGCCGAATATGAGCACTGTCAATATGAGCCAATTTTAATGAAAAAGGAAAGCCTATAGCCTTACTTTTTGGTCGAAAATGAGCACTTTCAATATCAGCCAATTTTAATGAAAAAGATAAGCCTATAGCCTTACTTTTTGGTCGAAAATGAGCACTTTCAACATCAGCCAATTTTAATGAAAAAGGTAAGCCTTACTTTTTGGCCGAAAATGAGCACTGTCAATATCAGCCAATTTTAATGAAAAAGGTAAGCCTATAGCCTTACTTTTTGGCCGAAAATGAGCATTTTCAACATCAGCCAATTTTAATGAAAAAGGTAAGCCTATAGCCTTACTTTTTGGCCAAAAATGAGCACTGTCAATATCAGCCAATTTTAATGAAAAAGGTAAGCCTATAGCCTTACTTTTTGGTCGAACATGAGCACTTTCAATATCAGCCAATTTTAATGAAAAAGGTAAGCCTATAGCCTTACTTTTTGGTCGAAAATGAGCACTTTCAATATCAGCCAATTTTAATGAAAAAAGTTAAGGCTATAGCCTTACTTTTTGGTGGAAAATGAGCACTTTCAACATCAGCCAATTTTAATGAAAAAGGTAAGCCTATAGCCTTAATTTTTGCCCCAAAAATGAGCACTTTCAATAATAGCCAATTTTAATGAAAAAGGTAAGCCTATAGCCTTACTTTTTGATCGAAAATGAGCACTTTCAATAATAGCCAATTTTAATGAAAAAGGTAAGCCTATAGCCTTACTTTTTGGTCGAAAATTAGCACTTTCAATAATAGCCAATTTTAATGAAAAAGGTAAGCCTATAGCCTTACTTTTTGGCCGAAAATGAGCATTTTAAACATCAGCCAATTTTAATGAAAAAGGTAAGCCTATAGCCTTACTTTTTGGCCAAAAATGAGCACTGTCAATATCAGCCAATTTTAATGAAAAAGGTAAGCCTATAGCCTTACTTTTTGGTCGAACATGAGCACTTTCAATATCAGCCAATTTTAATGAAAAAGGTAAGCCTATAGCCTTACTTTTTGGTCGAAAATGAGCACTTTCAATATCAGCCAATTTTAGTGAAAAATGTAAGCCTATAAGCTTACTTTTTGGTCGAAAATGAGCACTTTCAACATCAGCCAATTTTAATGAAAAAGGTAAGCCTATAGCCTTACCTTTTGGCCGAAAATGAGCACTGTCAATATCAGCCAATTTTAATGAAAAAGGTAAGCCTATAGCCTTACTTTTTGGTCAAAAATGAGCACTTTCAATTTCAGCCAATTTTAGTGAAAAAGGTAAGCCTATAGCCTTACTTTTTGGTCGAAAATGAGCACTTTCAATATCAGCCAATTTTAATGAAAAAAGTTAAGGCTATAGCCTTACTTTTTGGTGGAAAATGAGCACTTTCAACATCAGCCAATTTTAATGAAAAAGGTAAGCCTATAGCCTTAACTTTTGCCCCAAAAATGAGCACTTTCAATAATAGCCAATTTTAATGAAAAAGGTAAGCCTATAGCCTTACTTTTTGGTCGAAAATGAGCACTTTCAATATCAGCCAATTTTAATGAAAAAAGTTAAGGCTATAGCCTTACTTTTTGGTGGAAAATGAGCACTTTCAACATCAGCCAATTTTAATGAAAAAGGTAAGCCTATAGCCTTAATTTTTGCCCCAAAAATGAGCACTTTCAATAATAGCCAATTTTAATGAAAAAGGTAAGCCTATAGCCTTACTTTTTGGTCGAAAATGAGCACTTTCAATATGAGCCAATTTTAATGAAAAAGGTAAGCCTATAGCCTTACTTTTTGGTCGAAAATTAGCACTTTCAATAATAGCCAATTTTAATGAAAAAGGTAAGCCTATAGCCTTACTTTTTGGCCGAAAATGAGCATTTTAAACATCAGCCAATTTTAATGAAAAAGGTAAGCCTATAGCCTTACTTTTTGGCCAAAAATGAGCACTGTCAATATCAGCCAATTTTAATGAAAAAGGTAAGCCTATAGCCTTACTTTTTGGCCGAAAATGAGCACTGTCAATATCAGCCAATTTTAATGAAAAAGGTAAGCCTATAGCCTTACTTTTTGGTCAAAAATGAGCACTTTCAATTTCAGCCAATTTTAGTGAAAAAGGTAAGCCTATAGCCTTACTTTTTGGTCGAAAATGAGCACTTTCAATATCAGCCAATTTTAATGAAAAAAGTTAAGGCTATAGCCTTACTTTTTGGTGGAAAATGAGCACTTTCAACATCAGCCAATTTTAATGAAAAAGGTAAGCCTATAGCCTTAATTTTTGCCCCAAAAATGAGCACTTTCAATAATAGCCAATTTTAATGAAAAAGGTAAGCCTATAGCCTTACTTTTTGGTCGAAAATGAGCACTTTCAATATCAGCCAATTTTAATGAAAAAAGTTAAGGCTATAGCCTTACTTTTTGGTGGAAAATGAGCACTTTCAACATCAGCCAATTTTAATGAAAAAGGTAAGCCTATAGCCTTAATTTTTGCCCCAAAAATGAGCACTTTCAATAATAGCCAATTTTAATGAAAAAGGTAAGCCTATAGCCTTACTTTTTGGTCGAAAATGAGCACTTTCAATATGAGCTAAATTTAATGAAAAAGGTAAGCCTATAGCCTTACTTTTTGGTCGAAAATGAGCACTTTCAATATGAGCCAAATTTAATGAAAAAGGTAAGCCTATAGCCTTACTTTTTGGCCGAAAATGAGTACGTTCAACATCAGGCAATTTTAATGAAAAAGGTAAGCCTATAGCCTTACTTTTTGGTCGAAAATGAGCACTGTTAATATCAGCCAATTTTAATGAAAAAGGTAAGCCTATAGCCTTACTTTTTGGTCGAAAGTGAGCACTTTCAACATCAGCCAATTTTAATGAAAAAGGTAAGCCTATAGCTTTACTTTTTGGTCGAAAATGAGCACTTTCAACATCAGCCAGTTTTAATGAAAAAGGTAAGCCTATAGCTTTACTTTTTGGTCGAAAATGAGCATTGTTAATATCAGCCAATTTTAATGAAAAAGGTAAGCCTATAGCCTTACTTTTTGGTCGAAAGTGAGCACTTTCAACATCAGCCAATTTTAATGAAAAAGGTAAGCCTATAGCTTTACTTTTTGGTCGAAAATGAGCACTGTTAATATCAGCCAATTTTAATGAAAAAGGTAAGCCTATAGCCTTACTTTTTGGTCGAAAATGAGCACTGTTAATATCAGCCAATTTTAATGAAAAAGGTAAGCCTATAGCTTTACTTTTTGGTCGAAAATGAGCACTGTTAATATCAGCCAATTTTAATGAAAAAGGTAAGCCTATAGCCTTACTTTTTGGTCGAAAATGAGCACTGTTAATATCAGCCAATTTTAGTGAAAAAGGCAACAAAAGAGTAAAATCTGATTTAAAAACAAACAAGAAACCAAAATGAGGGTAAGTTAAACAAAAAACAGATAGTTAGATATTAGATAATATATTTAAGGTAGAGTACTTGTAAAAAACCTTTTCCGGAGATAGTAGTCATTGCCCATTTCCAACATGAAGCATGTAATGCCACGCGTCTGCTCTGCACCATTCTTGATTATTGTTGGAGATACTGATAATCAGACTTCAAAAGCAAATAGTTATCCCCCAATAACGAAAGCTGAGATTATGCGCAGGAGCTTTGTTTGGTTTGTGCAAAGAATGTGGGCAGATAATCCAGCCATTATCAAAGAAAGTGTTTGCAAAGAAACAATGAGATTCTCGCACATGGTGATAGGTTTCCCGGCTGTTGATTTGCTTTGAAATTCACTTGCATAACAAACGGCTTACACAAATGGGGCAGTCCTTGGTATCCTAAAAAAACTACATCTTTCAATTGACGAAAGGTACAATTCAGATATGGACCTTTTGCTTTAATCGATCTATGAACTTTATAGCTATTCTGAAAAAGGATATAATAATAATAATAATAATAATAACTGAAGAAGATTTTATCATCGAAACGTATTTTATAACAGTTGTGTTTTTATATTCTTTTTTCTGTTTATTTTTGATGGTGGTTTTTGTTAACATAATAATAATAATAATAATAATAATAATAATAATAATAATAATAATAATAATAATAATAATAATAATAATAATAATAATAATAATAATAATAATAATAATAATAATAATAATAATAATAATAATAATAATAATAAAAATAATAATAATAATAATAATAATAAAGATAATAATAATAATAATGACAATATTAATAATAATAAACAATTTATCTAAAGTTGGCGTAAATTTCTAACAGCTGTGTAAAGCTAATTAACGCAACTATCTGACCTACATATAAAAAATGCTGCAATGTTCAGAAAGGATTTTAAAGAAAAAATGCTAAATAAATCCTAAACCAGAAATGAATGTTTTACACAATCTACATGTAGGCTCTTAATTCTTTTTCAAAGGCAGTCAGTGATTGGGACTCTCTAACACTGTGAGGTAATGAGGTAAGGATCTGAATCGAATGATATTTTAAATATCTAGCAAGATTTTCGAATGTGCACAATAGTGATAGAATCTCTAACACCATTCTATCGAACCTCGTATGAAATTGCATAAAAATATTACTCGATCCAGACTCTTTGTGGGACGGCTAGAAGATCTGTTGGTAGAGTCACCCTGAAAAAGGATGTCCTTGAGTTATGTTCAAGGATCAAAGCAAACCTATTGTTTCAGCAAATGTTGCAAATCTTTGAATCGGCGTAAAGCCGTGGGTGTAAAATTCTATGACCTATTTCTTCTAACTGAATAGCATTAAAACTGTAGCTGCTTATCTATAATTCTACAATTGGACTTTTCAGAAATCTTGACTATGTGTTGAAATTACAGCGTAGTCTATGCTTAATTAGTCTGAAGATATGAAATCATCAAATTTTTATATCATTAACCACAAAAGTGATAGACTTTTGCTTGATACCATGTCGCAGACATACATGAACGATGGTCTTATTGGAAATCATTTCATGTTGCGTCAAACAGCTCAGAAATTACGATAGTTAAAAGTTTTTTTGGAAAATTTTGCTTGAATTTTCGAGAAAAAAAATTCATAAATTGTAATTCTGAAAGTAAAACTGTCCAACTGCAGAATTATACCACAATTTTCAAGGTTTCATTGAAGTCATTCACTTCAAAGAAATATGTCATAGAATTCTACACCCACCATTTTAAAGATTTGAAACCTATGCTGTTCTAGCATAGAGCTCAAATCTTTCAAATCTTAAAAATGGTGGGTGTGAAATTGTATCAAATTTTTCCATGAATTGAATGACTTCAAAGAAACTTTAGATAATTTGCCGTAAATCTGCCGTGGCAATTCTTTAATATCTTGATTATTTTCAAAATGGCGGCATTTTGATTATTTTTGTAAAAATCCATCAAAAATTTTGAGAAATTAAAATCATCGTAACTCCTAAATTACTTGAGGAAAATTGACGCAATCTTCAAGAAAATCATAGTTTATGAAGGTCTACAACATGATTGCAAGCAGAAATTTGTAGCCCTTCTGGTTAGGGATGTAGAAATTTGATGACGTCACAACCTCAAAATCAATAAATGCCGCCATTTTAAAGCTAATCACAATATCAAAAAATTGCCATGGCAGATTTACAGCAAATTGCCCAAAGTTCCTTTCAAGCACTTTGATTAAAAGAAAAATAAAGAAGAATTTTACACCCGTCTTTTTAAAGATTTGAGCTCTATGCTTGCTGTTCTTAAGTTATCCTCAAGGAGCACAACAAACCTAACATTTTTAGACTCAAAAGTCAAAATCGTCCCCATAGTTGACGAGGTCACGATCCGGTTTTTTCTTTGCATCTGGCAGGGGTGATGTTGGGGTGTCTGCTGGTGATGGGGCATCTTTGCTAGGAAATCTTGCAGGTGGTGGCGGACGCTCTCTTCGATCTATGCAACGAAAAAAATTGCCAATCATAATTAAATAAAAGTTATATGATCGTCCATGATTGAAATAATCTTCTCGTTGCGTGTAATGCAATTGTACAAAGGTGAACAAGGAAATAAAGAAAAATATACGCCTGTCAGGCTTATCAACAAGTTTCGCATAGGCGGGAGGGACTTAAAAGAGATTGGGGATAAACAGAGCTTTTACGGTGTACATATATTCAGGTTATTATTGGATTCTATTTTTGCTAGCATCTCGAGTGAGATAGCTACCAAGGTTTCAGGGTGTTATATGCAGTGCGGTTTTAAGTATATTTGAGGCTGGAAATATTGGTTCGAAATTCTTTCGTTTACAGATACTGATCACTTCGCACTAGCATGGGTGAATTTCGTAAAAAAGTGTTAGGTATCCGATAAGTGAAAGCAACTTGCTAATCTCTGTTGCAAGCAAACTGTTGCAAAGTGAAAGAGAATAGATGATAAAATACAAACAATGGGCTAACCTTCGAATGATCTTCGTTCGTGTGTGTTATCGCTGCGGTGAGGTCTTCCAGCCATGTAAACTCTCAAATTGACATGATCTACCATCTTTCCGTGCATCTAGAGAAAAACCTTTCGAATTTAAGACTAAGCATGTAAGCAGATGTAAGCAAGAGCAAAACTTTTAGACAAAAGATTGAACTCTCCGATATGAAAAAGTGATTTGCTTTCCCAAGGAATAGATGTCACATCTATGAGTGCCATGAATCTAATCAAACGAAACAGACAGTGAAACAGTATGGTTGGCTTTGTTCTTTGGAAGGTAAATCTTTTTGTCAAATTGGATAGATGAATCTATTGTTTTACAAAAATCATCCCTGTGTACAGTTGATATCCACTGGTAGACTTATTACATAAGTCCTTGTTTTCGCTCCACTCCCCAACGAGACCCCCTTCCCCACAACACCAATAGCGGAATGAATGTAACAGTAAATAAAAATTCCATCCAATGGCTCAGCAGGAAGACACACCACTTCAATAAAGTTTCCAGATGGTCTGCTGGAGTTTGGTCTCTGTTGGGTCTTGTCCACTGCAGTATTGATCACTCCTTCCAGCACAGCATTGCTTTGTTTCCTGGGCCTAACTGAACTGAATTTCCATGCAAAATATAAATTAGGACTGGATGTGCCATCTGTGTGCACCATGAGTTAAACTGGCCAGAAAATAATGCAACTGAAGGTGTTTTGGCGCAATGTTACAAATTGTCTTATTCTGCAGTCACCACAGTCATACGGATAGAGTTAGATCCTTGGAAAAGCGCCATGAAGTGAGCGTCATGACAACGGGTAGCAGACTTGATTAAGTTTTCTCCACTTCTGCAATCCCAGTGCTTGGTGCAAAAAACCACAACTTCACATTCACCAACACAGGCAAGCAACATTCATAAATTCTCATTCTTTACTCCAAATGGATGAACCAATAATTTTGAAAGAAACAATGAATACCTCCTCTATTGCCTTTTCTGCAGCTTCGTGTGTTGTAAATGTTATAAATCCTTGCCTATGAAGGTGAAAAAGCAATGATATGGTTTTGTTTGAAATGCCAATAGAGACTTATGGCTCAATAAATTCAAAAATCTTTGTTCTCAGTGCAAGAACTGACTATGTTAACGTGATTCAATATGAATTGAAGGTGGAAAATAATTGCTCCGGATAGGAAACAGGAAGCATCTGTGTCAGCAGAATTTGAAAAACAAACTCTAATCGGTACCATTCGAAACGATGTCGCGTGGACTCTTAAAATATGAAAATAGAACACTTTCAGCTCCTTGCGAATGAGACCGATTATTCTTTATGGCTAGAAATACTTTCTTCTCATTGAAACCCAGCTTTCCAAACTGGTCCAATGTCGTGTAGACGTAGTCATAGTTTTTATCAAACTTTCAATGTAAGGATTTCAATTGATCACATTTCCAAGGAATTAAAGGAATTAAAGGAATGAATGGATCTTTACCCTCTATCCAGGTCCGGGAGAACACTGATAATTTTACCTGAAAGGAAACATAACTGTGAATGATGGCTACTCCCTGACGATTTGCTATCATCTGCTTCTCACTCAAATATTCAGCAATTAGTGCCTCCGAATCATCCATTAAAGTCTTAAAGGGGCCCTATCGCCAAATAAACCAATTATTTTTTGGAAATGGTTAACTGCACTGTTCACTGATAACACAATAAATATACACCAATTTTCAAATGTAGAAGCAATGCAAATACAACTTAAGAACCTTCTCTATCATAAGTCATAAGATTTTGACATTTTTGGAGAGCAGATTATAACTATTCTTGAAGCAAATTTGCATGAGAATGTTTACAGATTGGCAACAATCAACTTGTGCAATTTTACTTACCAAAGTGGGAGAACGCGTTGTGAAGAATACCTTCATTGAGACCATATCCAGCAACAACGATCTTTTTCCGCTATGATAGACAAATGGAAATTCTTTACAACGATAGAGGGTTTTTGGTGAGTGGTGGAAAGTGTTTGTATTATCACATTCTTGCGATTGTTTACAAATGCAACTAATTTTGTTAATGATTCTTCAGGAAATGATCACACTTTAATCAGTTTGATACTAACATCATAGGCTCATGACATAGTCCAAGTTATCAATAACAGCGACAACAACAATGACAACAACTACAACATTTTTTATTTTGTTCAAACTGGGACTTATGTGTATCGCAACAAAATCATTCAGTTTATTCACATCGAATTTCTGTAAACGAGATCTATGGACAGCATAAAGATAGCACTATTTTCATCAAAATCTTGCAACTTTCAAAGGACCGAATTGTCATCTGATACTGAAAGAAACTTTTGCAAATAGCTAGCTGAGAAGAGACCCTAACAAAAATTGAAAGAAAGGGGGGGGGGGAGAGAAACTAGTTTGTTCATTCATCTCCTACTTTCGATCTAATTCCATGAAGATTTTATCGTGATTTTTCAGTGATTTTCCAGATGTCCTCCAGACTGAAAACCGCAATGGACCTTTTAGCTACCCATAAACTGCGTTCACATGATGCCGGCACATTTTGAAAACGGTGACAAATGTGACGGATAGGCCTCCTGTTCACACGAAAACGGCACATATTTTGCCGGAAGATTTTGAAAATGGTAGAGCTTGAAAACAGAACACTAATCGGAATATTTTGGTTCGAAAATGATGAAAACAGTTTTTCGGCTCGAAAATTTTTCAATGCTTCTGGATTGAGACGGAATGGTTCTTGGGGTGCAGCTACGTTTCTTAGGCATGAAAATGTTGCAACGAGTTTTTTACCGCCAAATTTCCTATCGTTTCAAATTGTTCCGGCATCGTGTGAACGCTAGCTCCGATTTTGCTACCGTCACATTTTTCACCGTTTTCAAGATGTACCGGCAGCGTGTGAACGTAGTCTTAGAAAGAATTTGACTTGAACAATATTTTTCTACATTTTTGTACAATTTTCAAATGTGTATGATAGTGATAAGAGCTCTAACAGCACTCAATGACTCTTGTATAAAAAGTATACAAATATCGCTCGATCCAGGCTCTTTCCTAGAATAGCTGAAAGGTCCATTGTACCTGGCAATACTAGCTAGCCAGATCAACCTCATTCCCACGGTGTTCTTACGTCATACACATGAAGCCGAATGCCCCCTTGTACACCTCGATAAACATACCCATAAAATGGGCAGATTCGCAACCATTATGGATTTGCAGTTTGCTAGGCAACTCTAATTTTGCGACCTCGATTTCAAACATCAAAGCAATACTGTAATGGCTCTTGCTTAGTCACAAGATAACACTGTTGTTATTCGAATAATTAGGAATTCTTCGAGAAAAAACTTTTGTTTGCTACTGTTCTCGAATAGTTAATCAAATTTTAAAACGGCCTCCTGCATCCCAGACTAGAGGTAGAGCAACGAACTCACTATGGAGACGATATTGTACGATTCTAGCCAGATATACTTACACTCCTGTCTATAAATCTTGGTCGGTTGTGCTCTGATTTTTCTATGAAATAAAAGTAAGACTGCGTTCACACGATGCCGGCAATGCCGGCACATTTTGAAAACGGTGAAAAATGTGACGGCTGCAAAATTTGAGCTAGCGTTCACACGATACCGGAACAATTTGAAAACGGTAGGAACTTAGACGGAAAAAACTCGTTGCAATAATTTGATGCCAAAGAAGCTTACCTACACCCTAAGAGTCGATCAGTCTGGTTCCAAAAGTGTCAAGAAATGTTCTGTTTTCATCATTTTTAAGTTTTTACCCGATGCCGTTTCCAAAACGCGTCGGTAAGAGTTCCGTTTTCATAATCTACCGTTTTCAAAATCTGTCGGCAAAAAGATGTGCCGTTTTCGTGTGAACGGGAGGCCTATCCGTCGAATTTTTCACCGTTTTCAAAAGGTGCCGGCATCGTGTGAACGCGTTAGATGGTTTACAACAAAACAGAAACTTTCGATGTATTGGGTGACTCAAACAAGAATCCCCTTGTTTGAAAATAATTGTAGCTAATTTAGTCGCTCTACATGAGCGAGATATAATTATACCTGGCGAATCGTGCAGTCTACCACCAGGCACAAAGCTGAAAGAAACGAGACAGTTTCATCAAAAAATAAAAAGAGACAGTTTAATCGAAAATACACTCAGATAGCCAACGAATTTTCATCTTCTATTGTAATCCAAGTTTGATATGCTATTCATAAGATGCAATCACTTGCTATATGCTTTGATCTTTGGTAAATTTCTAATTTTGATGTAAGTTAGGGGGGCTTTAATAAAGAGGGGGCTTATTTACAATTTTTGGTCAGAAGGGATGGGTTTATGTGAGAGGAACGCTTACTCGAGAGGGGGCTAAATAGAGCTTTTATGGTATCAAAATGCCTTTCTGATTATGAATGTCAGGAAGAAAGGCAAACTACATTTTAGTACGCCTCAAGGCTACTGAAAATCTCAAAATAACTGTGTCAGGAAAGACTTGCAATATTGCTTAAAGAGTGTATATTGCTCATTCTATCAATTTATGATCTTGAAAGTAACGAAAACAAGAATGTGATCACATTTAGATCATTGACCATTGACAAAAGAGATCACAAAGAAATTTATGATAAGCTGAAAATCGACTTTTCCTGGCTTTTTGAATGTGAGTAATTTCTGCGACGCCAGGAACAATGACAGATTTTGTAACACAAAAGCAACATTTGTTTTAATTCTTAACACCCCAAATTATTCAAAGCGAATAGCGATTGCATACAAAGGAAATTCTCTCAACCAGTAATGATTCGAAACAAACAAAGCGCAAAAGTTGCCTCGAACCAGTACGACACACTATCACCTTGTGCAGACAAAAGGTAGTTTTTTAAGAGAATCACTGGTTGAGAGAATTTCCTCTGTCTGCAGTCGCTAATCGCTTTCAATTGAGGTGTCAATCAAAAGCAATTGATGCTATTGTATTACAAAATTTATCCTCGCTGACGCTTGGTTGTTTCCTGAAAAGGGACAAACCATAGTTTCCTGAGCCACAAAAATCCCACTGAAAGATGCTATAGTGATCATTGACGTACCTGTCATAAATATTTCCACCAGGAGGCTTCATTGATCGCTTCTGTGAAAACAAAACCACGTTACAAACAAAGGAAATGGCAATTATTAAAACATTATTGTAATTCCATCTTCCGCACAGGACAAAATACATGCTAATCATGTAAGTGTCATTACTGTCAGGAAGGAAAACCGATGAATCTTAATCGTCGTTTCACTCTATTTTGCAGCATAGGTTTCAAATCATTAAAAAGCTTGGTGTAAAATTCTATGACCAATTTCTTTGAACTGAACGGCTTCAAAGAAACTTGAACCATTCTACAGTAAATCTGCCGTTGGATTTTTCTGAAGTATTCAGTATTTTCAGAATTACAATGTTTTTCTTCTTTTTAAGGATTCAAGAAAATTTTCGAAAAAAACTATCGTAATTTCTAAACCTCTTGACGAAAGATCATGTAATTTTCAAGGAAACCATAGTTTATGGGTGCCTACAATATGGTATCAAGCAAAATCCTTTCAATCTTCTAGATTATGATTTAGAAATTTGATCACGACAAATCATAGAATGAGCTAAAATATGAAATAGGTTGCAATTTCGATAAATATTCAAGACTTCTGAAAAGTCCAGCCGTAGAATCATAGAAAAATGGCTAAAGTTTCTTTCAAGTCACTCAGTTTAAAGAAATAGGTCATTGAATTTTACAACCGTCTTTTTTCGTAGATTTAAAGATTTCGAGCCTATGCTCTAGTTTGCAGGTTTTTCAAAATGGGCTTTTGAAAGAATGTCTCACATATCCACAAGAAACGATGACCGATCAAAGCTGGATGAATTACTGTATCTAACTGGATATATCAGCTGTGAAACAGGACAAATTTAAATATCACCGATTTGATATTCAGGAGGCAGAATGTTTTCAAACGCCGCACAAATTCTTTGACTCACATTGCATAGCATAGGGCTTGAATCGTTGTAAAACTTGAAACCAAAATGTGTAAAATGCTACTGCCTACTTTTTCCCACTAGATAAATCCAAGTGAACTTTAGATCGTTTGCTTTTATTCCAAAGAGCGCATTTTTAATATCATCATTATTTTAGCAATTTCAGGGTTTTTTAAGCTTTATGAAATAAGAGAGGAAGCATAGGAAGCTTTGAAAAAGATTAGAAGCTAAGCTTAAAATGACCAATACAAGAAACATTCAGTTTTTTGAAGACAACAAGATGGTTGCGAGCAGAAGTCCGTAGCATTTCTAGTTAACAATAGACCTTTTAGCTATTCTGCAAAAGAGCCTGGATCGAGCGATATTTTTATACAATTTAATACGCGAAGTTCGATAGAGTGGCGTTAGAGCTTCGATCGCAATTGTGCAAATTCGAAAATTCTACAAATTGTAATGAAATATCGTTCGATCCACATTCGTTTTGAGAATAGCTAAAAGGTCTATTCAGCAATTTTATGACGTCACAGCTTCGAAACTAGCAGAAATTTTGAAAATGCCGTGACTCTGAGAATAATGGCGGTATCAAAAACGCACTTTCTGGAATTATTGCAAACGACCTAAAGTTCCCTTCGATGTATTCAGTTGAAAGAATTAAGAAATAATATTTTACACAATTAACTTTAAAGATCTGCAAATATCCAAGCCTTTTGCTACCTAGCATTAAATCGAACAACAAAAGGAAGTTAAGCAACTCTTAAGGAGCTAGGATGGGCGAGTGCGTTCTGGTCCCTAGGGCCTCATGGTGTTTTGGGGGATGGTGCCCGGTAGGTCCTGATTTGTCTGTTTTGGACCAAACTGGGGCTTGTGGGGTGCCCTCCTTCAGGGTTTTGTGGGGCCGTGGGATCTGGATGCATTCATCTACCTTCGCAGTAATTAAAACACGACAACTAGGAAGAGCAGCCTTTTAAGTTTTTTTTAAATTTCTTACCTATTGTACTTTTCTAAGAACTGATAGGGCATCGTGCCAAAATATTTATATGATATATGATATGAAAAGAAACAGAAGACAAAATGCACGCAGAACTGTTTTACACTTAGTGGGCCCTGCAATTCTTACCTCGTTCTCATTCTTTCTGTCATGATCTGTCACATTGTCCTAAGAGTGAGAGAATGATTAACTATATACAGACCACTTCGCAATGTAGAGACAAAATATAGACCTTTTCACAACTACGACTCATAATCAAATGCTATTATTTTGAAACAATTATCTACTGCCTCGTTTTAAAAGGCGTTCAAAAGTGGAAAAAGTCAGTCTAAAAAAATCGTCGTAATATTATGAGTCCAAGTATGAGCGGTCTCAGTTTGGTGAAATTGTCTCGTTTTGAATAGCGATTACTGGAACGCTTGAATTTGTGCTTGAATTATGCCCAGGGGGGGGGGTAACATAACATGTTGAGAGTATGGGTATGTGCCACGCATATGAGTGGGTTTTTGGGCCCAAAATTCTCTAAACAAGGGTCTCTTTTTCGGCAGATTTTCCATAAACATGGGTGGGTTTTCCAGAGATTGGCAAAAATTGTCAAAAATTGTCAAAAATGGGTATTTTTCCGCCAAAATTCATCATAAAAGTGGGTATGACGGCAACTGTCGGTAATTAGAAGAGGGCAGCTTTCTGAAACCGTCCAAATATTTGGTGCCTGAAAAGAAGATAGAGCAAACTAATAATGACATTACACGAAAATGAAAACAAAGTTATACTTACTGATCTAGAGGCCAGCTTTTCGTCTGGCTTTTTCTCACTGTGACTTCGCGCTCGTTTGAATTCTCTCTGTCCATTGTCCTTCTTGATTTTCAACTCCTGCAAAGAAAATTTCAACTGATTCAGTTCGAATTCAGCTTTTGACAGCAATTACAAAATCGCACATTCACATTCAATCTAGGCCAAATTCTTTATTACTAAGTCTACAATAACTGCTGCCGATGGCAATTCTAGAAAATATTGATCAACCGAAGCCGTCAGTAAAAAACCGAGCTTGCAAGGTTTGGTACAGCGGCTGAGGCTGAATACTTTCGGTATAGCGCGAAGGAAAAAGATATTACATAGTTTATTACCCAATGGTCAAGGCAGGGTGAAGGCCTCTCGTTTTTCAATATGAAGCCATTGTAGACCAAGCCACTTGCTGCTGTTCGAATTTGTTGCTGCTGCAGTTAGAAACAGAAGCAGCAGCAGCAGCAGCATAAATTTCTTCAGTGGAAAAACTACGTAGGCCCCATAGTACACGACTACGTAGGCCTCCTGTGGCTATATCTACTGCTTTCAAGACTTATGATGGTTCCGATAATACGACGAGTTTGAGTTTGAGGTATCGCTTACGGACGCGTTACTTCTGCTACAATTTCCAAACAGATGAGTACGACGATTGTAATATTGGTGACATTAAAAATCATCGCTCATACCTACTACCAAAATTGGCCCCATCTCCCCAATCCCTCTTTCGTATGGTCAAAAAGGTCTACAACAATGCCCTATCCATATCATTACGTCATAGTCGAACGTTTTGAGCTAATCACATCGTATAAGAGGATAATGATGATAAGACATTAGTGAGCCACATGAAAGATAAGAAATTGTTCTAAAAAGAATTCTTAGGGTCTGTTTATACGAGGCAAGCTGGCCCGTCTGACCAGGCGGGCTCGCATAGGCGAGATCTGAGTGAACAGAGACATCCTTTGTTGAATCAAGTTGCATTTATATAAGTAATGGGCCAGCCCGGTCGGCCAACATCTGGGGATTGGGCAGGCAGGATCCCACTGCGGCAGGCTCATATAAACGGGATCACTTCATTTCTCACTCTACTCCTATCTTTTCTGATTTGAAAATCCTAAAGCTGCATGATCTAAAATTGCTATGTTTTGTATAGAAATCTGTTCATAAAATCTCTACAATTTGCTTTCATACTTTCTTTAAATCTTTAGAATCTGTTCATCAATATGGTACAAGGCTGGCAAGGATGATATCTTTCTAGCTCGAAAAAAAACCAGTCAATACGGTCTTAGATCAACAAGCTACTATGGAGCAAACTGCTGGAATGACATTTCTGTAAATATTAAAAGGCCACCATCTGTTTGTGTCTTTCGTTCTAAACTCAAAACCTACTTTTTTGAAAATAATTATTGAAAATTTTTTATAGACAGTCATAATCTACCCACATAGTTTCTAAAATTATTATCTAAAAATGGGGGTGCTCTCTCCTCGATTAGCTTTCCTACTGAGAGAGTTCCTCCGTAAGAATTCCCCTATCATACAAGTCCTCTAGTGTAGTGTTATTTACCTTTGTTTTTATTTTATGTGTATTGTCCTAAGTATTAATTGTTGTATAGTTGTATATTAGAGTATTTGTATGTAGAGGAATTTTAAATATATATGAATGAATGAACAGAATCAAAAGTTCATCCCGTCTAGGCGAGCCAGCCCGGTCAGGCGAGCTGGCCCGCCTCATATAAACAGGCCCTAGGCCCTTGCTAATATGAGCAAAGCCTTTACTGTTTAAGGGCAGCTTAAACAAGACACTTCATATCGTTGATGTGAGCTAGAAGCTACATCAAGAACATAAGAAACCAACTGGAATGGTAATGCAGCATTACAATTCAATACTTTCTTGTTGTCTCGGCGTGTATAGCTACATGTTCTACTTGAAAGTCATTCGGTTCAAAGAAACAGATCGTAGAATTTTACATCGAAAAATTCTTATAAATTTGGAACCCATGCTTTCCCTATCGCCCCTAAAGAGTAGAGTTGAAACTCTGCCATTTCGATCTGAATTATTTCGAAACTCAGCCATCTAGAATAAGTTCTTATCTTCAAATTATTAAGGCGGAATATCTTTAATCTTCCTGAATCACGCAGCGTCTCATTTCCTTCATCGCTTGAATCTGCCTAATCCAGCGTAGGAGGAAGTCTCTAACCATCTATAATTAATTTCCTTCTGCGTGAAATCTCATTTCATTTCATTTTCATTTCATTTTCATTTCATTTTCATTTCATTTTCATTTCATTTTCATTTCATTTTCATTTCATTTTCATTTCATTTTCATTTCATTTTCATTTCATTTTCATTTCATTTTCATTTCATTTTCATTTTATTTCATTTTTAAATATCTATACAGGTTACAAAATTTCAGTAAAAGATAACTGCTTTACAAATTGACCTGTGCAAAAACAGAAAGCCTAAATTAAAGAGAATTATAATATAATGTACAAACGAGCATAATAGAACTAAAAATGAAAATATAATGTACCTTTCATATGAATTTTTTAAAGGTAGCCAGGGACGATGCCAATTTAGTTTCCCTATTCAGCTCATTCCATAATTTGCTCCACGATACAAAAATGCTTTTTGGCCTGTGCTTGTTCTTAGCAGGGGTATCTGCAAGTTTGTTTCGGTAGAGCGAAGAATGCGATCACTGCCCTCTGAGCATTTACTGAAAAGTTCCCCTAAATATTGAGGAGCAAGTGAATTCAATGCCTTATAGGTCAGCGTTGCTGTTTCTTTTCTGATAAGATCTTTAGTCCAGGAAATAAGTGAAAAAATCGTGCACTTTTGGATACCAGCATGAGACTTGGCACAGACATAGAACTTTGTCTACTGATCAAATTTTGATATAGAAGCAACTTCAAAAATGGCCCGTTGTCATGGTAACCAACTGACAATGCATTCTTTAAAAGTCCCTTCGTTACGTCAATCTTAAAGTTCTAATTTTGAAAGTTAGATTGTTTTTGAAACAATTTATGCTTGCAGTTGATTAAGTAACGGGAAAAAGTATTTTCAACCGTTTTAGAAAACGTAGTTGCCATAGAAACCACAACATTCGTGACGAAATGGACCGTTTTGCTTAGATTTTCATACACTCGATTACATTATTTCGGAAAAAGTCTAATAACACAACTTTGATGCAACTTCAACATTTTCAGATCTTTTCCAACATGGTAGGGTTGCCATGGCAACAAAATCTTTTCATCAGACTGCCTACAATGGAAACTAAGAACGACTGAACAAGGCACTATGTCATAGAATCCGTATTTTGTCTTCAAATTTGATAGCTACGTGAACTTTTGTTAAAAGTTTCTAAAGATTGGTAACGTCATTGTTTTGTGCATCTTGTAAAGATTTCAATTTCCACTTGAGAAAAAAAGCGCCAAAACGCACATAACGATAGGCCTTGTCCACTCTTTGAAAATGGACAAAACGTCGAAGGCTGCTCCTGCTGAAGAAGCTTCAACTTTTTAAAGCTATTACCATTGGAAGACCGAAAGGCAAATAAAAAGTACAAGAACTGGTTTTCGTTCGTCAGCTATATCAAGCAAGATAAGAAAAGGAATAATTTACTCTGCTGGTCAGTGAGACAATAACATGAGACTCTTTGACAAAGAATTTTTTTAAATTTTCAGAACTGTTTCTCGTCAATCGCCGCGGCTTTTCCCTGCCGTGGAATGCTGTAGTCATGTGTTAGAGCTTTCGAGCGATTTGATTAGTTGGCGCCATAGGACGCGGCGGAAAAGTTAAAGTAAATCCGACTTTCAAATACGCGCGTAGCGGAGCGACTAGAAGTGATCATTGTTAGAAATAAACAATGCAAATACAGCAGCCGCTCCGCTGCGGGCGGAAAAATCCGCCTAGTGGAACACCGGCTTAAAGATGTATACAGCAAGCAAGTAGGCTTTTTGCACTTGCAACTTGTCTTCCATCATGCCTAGCTTTAGCAGTGCAAGACTTCTTGACGAGTTTTGAGGAATCCCGCATCTGCATCCAATATTGCTCATATCGACCTTGTCCACTTGCTATTCCCAGCATGTAGGGTCCGGTAGCTGGATGCTTGTTTGCATTTGTTGCCACACAAAGCCGGCTTGGAATGCCCTCGCTTTGCATGTTGTTGCAAAGAATCCTCCGTAGGATAGGCTTTCAACTTCTCCGTCTTTCATTGTGAGCAACTAATTTGGTTATTCGTTAACCTCAGGGAAAGAGCGCAAAGGTAAAATGTGATTCAATTTGACTGATGTTGTCTGACATGTTAGATATCTAACTCATAGTTGACTATGTCTGATAACTGACAATGATGCATGAAATTTCTGTTGTATCTACTGCCTAGAAACTCTTCATAGCGCTTTATACAGGGCAAACGTAGATAAATATTGAGGCCCCCTAAAGGATCTCGGGCTCCGAATCTCTAGGACATATTTAAATGGGCTTCGGGCTCCCAAAGGCAAAAGTGCCGTGTTCCAAGGCTCCAGTGCAAGGATCCAGAGGCTCCATTTCTTAAAGGTGATCTGAAGTGAAAATTTTTATTGATGCAGATGAATGGCACTGTTGAATGATAAAGAATGTCATTAAAATCTTTTTGATACTTTGTTTCATCTTCGAGTTATCCACTACTTTGTAAGATTGGCTGATGACGTCATTTTGTTTGCAAAAAGTACGAGAAAGTATACAAGGTTGACCACGTTTCCAAAGAGAAATAAAGTCAACGACCTTTCCTTCAAATGAAATGCCTTTCTAAAGGTAACATCAGTTGATGAAACAATGTTTATTCCATTTATTCCGCTCAGCTGAAATTTCTCCTAAAACTGTAACCTTCCAAAGATCAGATACAGCATCTTTCCATATAGAATCGTAAAAATTTGCAAACAAAATGACGTCATCAACTGACACTTGAAATCAGTGGATAACTTAAAAACGAAATGAGATATCAAAAAAATTTCAACGGGATTTCTTATCAATCGACAGGGCCCTTCGTTAGCATCAATAAAAATTTTCGCTTCAGATCACCTTTAAGGTTCGAGAAAACCACCATGGGAATTGTTTGGGCTCTAGGGATCCAAGCCTTCAAAATGATGAGCGCCAAGGCTTCAGCGGCTCCCCCTTTGGAGGCCTCAATATTCAAGGTGTGCCTTACCACTGGATTGCTCTTGCACCTGCAAGGTCTGGATCCGATATCATCCAACGTCGAAGTTCATTGCTGTTTTCGGTTGAACTAAGCCTTCCCCAGTAGGTCTACTTAATCACTGAGTACTTGGGGATATGTGCCTGCAAATAGGTTCAGTTTTCGGCTGAAAATGTCGGAACAGGATTATGCCTTATATGTCATTGTTCGGCACATGTCTTGCCGAACACTTTGGCAGTGCTCGGCAGCACACCCACAATGCAGAGAAGGTATTAGAGTCGGATTTCTGTAAGATTCTGTGGGACTTCTCCATTCAAACGGATAAGAAACTGAATCACAACAAACCAGATACTATAACTGTGAAAGATAAAGTAAATAAAACATGTCTCATCATTGATCCATCGTGCCCCTTTGACTATCGTAAAGTAGTGAAAGAAGAAGAGCAATTATCGAACTATGACGAACTCAAATACGAACTTACAAGAATTTGGAGCATGAAGAAGGTAACTATCGTACCCATAGTAATGGGAGCTCTCGGTACAGTGACAGAAAGGATAGATTCTTGGATAGAACAGATTGGCATAGACTGTTTAGTTGCACTGCTGCAGAAAGGATGCCTCCTTGGATCAGCTAGGATCATAAGAAAAGTAATGAAAAGCTAAGGATAAGAAGAAGAAGACTATTTATGATAGACATGGCTACAGGCAGTAGCCCGCTATAACATCCACCAGGAACATGAATGTACCTGAGAACAAACCGATAATAATACACCAGCTTTCGAATGCTTGAAAAGAGGCGCAGAGAATAGGTGAAAACGAAAGTACTCGAAGATTACTGATAAAAATTGAAGATTTTTGGTCAGAAGTGAAGTTTCGGGTTTTGGCTCTTTTACTTGCGGGTCTTCGGATTTTCCTAATTTGGGTCCAGGTTTGCGGGTTCTACTACCACCCAAAGCCCCCCTTGTTGTTGTCAAGAAATGCAGTTTGGCTGAGTATTAAGAAAAGGCATGGATCCATTCTGATCTGCAATTGCAAGAAAGGATGCCAGGCAATATGCAAGTGCAAAAAGGACAATTCGCAGTGTACACCTGTTTGCTCCCGTGATCTCAAATTTCTCAATGAAAATGCGTTTACAAGATAGGCCAAGCAGTGGCATTATCAATCTCAAGAAACTTTTGACAAAACTTCACGTAGCTGTCAAACTAGAGGACAAAATACGGACCCTATGAAATTATGCCTTTCTTTCAGTCGTTCTTAGTTTCCATTGTAGGCAGTCTGATGAAAAGATTTTGTTGCCATGGCAACCCTACCATGTTGGAAAATATCTGAAAATGTTGAAGTTGCATCAAAGTTGTGTTATTAGACTTTTTCCGAAATAATGTAATCGAGTGTATGAAAATCTAAGCAAAACGGTCCATTTCGTCACGAATGTTGTGGTTTCTATGGCAACTACGTTTTCTAAAACGGTTGAAAATACTTTTTCCCGTTACTTAATCAACTGCAAGCATAAATTGTTTCAAAAACAATCTAACTTTCAAAATTAGAACTTTAAGATTGACGTAACGAAGGGACTTTTAAAGAATGCATTGTCAGTTGGTTACCATGACAACGGGCCATTTTTGAAGTTGCTTCTATATCAAAATTTAATCAGAAGACAAGGTTCTATGTCTGTGCCAAGTCTCATGCTGGTATCCAAAAGTGCACAATTATGGCAAAAACCGGCACTTATTTCCTGGACTACTTTGATTGATGGCCAGCCAAGATTTTGGAGCAGAGGGGCAGCAGAAGCATCGTAAGGACTATTTGTAGTTATTCTTGCAGCTCTATTCTGGATCTTTTGGAGCGAATTAAGTTTTTCAGTATTGAATATCTTTCGCACTTCTGCTTTCACATACGACAGGCAAAGCCTTTGTCTTTGTATGATAGAGTAAGTCAACTTGGCGTGCAAACCTGCTGAAATAAGCTCTTCAAACAATTTTTCTAAAGCTTCTAGAGTAATACGCAATGGGCGTTTTACATCTCTCAAGAGAAGCAAGACAGAGATTTTGAAACTGATACAAAAGATTTTGAATCCGATGGCAATAAATGTCCAGAGGATATCTCTCACCGATTAGAAATTGCATTTTCTGTTTTGATCTGTTTGAGGAGTCCTTCATGATTTGATCAATGGTTAGGCCCTTTTTCAGTCACTTTGCAACTATGAAATTTCTGTAAAGTTGAATTCACTTATACTTCTGGAGCTCATAAGACAGCGAGCAAAAATCACAAAAATACTTCGATCTTTCCAACCTCGTTTCCAGAGTGTTCTTACGTCATACGCTAATCACGAAGCCGAATGAACACCCTGGTACACTTCGATCAAATGCTCCCAGAATCTGGGTGCATTAGCAGCCATTATGGATTTCGCGGTTCCTAGGCAACACGAATCAACGAAAAGTGGCCGTTGCTTTAGCACAAAATTCTGCAGAAGATAAATTGAGAAACTAAAAACAGACACTTGGAGGACCTTATTTCAACCTTTTTGAAGGTATTTAAAGGCATTGAGTCCGTATAAATTGCGCTCTCATGACCAATATCAACTTCTTTTCAATCTTGAAACAAAAATTGTCGTTTAATCCCCATTGAAATTAAACCAAAGAAATTCGACAGGATAATGCAAGGATTAAGAAGTCTTTGGTCTCCACTGCTAATGACTTTAGCACAATTGTGCGATGACAAAGGGCCGTCAGCGGTTTGTCAGCAAAAATTCAGGACAGCGTTAGCGCTCAACTATGTATGTGGACTCAGTTCCTTTAAGCAACAATCTGGGGTTGGTAAGTATGTTTAATGCGAAAATAAGTTCGGTTTGTTTGGAGCGAAAATGGGCCTAAGTTGCAAATTCGAGAACCTTTCACCGCAGCTTCGAAAATGAAATGGCTTGTTATTCTTCGAATTTTGGAAATGAATTGCAAATGATGGTCGGAATAAGTAAAGAATATCATTTTACCTTGAATTTTGAAATGGCGCGGCCGTTTGCCACGCGAGAAACGAAGTTACGGTGCAAAATGGCGAACAGCCAATCAGATAGCCGAACAGCCTCTTGTATCCCAGAGTAGAGGTAGAGCAACGAACTCACTCTGGGGACGAGATTGCGATCTTTCGGCTTTTTAACTAGACTCATGACATAGCCCTACAATCGTGGCCAAAAGTTATTGGACGATTGATCAAAACCTCGATATTCACTAGTAAAAGGCCCCCCCTTCCCCCATGTCAATGTTGTTGCAAGAGATTGAACGTGAAAACAGTTCATAAACCATCTGGTCATGGAAAACTACAACATTGACACCGGGGGGAGGGGTTTGGAAAGCAACAGAGGGCTAAAACTGTAAAGAGGCTGTATTTATTTCCTCTTCAGTAGCTGTCCAGTAACCTTTTGGCCACGATTGTCTCCAGAAGTGAAAATAGATAGTGCCTCACAATTGTTCATATGAGCCACAGAATATGTCCAATTGACAATCAATTGGTGGCTTTTACAAGAATTTCAAAAATTTTGAAAATTTTACTCATTTTAAAAATCGATCTGACGTCATAGCAACATGACGCAAAAGCAAACTTTGCGTTTGAAGACAACGATTGTAGAAAGAAGGCATATCCTCGGAAATTCTCCGCTGATAAAAGACTGCACATGCAGTATTCACAAAAAAGGCAAAATTCAAGCATCAGAGATGAAAAACAATGCTTAATAGCTTGTTAGCAACTGCCAAAAGTGAAACAATGCCCCTCATTCGCGGATACCCGCTGTATATAAGGACTTTGTGATCTCTATAAGATCCGTGCCACGAGTTGCCACGAGTTGCCAAATCGAGTTACCATTTTACTTGTAGGCTTCAGTATGGACTTCGACGAGTTACCACGAGTTACCATTCTTTTTTTAAAATAATATAGTATATTATTTAAAAAAAAAGAAATGGTAACTCGTCGCTTCCCATACTTAAGTCTGTAGCAAAATGGTAACTCGTTATGGTAACTCGTGGTAACTCGTAGGCAGCCTGACAAAGGTAGCAAAGTGTCGCTTAAAATGTTGTCCTGAAACTGTTAGGAGCAAGTCTAGGTATCATTGCTAGCTATAACTAATCATGTAAAGCAATGGGGGCAACTTGGAATGTACATGTGGTTCTGTACTGTTATTTAATGAATGAACTCAAAGATTGTGCATTGACTCAAGGAGCTAGACATTTCTTCTTACGCCATTCAATTCCGTCGTTAGTGGATATATCGTAAGCCCCTTTGCTCAAAGTGTAACTGTGGAGACTACTTGGCAAGCTAACATGGCTTTCTTCATGGTATCATCCGTATTTTCTATGTAAGAGGAGCAATTCCTAGCATAGCATCAATATCACTACATTCAGACAATCGTGGCCAAAAGTTATTGGACGATTGATCAAAACCTCGATATTCACTAGTAAAAGGCCCCCCCTTCCCCCATGTCAATGTTGTTGCAAGAGATTGAACGTGAAAACAGTTCATAAACCATCTGGTCATGGAAAACTACAACATTGACACCGGGGGGAGGGGTTTGGAAAGCAACAGAGGACTAAAACTGTAAAGAGGCTGTATTTATTTCCTCTTCAGTAGCTGTCCAGTAACCTTTTGGCCACGATTGTCTCCAGAAGTGAAAATAGATAGTGCCTCACAATTGTTCATATGAGCCACAGAATATGTCCAATTGACAATCAATTGGTGGCTTTTACAAGAATTTCAAAAATTTTGAAAATTTTACTCATTTTAAAAATCGATCTGACGTCATAGCAACATGACGCAAAAGCAAACTTTGCGTTTGAAGACAACGATTGTAGAAAGAAGGCATATCCTCGGAAATTCTCCGCTGATAAAAGACTGCACATGCAGTATTCACAAAAAAGGCAAAATTCAAGCATCAGAGATGAAAAACAATGCTTAATAGCTTGTTAGCAACTGCCAAAAGTGAAACAATGCCCCTCATTCGCGGATACCCGCTGTATATAAGGACTTTGTGATCTCTATAAGATCCGTGCCACGAGTTGCCACGAGTTGCCAAATCGAGTTACCATTTTACTTGTAGGCTTCAGTATGGACTTCGACGAGTTACCACGAGTTACCATTCTTTTTTTAAAATAATATAGTATATTATTTAAAAAAAAGAAATGGTAACTCGTCGCTTCCCATACTTAAGTCTGTAGCAAAATGGTAACTCGTTATGGTAACTCGTGGTAACTCGTAGGCAGCCTGACAAAGGTAGCAAAGTGTCGCTTAAAATGTTGTCCTGAAACTGTTAGGAGCAAGTCTAGGTATCATTGCTAGCTATAACTAATCATGTAAAGCAATGGGGGCAACTTGGAATGTACATGTGGTTCTGTACTGTTATTTAATGAATGAACTCAAAGATTGTGCATTGACTCAAGGAGCTAGACATTTCTTCTTACGCCATTCAATTCCGTCGTTAGTGGATATATCGTAAGCCCCTTTGCTCAAAGTGTAACTGTGGAGACTACTTGGCAAGCTAACATGGCTTTCTTCATGGTATCATCCGTATTTTCTATGTAAGAGGAGCAATTCCTAGCATAGCATCAATATCACTACATTCAGACAATCGTGGCCAAAAGTTATTGGACGATTGATCAAAACCTCGATATTCACTAGTAAAAGGCCCCCCCTTCCCCCATGTCAATGTTGTTGCAAGAGATTGAACGTGAAAACAGTTCATAAACCATCTGGTCATGGAAAACTACAACATTGACACCGGGGAGAGGGGTTTGGAAAGCAACAGAGGACTAAAACTGTAAAGAGGCTGTATTTATTTCCTCTTCAGTAGCTGTCCAGTAACCTTTTGGCCACGATTGTCTCCAGAAGTGAAAATAGATAGTGCCTCACAATTGTTCATATGAGCCACAGAATATGTCCAATTGACAATCAATTGGTGGCTTTTACAAGAATTTCAAAAATTTTGAAAATTTTACTCATTTTAAAAATCGATCTGACGTCATAGCAACATGACGCAAAAGCAAACTTTGCGTTTGAAGACAACGATTGTAGAAAGAAGGCATATCCTCGGAAATTCTCCGCTGATAAAAGACTGCACATGCAGTATTCACAAAAAAGGCAAAATTCAAGCATCAGAGATGAAAAACAATGCTTAATAGCTTGTTAGCAACTGCCAAAAGTGAAACAATGCCCCTCATTCGCGGATACCCGCTGTATATAAGGACTTTGTGATCTCTATAAGATCCGTGCCACGAGTTGCCACGAGTTGCCAAATCGAGTTACCATTTTACTTGTAGGCTTCAGTATGGACTTCGACGAGTTACCACGAGTTACCATTCTTTTTTTAAAATAATATAGTATATTATTTAAAAAAAAAGAAATGGTAACTCGTCGCTTCCCATACTTAAGTCTGTAGCAAAATGGTAACTCGTTATGGTAACTCGTGGTAACTCGTAGGCAGCCTGACAAAGGTAGCAAAGTGTCGCTTAAAATGTTGTCCTGAAACTGTTAGGAGCAAGTCTAGGTATCATTGCTAGCTATAACTAATCATGTAAAGCAATGGGGGCAACTTGGAATGTACATGTGGTTCTGTACTGTTATTTAATGAATGAACTCAAAGATTGTGCATTGACTCAAGGAGCTAGACATTTCTTCTTACGCCATTCAATTCCGTCGTTAGTGGATATATCGTAAGCCCCTTTGCTCAAAGTGTAACTGTGGAGACTACTTGGCAAGCTAACATGGCTTTCTTCATGGTATCATCCGTATTTTCTATGTAAGAGGAGCAATTCCTAGCATAGCATCAATATCACTACATTCAGACAATCGTGGCCAAAAGTTATTGGACGATTGATCAAAACCTCGATATTCACTAGTAAAAGGCCCCCCCTTCCCCCATGTCAATGTTGTTGCAAGAGATTGAACGTGAAAACAGTTCATAAACCATCTGGTCATGGAAAACTACAACATTGACACCGGGGGGAGGGGTTTGGAAAGCAACAGAGGGCTAAAACTGTAAAGAGGCTGTATTTATTTCCTCTTCAGTAGCTGTCCAGTAACCTTTTGGCCACGATTGTAGTTATCGCAACAAAAGTAACAACTGCAATGACAACAGCAGCAACATTTTGTATTTTTGCTCAAAATACAGTATGAGCGTCCATCAGAATATTAATAGCGATAACTACAAATATATAATCAGTTTAGCTGTTAAGTAGAAATTGAATCATCCAAATGTGTAAAGTAGTCTTCAAGGTATGAATTTTCAAAAGTGGGAAATTGTTCCTGCTTCACCCGGTGTGCATTATGAACAGGCTTCAATATAGACTTATGATGATGTATCTCTTGTTTCCCTGTGCTCTTTGACTTGATGATGGGGCTTCAGTCAACAGAGACTCCTATTATCACTCTGAAAAACCTGGCCCTTTTTAGGCGCAAACTTCGCGACTCCAACAGTACCAATCAGATTGCGAGATTTGCGAATTAATATTGTTACAGTGTAAATGTGACAGAATTTTTGTTTCGATTGAAGAATTGAAAACATTCCCACGGGAATAAAATTCGAAGCCGTGATTCCATCATAATCCCATTGATGATTGAAGAAAATAGGGCCAGATCTTTCACTGTTTCATTATGAGTCTCTCTTGAGCAAGGTTTACCGCAAGGATACAAGGGACTCATCGTTATAAGTCTAGCTTCAACTTAGAAAAGCTACTTACCCCTGATAAAATCTTCCTTTTTGCTAGTTCTTTGGCATCGCTGGGTGCTCGAGGTAGCTCTTTTCCTTCTGCGGATAAAGCATGAAACTTTGCAAATCTACTAAATGATCATTCTAATAGGAAATAAAAAAAAATTTCACAAAAATCATCACATTTTGGACATTCGAAAATCCTGCAAACTTGTCTGACAGATCTGAATTTTTCTTTAACCAAAGTTTTGCATGACAAGCAGATTCTACAAACTTAGCTCCACATCAACAACAAGATCTTTCAGAATCTTTCAGAATATCTTTGGATAGTTTAATTGTTCAAAGATTTAATGTTTGAACAATTTGTTCAAAGATTTAATGTTTGTAAAATTTCTTTAATCCTAAATATTTGCTGTGAGAGACCATTTGCCGTGCAGAAAAGTCGTAGGAAAGCATGTTTATTCGTTAAAAACATAATATCATGCTTCTTGAATATTTTGGATCTAAAAATAGTTCACTAAATTCATTAAAAAATCATTGCAGACATCTTCATTTTATATCTTATATTCTTTAAACATGGTAACCCAATCAGCACTGACTGCTTTTCCAGGAGCTGTACTCTTCAAAAATAGATATTCAATAGACCACTTTCACAATGACGTCAACTCTTTTGAAATACTCCCATGAACATCACTTGCCTCGATATCATGTGAATTTAAGTTTCAAAAGCGTGCATTGCTCTTAGCAACGCTTGAAATAGTTTTGTGCGTCTCTTTGCAACATAATGATATGATGTAGATTTCCTGCTGCACAGGGAATCACATCTCTAACCTCAAATTGAATTTAATTGTGAAACTGGTCTATTGAAACTGAAGACAAGGTTAAAGAGAAGCCTAACTTCTATACTGGGTTTCCCAGAAAAAATGCAACAGGTTTGAAAATTTCTAATGGAGACTGTTTCATACTCATTATCAAAAGATCATTTTTATTGAAATTTGCGATAATTAGAATGAATTTTGATATATTTTCCAATATCTTTGGGGACTTGGTTGTTAAGTTAAAAATCAGGAAACTTCAAAATTGCCCCTAGGTCAAAACCAGAGCTGTTACATTAGCAATGGTGAATTATAATGTCAAAATATAAAACATGACAATCCCAGTAATTATCAGCGTTTTATAAATATGTTGCATTTTTTGGGGCATCCTGTACTTAGCAAAGATTTCTTATTAAACAAGTACAGTAAAATAGAGGTCAAAGATACGCCTTTTGTAGACATCAAACATTTCTCTTAACAGATTCAACCTTCAGTTGAAACATCCACCATTTCTCTGCTCAAAGTACTTTATCAATTCCTGGCATTTATTGTACTAATGTCAATATTAGTAGCATTCTTGCAAAATATTGAAGTTAAACAAAATTTTACATCCTTTTTCAAGCAATTTATATAATGGCTTCTGGATGCTTTCATCTCATTTTGGATGTTTAGTCTCTGGAAATAGAATAGCATTTACTTACCTGAATAGGGCGTGGCTATCAACAGAGATCTGAATTTCTTATAGGCAAGCTGGAACCAACCTTCAACTTTCAACAGCAGCAAATCACAAAAGACAACTTGACAAACCTTTCTTGGTAGATGACAATGCTTTTTGACTCTCTATCTTCTCAGCTGCTTGCTTCTGCTGCAGTTCTCTCTTCTAAAATCAATGCAGAAAGTACAATGTGATTTCTTGTTAAAGATCTGCTGATGAATTCTTGCTACTAACATTTTCAAAGAGTTATTATCCATAAGAAGAAGCTGCAATGAAAATTTAGCGCAAAGCATGTCTCTAAATAGTAGCAAAAAACTTTTAATCCCTTGCGGATTTTTTAGATCAGCAGCAAGCTCAAAAAAGCCAATTGTCAATTGTCCAATGAAATTACATCACTTTGATCATCAACTGACAAACAATATTCCTTACTTTGGAATCTAGCAGAATATACTAGTTGATGTGGAAACTGAGTGGAGATATTTCTTAAATAAATCCCAAGCCAATTGCTTGCAAGTCTGTTCTACAAAAAAGCTTGGTGCTTACAAAAATTAAAATGATAACAAATAGAAAGGAAATTATATAGGATATGATTGTAAGTCTTTCAAACAAATGTAAATAAATAATTGCAATACAAATGCAATTAATGTAAGAAAGACAAGGGAAAGCATTTCTTATTTAGATTGGATACTGAAACTTAAAAAACCAATTCCAAATCACCTTCTGTATTAGATATAGAAGAGATACAATACAAGGGTGAACACAACCTTGTTTCCAAAATGGTACCTTCTGTGTATCTAGGGGTGCTTGGTTTTAACCCTTGCACTTCTCTTACCTTTTTCTTCAGCAGTGCATATCTATCCAGAAGTGCTTGTTCTTCCTCAGTCAATTTCGCTGGTAGACCCATCTTCCAAGTATCTGTGGAAAATTAGAAATTCTCTGAGTTTTGGTATGATAATAAAATGCAAGAGTATATACTTTTATGGATTAGGTTTGTCTTGTAACCTTCAATTAATCAATTAATCATTGAGGTCCAATTAATTGATTACTATTTGGCCTAACAGAGACAGAGCAGAAATTGTGCACGTGCATGCGCAAAAGCTCGTAACTTTGACTACCCCTAGCTCCCTCCAACAGATCCCAAAATCCGGCAACACTTGATATTTTGTTCCTTGGGCCTTAATCTGTTGATTTATCATTTCAAAAAGCTTATCTGTCCAAACACTTCCTTTTCTCAGATTGCTCGATGATGTCATTTTACGCAGTTTCTGCTCTGTCCCTAACAGATAAACTGAATAGTGCAGAATAATCAAGTAATCAGCTACAGGCAATGATTTGCTCTTGCTAATAATCGCTGAATACTAATTGATTTCATGAATGACTGATTTTGAGAAAATGATCAATTTCATTGACTACAGACAAAGAAGAGAGAAAGAAACTTAGAGTTTTGCTTGAATCACAAGTTGCACACCTGAGTGATTTACAACAAAAACAGAGCAAGATCTGTTTGCTTATGTGTGCAAATTTGCAACTTTGAGCCCCCCCCCCCATACACGTATTCTTTATAAGAGGCTGCTTACTGTACAAGAAACTCAACTCTCAGATTGCCAAAAAGAAAGAAACTCGAATACTCGGAAGTAGAACCTAAGAAACTATTTGCCTTGACAAAGGAAATCCTTAACATATTTTCACTGTATTTTCACTTAATGTGCCATTCTTGTGCCCTCTATCATAATACTCAGTGTACAGTGGTGATGAGTAAACATTGGGAGGGCTTCAAGGAACATTGTTTTGAAATTCACCAGAGCTCAGGTTGTGAACATGAACATGATTACAAAACCTTTAAGAAACTCGTTAGAAACTCATAGGACTCAAATTCTGATAATTTGAAGAACCTTTCAGTACTGGCCCAAATTCTTATACACCACTTCAATTAAGCAGCCTCGTTTGGGAAATTTGTCAAAATTTCTTCCTATTGTTCATATGAAAATTTAAAGCCCAATTCGGATTTAGCAACCCAAACTTTAGTCTGCTTACTTGCTTTCAAACTGCTGGCAGTTGTGATGTTGATTTTATAACAAAGTAAAGTTCAAAGATTTATGTGGGATTTGACCGTGAAAAATCGTTCGGGGTGAAATTTTACACCCCGAGTCATTTCCTCGGTCAAATCCCTTACAGATTTCCAAACATTACACCGCCATAAAATTAGCACTGCGACCGCTAGCAACATGAAAACTCACAGTTAGACTAAAATTTGGGTGCTAAATCCGAATTTGGCCTCTAAAATTTCATATATGAAGGAATTTTGAAGAATTTCCAAAACGAAGCTTTTAATTGAAGTGGTGCATTCTCTTTATATAAATATGTGTAGCTCAAATGATCGTGATCACATGATAGACAAAGAAATTCGCCAATCGCGAGAGAGTTTCTATTTTAAAAATTTCAAGATGTGCACACTTGAAAAGTGCGCACTTGGTAACCGTTGCGCACAGTGTACACTTAAATTTCTTTTGTGCACATCCAAGATCTCGTCGAAAAGTTAGGGGCCATCGACTTTCGATTTTCATATTTTTTAACGGCACTGGACCGTTAAGATCGGAACCCCCTCCCCCCTCCCTGTTAACGGCCTTCTACCAAACGGGCCTCCGATCGGCCTAAAATCTTTGGCCTAAGTAAGACTTGGGGAGCAGCAAACAAATGTCTTGTGGAACATGCTGGACTTCAACCGAAAATACGCCATATCGGGAGGCATAGTAAAACTGTTCTATTCTACACTCTTATATGTTATTTGTAAAGATTTTATCTACGCTTTTAAAAAAATTCTCTTACGGAGATTTCCGTACGATTTTTTATTTTCTTAACGGCCTAAGGGTAAGACCCCCTCCCCCCATAACGCAACGGCCAATTGCCGTTAAAAAATACGAAAATCGAAAGTCGATGGCCCCTTAGCCGTTCAAAATAAGATGTAAACACTTGAAGTGCCCACTTGCTAAGCATTGCACACTGTACACTTTAATTTTATTTGTGAACACCCGAGATCTCGTCAAAAAGTTAGCTTCTGTCAAGATGTGCACACTACACTGGATGTGCCCACTCCATAGTCCATTTCTTCTGGCCCACTTCACAGTCACACACTTGCTGTTCTACCCACACACTCCACTTACACAGCAATGATCTAGATCTACATCTACATACCTCATTCGAGCCACCTTGAACCCCAAAACTTCCTCAGAAAGTGGAGAGTGTTCAAAGTAATACCTTATTTCTATCACTTCAGTGAGTCTTTCTTTCAACAGTATGTTTTTCGTTCGTCCTTGTTTCATCTCTTGTTTGTGCTTGCTTTTGACTAGGCCATGCGGCCTCAGCCTCGTACGCATTTCAAGATTATTGTTGTTGTTAAAATCAAACTGAGGCTTTCTTAACATCCAGACACCCAAAAATATTAAAAAAATGCGTAGCATCTCATTTCCGTGATGCATTTAAAACAATCAAGCTGAAGAGGACATATGAATATTCAACGAATTCAGGGACGTAGGAAGCATCTCGAACTTGGGGGCACGACGCTTCGAGGGCACTCCTTCCTTAAAAAGGGGCATTTTCTAAAATAAAAAGGGCGCTTATTTGTTTATTGCAAAATCTATTGGGGGCACGTGCCCCCAGTGCCCCCGGTTCCTACGCCTATGAACGAATTTTAAATAATGCTACCGAAAATGACTTTTGGTTACAAATGATAATTTTGCATGAATTTGTCATGCATGAATTTGGTACATTCTAGCTTACAAGTGTCTTGCAACTTAGACTGCGTTCACACGATGCCGGCACATTTTGAAAACGGTGAAAAATGTGACGGTAACAAACTTTGAGCTAGCGTTCACACGATGCCGGAACAATTTGAAAACGGTCAGAAATTTGCCGGTAAAAAGCTCGTTGCAAGACTTTGACGCCAATTAAGTAAACCTAAATCCTAAGAATCGTTCAGTCTCGTTCCAAAAGGGTCTGAAAATGTTCTATTTTCATCATTTTAAAGTGTTTACACGATGCCGTTTCCAAAATGTGCCGATTAGATTTCCGTTTTCAAAATCTGCCGACAAAAAATGTGCCGTTTTCGTGTGAACAGGAGGCCTATCCGTCGAATTTTTCACCGTTTTCAAAATGTGCCGGCATCGTGTGAACGCAGTCTTAAACGATTTTTGTACTTTGAATAATTTGAATATAGGTTTGCTATGCGCAATCCCAGCTGCTTTTTTAGGTTGCATTGCAGCTTAGAGGATCTATTGGGCCTCTATTGAGTTTTAATACATTTTCTTGCTAGTGAATGACGCCATAATTAATGTGTGGAGAAATAAAGGCATTATAGATGTTTCATAAGATGCTATTTGGAACAAGTGTCTCATCTTCTAGCTAAGATCGCAATGATTATTGCAACTATAGTATTGACGTGTTGGATATGCTGTTTCCAAGTACGATTATTGTCGATTAGAACAGCAAGAAACTCAGCATAGTTTGATTCATTTAGGTGCTCACATTTATATTTAGTTGAATCTTTTTAAGGTTTTGATTTATTTGAAAATTGATTGAAAGATTTATTGATAGTCTTAGACTGCGTTCACATGATGATGCCGGCACATTTTGAAAAACGGTGAAAAATTAGCCTGCGTGCAAGTGAAAAATGTGACGGTAGCAGAATTTTAGCTAGCGTTCACACGATGCCGGAACAATTTGAAAACGCTACGAAATTTGACAGTAAGAAACTCTTTCCGAGACTTTGATGCCGTAGAAAGGTACCTACATCCTAAGTGTCAATCAGTCTTGTTCCAAAAGCGTCGAAAAATGTTCTTCTTTCGTCATTGACAAGTGTTTGCACGATGCCGTTTCCAAAATGTGCCGATTAGAGCTCCGTTTTCAAAATCTACCGTTTTCAAAATCTGCCGGCAAAAATGTGCCGTTTTCGTGTGACCGGGAGGCCTATCCGTCGAATTTTTCACCGTTTTCAAAATGTGCCGGCATCGTGTGAACGCAATCTTAGGCTATTAAACTTTAGAAAAATGGATTAATAACTCTTACATCCAGTGATTAACTGAAACAAGCAACAATTAACATTTCATCAAGTGGTAAGCCTCCAGTCTCTTTCCTGCAACGCTTTGGTCTTTCAAGGGCACGATGCATCATGAAGCCAATGAAGCATCGTGCATATCAAAATTCTTCCAAATTATTTCATTCCACCCTTTCCCTGCAAGCCACTTAATTGAAGTTTACACTTGAGTTAGCTCACTACATAAGGACCCTGCAAGTTACGCTCCAAAGTCTACCGTTTTCAATCAAACACACCCTGAAATTAGTAATTCCGACATTCTTGGAGCTATGAACCTCAAATAAAGATGGCGGTAAACGAGGCACAGCATCGTGAATCATGGAAATGAAATTTCAAATTTCACGCTTTACGTTAAAGAAGTATAGCAATTTCACGTTTCACAAAAATGAATATTGACATTTCACGCTGCACGAGAAGAAAGTGTGGGCAAAAAATATGGCAAATCACGTTTCACGAAATACATTTTACCACCCTCAAGTAAACTGATAACGGGTGAGTGAAAAGTCATTAGAGACAGTAAGAAGGTAACAGAAATAACAAGAAACAACATTCAGATGCATCATTTATCATTCTGTCAAATTAACGTGCATTAGTTTGTACCTACATTACTGCACAGTAAAGTTCAAATTATTCGATCAATAGCGGCACGATGTGGCTTGCTTTTGATCCAGAAACTCGTCCAACAATACTAACGTCAAGATGATGCATCCGATCGGCTACGGCATCAGACGGGGCCTTGATTGACACTCTGAACAATGCCGTGCGGCCTTTTATTGCAAATATCTTGTTGTGATGCCAAACTGCAAACTTCTTTGCTTCGATTACTTTGACATCAAACCATTCAGAGCTTCCGTAGTTAGTCACAGCAAAGGAGATGGTATTTGATTTGGTTTTGCTGGCAATATAATAATTTTGCGAAGCATATGGGTACATGAAAGCTTTTGTAGGTTTAAACACAGAGCTTGATAGTCGCTTGAACCTACAGCCTTTCTGCGTTTTCCCTTCAAGAATCAGCATGAACTCAGAGGATGGTGGAGTCATTTCAGCCTGAAACATTCTGCCTTTCAAGTCAACTTGCTCCAAATCCATTGTGGAGAAGACACTTCTCAAATCTTTCCCGACAATCTGAATTTTTAGCGTCGCTGCTTGGATCTTTTTATAGGCTTGAATTTCACAAGTCATGTTGGTCTTGACACCTGTGAAAAACAATCAGTAAAGAGTGCCGTGTTATCAAAAAAGTTCACTCGTTTGGCGGGCTATGGAATAAAGAGTATTTGACCGATATTCAAGACTAAAAGTTTAATCATCAGTCAAATGCTAACTTAGACTGCGTTCACACGATGCCGGCACATTTTGAAAACGGTGAAAAATTCGACGGATAGGTCTCCTGTTCACACGAAAACGGCATATTTTTTGCCGGCAGATTTTGAAAACGGTAGATTTTGAAAACGGAACTCTAATCGGCACATTTTGGAAACGGCATCGTGTAAACACAAAAAATGGTGAAAATAGAACATTTTCAGACGCTTTTGGAACGAGACTGAACAATTCTTAGGGTTTAGGTACACTTCTTTGGCATCAAAGTCTTGCAACGAGCTTTTTACTGGTAAATTTCCAACCGTTTTCAAATTGTTCCGGCATCGTGTGAACGCTAACTCAAATTTTGCTACCGTCACAATTTTCATCGTTTTCAAAATGTGCCGGCATCGTGTGAACGCAGTCTTATATGAGAAAATTTTGTGTGGTAAAATCACGCATCTTTAACCCTAATCCATATGGGCTTTTTTCGAGCTACCATTTATGGGGGGGGGGTTCTTTCCACCCCCCCCCCTCTGAAAACTACCTTAGACTCCTCAGAATCCAATACAACTTGGCACAGTTACAGATCAAGTCGATTCTAGCTTGTAGCGCAATTTGGGTGTGGCTGCCACACCTTATGACGTCACAGTGACGTCATGAAGTTGAAAATCAGTGAAAACCAGGCTTCCAAGTTGAATTTGAATTTAAAGAAGGTTTGGCACGAACATTTTGCAGTTTTTGGTTCACTTTAGCCACAAATTTGATGTTAAAATACAATTTCATAGAAATTAATGATTTTAGAGTGATATTTTGGCACAAATTAGCCAATTTGTATGACGTCTTTTGTGCAATTAATTTGTTCTCTGTAAAAATAGACAAAAATAGGCTGCAAAGTGGTTATACCCCATTACAAACGGATCATTGGAGTCTTCTCAATTGAAAAATTTCGAAAGAATTAAAAAATTGATAATTAGCCCAAAATGGCGGCTATTATGACGTCATCATAAAAAAATGCTGACGTCATCAAGTTCCAGAAATTCCGGTATCAAATTAAAGCTCTTTGTTTACTGATTCATTTGGGGTATAATACTTCATAATATGTTCAAACCTTTCCATTGAAATCATCAAAAACAATGATTTGTTTGCTACCTGCTTCCAAATATGGGCATGTCACGTGACCTGTGAGCTCTATTGTTTGAAAATTTTTCGATCAAAATGTGGCAAATAGATAATTAATAAAAGTCAGGTAGGTTTGGGGGACATAGTTGATGTCTTTGAAAAATACGGCAAGAAAAACCTCGAGGGGGGTGGAAAACAAAAGTCTGTAAGGGGTTTGAATGGGAACCGAGTCGAGAACTCCACGGTCCATTTTGGCCCATGATTTATGAGGCAATGAAGTTTGCATTGTCAATTTCAGAAATCGAATTCTAATTTCGATAGCACGTAAATCATGGACCAGAATGGAATATGGATCGTGGACCAGAATGTAATGTAATCCTCGTACCCAAACTTGCCGTTTTTACCAGCATTTTCCTGATTTATGGGCCTAAATGATGAGTGATTTTACCAAACAAAATTTTCTCATCTAAATTGGCCTTCGACTAATAGATTAACATTTCAGTTTTGAATATCGGCTTCAAACTTTTTATTCCACATCCCGCCAAACGCGTAAACTTTTTATTGACTCATCCGGTAGAATCTTGATCAGGAGTTTACCTGGTATATGGTGGGCAAACATGTAACTACGGGAGAATCCACACTCATTGGATGTCTTTGATTTGGTTCTGAAACTCGGTTGATTGTAACTCTATCTTCATAATTGTGTCTTTAAATAGCCTGATAACCAGACCCAAGTTCAAAAGAACGAGTTCTTTGAACTTGGGTCTGGTTATCAAGATAGTCTTTAAAGTCAAATGAACTTGATTTCTGGCTTGTTCAGCGGGCTAAGAATTCCCAAAAATTGAGAATTAAAATCGCTCGAGAATCCCTAAGGATGGATATTTTCCTGAAAATTGGGTGGGACGTTCCCGTCGTCCCAAGGCTCAAGTTGCTCCCGGGTTTGAAGATTTGCAGAGTCATTTTAGAGTGGAGTCATTCACTACCTAAGTACTCAGGGCACACGGTACTCAGGAAACACGTCTACACCACGCCAACAATCTAAAAAGCCTTTCCTCTTTGAAATCTCAATTTTTGCGACACTTACCAATAACAGGGTTTCCTGTTGTGATATTTAAAGTTTTTCTACCCAGCTTCGATGTGAAAGGAAAGACACATCTGAAGGATATGTCATCTTTAGCACTTGTTTTTCCAGTAACATAGTAATCATCTGAGCTGGTGGTCAGCTTCCATTTGCCAGGCACAGGGTCGTCTATCATATACAATGAACCTTTTCCTGTATCGGTCTTAACATCATGTATGCTGCCATCTGAGAATTGAAATAATCGAGGTGAAGATAGATTTTAAGTGCATTCATCATTTGTGAGAATTCAACAAAGCAATGAATGTTTCTTTAAGCTCTCTTCATTCGCGGGAATCAAGTTTGCAATTTCTTTCTTGGGGCGTTAAAAGTCCTACACACTGCATGACCTGCATTTTTTTGTTCTGCATCGATTCATATTTTCAAATATTTTGAGTTGTAACGAACTTCGGCCTTGTTCTGCTTCAATTTACAGTGATCTGAAAATGGCAGCCACAGCTGCACAGCAATTCGGCTGAATTCTAACCAATGGAGAAGGAAGCATGATGGAAGAAAAACCGAAGAAGAATCAACAGAGAAGCAACAGTAATTGTTGTATGGTTTTTATGTGATTCTTTGTCAAGAAGGACAACAGGAATGTATTTGATGTACATTAGGCCTAAATAACTTGGATGTATCTTAACGAAACGGAAGAGAGAGGGAAGGACCAGTCTGGTATGCTCATTAATCTTAATACACTGATCGCTTCACACGGCCCGCGGACAGAATGCAGGTATACAGCCAAGAAAAGATAACGGGCTTGATAACGGGCAAAGAATTACATAAAAACCACACCAAAAAAGCAGTTGCTTCTCTGTCAGTTCTTCTTCGGTTTTCTTCTCCATTGAAACAAATCCGTCAGGTTTCTTCACCAAAAGTTAGACTTCAGCTGGAATGGTGTGCAGCTATGGCTGCCATTTTCAAATCACTGTAAACAGAGCCTGAACGCGGTAAAGGTCGAAAAGGAACAAACAGTTGCCGACAGGGGATGTATGTCGTTTGAAAACAAAGTAAAGAGAGGAACAAACACAAACAATATTGGACCATTCTGGTATGGCTTTTTATGTTACACTGAACTCTTCCTACGACCCTTGCTCATAGGCTAAGAAATCTTCCATGATTTTGCACAATCATGAAGTTTCTTTCTAACAAGAAATATCAGTTATGAATAGAACGGGAGTTGAATTGAATGAATGTTATAAGAGCTCTTCACTCAAAGAATCACAAGAAAGAGCCAAATCATCAACGCAAAGTATACTTCACGATCATTGAGGTAGATAACAACATATTTCTTAAAACAATTTTGCAACTCACCCACATCCAAAAATCAATAAAATTTCTAACTTCGGAGGGCCTCCAATTGAATTCTGATCGATTCTTTCAATAGAGATTTTGCAAATTTTTTTTTGAAGTAGTTTTAGTAACCGACCTGTGAGCTATCTTTGTGCGCTAGCAACAGAGCATGCGCACAAAGCGATTGTACTAGTCGCCGATAGAAACTATTGCAAGTGGAGGACGGCCCTTAACCGTCAACCGCAAGCTGTTTCTCTCCTAAACCACAAGTGTTAGTCTTCTTCAGTAAGATAAATATTGCCAAGGAATACATGACTTGTAGATGGAAGGGGGTCTGCCATCCCCACGTTTATGACAAATTTTGGCGGAAAAATACCCATTTTTCACTGCTTTTTCAGCCAAACCAATCCACACTGAGAGAAATATACCAAAAAAGGACTTTTGTTTGGGGAATTTCGGGCCCAAAACTCCATCCATAAGGGCGGCACATACTTGTACCCTCAACATTTTATGTACCTCCCCCGGGTGAATATTCTATGGATAGCTATTTCATGTAAATGAAGCAGCAGGACTTTCAAGAAAATCTATGTGAATCTACAACGAATCATGTGCCTCCCCTATAACTATATGAGATTTGTAGAAGATTTCACAAACTATATTACTTTCATTAACGCTTCGCTTACTCTTAATGGACATTACAACTTCGTCTCCAGGCCCCTTTGTCATATTAGGTGTTCTTTGCACCAATATGACATACACCCTGGGGGCATTACGCCTAATGACTTGGCAGGGTAAAAGATGATTAATAGATGGCCTCAAAACACAGCACCTAATGTTACTCAAATAGCAAGTATGCCAACGGGGTGTTCAATTCTTGGAGAGATTCTCTTGCTGGAACTGCTCAAGTTCATTTGCATACGGAAGCGAAATTTGCCAAATTCTGAATGACGAATAACTGCTTGACGGATTTGAAAATGGAAACTGTCGAATCGAGGATTTAAGGCTTCTAGAATGGTGTCATGAAAACGAAAAATCGAGAACTCTTTATAGGAAGAGTTACAGTAGGTTCAAAGTTGCGTTCCACTTTCACTTCGTTTTCTACATTCAATCAGTAAACCTATCTTTATTCTTACCAGGACGATACAGCCTGACATCTGCGTTACCGTCATACAATGTGGCTGCAATATTTAGGCTTTCCATGTTATCATCTGCGACGATAGAATATTCTTTTCTACTAGCACTTGCTGAAGATGTCTCAGGGAGCACGGGCACCTCACTTCCGCCAGTTATACTTCTTTTGGTATATCCCCCCAAGGTATCAAGGAAACTGCTATAATCAAAGAACATCGCTTGGCCTCCTGTTCCAACTGCAATTTCTTCATAAAGTTTCTTGTCATCTTTGGAAATGCAACCTAAAACAAGAATTTGTTTCGAATAGCACGCGCACTTGGCTTGATCCGGCAGCGAGGCACCTAAGCCATGGCTCTTCACTTAAGGTGGCTCACTGCCGGAAATTTTCAAAATTACGAAACAATGAAAGGTGGTTGTATACCAAGTAAAAACAAGTTCAAAACACAAAAGACACTAAGTTAAGATGGCTCGCTTCTGATATAAATTTCAATAAATTTCAAATGTTTGTCAGGCTGTCCGATGCATGCAAGAGAGAACTTCGCAATACTAAAACAGATTTGGTCGTTCCTCGTCGTAAATCGGCTTTTGGCCAGAAATGCTTTTCATATAAGAGTGCTATATTATGGAACAATCTTTCGGTTGAAGTCAAATCATCAAAATCGTATGAAATATTCAAAAAACGTATCAACAATGCCAACACCGAATGCTGATTCTCTCTTTCATGTTATAGCTAGCATCGCTTTATTTTGTTTATAAGATAATATTGTAAATAAGGTTTTTTTAATTATGTATTATGTAATATGTAAGGTTTTATTAAGTTAAGTTATTATTTTAATTATGTAAGGTTTTATTAAGTTAAGGTTTTTTTAATTATGTATGCTTTTCTTAATTTGTATTTATTTGCACGGCCCAATGAATATCAGTCTTCTGACTGACGTGGCCACCGTGCTTAAAGAAGTTAAAATCAATCAATCAATCAATCAATCAATCAATCAATCAATCAATCAATCAATCAATCAAACTTCTACACACTGGGTGTCCTATCGCTCATGGTTTGGGTCGCTGATGGTTCTGGACAAGTTTGCAATTGTTGTCATAATGTGTCCGTAGCTTGTAATATGTTGTTACGAGAGGAATAATGCTGATTTTTATTGATTGTTTGCCGGGCCCTGTAATCTTGCTTTGTGGAATGCTTGGTCTATCAGATCGTTAGGGTAGTTACATTTTAATAGCCAATTTTTAACTCTTTTAGTCGAAATTTCATGCTGTCTTGCTTTGTGACAAAAACTATTACTCCCTTCGCCAGATTAAAGGGTATGATGTTTTTTATGTGTGTTGGGTGAGCACTATGAAAGTTAAGGTAATCATGGGGGTCGGTATCTCTGTAGTAAATGTCGGTATTAAATTCTTTTCGTTTTGTTAGAATGATTTCAATGTCGAGGAAGTTTAACGATTCTTCATGTTCAGATATTGAATTAAATTGCGGGGTGTAATTCGTTCGAAGAATTCTTAAAAATTTCCGAATCAATGCTTTCCGGCAAGACGATGAATCTGTCGTCCATGTATTCCATTGATTCGGAAATTTCCGTGAAAAAAAAGGTGCTACGAACTGGCCTATCCGGGCCAAAATTTGGTACTATATGTCATAAGTCCCAGACAGAGCAATAAAATTTCAATTCAGTCATAAAAAATGTTGTTGTTGATGTAGCTGGGACGTTTTATTGCGTCTATCCCAACGCTGCGAGGCCAAACCTTTTCTCAAGGCATTCAAAACAGACCGTAGCAATTGTTTAATTGACTAGGTCCTGGATTAGCAAACTAAGGCTTTCGCTCGACATTCGAGCGACCTTATCGATGAAATACTGAAGACCTGCTCTCTTGAAGAAACATTATTTGCTACGCACATTAGAGTTGCTCGCAAAGAAAGGTTTTCTTGTTTGATAATGTCACAAGCATTGGTTTAAATCATATGTGAGTAATCGAAAACAATGTTGCAAGGTAAACGGCCATGTTTCTAAAATACGAGAAATCAAATGTGGAGTACATCAGGGCTCTTGCCTTGGTCCACTCCTATGTTTGATATGTGTTAATGACTTGCCGCTTACCTTTTGGAAAGAACTAGGGCCACAATGTATGCGGATGATACGAGCATTTCTTACTCCTCGAGATCTCTTACTGATTAGATCCAAGTCATAAATACTGATCTAGATAGCATTCGCTTATCGTTAGAGTGTAATAAACTTTCTCTAAATGTTGCCAAAACTCAAAGCATGATTTTGGGTTCTGGAGTACGATTGCGGAGCCTTGGATGAAACGATGATACGGCTAGTCTTGAGATTTTCAAATCAATGAGGATAGGATAGCCTGTAACAGTAATGTGAAATATCTCGGTGCACAAACTGATCCCCAACTAAGTTGGAAAGAACATATCACTGTCGTACTCGGTAAGATTTCATGAGAAGTAGGAATGCTGAAGCATTCCAAAAAATTTCTGTCTTTAGAGACTGTCCAGAAAATGTATTTAGGCATAGTAGAACCACATATAAGATATTATTGCTTGGTCTGGGGTTGCCCTGGCAATACAGTCCTACAAAAGCTCCAAAAGATACATAATCGAGCTGCTCGCATCGTTACAAACAGTCCTTTTGACAAAGCATCACTGCCATTGATTTCTCAACTTTGGTGGCTAAGTATGCAAGAAATGGTTGATTTCGAAACTACTACCATGGTTTATAGATCACTCCATGGACTAGCTCCTCCTTACATGCAGGACATGTTTCACAAAGTGTCTGATTGTAGGAATTGAGTCCTACGGAGAACTGAAACAGTCTTGAGATCCCACGTTATAAAACATCTAATGGGCAACGAAGCTTTTCGTATCGCGGAGTGATTGTTTGGAACCAATTGATCCCCTAAATTAAAACCGTCCTGTCCCTGGCGGTTTTTAAAAGCTGACTCAAGACCTGTTTGAAAAATCACAGATATCCCCGGATGAAGACTGTTACATCGAAATCAGTGTTTGGTCAAGTTTTCATTTCTTTTTTCTTCAAACTGAGATTTTCTTCTTTGTTCCTATTGTAGAGTTTATATCACAGATACACCATGTAATTACTTAGGTTCGATTTTATTATTTTGTTTTAGCAGGGCACATAGTAAAACAGTTAAACAGTAAAACAGTTCACCCTGGGTAAATAGTCAAAAATGAAAAAATGAAATGAAAGCATTACAAGACGAGCAGGACCTGAGCAATGGTTTTGAAAAGTTATAAAACGTAACTGTGACAAGCAAACATCTTTTATTGTATCAAGCAAAGTTCTGCAACTTGTCGGAAGGGACAGAAATTTTCCTTGACGAGCAAGTCTTAAATTTGGGTCTCTTTGTTTGCTCGTTTCGTTTGGCCAAGAGTGATAGAAATTATCTAATAATAATAATAAATCCCTCAAACAATACGTCGAAGGACTAATCTTGCTGCGGCATACCTGTTGATGACGACTGAAAGAAATAGATTGGCATTTCTTGATAACCCACAGCATCAATGATCAAACTGACGTTCAAACCGTTTCTTTTTACTCCTGCATCTGTGAAGACAAATACGGGTGACTTTGCTCTGGGAGACATTGTCAACGCATCATCAATTCCGTGAAACAGCATTTCGTCGCAGTCACCTCCGGCTATGACAGGTAGATTGTCAAGCTGAACAAGAAAATCATCTTTCTCGGTCGTTTCAAAGTAGCGAGGGTTGTTGTGTGCATTATCTGGAACTAAAAGCAAAGAGAAGTACCGGGTGTCTCAAAAAGTATACAGATTTAATTGGGTACAGCGATGTGAAGTTAGCTTTAATCAATGGCTTATCACTCTCACAAAGTCTCTCGATAGTTAACTTGAACATAGGTAATAGGTACTTAATTTGTTGGTAGTGGTACGTTGAGAGCAGAAACAATAATCTTTCAAGCTCAAATCTGCTTCCACTAGCAAGTTCCTGAAGCATACGAAGTTAAAAATTGAAATTTATGAAAAATCAAGAATCTACCAAATGCGTGAGGCGTAACCTCTGGCAAACAGAATATAATGAGATCTCACATTGTTCAAATTTCATCAAGGACATCGTTGATTTATTCCCCGGGGGGTACTCCCATTGTGGCCTTATTGGGGTGTCCGGTCTAGATCAAAAAGGCCCAAGACAAAAAGTCTGAAAATTATCCTCAAATGGTAGTATCTTTTTACAAAACCCGAAAATGGTAGTTAATGAATCTGAAAACTGGGTCATTTGGTAGCATTTAGTAATGAAAATTTTCCACGGTTTTTCATAATTTTTTATTGCAAAACTGTTGAAACAAAGTAAGAAAACTTCAAAATTCATTTGTCATTATTGCTGTAACGACTAAATTTGCATGCAGAGGAGCATACCGGGTTGAAACCTTATAAATGGCCAGGAATCTTAGAATACAACTGGCAATAGAATCTTAGTATGTTGTTGACAAAAAGGGCCATTTGGTCGCCATTTGGTAAGCCCTCTTCTGCTTGCAGTTTTACATGGACATTGAACTTCCTAACATATGGCTCGAATCTTGCAAAAATTTAGGATCTTTTGTGTGGAACTTCATTGCTCCGTTCTTTCAACTAAATTGATCCAAGGGACCTTCATGTAATTTACCCCTTGTAGACGATCAAAATCTGAGTATTGCTTTAATCATATTGATTTTCCTCAATCAGTATTGAATTTATGCTGCTTATAATGTTTGTCAAAGTTTCAGATACCCTCCTCCTTCGAAGAGCCTAAAAACACTGTAATTCTGAACGTAAGCATGATATCAAAAAAGTTCATTTCTTTCGGTGGTAAATTAAAAGGGCAGAAACTGCACTTGCATGCACGAAAACTCGTAAATTTGAGCCCCCTAGCTCCCTGCAACGCTCAGTTCAGTTCAATTCAGTTCCGTTCAGTTCATATATTTTAAACTCCGCAACGGTTCCCAATGCTCCTTGCAACGGTTCCCAAAACTAGGCAACACTTCATATTTTGTTCCTTGGGCCTTAAACTCTTGATGTGTCATTTCAAGAAGCTTATGTGTTCAGACAGGTCCGAATCCACGCCATTCCACGCAATCTCTGCTCTGTCTAGTAAATTGCATAAAGTTGCTTTGGATCAAAGTCAGTTGAAAGAATGTAACCATGACATTTTACATATGTCATTAAAGGTTTTACAATCACTCGCGTCTAATGTTAACTATCTACAGAGCCAATAACTTACAACTATTCAGCTTTTCTGTTAATACTGAAGCAAAGGCATGACATATGATAGGAGAACTACTATTGGCGTGCTAATTGCAGCGTTAGCTTCAAAATATCGCCAAGGTTAAGCAAGCTTTGATATCGCTCGCTCTTTCTATTTGTCAGTTTGTGGAATCATCGCATAGCCTACTTTTATCACACAACGACGAAAACGTCCGAGACGGTGTCATCAAAGCCATATTGATTGTCTCTTATTCCATGGAATGAATGCGTGTTTGTCTGACTTTGTTTTGATCATCAGATACTGAGCGGGGAGGTAGTCATTTTGTTATCCAGTGCCAACAGAACTGAACTGACTGCAAGAATGAAGGGTTGCAAGACGGGGGAGGGGGGCAAAGGCATCTTACAATGTAAACAGAATAAGAAAGGCCTATTTCTTTTATTCCATTGCACATGATGGTGCAATTTGTTCCCATTTCCACAACGCTGCACTCACTAACTAGTGTTATTGCTAGCTAAATCATAGTCAGTAGTTAGATGAAAAGATAAAAAGAAATCTTACGTCTTCCACTGTCAAGAGGGTCGTTGAATGGTGCCAAAATATAATCAACTTCCATTGTTGTTTCACCACTGCTTGTTACATTGTCAATTATGTATCTTGCAATCTTCTTTGCAGAATTTATGTCATTATACATACTCCCAGTAGTGTCGATAGCAAAAATAAGAGTCACTCCACCATCAAGTGCTTGCATTTTGTCAAATGCTTGACCCAATAATCTTTTGATTACTTTGATTGAAGTCTTGACAGCACTCACCGTTGTTGCTTCCCTTTTTCCTCTTGAGCTTGTGCTTTTAGCTGTCAAAATACAGAAGAATGATTTTTTCAGCCCAAACTAGATGGCTACGTGATGGAGCTCAAGACTGATTGCATATTCGTGATAATCGCTATTGATAAACTGATGGAGGCTCAAACTACGATTCATGTCCTTGCGCTTCCAGAACAGACATGGCCAAATTACCTGCAGTTTGTTCTCAAAACCACTCAGCCTAAAACGCCGAAAAAAGTAGTCTTCCTGAAGTGCTACATTGTAAAACAAGCTATCAGTACTTAGATGTATGTTTCTTCGAGCTATTTCAGCAAAAAACTCCTACCTACAAACGATATTCTGCTTGTTTGGGGACGCAAAAGATCTAAATTCGTTCGGTACTTCGAGTACCCTGGGTACCAGAGCCTCAAAATTTAAATGAAAGGAAACTTGGGAAGAGGAAAAGAAATGTCCCCGTATGAAAAAATGTATGCGCATCCCTGGGGGGGGGCAATGCATCACTGTAAAATTCCCCCATCTGTGACATTGTTCTTGGAATCAAAGTGTGGAACCTATAATTTTAACCAATTTTAAGGAGTTTTGCAGAGCGTTAAGAAAGGAGGTCTAAAATATGTCAATGCTCAATTGATGTCTGAAAATTTCCATGGAACAAGCTAAAGGTGTATCTACCTTTCACATTATTATATATGAAATGGCCGAACATGAGTCTTGCTATGGAATAACTCTTCGCGTTACAAGCCTTCTGAATCATAGACTTCGCAACCGTGGGAGAAATTCCTCTGTAAAACTGACTTGCTTCTCTTATACCAGCTTCCACCTGCATTGTGGCCACATCAAACTTGTTTTTTGGAGGGCTGTAATGCAAAATGTAAAACTAGTTGAAGAAAAACGTAAATAAAGACCACAGCTACGTTCATAGCTCGGCCACCATGATCGTTTCCTGATCTAACTGGAGGCAAGTCCATATTTGACAACGTTTTAAATGAAACCAGTGGTAGTTTTCACCCTATGTCAGCTCAACCCGCCTCATAAAAAACTTTTTTGCTTCACATTGACTCCAATGATACTGACAGCATAAGTAGTGAACCCTTGTTTCAGTGAATGTCATTTTACAGTATCGCTTCCGGACAACATAAAGTTCTTTCAATTCAGACCAAAGATGAATTTAGGAAGGGTTCCAGATTACTGACTTGAAACTTGTAGCTTCTCCAGGAAAACATCAAAACATACGACTTCAACCTCATTAAACAACGGCTTCTCAGGTTGCGAGAATTTCGACCAATAGCTTTGAAAATAGTGGGGGACTGGTTACAAACTTCTAGACCAACTTCTTTGCATATTTTACAAAGTTTCTATCACTGGCTTGTAACCAATCTTACCCAAAGTAAATTTTAGAACAAGATTTTGTACTAAAAAATTAAAACCAATGATTCTCGGAACCCACTGTTAAAGGATTCTTTAGCACAATATAATCGCGTGTAAGGGAATCTTTTTTTCATACTCAATTTGAAAAATTTACAAAGACGAATTACTTAAGACACTACTTATGCAATAAGGAAATCTGAGCAGAAACTGATTCAATCAAAGCCAATATCCGATGCTAAATACGACGAAAGTTCACCTTGCAGTGGGAGCGACTTTCCGTAGAGCCTGATTTCAAGAATCACAGTCAAAGGCCATACCCAATGCAATATGACCTTTAGTCGAATTTGAAAAATTTTCCACGAGGAAAGCGATGCTGGTTCAAAAATGAAACCTTTTGTTAGGTACACAGGGCGGCAAGAATCAGACTAAATCAGTTGTATCGAACTAACCTCTTGCCTGTGGCTCCTGAAAGAGAAAGACGAAAAACGATAAGCATACAGTGTGTAGAAATCGTCCTAATTTTCTAATAAATTACATGAAACAAGGAAACCACCAGTTTTAGTTTCCTCTCTATTCTGCTGAAAACGCGCGGCGAGAAATGTCTTGTTTCCGTCATTTAATTTTCTCTTCTTCCTGTTAATGAATGATTTGTGGTACAAAATTCAAAACAGTCTTAAATAGCAGATTCGTCATAATAAACCCATGGACGTACAATAAACTTGTAGCCTGTAGAGAAACATTATCAACTCCTGTTAAAGAAACAATCAAAATATAAAATAAACCTGTAACGAGAAAGAACACTGTTAAACCTGGTAGAAAATCAAGTAATCATATACCAACACTGCTATTTCACCAAATCATTTACCAAATACCAGTTTCGTTTCGTCCTTCATCGCATGAACCAAACTGAAGAGTGTGCCGCGAAACGCGTATTTGATAAAAATAACGTTGTTGGTTAGTGATTACTTGATTTTCTTGGAGGTTTAACAAGTTTGTTTTTAATGAGGTTTAACAGGTTTGTTTTATATTTTGATTGTTTTTCTTTTACAGGAGTTGATATAGTGTTCTCTGTACAGGTTACAATTTTATTGTGCAATTCTCATTTTATTGTGATGAGTCCGCTATTTAAGGCTACTTCAGCAGAGGTTTCAAATCTTTAAAAATTTGGTTGTAAAATTTTATGACCTTTTTCTTTGAACTGAACGGCTTCGAAGAAACTTGAACTATTTTACAATAAATCTGAAATATTCAATATTTTCAGAATTACAGTGTTTTTCGTCTTGTTTAAAAATTCGGGAAAATTTTCGGAAGAAAAATTAAAGCGATCGCAATTTCTAAACCTTTTGACAAAAGATGAAATAATTTTCAAGAAAACCATAGCTTATGGATGCCTACAATATGGTATAAGCAAAACTCTTTCACTCTTCTGGTTTGTGATTTAGAAGTTTGATGACGTCACATCATAAAATGAGCTGAAAAATGAAATAGGCTGTGATTTCGACAAATATTAAAAATTTCAGAAAAGTTCAACGGTAGAATCATAGAAAAATGGTTAAAGTCTCTTTCAAGTCATTCAGTTTAAAGAAGTAGGTCTCTGAATTTTACACCCGCCTTTTTACACTGATTTAAAGATTTGGAACCTATGCTAGGCTACTTCTTGCACGGGCGATTCGGACACTGTAGTTGTGCTTTCTAAACTAACGAAGAAACAATAATTATTCAATACTCACCCCTGGCAAGCAACGTTTGTATTCCGGTCAAACATCGTGGTCAAACATCGTGGTTTGATTTAGGCCCTCCTCCTTCAAATTCTGAAAATTCTGAATCCCAACTTCCCAACTGCAACAACAAATCGCCTCCCTAGCTTACCCTAACGAACTGCCCTCGCAGCAACGAGCCCTTGAGAAGAGAAATTTTAAAAATTTCTCTTCTCAAGGGCTCGTTGCTGCGAGGGCAGTTCGTTAGGGTAAGCTAGGGAGGCGATTTGTTGTTGCAGTTGGGAAGTTGGGATTCAGAATTTTCAGAATTTGAAGGAGGAGGGCCTAAATCAAACCACGATGTTTGACCACGATGTTTGACCGGAATACAAACGTTGCTTGCCAGGGGTGAGTATTGAATAATTATTGTTTCTTCGTTAGTTTAGAAAGCACAACTACAGTGTCCGAATCGCCCGTGCTTCTAGTTGTCAAAAGCAGCCGATTGCATATCTAACACAACGACGTCTTTGTGAAACTCTTTATTTAAAATAAAGAACGGGAAATCATGATCACTTCTACTGTCGTTGAATAGAAATTCATCAGGATCAGTTGCAATAGACGATTACTCTAATAAAAGCTCCTCGCCACCATCCTCAGTGTAATCGTCTATTCAATTCTTTTATTCATTGTATTGCCCTTATCACTCAATCAAATGGCTCGATCATATCGGTGACCAACCTCTGCTATTGACCTTGGCGTGACAGACTGCCTAAGAGCAGAATTTTGCATAACCGATGAGGAAACGATTTAATTTACAATCAAAAGCTTTTTGTCAATAAGATAAATTTTACCTGAAAAAGTAACTCTTTCTGTTGCAGCATTCCATTCATCCTCCAAAGCATTCTTCGTCTGATCAATGGTATCCAGCACCAACGAGTCCAACTGGAAACCGGTAATCAGTTGCCACAGAGAAAGAAACAGCAGCGAGAGCACAGTGAAGGGCTTCATCTTGCAAATCCAGAAAAAGTCTGGTGAGATCAAGATAACTTACCCCAAATTTATGAAGAACAGTTGTTGATGTTGTTTGGGAACCTTTTCCAACATTTGCTTGTAATTTTAGTCAGCTGCTTCTATTTTCTACAAAAACTAATTGATTCTGAAAAATGATATTTTGATTAGGCTGCTATAGAGTGACAGAGAACTTCCTCGTTGGTAATTCATGCATGATGCTCTTGCAGGGAATGAAATGGTGGAGGAGGGGATTTCTTGGTGGGCCTGACATCTTGCATACTCTCCAACGAATGAATTATCGGAGGTTAAATTAAATAAAGAAAAATATCGCAAATTGATCCATAACCAGGGTAGGAATATGTATACCAAGCCCCCTACAGGAGTTACCTCGCAGCAGCTAGCTCCGTTTCAAGGGAATCATTTTCTTTTCAATCAAGTCTGGTTAACAGGTTACACCAAATGGCACAAATACATGGAACTGATAAGGGCATTCATGATACTGTCTGTAAGAAAGTATAGGAGTATCCCCTCCCCCCGGGTGAGTCAGTTCGAAGGATTCTAGTCTCATTTTTAGATCGATGAAAGTCAGATAACGAATGTAATATGAAGCAGCGACATTCTCCAATATATGGAGTGCCAAATGCAAAAATAATCAAATTCGTATGGTTGTGCGTTATTTTAATTGCGAAAATAGCAAAATTTTTATCGTTAACTATAATTTCCACTACGTGTTTAAAGTTTAATTGCATTTTGTTCATTGCATTGTGTTTTTTCCATTACATGTGAATAATACTATTACAATGAGAGATATTTGCGTTCCTTAATCCTTTTTTGCATGCATAAAAATTGCAATTGTCCTATTACCCATGCTCATTTGTATTTTATTAAAATTCCTTATTTGTATTCTAATTTGCAACCTTATATTTTCATTGCAAAGGCAAATTTCTATTCGATACACCTATTCCTATTGAAAGTATGTCTCACTCTTTCAACCATTGTGATCCTATCTTTCCCTTGTAGGCACACATTTATATTGGAAGGGCAAATTTTTATTACAACCACTAAAAATTTCCCACGCTCTGCTAAATATTTCTCACGCTGAGTTAAAAATTTCTCACGCGAATGAGGTCTTTTCTCACGTTTTGGCGCGAATTCCCCCAAGAACAATAACATGGAAACGAGGCAAACTTAGTTTTGGCGCTGATTTTTCCCATGTGGCAGTTGTGGCAGTCAACTTGGCCTAAACCGTACGTGCATATGGTATGTGGTGTTGACATCTGGAATTTGGAGATGGCGGGTACATCACGGTTCATGGATGATATTGATGTAGCAACCAACAGCAGTGCATTAGGAATTTTGTCTTCAAGTAGCGAAGACAGAAGCAGGCCAAGCAGAGTGCAGCAGTTTCAATCTGCATACGAAGAAAAAACTGCTCTCTTTCGAAGGGGCGGGAATGATCATAGACGACGGACACAAACAACTGCCGGCAGAGGCAGTGGTGGCGGCGGGACGAATTTCACCACAGCAAGAAGATATGGCCGCACATTAGGAACAGATAACATGAATGCATTTCGAAACCAACAACATCGTGGTCGTCTTTCAAATAATCGAGGAAGAGGAGCCGCCGGAAGGCCATATTCATACGGGCGCAACAATCACCGCGAATCAACTGCATCAACGTCGCGGCTGTCACATGGTGGACCAGCAAGAGAACCAAAGATCGTCTGCAGAGATGTCTATCTCGTGGATGTGGACGTTACTAATGCGCCGCGTGGGGCCAAGCGGGCACCTTTGTTCCAAAACGGCCAAGTAAAAACAGCATTCAAGATGGAGTCGACTCTTGGTGAGAGAGACGTCGCTGAGAGAATCGAAAGCGAATTTTCAAACATATTGGACCTTTCGAAACCATTTCCGAGGTAAGAGAACCTACACACATTTTTTTTGTAAGAAACTCAACTCTCAGATCACCAAAAATTAGGACATTCCAGTTCCCAGTACGAGAAATACATGGTTTAAGAAAAAGAAACTATTATTTTGATTAATTGATCTTTAACATATCTTTACATCATTTCGCCAAATTTCTCCCGAAAATGACTAAAAATTTCCTCTGATCCAGACTGCACGCACAAGGCAATAAAGCAAAGCATCTATAAACTGTTTTAATCTATTGTTCTCAGCCCCAAATTTTCCCCATGATCTTTGTATGGCAGCTATAAGAAAAACTAAAGTAAACTAAACTTTAAACAAAACTAAATTATAGTCAACTAAAACATGTAGGATAGGAATGGGAATATATGAATAAATTGAAAGAGAAAAATGTTAAAACATAGGTATTTGATCATCCAGGCACAGATCCACCAGGCTAATGTTATCATCTGTGTTATGTTATTGAGGCCATCTCAACTTGCATGCGCAAGATACAAACTTTCCAGTCCATCCTCCGATGGAATGATGGTGGTTAAATGGCTTTGACTCTGAGGCCTCCCCTTCACTCCACCCCTAAATATTTTAATGCAGCTTTAAAATGAATGTATGCATATAAAAGTGGCTCAAGCGACTTGTGGTCCAGTTCTATCCTATCAGATATCAGTATTTCCTGGTGAAGTAAATCATTTACCCAAATATGGTGCAGCACTTGATGACCTATTGCCTTTTACTCCCTGTTTTACATAAAAGGCTTATATATGCTTAGCTTCCCTTTAAATGATATAAATAGCAGATTTTGCATCATATGACATCTCCCAATTTCACTTGATTTATTTTGAAGGTTTGAAGTGATGAAGTACGTAAATGGTGTCCTTGTTAAACCTACACTATCTAGTGGTGAAACCTGGAATGCAATTAACATACTGGCAAATGCAAAGCAGGGGGACATATATATCCGTGCATTACACCCATTAGTAAGTATATGCCTGATGCAGTCACAATCTATCTGTTGGCAGTTCAAATAGTTTTCTCTTAACATGATAGTTGAATGATGTCATTATGAAGTAATAATTATCTACATTCATAGGCCTTGGAGGCAGGGTTCCATTTACAATCATTGACCATGATTAGGTAGAAAGCAACCTTAAGTTGGGAGAAATGTTTGGAACCCCCTATAGATTTAATCTCCCCTATGCTTTGTCTACTGTGCCTTAAGCTATTTTGTAATGAAAGAAAACTTTCATTGTTGGCAATTTACTATAATGATTTTGCAAGTTCAGGAGAGTTATCATAGTTTATGGCTTACCTCAGAGACCAAAAAGCCTGACTCATTAGTGACAAACCTGATGTAAAGAGCTGTTCATTGAAAGAAATAACAGAATATAAAAAATTGTGTAAATGCATCACCTGAGCATGAATTAAAGGATGCAGGGCATTAGATTTTAAGGATTTTCATGTATTTAGATCAAGAATCTTACAAAAGCCATGATCTTACCATCTGATATATTTCTTTACATTTTTGGATACAAAAACTTTAACAAATATTCTCATTTGTTGAGTTCTGTCTGCTTTTACAATAATATATTGCTAGTTTAGTCATGGCCTCATTCCTTTCGTACCTGTTTCGAATTAATGATGATGTAATTTCTTTCCGCACAGCTTATCAGTGAATCACAAAGAAGTATTCTTGACTTCTGCAGACAAGACCAAGACTCCTGGACAGAGGATTCTCCTCAACATGATGTGGTACAGTATATGTCTGATAATTTTGACCTCCTTGATATAGTTTAGAACTACACATTTTTTGGTATAAATGTCTTGTTTTGGCTAATCAGTTTTATGACATCTTGTTGAGCGACTGCATGCTCTCAAATGGAGAAGGCCTTTTGTGCATTTTGTGTACTGTAGAAAGGTACACGTATTTTTGATAAGAAACTAAGAATTGGGAAAGTTTTTTAAAATTATCCGATTTTGAGTACTCAGAGTTTCTTATGAGTTTCTTAAAGGTTCCACAACAATCTTTATGATCACTGACATGACTGTGCCCCCATGAACTTTCAAAAATGTTATTTGAAGCCTTTCTGATGTTTAGACATCACTGAAGTACATTTGGAGTGATAGATATGAGTGAAGTAATGAAGATTCTACATCATCTGAAATGTGTCAATGACTTCCTTTGTCAAAATAAATAGTTTCTTAAGTTACATAAGTTAAGAATAGTTTCTTAACTTTGCAAAACAGCAAAAAAATGTATCTGAACAGGACATTAAGATCATTAAAAGATTATGTCATCATGGTAAAGAATGTATAAATGCACAAAGATTGAGTAGAACTGTTAGTTATCTGAAGATCGCTAGACAGCATGAAACTCTGAGTAACAACAAAGAATGTGGTCAGTTTTATTACTTCAGTCCTATTATAGTCTCTTAAGTTATATTTTCCCAGTACTGGAGTTCCTCAATTTTTTGATGATCTGAGAGTTTGAGTTTCTTCTAAAAATATGTGCACCACATTACTAAATAGTGAATTGGAAAATGAAGCCAAAAAAGTGCTCAAGACAATTAGCCAAAAGATACTGTGTTGTTTAGTCTCCTTCAGTTTGTGTCTTTTGGTGGGATAGTGAGCTCTCCTTTCATCGGAGGTGATAATCACTGTATGACAAACCTCAACGTTTGAATGTGAATGAATTCAAATAATGTTAACATAAAGTTTTTCCAGCATTACACCTTTCTTGGTAATCATGAAATTAGGTGAAACAGTTCAAGCGCGCAGGAAGCATGGGGGCAGCTGACCCCATTGCCCTGATGGTACAGGGGCAGCACAGGGGCAGGTAGTGCCCTTATCAAAAACCTTTCTCATATATCCTCAACATCTGAAACTTTTGATGTATTGAGCTTGTGCAAATGCCCTCCACCTCTGTCAAAAGATGGTTTTTTCTACAACAAGTAGATGGAGTTGATGAGTATGTGGCAATTTTCCCGAGAAATGCTAAAAAGTGTCTGGTTGTGACTGGGAGGATTGTCTGTCCATTCTCCAATTTTGCAGTGTGCCCTTTGTGATTGGCTGCCCCCGCCGCTTTGTCTTCCCTCCGGCCTCTCTAAAACAGTTGCAGATTTTTCAAGTATTTTCTTTTAATAGGACATTAGCAAAATGTTTTCAGTTATCCAGTTTTTGTACTCTCGGGTGCCTAATACAAGGGGGGGGGGCGCTTATTAATTTTCAAAAAATTTATCCACCCCAGCCCTTATTGTTTATTAATGTTGGCAAAACAATGTCCAAAGCTCAAAGCTGATTTGTATACGAAATTATTAAGACCCCCCCCCTGTTTATTAGTTTCTTTGAGGGGTTCCCACCCCGTTTATCAAGACCCCCCCTTGTATTAGGCACCCAAGAGTATGCATCTGCAGATCTTTTTCCCACTGAATGGGAGCATGCATATCCCGGTTGGACTTTTTTCTAGGTTTCGGGTTTAAGGTTCAAGGTTCTGGTTTTTTTTAATGTTTGTTGTTTTTACTTCCATGACCATGTGCAATGTTGAAGATTGAAGAATACTGTGAATGCGAGTATGATCATGTGTCTGTTGTGTTGATTTGTTGTATGCATTCGTCATGGTTTTCCTAACTTGATGCTATTACATTTGGTGATACATTGTACTTTCTGTTATGAGACAAAAGTATCTTTGACCTAATCCTTACAGACTAAGTCCAGTTGGTAAGCTTTGTTTTCGGTGACCGAAAATGCCATCTCCGTGTGGACGCAACGGGAACTCAAAATGGATAAAAAAAGATGGGTTTTCAAAATATCTGGATACGTGTGGACGGGGCCGAGCAATTTGTTGAGTTTAATGCACATATATTTAAAACATCTAAAAAGTTTCATGATTATTATTTGAGTTCCATGGAACATGGCTTCATAATGATTTAAAATTAACTCTCTTTGAATGGTTTGAGCATTCACAAGAAATAGTAATACCACTTTAAAACAGACGTTAAAGGGTACGTTTCATCCAGCATTCTTTGCATGTGTCGTCTCTTGGTTTCCCTTTGTTTCCGCTATTTTCATGGCCCATGAAAATGGCGACAGACAATGGCAAGCCAAGAGACGACACGTGCAAAGAATGCTGGATGAAACAGACCCTTTAAACCTGACACCTTGCACCTAAAACCCTAAACCCGAGACCTAAACCCAAACCTGGGAAAAAGTCCAACCGTGCATAATGTCTATTTTTATCAGGCTCAATCTGAAGAAAGAGAGAGATATTTGGATGATACCATTGATGAAAATGATACCTACTCACATCTGCAAGAAATATTTCCTGACATTACAGCACAAAGGTTACTCCAAGCAACTGCTGATGGAAGGGATGTGAATGATGCTGCAGAGTTATTGCTTCAGGAAGGTATATCATGTTTGTTGTCAAATTTCCTTTGCTTTCATTTACTCAAATTACAGGAAGCCCATATTGCAGATTATTAGAAAATTATTTTGTTCAAGAAATTATTTTTCTTTCTTCCGCATATCATTGTGTGTCATTCTCCTTTTGTTATTTGTGAAATAAAAATTTTAAAGGAGCTCAAGGAAACAAGGGAGCGAGCGAGCTTTATGTTAAAATATGATACCTTTTCTGTTGAAGATGTACAGTTTTAGCAAAATTTATTTTTTGAGTCAATATTTATATAATCAAAGGCAGAATTTTTTTCCAAACTGCTAAAAAGCAAAGCACTGTCATGTGGAGGACAACATCAACCACGACAAGGAGCTGTGCAAAGGCCATTTCCCTTTAAGCTCCTTTTAGCAGACATACATTTAATCTAGGAATTTGAAGTGTTGTTACTGTATATATCTTATTTTACTGTAAATTCTATAGAAAGTGGTTCTTCCTTCATGTAATTCTGAACACTTTCGTTGCAAAACCACTTTGCTTCATTCATAAATGGAATTCAGCCTTGAATTCAGAATGTTAGCCTAATGTTGGTAATGAATACCATACAGTACATACTGAAAATTTCTTCTTCTCCAGATTCTACAACAGTGTCAGTATCCGGTGAAACTGAAGTTGATGATGAGGAGGATATTGATGATGATGTTTCATTACAGACAGCTGGTCAATCTTTTGCAGCTGAGTCATTGACAGCTTTTCTTTCCTCCAAAGTCATAGAAGATCAAAAGCAGATGCTTAACATTGAACGTGGAAACCTTTTGAGACAGTGTTTTAGAATGCTGAAATCAAAGCAATTGGTTTTACGCATGGCACCTGATGTTAGCTTCATAGGTGAAGATGGCATTGATGCAGAGGGCCTGACACGTGAATTTTTGACATCAGTTAATACAGCTATCAGAGAGGGTGAACGACCGATAACCTTATTTGAAGGGGAGTTTCCCCATTTGGTGCCAGTTCATAGCACAGACCTATTGACATCCAAAATGTTCTTCTATGCTGGTCAACTTCTATCATATTGCATTGCACATGGTGGTATTGGTTTTGTTGGACTATCACCTGCTGTGGCTTCCTACTTAGTTCATGGATGTATAGATGGTGCGTGCGATTTGATTGAAATTAGGGATATTGCTGATTGCACACTCAGAGAAATGATTGGCAGTGTAAGTCCATCTTTTCATTGATATTCCAGAAGTAAAAAAGAGTTCCTTCATAATGAATTCAGTGGAATGATAGTTTGTTAATCATTATGTTTACTCCATGCAATGCATAAAAGTTGACCTTTGCAGGAGCTACACAGCGTTATAACAGTATGTGACAGAACAGAAGAAATTTGATTTGGGCTGTGTGATTTACACAGCCTGCTATTTTAACTGAAAGTGTTAAAAAAATGGCATGAAACTGACAATATTTTGGCATGGCCTCATGATCCATGCTAACTGTCTTTGTTAGCAAGGAGAATAATCTTTTTTGTGAAATGGAAAGACTTTAAAAGCTCAATAGCATATTTTTAGATCTCCTAGCCATGAAGTCAGTTTACTACCTTGTTGTGTACTGCAGCTCTTTATTTTTAGGTTCTAGTGTATTCTAATCTTTCATATAGATAAATGATGCAAGAACTGAAAGTGACATTGCTAGTCTAACCGATGAAAGTGAAATTTCAAATGTACGTGCAAACTCTGGATTCACAGAACTTCTTGGAATTCCCAATAAACAACGGGCCATCCAATACATTATGTTGAATGACATCATTCTGAAGCGAAAGTCTGAAATTGAGCAGCTAAGGGATGGCATGGACGAACCCTTTGGGATCATAACCTACCTAAGGACACACAGTTCTCTGAGTCTGAAATATGTATTTCCGAGCCCAGAAGAAGTCAAACTGAAAGCAGAAGCAGTGCAGAAAGTTATTTCCCCCCTTGAACCAATAGATGAGAGGGAAGCCAATGCCTTAAGATGGTTCTTTCAATATATACATGAGATTGGAAAAGAGGAGGATACAGGTAGGTTTTTATTTAAAATCTCTTTCCTAATCTCCTGAACAGCATGAAAATATGGTTTCATATCCGCTGTTTTGTGCAAAAACAGTTGCAAGTGAAAAAACACATTTACAAACAGTCAAGTTTTTTTATAGCAAAATACGAACAGTTAATTTCAGAAACCTTTTTGTGGATACTGTACACACACGATCGTTTTATTGTCCAAAAGCACACAGGCTTCATACAGGCTTTTTCATATTGTGGATATGCTGGTATTTGTTTTGTGGTGTTTCTTTTCCTTACAGGTCTTCTTTTCTAAGTCGTATCGTTTCCCAAACAACTGGAGATATACATAATTTTAAAGAATTTTTTTAAACATACATTGTAAGCTGTAGCGCTATCATACATATCTACCGTAATTTATACAAGTTAAAACAAGCTGAAACCACCTGAAACGAGTTGAAACCACTTGAAACGAGTTGTTAAAATCGGGAACGAGGCTGAAACAAGCTGAAACGACCCGATTATCCTAGCAACGAGGTGCATTTGTTAAGGGAGCCCTTTTATTGTCTTCGCATTGTTGCATTCTCATTCAGAGATAAGAGTCTAATTTCAATTCACACCTTTCATCCCAGATAAGTATCTCTTTGTTTGATTTCAAAGTTATGCTGTTACGTTTGGCGCTCCGCCTAACAAATGAGTCTCGTGCCTCTGCCCATTGTCAGTTTCAACACTCCCAAACATTTTTGAGTGGAAATTAAAAAGTTTCTTAGCGTTAAATTCCGGTAGGATTGTTTCTCAGGCCTAGTTTAAACTAGCCTGAGATCAGGCTCACCATGAAAAAGTAAAACCTGAGGGCCATAAAGAATAAAATGGGAGGGAAAAGAAAAAGGATGGGACAAGAATCTTTTCCCTTTCTCTCCTCTCCTCCACAGCATCGATTTTTTTTACTTTGTGGTGAGCCTGATCTCAGGCTAAGTTTAAACACTTAAGTATCTTTGCCATGTCGAATCGAAAGGTAGGAGGACAGAATCTTCCATTTTTGAAAATATGATTTCTACGTTTCCACGTCGTCTTTTGTCATGTCGGTTTGAAAAATGAGATGTCCAACGGCAGAAACGATGACTCAATTAAAACATCGTACTTCTGCCGCATTTAATTGATCATTTGTATGCCATGGTTCATGGTTTCTACATATGAGCAGCCACTACTCCTACCCACTTTGAAAAGATCACAATTTTTAACAGTTTTGTTCAGCCTGAGGTGGCAAAAGACGACATTTAGATCGAGGGGTGCAAGGGGATGCAAACAGGCAATACATATTAAATGTTGCATTCATTTTTCATGCAATCAAAAGCGTTTTACTTTATGTAGGATGTACACATTTTCAAGAGATGTCTTCCTTCTAGACAAAGATACTGTCAATCTGAAGAAACTGATGATCTTCATTACTGGAAGTTCTTTGATGCCAAAGGACAAAATTTCAGTCACATTCAGCAAGAGTGACAGCTTGGTGCCAGATCCAGATTGTTGTTTTGCAAGGATAGAACTACCAACAGCACACCCTGATTTCAACAGCTTTGCAAAGAGCATGAATGGTGCCATCTCTTGCCAATACATGGGCACTGGTCGATGTTAGTCAACAAATGTGATGTAGTTTTAATGTAAACATTGCGTATGCTGAAACTTTTAGTCTGAAGGGCTGGAGTTATGTTACTGTTCTATTGGAATAAAATATAACTATACATGTTTTGTTGTGTGTCCACGAAACTTTCCAAGCTTACAAATGGTTTTTGACTTGATTCAGTGACCCATCATAGTTAGCATTCTTAACAGAGAAAGATAAGTATTGATACCAAAGTTACTATCTTCAGCAAGGGGATCAATTGACTCTCTGATTCTGTTTAGGTGATCCTCTGGAATTGCAACTGCCACTTCTGGTACTTCCACATTTTCCCATGAATTATCTTCCTCCACATGGAAGTCAATCACATTATCATCATCTTCTACTCCAAAAGTGACAGGATCAATTTGTTCATTAGGTAGGGGACAGTTGTACAGGATACAGCCTTGCCTGTGCACTTGTAATGGCGAGAGATTTCTTGCAGTCCGCATAGGTCTGTGATTGGACATTGCAACAAATTCATCACAAGCTCTGTTTAAACGTGGCAAGAAAATGTAATGCAAAGCAAACAGATGGTACTCATTTAAAGGGTGAAGAAAACCACTCTGCTCCATAAAGTAGAACAGGTTCACAAAGTGTGAAACAATAACCCTGTGCACATCCCTCCACAATCTTTCAATTCTCTGGTTGTGGACAGAAGTACCAGTGATAAAGCTTCCCCTGTTCAGACCTCTCTCTTCCAACATAAAGTCAGCCACCATAACATTTTCCCCTCCATAGTCAGATCGTACTCTAGATGGAATATGCCAGTTTGAGCAAGCATTAATGAAAGCCTGATATACAGTCGCTGCTCGATTGTTGGTAGAGCATTGAAGATAAACCACACATCTTGAATAACCATCAATACCTTTGAAATAAAGAATTAATCATGAGCTACAAGGGGTGCTGTCAAGAGCCTTGAATAATCATGTTTTGAGATGCAATGAAAGAGAACTAATATTGGGTGACTCAAAACAGCTTCACAAACTACAGTAGATCACCACTTGTCTCCTTAAACGAAGTGCAGTCTACAAAATATCTGGTTTAAACTTGAACACGCAAAGCTATTGTGTAAGATGTTACTGGATCAGTTTAAGTCCCACCTATCCAAAAAGAGCATCAGGTTCCAAACCTTTGAGAAAGGATGGATGTCTACCTTATGGTATCTAGAAAAAGTCTGCCATCCTTCTAGTTTGGGATTTCAAATTTGATGATATCACAACCTCAGAAGATTTGAATATGAAATACTCTGTAATTTGAAAAACTCTTTATTTCTGAAAAGTACAATTGTAGCAATATACTGCAGAAAAGGGGTTGAAATTTCTTTGTCAAGTCACCCAATGAAAAATACACATACATAGGATTCTACATCAATAACCAAGCTGCATTGCAAAAATCATATGCCAAAGTCTTGCAACCAAATACATCAGATCATATGCAATAATTGGTAACAGTTGACTTAGGTAGGTGAAGTGGGTGTGATGGACTTGTGAAGTTTTTTTGGCCATTGCGCATGATAATGTTTAAGGTGGTTTTTCCATACTCTTGCATGCTTACTAAAATGGGGAGAGACAAGGAACCACCAAAAATGACCCACAACCTGGGTGGTTTTAGGTTGCACTGATCTGGTTGAGGGTCATTTTGGATTATGTTGGGTTGTTACAGCTGGTTGTGGGTGTTTTATGGTTTCTCCACATTTTAGTGAGCAAAGCATTTCTTCTAATTTTCAAAGCATCCATTCTGTGTATTTAGGAGCCAGCTTCATGCTCATACAGTGTGTACTGTAATACTGGGCTTTCCAAAGAAAAATCACCAATTTGAAATGTGACAGAATAACCACTTACTTGTTTATGTCATTTGTGCAAAAAACTTATAAGTTGATTTCATAAATTCTTATGAAACCTTGCAAATGTGAACCATTGATATTTCCTGAAATGTTCCAAGGAAATCTTGCTCTACTTATCAGAGCATTTGGGGTAGAAAAATACTATTTTCCTGGGGTCCGGTTTTACTTTCAGGGTCTTTGTCAATTCTAATGTCAGATTGTTGCCAAAATGCTCAATCTCTCTCCATGGAATATGAGAAAGCCAGCTTGATAATTTTGTTGATCAATAGCCCTTGCCATCTCACAACTGATTTAAATGTTCAACTTTTTTATGAAAATTTCAACAGGATATCACTGAACACAGATATAAATAAAGGGCAAATGCTCAGATCTCAGTTGGGCTTTCTGCAGTAATACAGTATGCTACTTGAATATTTTTGTACCAACATCCCACCTCACTCAAAGACACAACTGCATAGTACTTTCTTGGAACACCCAGTAATTTCGTTGTAGTCTTAAATGTTGTTTCCATTCTCATTGTTCACTGTTGTTTGCTTAGGTACTGTATGGAATTCTGTTCATGGTATCTTATATTTTATTGTTTCATAATCAATATTGACAAACAAATTTACAACTATGATTTTATACATAGAAGTATCCAATGTTTAGTTGCAGAAATTTCTTTGCCAACTTTTTGTGCCAACATACCTCCATGAATGACAAATCTCCATCTAATCAATTTATGATGACCATCTATGTGCCTGAAAGATGTATACAATGTCAAAGAATTCAGAGTACAGGCATTGTAAGTTAACAGTATTTTATTTTTTAAAACTACAGCAAAATTATTAAGAATTCACAAGAAATTCTAGACAGCTTTCTTTGATGGTATTATGGTGCTGTGGTAGCATTGAAGTTTGATAGAACAGTTTCTGCTTTTAGCAGTTAATTCTCAATGCAGGTCTGTCATGCCCAAAAAGGAGCTTTGCACTAATGCATTTTATAGTGCCATTCAAAAATTGAAACTCTATTCAATAGTTTCTTAGCGTCATCGTCTTGAACAATGAAGCAAAATTATATATGCTGTGGAGCAACAAATTTGGCAAATTTCTTTTGTTTTTGCTCCTAGGCAAATGTTGAAAAATGTATTGTCCTAAAGCAAGACCATTGATGTCTTGTTCAATTTGCATCCTTACCTGACTATCCTCCAGGACACCCCTTGGTATTTCCACATAAAATTTTCAGCTTTTTATGAGCCCCCAGGGCATCTGATACCTGAAAGCGCTTTCACTTACTTCTCAAAGTTACTGGGAACATGAACCTTGGCAGTGGTCACCAACAGAACTTGCATGGCCCCTGGGCACTTAAGCAAGAAATTTTGGTTGACCCCCAGGCTGCCCAGGGGAAAGGTCAGGTTAGAATTAAATGAGGCACAGATCTCAAAAAAAATAATGACAATAGTCAATACAGTGCCAAAAAAGTTGTTGATACTGTACAGTGAAAATATTTTGCAGCATTGAGCAAGAGCCCAGTTGACTTTTGCATTTCTTACCAGGTTTCTTATAATATATGTATATATATATATATATAGAAAAGCATACCATAGTGCATTCGGGCCTGGAACATTGTATTGCCTCCTGAATAGTGTTCTTCGCCGTCTACAAGCTCTTCCTATTGGGTCGATCCTCAGGATGGCATCTCTTATGCGAGATCTCTGCAAATGAAAACCACGTGCCCTCAGTGCTCCTATCACGTAACGTTCTCCAGCATCAGGAGTTATGTGCAATATAGCAGTTACTTCGGTATCCAAAAGATGGTCAGAAATGTTAGAGAAGCGATTGATCCCCAAAGGCAAGTTGAGCTCTCTCCTGCGATTTCGAAGTGTTTGAGTGGAAATCCCAAGCATACTTGCACACTGCGTATAGGAAAATCCAAATTCTTCAAGGGCTATCAATTGTTCTAGTGGTATTGTCAATCTTGGCCTTCCCCGAGACCCATTCCTTTCAGGAATGCAATGAAACTGGAAATTTTCGTTGTTGTGAATAGGAAGCTCTCCTTGTTCATTTGTTCCCAGAAAAGGATCATCGTTGACACTGCCAGAATGAATATCCACAAGATCACCTAATTGGCTGTGCAATGAATGCAGGGCTGAATATAGCTCGTCTACATCAGAAGCTCGAAATTCTTGCAACTCACCATTTAACTGCATGTGAACCCTCCTTGTTAACAATCCAAGGGTTCTTAGGTACTCTGTGCCTATCAAATAGAGATAATGAGACCTGTCTACCCCAATAACTAATGGATCCTGCTGCAACTGTCGAAAAACACCGGGTAGCTCATTCAAAAAGTCTTCCACAGAGTCACCTCTAAATTCAATAATGCCAGAGACATATCCGATGAGATAAAAATAAAGCAGCAACATCGTAGCAAGTTTGGTTAAGGCCAAGTCAACTGTCACATGCGAAATTTCAGCTTCAAAACTAAGACTGCCTCGTTTCCATGTTATTGTTCTTGGGGGAATTCGCGCCAAAACGTGAGAAAAGACCTCATTCGCGTGAGAAATTTTTAACTCAGCGTGAGAAATATTTAGCAGAGCGTGGGAAATTTTTAGTGGTTGTAATAAAAATTTGCCCTTCCAATATAAATGTGTGCCTACAAGGGAAAGATAGGATCACAATGGTTGAAAGAGTGAGACATACTTTCAATAGGAATAGGTGTATCGAATAGAAATTTGCCTTTGCAATGAAAATATAAGGTTGCAAATTAGAATACAAATAAGGAATTTTAATAAAATACAAATGAGCATGGGTAATAGGACAATTGCAATTTTTATGCATGCAAAAAAGGATTAAGGAACGCAAATATCTCTCATTGTAATAGTATTATTCACATGTAATGGAAAAAACACAATGCAATGAACAAAATGCAATTAAATTTTAAACACGTAGTGGAAATTATAGTTAACGATAAAAATTTTGCTATTTTCGCAATTAAAATAACGCACAACCATACGAATTTGATTATTTTTGCATTTGGCACTCCATACCAATAGACATTTGACATTTTTTACTTCTTTAGTGTAGTCGAATGGTACAGCTGTTCTAAAATAAAACATCAAGGAAACTATTTGCCAAAGTAAATTTCCCTCAGCAAATACTAATTACGAGCTGCGATGAAATGACTGCCTTAGCTGACATGCTCTTTTTCCAAGTTGACAACTAGCTTGGCTGGTTGAATCAGGGTTATTAAAGAGAATCAGGTTAATGATTCTGCGCGGAAGGGGTCTGGGTAGTCTAAAAATTACTGTGTGAGGATCTTCTTTCATTGGTCATTATAAAATGTCGAAATGCAGAACTGTCATTTGAAACTTCGCGGTGGAATTTCAATGTATTCCAGTAGTGTAATTTTTGGCAGTCTAGATATTGAGTATCTTATAAGCAGCTTCAAATTTAAAAAATGCGACCAACTTTAGACGCTTTGAAAACTGTACGCCAATCAGGCTAATCAGAGTCCTAATACATCCTGATCTTAGAGGTAAACAATAGAGCTAGATACAAAATTTGTTTCAAAATGTTTCTACAGCTACTGTTCTCGCCCTTCTGACAACATTGCTTTGGGCGTAAAATATGCTATTACCTGTTTTGGAATCTTACAAATTCACTTAGAAGCCCTAAATTAACTCTACATGTCCAACACCAAAGGAATAAAAAACCATATTGGAGACTTTGGCAACAAGTTGTTCCACAATTTAAGAAATAACCCCCGGATGCAACTTTGCGATCAAAATAGACAAAAGGAAAGCTGAAGGACAGTTCTCTAACTGCATATGATTATGCACATGACTGTTTCTACATCCAATGAATGAAATAAAGGAGTTATTAACCAAAAATCTCCTTGTTGTTCCGGTGAGGAACAATTGGCCTTTCCTTTTGGTTCAAGACGACTTGCGTGAATCCAGCCTTTTCATACCCTGGGTACCAGAGCCTATATTAGGCTCTGGTATCCAGGGTAGCCTTTTCAACACCCTCTATAAGAAAAACTGCGGTTTACACTTGCGTCATACGATCCCGGAAGTTGGAATTTTATCTTCCGATCTCAGTATCCTCAGATTCTTATAAAGATTGATTTAGAACGCTCCATCTCATGCACTTGAGAGGTTCGTCATAGTCAGAACTGGAAGGGTCAGGACCTCTCCTGATCGAAGAAAGAAGATGGCCAGAGAATTTCTGCTTTTGGGCTCAATTGCAGCGACGATTACCTTGTTCTGGTCACTGAATGCTGTTCGTGGCCTTGAATTGGATAGTTTTATGTTGGATGCTTTAGATGACACAACTTTTGCACTTGAGAAGGAACGAGACATCAAAGATAAAGTAACCAAAACAGTAACTAAAACAATAGTTGATTCTGTTATGCCGATGGGTGCTCGAGGACATCATAAAGTAACATCATTTAAGGGTGGTAAGTTTTATTTATGCAATGATTTTTTAGAAGAAAAAGGTTACAGTGCATAAGCCTCAATTTTTACGAAACTTGAGAAACAGTTCTACCGGAAGTAAACTTTTGTTACTTGCCCTCAAAAATGTTTTGACACTGTACAGTAAAACCAGGTTTCCACATAATCGCAAAACAAACAGAAACAGAAATTGAATTACAATTACAATCATTGTTAAGAAACAATCTACAGCTACTGCTGATCTTTCAGGGGGCCGTGCTTTGACATTTTAACTGTTTTTTTACATTGATACAAGATAGGGAGCTCCCTAATCTTTACATACAGAAATCTCGTTCCAAACATTCAGAGCTGTGTAAGAAACTCTCGTTTCAGAATGCTCTAGATTATAGTTTGGAATTTGAAGATTCTGACAAACCTAGCATAATGCGTGTGCATACTAACCGGTTAGCTTTATATTTTCCTGTTCAACGACAAAACCGGGACTCGTATTCTCTTGAGTGGACCGCAAAGCTCCTCCCCATGAGCATATCGACCACTGCGTAGTCTCGACCACTGCCAAGGATAATGATGCGCAAGAAATGCGAAGCGGCGACTTAAGACAAGCATTTGAACTCAACAATATGTCAGCGAAAATTCTGTGGCAAATTAGGAAAGCACCAATTTTGTCTAATTGTAGGTTCGGCATAATTACAGCGGTCGAACACTGCAAATCAAGATTGGTCCTCGGAATGCAACTGCAAATAAACAGATTTTTCATGAAAGAAATACGTCCTACAGTAGCCTGCGCGCAGCCTCAACACTCCCACTTTCGCGGAGGAGTGTTGAGACTGCGCACAGGCTAGTCCTACAGTGTCCGTTTGAAAAAAGCAATTTTCACTTAACTTATGGTCCATTTTTCAGGCAAATGATAGCCTGCGCGCAGACTTTACTACTGCACAGGAGAAAAAGTCTGCGCGCAGGCTAGGCAAATGATAAACACAGAAACTGGCAAGATAGCAAGATGCGTTGGTAAATCAAGAATAATTCCAAATGTCTCCTTGTTTTATCAGGCGTGTGGAGTAGTGCAAGAAGGAGGAGACGCTATGTCAAACGCCCAGTAATAAAACCAAAGAGAAAGAAAAGGTAAGCTTCTGTTACTCTTGTGTCGCCCATTACGGCCAATCTTCCATTGTAGGAAACTGTCGAGTTGAAATGGAATGGCGAATGTTTGATGACGTACAAACTTATTACGTAGCGATTACGGGGACCCAATGTAGTAAGTCTATGATAACGTAAGTTTGAAAAGATTTCCCTTCCATCAAAATTGACAGGCATCCAGGCGCTACTTCTGAAGCAAGTACACGTTCAGAGCAGCATTTTGCCCCATGTCTATTTCCTTCATCGGTTAAAAGTAAAAAACCAACGAGGGTGAGAGTTTGGAGAAATTATTTCGCATTTCCCTTTCCAGGTCTCTTTCTTTCAATTTTGACCAAAGGAACGAAACAACTTTTGGCAAGTCAATAGAGCAAGAGAACAAGATGTTCTCTCATTACAAGACAAAAAAGTTCAGGGGTATTGATATTTTCAAAGGTGTCTGTTATACTGGGTGAATCAAAAAGGCCTAATGTTTGAAAGGCCACTGATCTCTGAGTAAAGTAATGGTATTTTGCAATGCCTGATTGAATAGCTAGCACGCTCAATAGTTTTAGAATTCTTTCTGGCTGAAATCGGTCACTCTGTTCAGATTGTACAAGAGATTTTTTGAAAAAGTCCCTTCGAGAAAAAATTAGGAGCAACTCTCCCTAATTTGCGTCCCTCACACTTATGATTTCAGAAGGAAAGGTCTTCCCCCTTGTGATGAACAATTTATTCCGGGGGATTAAGCCTGAAACTTTGATCAGTTCCGTTTTATATGACCAAGGAGACTAGAACAAAAACTTATTCAATTTTCGCCTTGAACTTCTTTTCAGAGCACCATTGAATAAACATCTACAAGCAACAAATCAAGTTAGAAAAGGACTCCTGGAAGCAGGTGCGATGCGACAAGGCCTAAGCGAAACACTCCTCCAGCAGCAAATAAAAGAAGCATGCAGTTCAAAGGAATATGTGTTTGCAAGACAAATGCTTGGTCACACTATTTTCAGTGGCCTGAAAGGTAAAAACAATTTTGGTCAACTATTGATTATTGAACACAACAGGGCAGATTTTGTGACAATTTCATTCACTGCATTGACCGAATGTAAACTAACTACCTCAGCCCCAGTTTTCGCTTTGCTTATTAAGTTGTATGACGACACTCAGCTTCGCCTGGTTGTAGCGATTATCAGTCTATCAAGGAGCGAAACTGCGACCATTTAATAAGTCTAGACCGAATGGGCAGGTGAAAGAAAGATTTGCCTTTGGCGCCCTAGCAAACAACGTGATTTCAACGAACGGGTGCTCCAAAAATTGTGCCCCATTTGTGCAGCTGCTGTGGAGGAGCTGTTTTTATAATTGTTTCCATTTGGACACGGTTTTTCATAGATCTGAAATCAACTTAGAGTTTGAGACCATGTTTAAATCAATCTGACGAGTGGTTGCTGATTTACGGCAATAGCAAGGCAAAGTGTTGGGAAATTTGAATATCATGCTGTTACACTTTATTCAAACATTACTTGAGGGGGGTGACAGGGTAGTGGTACCATGGTACCAGAGGGTTGGTACCTGGCACAACATTGTGCAAATGTGGTGGAACCTGGTTTTGAAGGTAGGGGTACCGGTACCATGCTTATATGAGTCGGTACCAATAAAAATTTCGTCCATAGATGATTTTGGGATTCATAGAACAAATTTTTAGCTTTTAACAGCGCAGACAATGACACAGATGCCACGGTGATGTGCTCAGGAGTGGTTTGGTCTTGCCCATTGGTCTCACGAGGAACTGACGTAGACCTCCATTCAGAATTCGTCATATTCATGATTAACTGTACTATATTGATAGCTCCTGCCCCCAAAATTGGTGGTACCAATACCTTCAATTTGGGTGGAACCTGGTACCTTATAAGTTGTAACCGGTACCAAAGACTCCCCCTGTCACCCCCCTCTTATTTGATTTTGACATTGTTGGAGAACAACAGAAGTGCTTCATGTTTGAAAGAAACACTTATTTTGCCTTTTCTTTGCCATCAATCAGCAGCAACTTGACAGATTGACTCAAAAAGGTCACCAAATCCATAGCCTGACATCCAACTGAGTAAAAAAGGAGACAATTAAAGATACAGCTCCTCCATAGTAGAAGCGCAAACATAGCGCAATTTTTTCAGACACTGTCGTCAGTTAGGCAATAAAGATCAAAGGAGACTGCAAAAGGCTGCCTGAAACAGGATGGCTAACTGACGCGTTGTGCAAGCGAAGCTGTTTTCGAAAGAAGGTCTTAATATACATCGACTGTAAAAGGAGAGATCTAAATATCTGCCTGCCCAGTTTTGTTCCTCTATCCCATCTTTGGAGTAAACGAACTGCATTCATGCCATTTTTGTGCGATAATTCTTCCATGAGGCCTGCAACAAAGCGTTAAAAAAAGGTCGGAATCATTTTGTTTCAAATTGAGATCTTGTCAGCGCCGTGGAAGATGCCCCAACGAATCTGGATGTCTTTGAAAACGTTTAGTCCGTGCATTCCCAATTTTAAGGTGTTTCCTCTCCGGTGTCAACCAAGACTATTTGAGACTAACCATAGGCAGTGAATCTTGTCTGTTATATTCCCTAAACTCATGTTAGAGAACTAGAAAAGAACAGGAAAACGAAAACACAACTTTTCGTTTTCACATCACAGAACCAAAAAACAACATAAGAATCGAATACAGTGAGTAAGACAGACTTGCCCCAAGTTTATTTCGATATCTGTGACAAGTCTATATGAAAGTTATAAATGCTTTTCCCTTTCCTAATTTTCCCTGTCCCAATTTTGTTTGATTGACGAAATAGACTTGGGGCCAGGGCCGTCGAGAGCCGGACCGGGCCCCAGGGTTTGGAGCAAAAGGGGCCCTCCAGCGCTAAGGGCACCGAAAAATTTTTTGGGCCACGCCATTTTTCTCTTGGACCACGCCCTCAAATTCACTGGTAAAACACTGCTTTTAGGTGGATACGCCCTCCTATACACTGTTGGAAACACAATTTTTGACGAAAAAGCTCTTTTTATCTCTGCCAGTGGGCCCGCTGGTCTAGAGACGTTCCTTGAGGAAACTGAAAACAAAGAAAAAATTCAAAATATATGTCTTTCCGGGCCCCTAAAGGCCCCGGGCCCCCTGGTAACTACCCTGGCTACCCCCCCTTCTCGACGGTCCTGCTTGGGGCAAGTTTATGAATAAGATAACAATAGGTCTTGGCTGCACAGGCAGTCCATATCCAGTCCATACATATTTACACTATATTACACTGTCTCTGTTCTATCTTGATTTGCTACAGCAGGTTCAAAAAGGGGAAGAAAAAGAAGAGCAACATCATCGGCAAGAAATATTCTCACTAAAATCAAGGATCAGATAGGACAGGCTCAATATGACAAGCTGATGGCATTCGATGGTGGAGTGACACTAGCATTCGCAATGGACACCACTGGTAGCATGTATAATGAGATTGGAGAGGCAAAGGATCTTGCTCTTGGTATTATTAACCAGAAGAGAACATACGACGTTGATTACATTCTATCGCCCTTCAATGATCCTATAACTGATCGTAAGAATATTCATTTCCTTCTCTACTTCATAGAACCGTTTTAGCCGCCCGTCCCTCCACCACGAAAGGGATGGGGTTATATGCCAAATATTGGGAGGGGTGAAATGCCAGTATTTTCAAAACGTTGCTTATTTCTAACGATACAAAATAATACAAGTTGAAGCTGCAGCCTATAATACAATTTGATAATATACTGCTCTTCCACGGATTCGCTTTTGAATTGTACCGTTAGACCGTTGGCTAGACCAAAGAGCATGGATGTTTGACATTTTCAAGATAAAAATCTCCAAAATTTTGCCCTCTCTAGACCAACATTGCTAAATTTGTGGTCTGTGAGTCAAAGTATAAGTTGACGGGAAGAACCGTGCCTTTTTAAATCTTAAAGTTTAACATTTTCTGTCTGTAACTCTTCCTACCGCATCAAGATGTTCATTTGATGCCTGCATGACCTCCATGAAAGGGGTACTAGAATTCCAAAGAGCAAAAGGATGTCAAGGGGATTTCAGGGATTTCTCAGAAATTGAATTTGAAACTGTTGAGGGTAGATAAAAAGAACAAAGATTTTGTATTTTTACGCTGCCTGAGACCATTTTTCAAGATGCGAGGGAGGAACCAATCTTTGTAATCATCACTCTCCTTTGCGATTTAAAAACGAAGCCCCGCAGCAGGTATAGAATGAATTATTCATCCTTGCTTTGTTGTTAGCTGTAAATCCAGACTTTCCTGCGGTTGAAGTTTAAGATTAAACTGATGCCGATTTCACCTAAATCTTAATTTCGTTTCAGCTCGGCATGGTCCTGTAACCTACATGGAACCTCATCAAAGGGCAAACTTTGTGCAACTCATCGGTAATCTAAAAGCAAGAGGAGGCGGCGACTGTGATGAGCTCACAATCAATGGAATCATGAGCATCTTCGAAGCTTCTATTCAGTACCAGTCCCCAATTTATGTCTTCACAGACGCAGGCGCAAAAGATGCAACTGATGAAAATAAGGAGGCTTTAAAAGAAATGATTGACGCATATGCAGCGCCAGTTAACTTCTTCCTATCAAACGCAGGTATTTATTAGACTTACTCCACTTGTCCCATCTTCCATCCCATTTACAGCGCGATCATTTGTACAGGATAAGCAATTAATCTTACCAAAATCAACAATATTGACCACATACGCGAAGAGACGCGGTATCTTGAGCGATGCAACCTCATCCCTAGGGCCTGTTCTCATATTGGGACGGAGACGAAAAGTCTCCTTTTCTTCTCCGTCCCAATGTGACAAAAGGCCCTGACGACGAGTTTGTTCAGTGATGGAGAATCTGGGCTGGGAGCAGAGCGGAGCAGAGATAGTGTGACGGAACTCGTTGTCGTTGCCGTTTGTTCTCTCCGCCGGAGTTTTAGTCTTTCATCGTTATTTCCTGTGCATGCCTGAGATCCAAGGTGAAACTGGCTCAAGTACTTAAAGAATTGGAGGAAAATTTTGAAAAACTTTAAACCACTGTAGATTCCAAATTATTTGAGGAATCGCAGAGTAATTCTCAAGAAATACTCCAAAAATGTTTAGCTTATGAACGTTCAAAATATGAAATCAAGAAGTCTTTCACCCTTTTGGTTTAAGATTTAGAAATTTGGTGACGTGACATCCTTACATGAAGTAATAGATAAATACGCTGTAATTTCGAAAACATTGAAGATTTCTGAAAAGTCCAACGGTAAAATATAGAAAAATAGCAAAAAGTTCTTTCAAGCTATTTGTTTCAAAGAAGTAGGTCCTGGATTATCCAGCCTCTTTTACACCCGTGTTTACATCAATCAAGGGTGTTAGGACACGGATGTTTTGATTGATTATTTGTTTACCTTGTTTTGATCCCTGTGTCCTGTTTTGTTGTCTTGTTTTCTGTTCCGTTTCGTTTTCAACTGAGCGTGGGGCATAGGCCCAACCGCTCTCAAGTTGTTCGAATAGAGCTCCCTTGTATTTCTGTGTCTTAGTGCGCCTTCGCAAAAGATGAAAAGATTTTCCTGTGGCTTTTCGGTTTTAAAACCTATCTTGTGCGAAGGCGCACTAAGACACAGAAATACAAGGGAGCTCTATTCGAACAACTTGAGAGCGGTTGGGCCTAAACACGCTCAGTTGAAAACGAAACAGCACAGAAAACAAGACAACAAAACAAGACACAGGGATCAAAACAAGGTAAATAAATAATCAATTAAAACATCCGTATCCTAACACCCTTGCATCAATCTAAAGATTTGTAACATATTGAATAGTTTGAATACCTGAATTCTGACTACCTGAATTGAATACCTGAATACCTGAATTATTCAGGTTGAATACCTGAAGACAGAGCAGAAACTGCGTAAAATGACGTCATCGACCAATCTGAGATAAGGAAGTGTTTGGACAGATAAGCTTTTTGAATTGATGAATCAAGAGTTTTAGGTCCTAGGAAGAAAATATCAAGTGTTGCCTAATTTTGGGATCTGTTGCAGGGAGCTAAGGGGGCTCAAAGTTGCGAGTTTTCGCGCATGCGTGCGCAATTTCTGCTCTGTCACACCTGAATAGTTTTAAAAAATCTATTTAGGACTTTCTCTTTTTTCTTTTAAATTAGACTGTAAATTTGTATTAGGTCTTTATATTATTGGTTTTTATATTGTAATTTCTCTTTTTATTCGGTAATTTTATATCGTATATTGTTAGTAATGTTTTTTAAGTGGAGGGCCCCTTGTAAACCAACTCTGTTGAAGGGCAACCCTCCTTAATAAAGTCAAATATCAAAATATAAAATATCAAATAAAAATATTGGTGTTTGACATTTGCGTTGATTTCTATTTCAGGATGCATGAACACAAGGGCAATTGACTTATACAAAGAACTTGCTGAATTCAGTGGCGGGCAAATTCTTTACTTTTCACGCTCAAGATCATCAAAACTGTCAACCATGACTGACTATGTCAAGAATGCTCTTATTGGCGGAACAAATATACCAGCGATCCCAATCGCCCGCAAGCGGAGGAGCATTGGAAATGCAGAATATTCGATTCTAGTCGATAACAGCATGGATACACTGAGCGCTACTGTTATGACTAGCTCAGTTAGTTCAAATATTCAGCTGCATAATCCAGGTATTTCTCAATCAATTTATTGACCTATCAATCAATTGATCTATCGATCAACACTATCAGCCCAACAATCAATGATTAGCCATTCAATCGCTCATTTGACTATGGTAGCACATGTGTTGATTCAGCACATAGTCTATTGAATCAGTAATCAATAAGATATCAACGTTTTAACAACGCAAATCTGCTGAAGCCCAGGGACGGATTTAAGGGGGGGGCAATTGGGGGCAACTGCTCCTCCCTTAACGATGAAAACTCATGCTGGCGCCCCCTTTTTCGGTGAGAAGTGCATCTGAAACTTTTTTAACAGTTTTCGTTTCCCGCGAAGTTCAAGAGTCTATCTTCAAAGGAACACCTTCCTTTCGAAAAAAGTAGTGGAGAATCATTTTCATTTCCATTTTATTTCATTTTATGATATTCATGCAGGTTTATAAAGGTTCATAACTATATATGTTTTTCAACCTGACCTGTTTAAAAGATTAAAATGCGTACCAAAACAAAAGAATTACTCCTAACCTAATTTACAACATCATACAAAACTAAGGCAATAAAAGAGAACGTAAAAATGAAATAAAAGTTATCCCCGACAATAGCTGTTCTTTGAAGGTTTTCAGGGAGGGGGCCAATCTAGTAGCTCTTTCTAGGCTGTTCCACAGTGTTGCACCGCGATAAGAAAAAGCCCTCTGGCCTATCAAAAATATTGCAAAATTTCAGGACGAAAATAATTAGTGCCAACAAGGCGTTCCCTTCCCTTCACCCTCCCCTGTCCCCTCTTGGCTCGTCGCTGCAGACGCATTTACGTTTAGTTAGGTTTTGAAGCAGAATGTTGTAGTAGTTTAGTTGCAATTCAAAATTTGAACTTCGGGCCTACAACATGATGACGGAAAAGAACACAAACACACAATGTTTGGCTGGGTATGTGAATGACATTGTTTTATAGTTATTAATATTTCATGGGCAGTTTGGAAACAACAGTGTCCAAATTGCCATAGCCTCACAGTATAATAGTGTTCAAATGTTCTGATCTTCATCTCGTATTTCTTCAGGTGGAACTATACAGTCAGCCGGAAAAACAAGCACTGGTCAAGGTTCTTTGTTCCTGATAAACAAGCCTACTCCTGGAGTCTGGAAACTAAGCGTGCCAGTGACGTCTACAAATCATTTCGTGACAGTTAGAGGCATCAGTGAAGAGAATATCGACTTTGAATACTTCTTCCTTGTCGAGGCAAAAGTTGGCAGAAAACCGAAATCAATAACATCGAAATCACCTGTCAAAGGTAAGTCTGTTTCTCCTTTAGATAAATCTGCTGTGATCGACTATTATTTCCAGCATAGGTTCTAAATTGTTCAAAAGGTTGATGTAAAATTCTATGATCTATTTCTTCAACCTGAATAATTTGAAAGAATCTTTAACTTTGCAATGATTTTACTGTTTGATTTTGCAGAAATCTGGAGTATTTCAGAATTAGAAGCTTGATTTGCTTTCCCTTTCCAGCAGTATACAGTTAAAATTTGAAGAAAACCCATATCAATTTCTTATTTTTTGAATAAAGACACAATAATTTTCATGAAAACCATAGTTTATCAATGTCTAAGTTATGGTATAAAGCATAAGTCCTTCACTTTCCTGGTTTTCGATTTTTTAGAAATTTAGAGATGTTATACCCTGAAATGAATTGAAATATAAAGTACATTTAATTTCGAAGCCTGTTCAAGATCCTCAAAAATGCAACGTTGGGATCTTCAGCAACTGACGCATTAGAGTGAATACGTAGGAGGCTCATCTCCGACGTATTCACTCTAAGGAAGAGAATGCCCTCGTTTACAAAACCATCCTCTTCAGAAACGAGTTCATTGGGATATAGGACACAGAAAAATGCAACGTTGGAATCTTTAGCAACTGAAGCATTAGAGTGAATACGTAGGAGGCTCAGCTCCGACGTATTCACTCTTAGGAAGAGAATGCCCTCGTTTACAAAACCATCCTCTTCAGAAACGAGTTCATTGGGATATAGGACACAGAACTCCAAGTTGTGCAGTTGACAGAGACATGCAACTCAATGTCAAGTCATTAGTGATGCAAATTCTCAGGTAAAAGAGGAACCTGTTGAGAGCCATGCTCTGGGAAAAACGACATGGCGTTAATAGACGCTAACTTCTTTCAAGAAATTCAACTCAAAGAAAATTGCAATAGAAATTACCTTACACCCAGCTTTTCAAAGATTTTACAGATTTGAGTCCCATGGGGTTGATCTCTGTTCCTTATTCCAATTTCGTGCTCCCATGCGAATTTGGAATTTGCCTTTTTTCATATCTACCAAAACATGGACTGGAAATGGACGAGACATTTCATAGATGAATCAACTGCCATACCCATTTTTTCTCTTATAAGAAACTTGGATCAGGCCATACTTCTGAAAGTTTCTCAATTCAACATAAAATTTTTTGCATTTTAGTATTAAAACTTTCTTGGTTTGTTTCTTATTTTCTACATGCATGAATTGTCAATGTATTCTTTAACACTGATGAAGATTTATTATTATTATTATATACATTATTTATACACGAGGAATCCCTTCAGCAAAAACCTTAAAATACATAAGCATAAAAAATAGATATATAAAAATTCAATGGATGGGGCTGATCTTCCAGGGAGTCGTGTTTGAGTTTAATTCAGCTCCTCAAATGTATCTTGAGGTGTTTTTTGAATTGTTGTAAGGTAGAGAGTTCCCTGATGGTATTGGGGATTTCGTTCCAAGCTTTTAGACCCGAATAGTGAAAGCTTTTCTTTGAGTACTCAAGATTGTATCTCGGAAGTTGAATGTCCGTGCAGTTTCTTGTTCTATAACTTGAGTACATATTTCTTGTTTTGTATGTATCCCCGCTTTCAGGGCAGATCTTATTCATCATCTTATAGGTCATAACCGATCTGTCAAAGTTTATTAGTTGTTCTACATTTAACCAGTCTCCAGACCACTGATCTTTGATTTTTGCCCTTTCTATAATGGAATGAGCTCTATTTTGAAGACGTTGAAGGGCTTCTAATTTTGTGTTGGAGAGAGACCCCCCCATACGATATGTTTCTTGATAGTTAAAACATGATATTGGAATAAAACAGTGCTCTATTCAGTTCAAAACATAAACGGTTAATTAATGTTACTTAGGACTAAGACTGCGTTCACACGATGCCGGCACATTTTGAAAACGGTGAAAAATTCGACGGATAGGCCTCCTGTTCACACGAAAACGGCACATTTTTTGCCGGCAGATTTTGAAAACGGTAGATTTTGAAAACGGAGCTCTAATCGGCATTCTTTGGAAACGGCATCGTGCAAACACTTGTCAATGACGAAAGAAGAACATTTTTCGACGCTTTTGGAACAAGACTGATTGACACTTAGGATGTAGGTACCTTTCTACGGCATCAAAGTCTCGGAAAGAGTTTCTTACTGTCAAATTTCGTAGCGTTTTCAAATTGTTCTGGCATCGTGTGAACGCTAGTTAAAATTCTGCTACCGTCACATTTTTCACCGTTTTCAAAATGTGCCGGCATCGTGTGAACGCAGTCTAAAGGTTGAATGATATTTTTGCTATGATATTATTGCATTGATCTTTCAAAAGTTTCTTGATACTTTTCAGACATGGTATCAAATTTCTTATAAAAGTTTTGGCTGTCTTAGTACAATTTTCCAATAAACCAGTTTCTTATAAAAAATACGCGTACGTTTGAAGTGTTGGAGGGTAGCCATAGCTTAAACTGGCCATGAAATACCTTAAAAAATAGCTAAGGTCGTCAGCTACAAGCTGATACCTTGTCTGTGTTGATAACATTTGCATTATTGAAGATCTACCTAATGAGGTCTGTTTTGGGTCACTCGGTTATTATAGCTACATAAAGTTGATATAATGAAATATTACCTGACTGAAGTTTCAAAAACGAGGCAATACAGACTCCCGCCACTCCTATTGGTTAATCACACATTTCCTGCGGGTTTCCCGTAGCCTTGTATGATACGAGACAAGGACGCGTTTTTGTCGCCAAAGCAACTGCTTTAGACCTGTGAGATTTACAATAAACTCAAACGACATGGCTGTAACAAAATGTTTTTGATTAAATGAAGCGAGTCAAGATTAGAAGCTGTCAGGTAATAAAACTCATACTAACCGGTTTCGTCGTTGTACAGAAATATAAAAAGCCCTCGGTCTTAATGCACAGACCTCGCAAGCTTGGTCCACGGGGGGGGGGGGGGTTCTCGACAAAATTTCGGATAGGGGTGTGCCGCCCACAGTTTCAAGATGTAGCCGTAGGCTAGACCAATTTTTGTGAAAATGATACCCTTGGCTAGACCACTTTCTCCATCAAAAGTGCCCTGAGTTGGCGTTTTCTAGGCAAAACTTGCCAACTTTTCGCATTCTCTGGACCAAAGTTTTGAAAACTTGGGCTTTTTTTACAGGAATTAACGAATTTTGATATTTCTTTGAGCAAAATTGTCAAAAAGCATACCCTTGCCTAGACTAAACTCGACTAAAATTGCCGAAAAGTATACCCTTGGCTAGACTAGAAGTCCGAAAAAGTATACCCTTGCGGGCGGCACATCCCCAGGTACCTTTACTATGGAAGAACCCCCCCCCCCCGTGGCTTGGTCTAACACAAAACCGGTTAGTATACGCACAACAAAGGTCTCGTATTTTCTATTTTGCAGGGAAAACAGCAACATTGCTAATCACGGTTCCAGCACATAAGAAAACACAGCCATCATCTCTTCAGATGCAAGTCGTAAACAGTGCATTCAAGCCATCATTGACTGTGAACCTCCGACAATATGGACGTTCAGCTGGAAGGTACAAAGGAACATTCCCAACGCCATCGCATGACTTCAAACTAATCCTTACAGGCCGAACAAAAGAGAACAAGGCATTCAAAAGATTAGCCAATGGGATCGTGAAACCAAAGAGTGCTGTCATTCATGTTTTCGCTGCACCAAGAGGCTTCGTTTTACGCCGAACAGGATCATCAACTATTCTGCTGTTTGCCTTGCACAATTTCGGCGCTTCTGAGCATTTCCATGTTAAATCGAAAGAGTTGAAGAAATATATATATAGGCAACCGAAACGCATCATTAGCATCAAGGGACGCATGGCATTATTTAGTGTTGCTCTGAAAGCTCCTAGGAGTGCAAAGAAGGGTCAGACACATGATGTCGTTGTGTCCGTTGTGGGGAAAACGTCCGGCACAAGGGCTTCCATGCATGTGCAAATGCTTATCCTGTAACTGGACGCAAAATGTAAAATTTTATCAAAATCATAATCTATTAACTAGCATTTTTTAGAATAAGTATTTGGAGAAAGAAACATTTTAATGAAAGGCGTCAAAGCTGGAAGCAAAGTGACCTATTTCACAAAGATATAATCCATGTTTGTGAATATAGAAAGCTGTTAGTGGAAATTGCTGGCGAATCCAGTTTCTAAGTGTATCATTATATCAATTAGGTCAGGGTCACTGTTTGATTTCCCACGACATACTGCAGCTTGACTTCAGGCCATTTTAAAGCATATTTAGAAACGATAGCAACGAAGCAAGCTGTTGAATATTTTTAGAAACGATAGCACATGTTTACGATTTGTGCTAGCTGGAGATAGACAAAATCGTCTATGGTTTGTGTCCACCCATTTCAAGTCACGTGCTGAGCCTATGATAGTGCCCTGAAACAACTTTTTCAATACAACCTTTTATTCTCCTTTTCTCAACGATAAGTTCTAACGATCTTTGAGATTCTCTACTCAGTTCGATATATCTCCATATTCTCAACGTTTTCAATCCCTCCAAAAAATTCGCTCTCGTCTAATTTCATTTCACAACAACACCTATTCAACTAACGACAAATAACCCATCATCATCATCTACACATATTTAAAGGGAATAGACATAGGTATATCTCATAATCGCTATAAATAGGCCAGAGAAACGCCCACAAATCCATTGTTACTTAAGCTACACAATGAAACCGGATGCGTCTAAGCTGTCGAGTACAATAGATTATATTTTTGACCTGGCCCGGGCCAGCTTTTAACCATGTCGATTCCCTTTAACGGTTAACCGCCATTATGTCCTTCACTAAACTTCTCCACTTTCTTCTGTCTTCAGCCAGTCCCTCGAGTGTTGCAATTATTTCATCTGGTGTTATTTTGTTTAAATTTAGTTTAATATCTACCAACGAGAGATCCTTTTCTATAATCTTTATCCAAGTTGAACATGGTCTGCCTCTCTTTCTTTGCACCGGTTTCAGTGATTCATATAATGCTAGTCTCACTTGTGTTTTCTTATTAAGTCTCATCAAGTGACCAAGCCAATCTAACCACGGGTTTCAGGAGAAATTTAGAAGAAAATAAAATCATTATGACATGAAGACTATACATTACCTTGCCTCTTTCTTGTGTTTGTCTTTCTCTTTACCTTCAGGGGCAGCAAATAAGCTTCTTTCAGGTCCAAAATAACAGCAACAGCGAGAGTGTGCGATTAGGCCACAATGTAACTCAAAGAAGGTCAAATTACAAAACCTCATTTTCGATTTTTTGACTTTCTTTGAGTTACATTGTGGCCTAATCGCACACTCTCGCTGTCGCTGTTATTTTGGACCTGAAAGAAGCTTATTTGCTGCCCCTGAAGGTAAAGAGAAAGACAAACACAAGGAAGAGGCAAGGTAATGTATATTCTTCATGTCATAATGATTTTATTTTCTTCTAAATTTCTCCTGAAACCCGTGATCTAACCTTCTCTTTCTAATGATGACGCTCCATTCTGTTGCTTCTGTTTTCTCGTATAATCTTTCGTTCGAAATCACTTTAGGCCAGCAGATGTTAATTACTCTCCTTAACATCCTTCTTTGAAACGAATTTACCTGTTTTTCAAGTGTATCTGTGAGGGTCCATAGTTCAGAGTTGTACAGGAAAACACTGGCAGAGTATGCATTAAACGTTCTGACTTTAAGTGGTATGCTTATTCCTTTTGACTTATAAATGTCCTGGAAAGATTTCATGCCATCGATTGTTAATATTTTTCATCGATTTATATCTGCGTGGGTATCTAGCATTGATCCTAGGAGCTTGCATTTTCTCCAGTCTGGCTGAGTATTTTCAGGCAATAACCCAGTTACCACCAATCACTGCTGTCATCAAAAGTAAAGTACTCAAACTGTATGGGCCGTGGTGTCAACAAGATCTGTCTAGAAGGCATGACTAATGGAAAGAAGAAACAGGGAACATTGATATCTTGTTGATTAGTGCTGAATCAACAAATGTGCTACCATAGTTGAATGAGCGATTGAATGGTCAAATCCCTTATGAATTTTCAAATTTTTTATCCTCATAAATTAAAATTTGAACACTAAGATCATGAAAATTTGCCGTTAGACCGAAATTAGGGTGCTGAATATGAACATGGAGTAGGAAATTTCATATGATGCAAGCTAAAGACATTTGAAAAATTCCAAAACGAGACCGCTTAGTTGAAAAGGTGTATAGACCTGTAGACCATTGCACTAAAGATGGAGAACAAGAATTTTTTACCACTTTCCGTCACAATGAGTTTCAATTGATTTGATTGGCTAATCTCTTCAATACCGCAAAGGATCTTAGTTAAAATTCCTCGACGCCATATCTTTTGCGCAATCGTCTATTTCAGATTTGACGTTGACTTGCTACAAGTCTATCGTTTTGGCCATAAGAACGAGATATGGAAAGAGGAAGAAGGAAAGATAGACTTTATAGACTTGTAACTCTCGTGCACCCGATCGAGGCTACATTTAAATTTTCCTATTCACCGTACAAGATGTTGTCCGGTGAATAGAAAAATATTTGAATGTAGCCTCGATTGGGTGCACGAGAGTTACAAGTCTATCTTTCTGACTCTCCTTTTTTCTTTTTCCTTTTTTGTTTTTCCTTCTCTCGTTTTTATGACCAAAAAATAGTCTAGCAGCAAGTCCAGATCTGACGCCTCTCTTCCAAAATCAGACAAACTTCAAATCAGGGTAAAGTAAACTGCGTAAAATGACGTCATCAAGCAATCTGAAATAAGGAAGTGTTTGGATAGATAAGCTTTTTGAAACGATGGATCAAGAGTTTAAGGCTCAAGGAACAAAATATAAAGTGCTGCCGAATTTTGAAATCTGTTGCAGGGAGCTAGGATGACTCAAAGTTACGAGTTTTCGCACATGCGTGCCGCAGTTTCTGCTCTGTCTCTGGTAGTTATTTGTGCCTCTAAATACAATTATCATGTCATCGAACTAGCCAGTCATTATGCACAAGAATTATGATATAGCAACAGTTGCCTCTTCTTGACTTTTAATGCATTAGGCCTATTGCAATTTGAGAAGTTATTTGGGCTCTTTTTGATCATTTGCAGAGACCTGAATTTGAGCCATTTTTGAAAAAGCTGAGCTATCATTCATGGGTCCTGTTGCCATGGGCCTCACGTTTTTGACCTCTTGACCCCCTTCTCATCGGCCCTGCAGAGACACTGTATGATTGGGGGGATTGGGTCTGGTTAACAGGCTACTGTACGAGAAATGTAGATATTTGTATTCCGATTGAAATCACAAAAGGACAGGTGATCATCTATCAACAAAGCCTGATAAGACTCGTATGGTCCGTTGTGGTATGGAGGAAGAATGGCTTGAACAATATTTGAACTTTTCAAATCATCTAAAATTCTGGCTGAACACATTTTACATTTTTCTAAAGAGGAGGAGATCTCCACAAACAGAATTGATATCATAACATTAAACACCTTTGCTGCTCACACCACTATTTTGAAAACAGTGTCTGCATCTTTAACAAAAGTACAGCTGAAAAGCAAGCAGTTATTCCACTGATGTCATCCTAATCCGCTGAATAATTTCTTTGCTTTATTCAAGCGCATCCAGCATGAAAAACCGATCACAAAAGCACTACTGTTCGAAAACATTGAGAGTCAGAGCAGTGGTTTGGGAAAATCCAACTCAGTTGCAAATGTTTAGGAATCGCTGGGAAGGGATTTTTGTTGTCATTTGTTTACTGTTGCTCCTCGAGTAATTTGCTTGAATATGTCTGCAATCAAGATTGTTCATAAAATTCAATGATAATTTCGTTGTTGATATTGGAAGATTGGATACTTGTGATTTGGGAATGAAACAAGCAAACGCTGCCAAGGAGTCAAACTCAACGACGTCGAAAAATGGAAGCGATAACGAATAACAGATTAACATGAAAGAGTAAGTAAACTTTACAAAAGTCACAAGTTTTTTTCAATGTTGGATCACATGTTTTTATGATTTCTTGTTGACTGTGTAGTTTGTGTCATTGTCCAACAAGCTTGTTTGTCTACGACAGTTCAATCGATGACTTTCCCAGCGAACGAACTCTCAATAAAACGAACTTTTTAAAATGTGCCTTTCGAACAATATCTCAAGTACTTAGAAAGAAAACTTTGCTAAAGTTTCTGAGCAATTGTCTGTTAGATTAACCACTCTGCGTTGCTTGAAAGGTTGGGTTGTTTACATTAATTTGTTCAACTTTTCAAACGTTCGATTTTGTTACCATGTTGGAGGCCCACGTTATCTCATCACTATTTGTCAGGAATTGCTTCCTGGTCATAATTAGCCTATTTTCCTGTCAAATTGCTCGTTAAGAAACTAAATCTTTATTGAAATTAAGTTCTATTTAGATGAATAGATTTTCATCTTCTGTAGCTTTTTGTGCGGTGCCCTGAAAGTTGGAAGTCAGTCGCAGCCTCGTCCCCAAGGCCTTTCGTCATATTGGGACGGAGACGGAGACGACCTCCATCCCAATATGACAAAAGGCCCTGGGGACGAGGTCGAGTCAGTCGTGCTGACTGTGACTGACTAACAGGGCTGCTCGCGGAAAAAACGGAAGAAGACAGAGAAGCAGAAGCCGGGCCCCTTTCACGGTTTTTCTACTCCCGTTTTTAACCGAGAGAGACTCACAGCAAGGTGAAAGCAAACATTTGAAAATTACACTAATGGGCGTGACTTGCTTATTGCTTTGTGACATCGAAGCCACATCTGAGATTACCAGTGGACTTTGAAATAAAAAGTCACGTCAAAAGTTTCCAAGACAAAGTTGCAACCTCACTTCAGTTCAGTCCACAGGCTGTAGGATGAAAAATGAGTGTTTTAGTGTAAATTGGAATATTTGAATGTAGTGTGTACTTGCCTTATGTGATAAACTTGTCTTTTCTTTGTTGTCTATCTTCTTTACGAACTGCATAATGCAATAAAGCGATTTGCAAGTTTCAATATGACCGCCACGCAGTTGAGTTCACATGTCGACGTTCGACATTAAAATCGTTTTATTGCATTATGCAGTTCGTAAAGATAACACTCTTTTTTCATCCTACAGCCTGTGTTCAGTCTACAAAATGTAGAACTGTAAAACTGCCCGGGTGGAACCGATGGTTCATTTCCATGGCGAGACCACAATCGATTATTCCTGTTGGGGTGTTGACATAATACCTTGAAGTCACACCAGACAGGCACGCAACTTGATATCAAATGGCTTTTTCGCGGGAAAAATTGAGAAAGAGATATACCAGGAAAGAATAATGAACAAGGAAGCCCTCAAGGATTAAGAGTGAAGCCTTTGCAAAAAGCAAGAACCTTTATGATCTGCATAGGTGTAGGAGACAGGGGGCTAAGGGCTGCAGCCCTCCCCCCAACGTGAAATATTTGCAAAAATCGGTCATAATCGGGCAGAAAATCGGCCCAAAGTGAGGCAAAATTTTCGTAAGCGATGGGTTATTTAATCGGCAGCCCCCCTAAATTTCATGTCCCCCTACGCTCATGATTGATCTCATACCTATCGTAAGAATCCGTCTTTAAGCTTCTTGAGAGAAAAGAAAACTAAGAAGACTACTATTTACATCATGAGCAATAATGTACCGTGTTTGTAGCTGAGAAATTAAATTTTATTACCTCGATATTACGATTTTACTTTGTTGCTTTCTCTTCGGCAGAAGCCTAACCAATGCAGTAGTGCTAGAAATCAAATTCAAATGGCACCTACGCGCCTGAACAAATAGTTCCTACACAGCGTTCATCCTCGTTACAAAGAGGCGGTTTGAAAGGAGGATGAACGCTTTGTAGGAGCCAGCATTCAGACGCGCAGGAGCCATTTGAATTTGATTTCTAGTACTGGTTAGGCTTGGGCCAAAGGGAAAACAACAAAGAAAACTATGGTAAGATGAATATCGAGGTAACAACTTTAATTTCGAAGCTACAAACACGGTACATTAGTGCCCATGCTTGCATGTTAAATTCCTTTTTTCACGCGTTTGAAAGTTAAGGAATTCTTGCGCGCGATGAAGGAGCGTGCTTACTAATTGCGAGGTAGTGAATTTTCGTTTGCTGGCCACGCATATTTGTTTTGTCTATTGCTTCATTGCCGCTGTTCAAAACGTTCGCATACCTACAACTTTCCTGATCACATGCATTGATTGGCGACGACGCAGCAAATCGAGCAAATAAATGCACAATAATCTGATGACCCTGCTTTCATCACCATCCTTCTAGTCATAAAACATGGAACAGGGAATAATGGAACAATTAAATCCAGTTCAAGGGAACAGCAAGAAAGTCATTTACGAATTTAGTGTGGCTTTATTTGAGTTCAGAAATATCTTAGAGTGCGCGCAGTTGATAACTTTAAAGGGAATAGACATAATTATATCTCATAATCGCTATAACTAGGCCAGGGAAACGCCCACAAATCCATTGTTTCTTTAGCTACACAATGAAACCGGATGCGTCTAAGCTGTCGAGTACAAAAGATTATATTTTTGACCTGGCCCGGGCCAGCTTTTAAAGGGAATCGACATGGGTAAAAGCTGGCCCGGGCCAGGTCAAAAATATAATCTATTGTACTCGACAGCTTAGACGCATCCGGTTTCATTGTGTAGCTAAAGAAACAATGGATTTGTGGGCGTTTCTCTAGCCTATTTATAGCGTTTATGAGATATACCTATGTCTATTCCCTTTAACCATGTCGATTCCCTTTAAGTTACTTCTAGTCACAGATTTAATCTCACCTATTTAAAAAATGCTCAGCAAAACAGGATGAAGATTACAAAAACTTTTTAGCATTTCGGCTGTCAACTGAACTTTGATTCACACAAACTTATCGCCCACGCGGAATCGCGATCCTGTGTGGGTTGGTAATCTGCTGCGGGAAAGTAAGTCTGTTTGAAAGCTCAATATTAAAATGTGCCAGCAAAATTTCCACCACTCTCTATTATGACGTGAAACAATTCAGGGCTTTTTCTTTATGTTTTCATGATGGTCAGTGCTCAATAACAATCGATTTTATAACGATTGATATTGTACTGATCAACAAACAAGCGTTTGTTTGGGTCTTCACAAGACTTCCGCTTTCTTGAATTGCTAGTCAGATTTCAAGATTTCATTGTTTTGAGTTTATTGATGTGCAAATGACTTCGACCTTTTGATTAGGATTTGTTTACCGTGCAGGCCTCTATGAAGCCCTCGCAGGAAATTGGCCTAGGTACAGTTTTGCTTGCTACCATCTTGTAGATTTTGTCAGGCCATATTCGTGCAGATTTAGAAACAAGAAGAACCAATACAAGATAAAAACTGGGTATTTCTTGTATTGCTCATTTTGACTTTCTGTAATCAGTTTACAATTTATGGTGCTTTTACTCCATGTGGCTTCCGATACCTCCCGCCCTTGGAAATCCTGTCATAAAGCTTGACAACGCAATTCTAAATATAATGCACGAACACTAATAGAAAGCTCTAGATTAAAGGATAGGCGGAGTTGCAACTGAATGGTGAATGAAATAATGAAATAATGAATAATGAAATAATGAATGGTCTCTTTCTATGAAATAATGAATGATCTCTGCCCGGACAACTTAAGAGGGAGACTTGTTACCAGATCTCAAATATTTACTAATTCAACAAGAAATTAGTTAGATCGTGACACTCCTTGGCAGAACCTAGAATTCTCTAAAAGCAGGTTTTTCTATTCTGGTGCAAAGACGTGGAATTAAACCCCATTAGAAATCAGAATGAGTTCCACGTTCAAGCACCACGAGCACCATTTTCAAGGGGAAACTGAAGAAATTCCTGCAAAATTAGCATCCTTCCCGAAGCACGATCCCTAGGAAGACCAGCGAATTTCTGAGGTTTAATATATATATATATATGTAAATAGATAATAGTAAATGTAAATAGATATTTGTATAGTTTTTGTTCTCTTTTTTAGCTGATAGGATTTTGTGTTTAAATATGATTTAATAACAATGAAATAATGAAGATATCAAACCTGCCCTTTCTGGAATTATAGCGAAGGTGAAGTTGTGATGTAAAGTTGCAGTTTTCAGCCCCAAGCGCTGGGATCGCAGAAGTGTCTAAGCGCTAATCGAGTCCGCGACCCATTGTCATGGCGCTCAAGTGGTGGGGCCCTACCGGGTATCGAATCCACTCCGCCTGACCGTGCTGGCTGCAAAATTAGAGGTTGACACCACTGCGCCACAACACCTTCAAACGACAAATGGCAAACGACCTCTAGTGCCTTTAGATCAATTCAGTTGAAAGAAGTAGGCAATAAATTTTTACGCGTTTATAATTCACCGTCCAGTCTAATCCCCTTCTGTCTCATCAATACGATATAACATATCCCTCGAATGGAAGGGAACCATTCAAATTCGTTGCCATCGACAAGAGGACCATCGAAAAGGCCTTAAATAAGATCAAGACATCACATGGGTCTGGTGTGGATAACATTGCCAGCTATTTCTTAAAAGTAGCATTTCCCGTTATTTCTGATTCACTCTGTGATATTTTGAACCTTTCCTTATCTTCAGGAATTTTTCCTGACAGCTGGAAAGTTGCTAGAGTGGCTCCCATATTTAAGGAAAGCCCAACTGATGAAAGATCAAATTACAGGCCAATATCTGTTTTACCAGCTGTTTCCAGATTATTTGAAAAACTGGTGTACGACCAACTATATCGATACCTAGACGAAAACAAACTCATATGCTTGCAACAGTCTGGTTTTCGCTCTTTACACTCTGTTGTCACATGCCTTCTAAAATGCACGAATGACTGGTATGTCAACATTGACAAAGGGAAATATACAGCTATGATATTCATTGACCTTAAGAAGGCCTTTGATACCGTTGATCATGGTATTCTTCTTGATAAGATGAAATTCTATGGTATCTGCGGCTTGGAACATGATTGGTTTCGGTCGTATTTGAATAACAGAAAGCAGTTTTGCAAAGTAAATGGCGTCCCTTCTGACATTAAAGATATTGATGTCGGAGTGCCACAAGGGTCTTGTTTGGGACCACTTCTTTTTCTGCTTTATATAAATGATCTTCCCTTTGCACTAAAGAAGGCTGAGACAAATATGTATGCTGATGATACCATGATCTCATATTCCTCCAAAACTTTGGATAAATTGCACATGGTCTTAAACGCTGAGCTTGTCAATATCGAGAAATGGCTTCAAGGTAACAAGCTATCCTTGAACGTCGTCAAAACACAGGCTATGATAGTTGGGTCAATGCAAAATGTAAATAAAATGGCAGTGCAGCCTACTTTGTTGCCAGTGTTTCACGTAGGTGGTACTGATATTGACTTAGTGAACAAAGTGAAATACCTTGGTGTCCATATAGACAATAGTCTAACGTGGAAGTGCCAAATTGAGAACATAAAAGGGAAAGTTTCTCGCGCAACAGGTCTTTTAAAATATTGTAAAAATTTTGTATCAATGGAAACTTTGAACGACATTTATCGCAGTATTGTAGAACCACATTTTAACTATTGCTGCTCCGTTTGGGGCTGTAGTGGTATTACGAGAATAGAGTCTCTACAAAAGCTACAAAACAGGGCTGCTCGTATCGTTACGGGTAGTTCTTATGATGCACCTTCTGTGCCATTACACAAAGAACTTGGCTGGTTGTCCGTCAAAGAAATGATTGTGAAAGAGACATCTAAAATGATGTATAAATCTCTAAACGATCTTGCACCACAGTACGTTAATGACCTATTCGTTAGACTATCAGATTTCCACACACGAGAGCTAAGAAACACCAAAAATGATCTTGCAGTACCGTTAATGCGAACAGTAAGTGGCCAAAAGGCACTCTCTTACCGTGGTACCAAAGTGTGGAACAAGTTTAACAATGATATCAAAGAGGCCCCCTCGGTATACTCTTTTAAATCAAGGTTGAGACAGTTAGGGTACGAAAATCTTTAATTTTGTATATTGCTTATTGTCGCCAGATGCAGTGGCGGATTTAGGGGGGGGGCAGATGGGGGCAACTGCCCCCCCTTCACGATGGAAATTCAGCTTTGGCGCCCCCTTTTTGGCAAGAAAGGCGCCCCTTTTCCTGACCCGAATGCACTCTTTTTTCAGTGATTCGTTCTGAATGCGGCGAAACATATAAACTAAGGCGTTATTCAGTAGAAAAAACAGAGAATTTTCTCGAAGAAAGCCCCAAAAATTTTCGCGCGCCTTCGGCGCGCTAACTTTTCACTGTGTTTTTGGTGCCCCCTCTCCAAGTTGCCCCCCCTTCAACTTCGGTCTGGATCCGCCCCTGGCCAGATGTATATATTTTTATCTATTAATTTATTTGTAAATAGTTTATTAGGTACTTTAATTTTAACAGGGCCAAATTGTAAAACAATATCCTTATTGAATTTGTACCCTGTATAAATATGTTTAAAATATGAAATATATGAAAAATATACGCATTTACTTTCAAAGTTTTGCAAAGATTCAAGCCCTTTGTTTGCCCTATAATTCCTTTTACTCACCTTGCAACTCCTATCTTGTCTTTCAGTTGATAACTACATAGAGAACAGACGTACATGCAGATCTATTAATGATGCTGCTTCAACTGTCAACAATCTTCATATTATCAACAGTTGTTATCAACGAAGAAACACTTGCTTACTCATTGTGTGAATCGCACATCAGCAACAACTGCAACGGAACAAGAACGGAGATTTTAATGGACGTAAAATACATATGGAATCGCGGCTCATCAACAACAAAAACAAAATCATTGATTACTGAAGGCGTTTTCGTATGTTTGATAATGCTGATGTCACTTATTGGAAACGGGGCCCTGATTGGAACAGTGATATTGGAAGAGAGGTTCCGTACACCTACTAATCTCCTTGTGATTAGCCAGTGCATTGCCGACCTCGGGTTGACATTTATCGTTGTCATGCTGTCGTTTGTAACTATATGCCAAGGAGGATGGCAGCTATCTCCAGCTTTGTGTCTGATGCAGGTTTTTTTCAACAGATTATTTTTATATTTGACCGTTCTCAACTTTGCTCTTTTAGCAATTGATCGCTACATTGTTATCGTCAAGACAAAGAGTTTGAACAGATTTAGCAAAAAACACATTTTTATGTTTTGCTGCGGTTTATGGGCAGCGGCTTTGGCATTATCATTCCCATGGGACGCTTTCTTGTTTCCTTCTGAGATTTGGTTTGAAGTTACGACAACATTTTGTTACGCCAGGCACACGATACCAGGGCAGCGTGCGTCGACTATCGTCGTATTCGTAAGAGTGATTTGTCTTTTAATAATACCAGGCCTGATTATCATATTTTGCTTCTATCATATTTTTGGCGTTGTCAGGACGAACAGGCGTAAAGTGGGACCATCGACTGTTTCAAACTGGCGTAAAATAGCAGTTGCGGTTTACGCCAAGTCAGCTTATACAAGTATGGCAGTACTTATATCGTTCTGCGTGTGTATTGTGCCGTTTCTGGCGATATTTGGACTAAGTTTGATTGGCACAACTGTCTCATATCGCGTCATGTCATCCTGTAAGGATATTTATTACGCTAATGCTGCAATCAAGCCATTTATCTATATCGCAAGAAGCGTACCTTGGTCGAAAAAATTACGAAGGTTGCTTATAAAGAGGCCGAAAGTAAGGCGAGCCGTCGCTAATTCGCCGGCAAGCAGGAAGTCATCCAGATATGTCGTGTCGCAAAGTCCAATGAATCAAAAACTTGCCATGAAGACTCAAAATTCAAATGCTGTGAAACATTTTAGCACAAAAGACTTTCATGAGCTCTTCTGTGTAAGCGGTACGAGGCAAGCATGGGACAATGATAAGAAATAACGTTTAACTTCTGAGGGCCTATTTCTATGAGGAAAATACCTCGCCATCTTCCAATAGAATCCTTTGTATTTCATTTGTGTTTATACAACAAAGGCAACACCACCGGCATAGTGAGATCCCACCTCACCAAAGGTGGAAAGGCACCAAGGTGAGGTGAAATTTTTCCATATAAAAAAACAGCCTCGAGACGATGAGGTGAAGTGGCTCATTCCTGGATTCTCGGTGGCTAAAGCGAAACTTCACATCATTCGCTTCACCTGTCAACCCTGAATATGGCAGGAGAGGTGTTTTTCCTCACATAAACAGGCTCCAAGCTGAACACCAAGATAGTTTCTCTTCGTCTTCCAGAGGAGCGACACACCCCCTTCGGTTGAACTTCGGTTACAGTATCAGTTGGCATATGTAAATGTATGAATTTAAATTTTGTATGAAAATAGTAGACTTTATCACAACAGCTCGGGACCATTTATGTAACAATAGCAAAAATAGCCTTTGGCCACCAACTGCTTTGTACTGGCATGGTGCCACCAGGCAACTGGCATGGTGCCACCAGGCCAGTACGAAGCAATTACGATTTTACACAAGGGGGTTGCAAAGCCGAAATCAACTAACATGTGTAAACCAAGGCAGATCGCAAAAATTGCTCCAAAATGTTGGCATGTAGCTTTGTTGTTCTGCGCATGAAAGCAGCTTTGCTTTGCCCTGTTTCTATGTGCCCGGCTTCCTTGTATCTCTTTGTCTTGAGAATTTGAATACACAACAACTACAACGTTTGTAGGGATGGAGTGACCTAGAGGATTACAATTGCTATAGGAACAACTACTACCTTCCTCATCGCCTATGATATATCTAAAAAATCATCGGCCTAAATTTCATTAATCTAATTCGGCAGCTGGACAGTTGGGCTTGAAATTTTTAATTTTATACATTTTTGTGTGTACTTCAAGCAACTATTGCCCAATTTCAGAAGTAGATAAATGAATTTTTGGGCGGCTGAAAGGTCTCTCTGTCAGGTTGTTCCTTTTGGGCCCTTTTGTTACCTAGTTGTAATGCAGGTTTTTAGGCAGGTCCTCAAGTCTTTGTGTATAAGAACTGCCACTGAAAAAGATGAACAGCTAAATGTTTAATAAAGTCCTTGAGTTAGCCACGTATTTTAAAGGCAACTTTTATGACCTGCTTCTTAACATTTTGGCATCATTACTGGAATCTACTCTCGTATAATAAGACTGTATCTTCAAAGCTTGTTTATTAAAGACTTATGCTGCGGTATGCTGAATTGCATTGAACATTTATACGTTGTTGTATATCGAATGAATTATTATAACCTAATTCAACTGTTTCTCATTTGAAAACACTTTTAGAGGGTGTAGGCATAGCTACACCGCTAGCTAGCTAATCGTCTATTACCTGCAGCAGGCCTTCTTGATACGTTTCCGGGTTGAACGGTGGATCTTTAGCTTTTACAGGTTGTTGTCACACATGGTTAGCTTTGAATCAGTCGTAGCAGCACAAGGGCGTCTTGTCGTGTTTATATCCTTCTCATTCCAATTCCTAGTCTAAGACACAAAAATTAACGGAATTTAAAGATACGATGGAATGAGTAAGTAAAGCTATGTTATCTATACTTTTCTGTTTATGGAAAACTGTTAAACAATTTCATATCGAATCTTATATCCTTTGCCTAGGCTAAAATATGAAATTGCCTTAAATCAAATTTTGTTGAAAATGAATCTACTCCATGAGCGATAAATCAATAAACCTTTAATGAATGATATCAACGATAGCATACAGTATAATAAACGCAAATCAAGGGTGGCGCCAGAAATTTTCCGACAGAGGGGCTGGAGCTTCCGACAGGGGGGGGGGCTAAAATGACTGAAAAATGGAGTCCTCGTACGTTATTTTGCCACATTACTTCGACGACAACTCAAAATTTCCTCCGACGGGAGGCTAGATGCCGGGGGGCTAGTGCTGTAGCCCTCCCCTGTCGCCAACAATGTACCCTGGGTACCACCAATGACGCAAATCTAAAAAACACAGACTCTGACTTTCAAAACAATACTCGATTTTACTAGAAACTAGTAGAGGTCTGAAAAAGCTTGTTTCCTATCTTTGAAAAATTTTATATCAAAGCCTTCAATTTTTCGGCCTACCAGTTGAGTTGAACCATACCTATTCAAATAGAAATAAGAATTTTTTGTGCACAAGGATCAAAGGAAAAAAGATAAAATCCAAACATCTGCATCGAGCACTCAGGGATGGCGCCAGGGGAGGGCTAGGGGGCTACAGCCCCCCCGTCGGAGGCATCCAGCCCCCCGTCGGAGGAAATTTTGGGTTCTCGTCGGAGGAAATTTGGCAAAATAACGCACGGAAACACCATTTTTCAGTCATTTTAGCCCCCCTGTCGGAAGCTCCAGCCCCTCTGTCGGAAAATTTCTGGCGCCACCCCTGCGAGCACTTTGTTTCGTTGATACAGAAGCTGAAGCACTGTATGCCTCTGCTCATACGAGACGAGAAATCAGTTGTTTTCCATTTAGATTTGCCCTAAGTCTATTTCGTGTAGCAAAAAAATTGGGAAAAGGAAACAACTTTCAGATAGACTTATTACAGATAACAAAACAGTTTTGGGCCAAGTCTCCTTTCCACTTGACTGCTGAGACAAAAGAATAGAATTACTAAACCAGACATACAGAGTTTTCTTTTTGTCTTGATATATACCAACTTCTGTCGATACACAACGACCCCTCTTCGCATGAACAATGGGACATCAGCATGCTGGTTACGGACCTTTCTGTGTTGATTAGCGGCTCGAGGGGATTTCTTTTGTGTATGCTAATCACTTTGTTCTGGCGTAAGATCGGTCCCCCCCGGGGGCACATCATATCTATTGCAGGGAGCGCCGTAGACGCTCCCTGATTCATTGAGTACAGGGGTGCTCCATTGGGAAGGGTATCGATTTTCGCGATTTTGGTATAATGACCGGTAAACAAGGACAGATTGTGTAATGCAATAGCATCAGTTGCTTTAATTGACACTTCAATTCAAAGCGATTAGTGACTGTAGATAAAGGAAATTCTCTCAACCGGTAAATGATTGCAAATACTGCCGCAAATGTTGCCCCAAAACCAGTAAGGAAAACTCACGCCTGGTGCAAGCAAAAGGTGGTTTTTAAGAGAAGTTATGTCCTAATAACGAAAGAAGAAGGGTAAATCAAAGTTCTGTCTCGCGGATTTTGTTTCTTTGATTCAGAAGCCGAGCAGAAGGCATTATTATTCTTGGACATTTTGGGGTTAAATGAAACAATTATCACACAGCTTCTGAAACAAATCAACAAAATCCGCGAGGCAGAACTTTAGATTTACCCCTCTTCTTTCGTTACAAGCACATAAACACACTTACAACCACCTTTCTCTTGCACAAGGCGACAGTTTGCCCTACTGGTTTTGGGGCAACATTTGCGACCATATTTGTTTTGATTTACCGGTTGAGAGAATTTTCTTTCTCTGTAGTCACTAATCATTTTGAATTGAGGTGATAACTAAAGCAATTGTTGCTATTATTATTATTATTATTTATACACGAATACCTCTTCAGCCATTACAATGTTTACAATCTTCAGCTAGCACGAAAACCTATACAATGTTTCTATAATAAAAAAAAATTGGAGTAATACCTAAAAAAAGTGGGCTGTTCTTCCAGAGGGTCGTGTTTTAGTGCGTTTTTTCTTAGCATTCTCAGCTCGTCAGGTGCGCTTTTAGTTCCTTTTTGAAGCGCCCGAGTGTTTGGATTTCTCTGATATTAGCTGGGATATCGTTCCAAGCCTTTAAGGCAGAGTAGTAAAATCCTTTCTTGGCATGTTCAGTTCTAAGACTTGGGATCTGCAGATCCTTGCAATTCCTGGTTTCAATGCTATTACAAAATCTGCCCTCGTTTGACCGCTATCAATTTTCATGACTTTGGTTTTAGGAACGGTATCGATTTTCACGATTTAGGCATAAAGATCTAATAAATATGTCGTTTTGCAAAATTGGTACAAGGTTGGGTATAATTTTTCGCAAAATAGGTATTAAGGTCGGGAATACTATTCGGAAAAATTGGCAAAAGGAACGGGTGTGGTTTTGAAGCTCTACGTCCCCGAACAAAATCTGGTCAGGTGCACCCGGTATCTATCCTTGTTTTTTGATACAATCACTTTTTTACCGTTTTTTGAATGTGGTTAGGAGGGGAAAACTAAATTTCGGTTCCTCTGAAATTTCTGCAGTTCTCCAATTTTGCCAATGTCGTGTGAATGTAGTCCAAATAAGTTGCAAGAAACAATTCCAAAAATTAGCAATTAAATTGTTGAAAATCTCTTCTTCTTGGCAAAAAATGCTACAGGAAAAGCTTAAACCGGCATTACTACTCATTCAAATTTGTGAGGAAACATGAGACATAAATTGAAGATTTTTTTGTGTAGATCCTCGTCTCCTTTTGTCACAAAAAGTTCAACTCCATGCATGGGTTTTGGGAAACGTGGAAATTCTAATTACATTAACTATCGTTGTAAAGAATCAGAACTGTGAATGGCAGCAGACTGAAAATGCTAAATCTACAGGACAACGGAGAGGATGGAAAAACAAAGAATGCACAAAGGTAGGCCTGACAGTTCTGACTCTTTACAACGAGAATTAATCTAATAAGAACTTCCATGTTTCCCAAGACCCATGCTCCATGCTGCTGCTTTTCTTTTCAGAACAATATCACATGCCTCTAAATGACAGGAGAATGGCTCATCATATCAAGTCTATTCTCAAGTAAGACACAATTTACATCAGCGTTACTTTTTGCTGTTTAAAAAGTTAAACGGGAAGGACCGTTCTTTTTCTACTGATCTTGTTCATTTCGTTCAAAACCTGAGCAGGTAATTAATTATTTAATCAAAGCCCTAATCATGCGAGAACTGCAATGCCTGCTGCTTGGCTTCTGGATGAAATAAACAAAATTCGCAAGGCAGATTATTAGATTTATCCTTCTCCATTTGTTATGATCTCATGACATCTCTTGGAAACCACTTTTCGCATGCACAAGGCGATAGTTTCTCTCATTGGTTTCAGGATAACTTTTGCGACTTTGTTTGTTCTGAATTACTGGCAAAGAAATTCCCTTTGCCTGCAATTGCTAACCGCTTTAAATTGTCGTGTTAGGCCCTTACACGAAACCGTTTTCATTTCATATCGGATTGGGTAAGGCAATCCGATATGAAAATTACTCCTGTTTACACGATGCCGTTTTCATTTCATAGCGGATTGGGGTTCTGTTTACATGATACCGTTTCCCCTTGCACTGTAATGGTTTCACCGTATTCGGTAATGGTTCCACTGCGCATTCTGCGCAGCTCCCCTAATGGATTCGAGGCTAGTAGAATTGATAATGAGGTTCCGTACTGAGTTGATATCGGATTCGACCGTTTACACGATATCGGATTGGTTTCAAGCCACTTTCAGAGCGTTTTCATTTGAAAACGCGAAAACGGTATGAAGCATATCGGACTGGTGCGTTCTCGTGTAAATAGGAAACCAATCCGATATGAAATGAAAACGGTATCGTGTAAACGGGGCCTTAATCAAAAGCAACTGATGCCATTGTCTACCAAAATATGCCCTCGTTGGTTGTAGCTGAAGGGATATTGTGTATAAATTTAAATTGAAAAAATAATTTCAAGTTTTTTGGAGTTTTTGATTGCCAAATATTTGTTCTCTCTTAGTTTGCTTTTGCCACTTCTCCGACCCCTTCGTACAAGACTTCGGTGACATCAGATATAAAAAGAAATCAATCTTGACAAAGCGGACTGGGACACCAAATAGCAATGAAGCATCGAACCAGTATGGAAGCAAAATTACTGCACGGTTATTTTCGCCGGCGAAAATCGCAAATAATTTTGTCGAAGTGAGGAACAGTCTCATCAGAAAAGGAGAGAACATAAGAAGCGGTAACAAGGTACAATACAAAGTGCCAGTAATCAATACTGGCGAGGAGGCTGTCGACGCAAAAATTGCAATTAACATGGCATCCTTGACGAAAAGCAGTACTGAAACTGGCAATGAGGAGAAATATGCCAAATTTACACAATTTAGAATACCAGCGAAATTTGCTCGTTCAGAAGCAAGAAACGCAAAAATCGCTGACAACATACCTGTATTGACTTCTCGTGAAGGCAATCAACAAGATACTAGGTCCATTCAGAATAAAGAACCAAGGCCAATTGTTTCTTCAAAAGTTGTCGATGGCACACCAAAGCACTTCAAGCAGTTAGTTATTGGAAGATGTTGGGAGTACCAAATGAGGATAGGACTGAAAGATAAAGAACAAATTGATTGTGATAAAGTTTGGAACTATTTCATGGAGGCATTTGCCTTCAAAGGACCATGTGATGTAAAAACAAAAGATTATGAAGAATTTTTGGAAAAAATTGAAGAAGATGTACCGAAGGATAAGGTAGTTGTAAGTCTGGTTTCCAGCATACCATTCTTTTTGGTAATTGCTCGTTTCAGTTTCACGTGCACGTTGAAAGGTTAAAACCAAAGCGCACTCCAAAACCAAAACGAAATAAGAGTAGGCAGTGGAGAGTATTTGAACAATGGAAATCAGTCAGCCATGAAAAGAGAACGAGCAACAACAGCAACAACAACTAAAACGATCAATAAAGGCCAAAAATTTCAGATCTAGATCTAAACAAAACTTCATGCTTGAACAAGGAAATAGTTTCCAATACAATAGCAACAGTTGCTTTGATTGACACCTCAATTCAAAGCGATTAGCGACTTTAGACAAAGGAAATCGTCTCAACCGGTAAATGATAACAAATACGGGCGAGTAAGGCAACTCACGCCTTGTGCAAGCAAAATGTGGTTTTTAAGAGAAGCTATGTGCTAATAACGAAAGAAGAAGGGTAAATCAAACTTCTGTCTCGCGGATTTTGTTTCTTTGATTCAGAAGCCGAGCAGAAGGCATTATTATTCTTGGAAATTTTGGGGTTAAATGAAACAGTTATCACACAGCTTCTGAATCAAATCAACAAAATCCGCGAGGCAGAACTTTAGATTTACCCTTCTTCTGTCATTACAAGCACATAAATGCTCTAAAAAACCACATTTCTCTTGCACAAGGCGACAGTTTGCCATACTGGTTCAGGGGCAACTTTTGCGTCCGTATTTGTTTTGACCTACCGGTTGAGAGAATTTTCTTTTCCTTTAGCCACTAATCGCTTTGAATTGAGTGTCAATTAAGGCAATTGTTGATATTCTATTACAAAATCCGCCCTTGTTTCATGCATGAATGTGTAAAGGTTTAAGGTTGAAATGTAACGTGGACGTAAAGCTTGATATTCATTTGAACTTTCCCGGAACTGAGAAAAATGGAAGGAAAGGGCTTTTATGGGAACAAAAATTCCATATTCGATTCTTGCGATTCACATTCAAATTCTATATATTTTAACTGTAAATAACTCACCGACTAGGATCGAACTTGGAAATTTCGTTCTTGCCGGAAATTTCCATATTTCAATTATGAATCTCAGCAACGTACTTTTCATTGCACAGTCCGCCAAACTTTGAACTAGTTTGGTGGCCCCCCAAGCGGGGCCTCTCATCACGCCATCACGTCAATTTTTTCGCCGTTTCACGCCATCACGCCGAAATATTTTCCATATCACGTTCACGTGCACAATTTCTCAGTATAAATATGTTTTTCAAAGATCTGATATGCACCATCGCTATTCATTTTAATTAATAAAGTTTGAGCATGAGTATTGCAGTAAAACTCATTCACAAAAATGGTGTCCCAAATAATTGGTGCCCATTATGTGGTTGCTGTGATTGCAACTTCAATGGTTGATCTTCTAATAACGGGGTTTACTGATTCACTTTCCTTCCATCTCAATTTCTATCAGGTAATGTTCTACACCCCTTACCATACACTCGTTGTGTTGTGTTCTTTTCTAATTTTTTCATCACGTCATCACGAAATTTCAGTCCTCCTTCACGTCATCACGCGCTCAAAAATCAGTTTTCACGTGCACGCAGGCAACGTGGATCACGCCATAACATGCGAAAAAGGCAGCTTTCACGCCGTCACGAGCAATAAATCGGCTAATCATGCATCATGCCAGATCGTTTGAGGGGCCACTACTTTGGGGCTCACCCGGTATACGAATTCAAATTTAATTGCTGTCATTAATTTTAGGCTCTGCTCTGGTCAGGGTGTCGAGAACTGGCTCATAAATACTCAGATTTTGCTTACACCAAAAGATTTGTCACTCTTGAAGACACTCTGGCGGGGTATGTAGCCTACCCCTCTTTTGCATGAGAAGAAATTAACACGTTGCACAAACAAATCAGGTTGCGTTAATTAACCCCGGGGGGGGGTACATAACATATTGAGGGTACGGGTATGTGCCGCCCATATGGGTGGGTTTTGGGCCCCAAATTCTCTAAACAAGGGTCCGTTTTTCGTCAAATTTTCCTTAAACAAGGGTGGCTCATCCAGAAATTGGCGAAAAATAGCAAAAAATGGGTGGTTTTCCGCCAAAATTCATCATAAAAATGGGTATGACCGCAAGTTTCGGTAATTAGAAGGGGGTACCTTTCTGAAAACCGAGCGGCAGACCCCCGTCCATCCGCAAGTCATGTACCCCCCGGGAATTGACCACTTTTACAACACGTCAGTTCTTTTGAAATTCTTCCAGGAACATCACTTGCCTCGATTAAATATGGATCTAAATGTCAAGAGCGTGCATTGCTCTCAGCAACGCATGAAATTGTTTTGTACGTATAGTTGCAACATAATGATATGATGTAGATTTCTTGCTGTTCTGGGATCACATATTCTGCCTCGAATTAGGTCTATTGTATTGAAGTAAAATCAAATTAATTTTGAAAAGACGGATGTAAAACAAAAACCAAGAGGTTTGCCAGTAGACTTATAACCTTGACAACATGCACAAGTTTTACCCAAAGATGCACATTTGTTACCAACAAGCAATTTTATGTTCAAAGGTACAATGTCTTCTGCCAAAAGTCTTGAATGCCTGTGTTGATTCTGCCTTATTTTTCAATTTCCCCTCAGAACAATGTTGTTCTGTGACAATAAAACATAGGGATGGTAGGACGAGTTGTGAACCTCATGAAACGCTAGGGCAATAACTCTGCAAATCAACATTGTTTCTAGGGTGAAGGGTTTTAAAACCTAATCACCATTGTACGAAATGCAGGTTGTTCTAAGAACTTTCAGCAGGCATTGCATCTTTTTACATGAATTTTTACGCAAATATCAAATTTTGACAAATTACTACAAAAAATGAAGGACAATTTCAATCGATCGAGACACTTTTGCAGAAGAGCTAAAAGTACTATTACCAGCAATGAAAAGTCGATATTATTTGTTTACTCTTTTTTCCAGATATTTGTTTGCAGGCCTTTCATGGTGCGGAAGCAAGGGCCCACCAGGCATCAACTACGATGGCTGCCCATATGAATGCTCTATACAGGCTCCATATTGGGCCATGGCAAATTTGCAGGTATTATAAACACGCGCAGACTTTACTACCGCGCAAGAGAAATCGAGAGAAAAGGAATGCGCAGTAGTAAAGTCTGCGCGAAGGCTATATAAACATATGAATGCTTAAAAGATCTATTGTCATCCAGGGTCCTTGTTGCAGGCACATTTCAGACTGTCTGAAAATCAAATTTGGCCTAAGTAGGAAAGGTGGATCCAAACTAAACTTATAACGATGAGTACCTTGTTTCCCGGTGCTTTTTGACTTGATGATGGCGCTTCAGTCAACAGAGACTCATAATATTACTCTGAAAAAACCTGACCTTATTTAGGCCCAAACATCGCGATTCCTACAGTACCAATCAGATTGCGAGATTTGTGAATTACTATTGTTACGGCGTGAATGTGATAGAATTTTCGATTCGATTGAAGGATTGAAAACACTCCCATGGGATTGAGATTCGAAGCCGTGATTCCATGATAATTCCATAGATGATTGAAGAAAATAGGGCCAAGCTTTTCACTGTTTCATTATCAGTCCCTCTTGATTGTGCAAGGTTTACCGCAGGCAGGGACTCATCGTCATAAGTCTACCGTTGCCCCTGACCAGAAAACCGTAAAACCGCCTCAAAATTAAACTAAAACCATCACAACATTTTTCCACGCTTTGCATGTGCCGCCTCTGTTCTGTACCGTAGACGACTACCTCGTTATCATTTTTATGACCCAATAAAGGGAAAACTAAGTCAAATGCCTTAAATCTGCAGGAAAAGCTGAAAACTTGAAAAATATCATCAAAATTGGACCATTATTCGTTGGTTTATCTTCAATTTTGTCATAACTTGACTTCTCGAATCATACTTTCTAAAGAAATTTGGAAACCGTTAAGAAAGAGAGGAACGGTAAAACCGCCATTTTTATAGCCGAACACCGTTGAACCATTCCAAAAGCAGCTAGAAACAGCAAGCCGTCAGCCCCTACAACCTCCATCCATTAAGTAAACAATAGTAATTACTGCAATGACAATCCATCTATTCTACGTTTTCAGAGCCAAATTCTACGTAGATTCTACGTAGGCCAAATTTGGTTTTCAGAGAGCCTAAAATTGCAGCATGCCCACAAAGGATCCTGGATGAAAATGGCTCTGTAAATGGATGAGTTGGTTTTTCCAGTAAGCCGAACTTCAGTTTGTCTGAGACAAACTTTTGTGTGTGCGCTGTGCAATGAATCCGCGCAAAGAAAAGTGAAATGCTCAAACGCTGCAAACGGTTTTTCGAATGACCTTTGATTACAGTGATAGTGTTAGTTGTGAGAACAAAGGTCAGGCTTCTCTGCTTTATAGTTTGTCTAAGTCTAAATTTTGGCCTCGTCCTGTGCAAACATTTGCAGAAAAAATATGAAGCAGACATTTAGCTGTGGTTTTAACGTTTTTTTGCGGCAATATACGAGATGAGATTGATTGAAATCTTTACTATGTACTTGATCCCTTTCGAAGTTGACATTCAATGCTAGAGCATTGATCTTACATAGACAAGCCATAATTTCTTGAAGGGATGGAAGTGATAAACATTGAATCTAAGGTTGGGGGAGAGCGCACATTTTAAGAGAGAAACATATTTTGGGTGCTTATGCCAGCAGTTTAGTTTGATTTTTCAATAGATTCCATGGGTGCATTATTGGCAACATTTTGAAGGCAATTGCCAAAGTAGAATCCCAGCAGAATGCAGTTTTGTGATTCGAAATATTCTTCCAGCCAATTTGATACTAATAGATATCTGAAGATAGCAATGACTAGTGCGTGCGCAGATACTTCTCAGATTAACCGATAGTAGCGCAGAGACTATGGAGAAGGAGTTTTTTCAATAAGAGCTACTTCAATGACAAGATGACTTCAGTTGCAGCTGCTTCGTGAGTGATCTTCAAAGAATGAAATATCTAGTGTTTTGAATGCACTTCTTTTTAAGAGTGAAATTCTGAAATACCCGGGGAATTGAGGGTGGGGAAATTAACAGCCAATGCGCCCCCTATAACGGGAGAAAGGGCGGGGAATTAACGCTGACCAAATGTTAAAATCTCCGCTATGTCCCGGGGGTCGGGGAGTCGGGGGGTCGAGGTATCAATTGACTAGTGCATAAATGATTGTAGATCTCAACTGTAGTGACAATGAAGTGCAGACTCTTTAACAGCTTTTCGGGTTGTCTGTCTGAGCCCATGTTTTGACTGTGTTCTGTGCTACAAAATATAAAATGCTCGAGCAGTTGTAATGATAATGCCAGTTGTAGCAACACAGCGAAGGCTCCTCGTTAGTCTGGAAGTGCAGACTCTTTAACAGCTTTTCGGGTTGTCTGTCTGAGCCCATGTTTTGACTGTGTTCTGTGCATATGAAATATAAAATGCTCGAGCAGTTGTAGTGATGGCGCTTCGGTCAATAGAGACTCATAGTATTACTTATGAAAAACCTGGCCCTATTTAAGCCCAAACTTTGCAATTCCTCCAGTACCAATCAGATTGTAAGATTTGGCCAAGAACAGTGCTGTCGAATTTTCAATTCGAATGATGCAGTTGACTAGATATGAAGGAAGTTGCTGCGACAGGTTGTTGTAAATTGTTCTGGTTTGTTTTGGTCTTAAGAACATGGAACATGTAGCGTTGAAAGACTTATTTTGCACTCACCAGGTAAAGTGAACTTCCTTCTGAATATTTATACCAAGTTTCTTTGATGAAGCGTCTGCTTACCGTGGTTTTATCGCATTTTCTTTCCTTGGAATGACCGTTGAACAGAGCTACTACAGCAGTCGTTCGATCATGATTCGATCGATCGAATGCCTAAGATGGACCAGGTTTATTACCGTTTTATTATGATCCCCTAGCCTCACGACATAGTCCCAGATATCACAAAAATAGCAACAACGACAACAGCAATAACAACAACAACAACATTTCTTTTTTTTGCTCAATCTGGGCCTTATGGACTTTGGTACAAAATTTTGGGACGGAGATGCACACGTTTACGTGTGCCCTTTGGAACGAGGCTGCTGTGTAGTCTCAGAAGCGAGGCCAGCGACCCTCGACTGTTGGAAATTCTCAAGGCTGCGGTGAAGTTCATGGAAGCTAATTGGCCTTAAAAATGAGGAGCCCCTGATTCACAGTGAAAGGTTCGTTGTTTCTTGGATTGAGGAAACATTTGTATAGATACTTGTGGCTTTTGTTCATGGCTATTATCACTGTAAACTTGAATTCTGAGTTGTTTTAACATTGTAGGTTCGAGCCGGCAACTTAGGCCCATCCTCCATTGCCTGGTGTTCGTACAGTGTTGCTATGGTTTCCATATCTAGTTATGAAATCGATAGGGAAAAACTTCATCCCAAATTTTAGTATCAAAGTCCATAAGTCGTAGCATGAGCAAGATAAGGCTCAAATCCTTACTGGTTCTCAGAACACGCGAAAATCATCCAACCTTACGAAAATCAGCCAATGGCATCGCTGCTTCTAGCCCCTTGAGACAAAATCAGTCGTTTGAGGTGAAGTTTCTAGTACCCTCACAAAAACTGAAATGGATGCTAAAATACTGCAGTTATTTGAAATATTTTTTGATAAATCAGTTGCAGAGATATCCATCCAGAGTTGTTTACATGTTTAGGCAAATATCTTATTTGGGGCCGGAGCTACGAGCGTTTTCCGGTCAAGAAAACTTGACCTTTCTTCGAAAATTCATATAAATGGTTAGAATAGAGATATATCGTTGAAAATTTCACAGAATATGTACATTAACCTGGGCAATAACCCAGATTCATTTGGCTTCCTACGATCTCAAAATATTTGACAAATTTCAGTGATTTCCAACAGGCAAGGCAAATGGGCCTACGCTCATCCTGGGTAGAAAGCCATTCTTGGGCCTGGAATCGGCCAATTATACAATCCTTAGAAAGGTAATTCACTCACCGTTGACTCCAGCACCAATTTAAGCTCATTTATCCATTATATTGGGGCTAACATCGATAGAAAGCAAGCAGTTTTGTGCGAATTTGAAGAAACTTCCACGTTCCATGTTATGTCCAAAAACGCAACAACTCTCCTCCACTATTCACAAACACTCGAGGCAGTGGTGTTGCGACTCAAGAGAAGTACTGTGTCATTGCCCTGCCCTCCTGGGAATGTTTAAAAATGTCAAAATTATTTTATATTACAAAGGACTTTTTAAAAGTATTGTGAACCTTCTGCCGATTCCCACTCAGTCAAATTTTCTGAGCGGCCTGACAATCTTTTTTTGATTAAAAATTCAAAAAAGAAATACGTTGTTGGGATGGCAACAACTGCACGTGTTACATTTGCACTTAATTTAGGGTTTTCATATATTTTGTTACATTGTCTATTGTGTAGATAGTTGGTGTAAATTAGCTGTTGTTAGCTGCCAGTATGGTGGAAACCCTTTATAAGAACCTTGAGGCTTAAATTCAAATTTGAAACCCCCTAAATAAGAACATCTCAGAGGCTGAAACTGGGGAAGGTTCTTATATAGTAGATTTCATGTCTTCAGAACTCACGAGAACTTTAAAGAATTCTTAACATTCTGATCAGAATCCTTCAGTGGTACAAAAGACTATCAGATTTTTAACAATAACTCTAACCTAAAAATGTTCTGAAGAATTCTCAAGGAATTCTCAAAAAATTTCTTGTGTTGAAAACAGGATTGATGTTTGCAAGGTATATATTGTATATAAGAGCCTCTTTAAGAAATTTGCAGGCTGGAATTTATAATAACAGCCACTGAATTAAGAACCTATTCAGGCTGCCAAAGAAAAACCTAGGTTCTTTTATCCGGGTTCTACTGTAAACCAACTTTAAATAAGTCTTTATGATTATGATTATGATTTATGTGAGAAAATGTCGATTTGAATCAAAATAGAATGTTACGCATGACAAACATTCTACTGTCTAAAGTTCAGTCGGCTCGGAAAATTCTTCTTAGTGGAAATCAGCATTTTAAACATATTTGTTTGAAAATATTGAATATCTACACCATGTTTTCCTCGTTCTGGTACAACTATGGATCCGAAACAAAAGGGCATAGAATTTGCCTCTCGTTTACACTACTCTTGCAAACCCATAGCACTTTTGCTGCTTTTATCGATAGAAACATTTTGTTCCGGAACAGTGTAAACGGTTTCAAACCGTAACAACTCTGTAACGGATAAAAGCTGTAAGCGTGGTCTTAATTCATTTGAATAAACTAATGTAACAGTCTGAAGACTCGGGGGGGGGGGTACATGAGTTGCGGATGGACGGGGGTCTGCCGCCCGGTTTTCAAAAAGCTACCCTCTTCCAATTACCAACAGTTGTCGTCATACCCACTTTTATGATGAATTTTGGCGGAAAACTAATATCCAATCATATGCTTAGAAAGGACAGTGATATAATAGAGCGAGGCTCTGCGACTTCCTTTGACAATGGCCGACTCGAGCTTCAATGAAACAGTTGACAATAACCCCGTCATTTTGAAAATGGAAGCAAGGCTCGATAGCTCATGGATATTAATGAGTATGCCAAGTATTACAAGTCTCTCTTGCTTTTGTCCTTCTCCTGTTTTTTTTCCGCGAGAGAGACTTGTAGCAAGTCCAGGTGAGCAGTTGAGCGTTGAAGTTTCATGCAGAGATGATTTTACCTTTCAGTTTGCAAAAAAGGTGAAAGGCGTCGTTCAAATTCTGCTAAATGGAACGCGTGAACATCAAAATGATGGCAAAATATACCCGTCCTATTTGAAAGACAGGTATGATATGACATTATCCTTTTGCTTGAAATAACAGCCAGATTCAAAAGGAGCCCTCTTTAACTCAATGGCTGCCACAGAGCTTCCTCAAATATAAATGGTAACTTTCCCTCAACATAACTGTTAGTTTTAAGTTCATGGTTGCAATCAAGAAAACCGATAGCAATACTCCCTAAAAGGTAACGGGAAGGACTTCCAATGATTCATATGCCTCGTAGCATGTTAACACTCGAAAACAACCAAAATTGGACATTTTTCGACACTTTCTGAACGAGGCTGATCAATTCATTCCTTGCGTTCCTTTGGCAATCAATACAATCATGATTGTGTTGTTTAAGATTTTAACACTGTTTCGTTTCAAAGCAATTATCCAGCTCACTGACTCTGAAAGAAATCGTGATTGCTCTGATTGCCAAAGGAACGCAAGGTTTAAACATCGATACAGTTTCGTGGCAGCCTCGTTGTTGGGGAGACTGCAGACGAGCTCGTTACTATCAATTTTCTTTCGTTTTTAAATCGTTCCGGTAAAAGTCTAGTTCCGACAAATTTTCTCCACCCTAAATTGTGTGTAAGGGGAACGTGCGAACGATGCCTTGGACTTTTGTAGCTGGTCTAGCTAGTGAGAGTTTTTTGATTTCATTCAAGGCGTTAGGACATCTTCAAGGGCACCGAAAAATCTCAAATAAAGGAAAAAATCCCGAAACTTCTTTTCATCAAATTTTTAATACATTTGTCGGTTCTTTACTTGACTCATGATTTTGTCCCAGTTATCACAACAATAACAGCAACAATAAAAACAAGAATAACAACAACAATGATAACAACAACAACATATTCTATTTTGGCTCAAACTGGGACTTATGGACTTTCATATGAAAATTTGAGATGGGAATGAACACGTTTGGATGTGCGCTCTGAAACGCGGCTAAGGTGTTGTCCTAAAAGCGAGACAAGCCACCCTTGACAGTTGGAAATTCTCATTGCTGCGGTGAAGTTCGCGGAAGCTGATTGGCCTTAAAAATGAGGAACTCCTGGTTCACAGTGAAGGGTTCGTTGATTCCTGGATCAAGGAAACATTCATCTGGATACTTGCGGCTCTTGTTTATGGCTAATATCATTGTAAACTTTAACTTTGAGATGTTTAGCATTTGAGGTTCGAGCAGGCAAGTAAGGCCCATGCGCCATTGCCTGGAGTTCGTACAGTGTTGCTATGGTTTCTATTTCTAGTTAAGAAATCGATAGGGAAAAGCTTCGTCCCAATTTCCAATGTGGAAGTCAATGAGTCGTAGTTTGAGCGTCCATCAGTCTATCAATAGCGATGACTACAAACATGCAATCAGTCTAGCTCTTTACTCATTGTGAACCAAGCTTCAGTGGAGCAAAAGACAGCCAGCTTTCATCGTTTCATTTAAAATTGGAATAAAAACCTGATGTTTGAAATGCTTTCAATTGCAGGTATTACTTTGGTCCATATGTGGTGCCAAATCTAGATGCCAAAAAAGTGACAGAAGTGCGAATAATAGTGGCTCATACTCTCAGGTTGAAACCACTGTGAGTTAAATATGTAAAAATATTCTTTGTAATCAGGCTTGTCCATCAACCATGATTTTGATTAACCAATTTATCGAATGCCTGAAGGCAATAACTGCGTCACAGGCAGGAACAATCAATGACAGCAATAGAGTAGAATAGATCTATTTCACATTCAAAATCAATAAGAGGCAAAAGATGAGATTCCCAGTAGCAAGAAATCTACACCCAATCTATTATGTTGCATAGACACGTACAAAAATATTTCATGCGTTGCTGAGAGCAATGCACGCTTTTAAGATTTAGATCCACATCACATCGAGGCAAATGATGTTCCAGGATGTATGTCAAAAGAACTGACGTCATTGTGAAAATGGCCTATTCCAGAAATAAAAGGTCCTTTAAAGAGAAGTATCACAGTCAAACACATCTTCAATGGCATTCTAGTTTCTTTTCAAGATGGTGTATGCAAATTGATTATAATCTTATAGTCAATCATGAATGAAAATCGCTTGATGGCTCAAATCAATTATTTTAGCAAAGTCAATAGACCTTTTAGCTATTCTGGAAAGAATCAGAATCGAACGGTATTTTGCTACATTTTGTCGAATTTTCGAATCTGCACAATACTGATAGAAGCTCAAACGCCACTCGATCGAACGTCGCGAATAAAAATGTATAAAAATAACGCTCGATCCAGTCTCTTTTGCAGAATAGCTAAAAGGTCTATTGTTCAGCACCAATAGATTGATCAGTAAGGTCAAATGGTAATTGATTATTCGGATCTCATCGATTAATCGATGGTCGACGGACAGGCCCATTCGCAATGTAGTGCAGGCATGACATTTTTAAGAAAAGATGGTTAAGTGTCTATTGCATCTTTCTTTTGTCTGAACAGATTGAATTCAGACACTTTGCTAGAATCCGGTTGTTGTGATTTTTGGTATTTTGATCATTTTCAGAATTACACATGCCAAGAATAGAAAAAATTCAGCTGATGTTCTTCATAACCACTTCAGGTCAAATGGCCATACTTTTTGAGAAATCACCTCTTTTTCTGTCGATACAGCTTCCCGCTGTACGCTCTGTTTAAGGTATGACGTTCTAAACTTGTATCAAAGAAAGACTCCTGAAGAGGACAATCACGTGATCTGAAGAGGGTGTAAAATGATCAACACTACTCCGCGAAGGTGTAGAGGAGTGTTTAGGTTGCACGCAGGCTACAACAATATTAACTGAACTTGTCTCTTATCAAAATCGCCAAGAATCCTAAACTAGCAATAACATTAGTGAGTGCAGCGTTATGGGAAATGGGAACAAACTGCACGATCATATGGAATGGAATAAAAGTGATAGGTCTTTCTTATTCTGTTGACATTACAAGATGCGTTTGCCTCCTCCCCTGTCTCGCAACCCTTCATTCTGGCAGTCAGTTCAGTTCTGTTGGAATTGCATTACAAAATTATTGCTTGGATTTATTTGATTATAATGTTTTAAGTGAATCGATACAATTAGTTAGACAGAGGACCCTCATGAAAAGCACTGTCGAGTGACTTTATCTGTAAATATTTGTATTATTAAAAGAAATAAACCTGTTCTTTCACGTAACGTTTCGATTTAAAATCTTCATCAGACGAAAACTTTACTGGGCAGCCAAGACCTTATACACATCAGGTTGTTTGCATGAAAATGCCATATTTACAATTAAAAACAATAAAGCTGTTTGGGCGTTTCAAAATTCTACTAAACACTTATTTGTATTATTATTATTATTATTGTTATTATTTCCTTTATCATAAAAATGACTCTCCCGTCCGTCCACTGTCTGAAGACCAAAATGAAGTCAAACAAAGATTTCATGGAATAAAAGGTAATTAAGATGGCTTTGCTGACACCGGCTCTGACATTTTCGTTATTGCGTTGGTAAAAATAGGTTATGCGATGTTTCCAGAAACCGACAGAGACGAAGAGACCAAGAAAGATATCGGAACTTGCTGATTCTTTGGAATTATCATGCACCGAACGCTGCAATAGCCTTTTAGCCAAACCCGATTTCAAACGCAGCGTTAGCCTGTCAACAAGACCCGATTTCCTTTGAAATCGGGTCTGGTTAACAGGCTAACGCTGCAACCAATAAAGAAAGTTTCGTCGAGTCTTTTGCAGTTTATTATATTCATATTTTCAGTTTGACTAACCAGCCACAGAAACCCTCTCCCTGTGATTGCAACTTGTAGCCGCTTTGTACGGAAGCTTCTATCAGTGGAAATGTATACTTTTTGTCATATTATCTAGCCCTGTTATAGTAATATCATCATTTTACCTCCGTTTCACGTTAGATATTGGGCGAGATTCGTTATATCGCAAAATTGCTCATGCACATCAGTTTGATTGGTCTATTTGGGGTCTATTTGCCGAAATTTTCACTTGATATCTGATGTGAGACTGATTTTAGTCAATTTCTGAATAACATCTTTCTTTGCATCCTTGAAGAGATGTTGAACATTCGGTAAAATCGTAGGTTCGACAATATACAACGTCTTCCAACTCAATACTTGACAAATACACGATTTCTATAAAACAGGCGGTCAAAAAAATTTAGGCCTATCGCGCAACAACAACTACGATCTCAAAGCGAGGCAAATCGATGATGTCATCGAAACTATAAGAGTGTCTCTTTTTTTTTGGGGGGGGGGGGGGGTAAACATCATAAAACAAAAATTACATTTATTATAAAATAATAAACAATAGGATTGTTCATACATTTCACAGAGAGAAGTGTAACCAAGCATCTGTGAAGGAACTCCAACAAGATTTGAAGAGAAAAGGAATCAAGACGACATGTTACGATGATCCTGAGTGAGTAATCAATATTGGCCCAATGTTATTACAGCATAAGCGTCAAGGCTTCAAGAAGGATTCCATGAATGGTCCCCCACTCAAAGGATGTTTTGCAAAATGAGCCCTCAACCTGATATGAGTCTTCATGGGGCTAACCGATAAAACAATATCGCTAGTTTTCTCAATCATCAAAATCATCATTCACTTTCTTTTATGACTACTTTTTTCGTGTTTTTCAACGTACTAGTGCTTGGATATTGCCTCGGGGATGTGGTATCCCTATCTATCTGCTTTTTGAAGGATACTGATCAGCCTCAAGTAAAAGAAGAAAATTAGTCCATGTATTATTGTTGGCTGTTGCTAAATAAGCCCCCACTCCAAAAGGTTTTTGCGAAATAAGTCCAGGGGTCTTATTCAAGGACTTACGGTAATTCAGCTGGAAACAGTAAATCTTTGATTTGAAGCTCCAATCTGATAAAGTGATTTCAAGTGCTCGAGAATGTATTTCACAAAGCTGAGTTAACTCAGTCAAGGTAGCGAATTAAGGGCCTGTTCATATGGAGAAAGCTTCCCCGGCATTTTCCCGTTTCACCGGGAAAATTGCTCAGCCGAGATCCCGCCTCATATAGCTTTACCACATAAAATATCACAAGCGTTCACATGAGAAAACATTTTCCCGGCTAGCCGAGATCTCGCTTCAATTCTACCGGGATCCCGCCTTGAGGAAATATTTGCCGAGGAAATATTTTCGCATATGAACATATTTTCCCGGCGAAATCCCTTTTGTTTATGGTTAATCCTTTGGCGCCAGAGACAAAGCGCTATCCGCTACTGCTCTTTATCCCGGCTAGCCGGGGAAACTTTTCTCATATGAAAGGTCTAAGAATGTTACCTCGGCTGAACGACTTTCCAGGTGAAACGGGAAAATGCCGGGGAAACTTGCTCCGACTTGCTCCATTTGAACAGATCCCAACGTTGGCTGCACTGGCTGCATTGATGGTGAAAACTCCCAAAAATGATAAAAATATATTCAAGTAAGGAAGCCAATAACTGAAAGCTCCGAATTCACTAAAGAATGTGACTGAGCTGAGGGACAGTGCAAGATTTATTATATGACATGGCCGGTGGAGAAGAAAACTTTTTGGAAAAAATCTGCTTGCCCCGTATGAAATTATTGCAGAAAAACTAACTGCCCCGTAGCCCTTTCCTTAAAGTCCTTAAAAATATATCTGCCCTGTATTCATGAACAACAGATGTTTTACAGTGCGTATCACCGATGAAGTAGCCAAAAACCATATAACAAATTAATTCTTGTACTTGCGAATGTTTTTCAATGAAAAATTTACTTTGAAGATTAAGAAATATGACTGATGCAAGTAACTGACAAGGAAATTTTGCGTCATCTTTATATATATCCTTCCAAGCATTTCTCTGCTTTCATGATTCATAACTTCGCTCTCAAAATGAGACATTTTACATTTCAAATTGCATCTTGAGCTTATAAAAAGCTTCTGCTTTGTTGATATTTGCTTCAAAAAGGTGTTGACCCACCTCTGATAAGCTCAATAAAAGTAGTTGCCCCGTTCCGTTTTGCACCGGCCATGTTATAAAATAAACTTTGCTCTGTCCCTGAGTGGGAGCAAAACTGGATCACCCTCCTTGGTCTGGACGGAGTTGTAAAACGAAGAATCCAAACTAGCCACTTTTTAGCCGAGCTCTTTTGATATGCATATTTTTCTTTTCAGCTTTGTTAAACATTTACAATGCGTGGATGAACCAATGCTTGCAGAGTGCAGAATTCGGTGACAAAGAATAACAACAAAAGCTGGCTTAGAGTGAGCAGAAAAATGAAAAAGATACAATTTCGGGGCCTTTCAAGACTTACGTGAACTGGGGAAGACGACTTTGTAACGATAACATCTGCTGCTTTCACTGGCATGCCAATAAGTCAAGCTACGGATGTAAGAAAACCAGTAAAGGTGACGAGCACTCAAAAGATGCTCGAAAACCATTATGGCTAGACTGTTTCGTTACGCATTCAAAAAGGTGTTATATCTAAGAAGAATGACAGATCTAAATATCTACGATGTGCTTAGAATGATTACATATTCATAGTTGTCGCTACGGATAGAAGGGGGATAGAATGAATGCTTGAGCAAATCTCTTACTCAATTTAAAAAATGTAAACAAGTTTGTAAAAAGTGTTGTTGCTGTTGTTGTTTCTATTGTTGTTTTTGTTGTTGTTGTTGCGATAACAGGGAATATGTCATGCTACGATATGTATTCTATTTACCTAATTCGGAAGATGAATAGAAGGCATTTAAATTCTTCGAATAATTCGTGTCCAATAGTCCAATAGACCTTTTAGCTATTCTGATGAGAATCAGAATCAAACGAAATTTTGCTAAATTCTGTAGAATTTTCGAATGTGCACAATCGTGAAAGAAGCTCTAACGCCACTCGATCGAACCTCGTGTATAACACTGTATAGAAATAACGCTCGATCCAGGCTCTTTTGTAGAATAGCTAAAAGGTCTATAGAGGATCGCGCTAAAGATGGCGGCGAGGAATTTTTTACCGAGAAGCATTGCGTATGAAAAACAAATCTTTAACGATTCTAAAGGAATTCGATTAAAGAGTGCAGTGCATCTCGGTAAAAAATTCCTCGCCGCCATCTTTAGTGCAATCGTTTATTCAAGCATTTGAGGCTCAACTTCTACACAACGACCCCATCTGCGTCCTACGGCCTCGCTTTGGCTTCCACACAATCTATGAATCACGACACTGATTTACGAGTTTCGACGACCGGATCTGACACGACTCGATCCAGAGCTATATGACTTTTGTCCACGATGTGACTCCATAGGCCAACCGGCAGCCATTTTAGCTAGCAGCAACAACAACCTTCAGATTTGGGAGAAAAAAGAGGAGATTGAGAAATCCTAGAAAATACTGTAAGTGATTTTGACGAAGAAATGGCGTGTAAAATGACTATCAATAAAACTTTGCAGTTTGGAAGAAGCATACTACCATATAATGAAGAAAGATACAGAAGAATTAATATTTACAATCAACTTTTGCCATGTGATTTGGTTAGGCCCGTTGCTATTGTTAGTGGCCTAATGAGACTTTTTGGCGGACCATTCTTGCGATTATACAGCTCATCAAAGATAAGCCAAAGCCCAGAATATTCTGATGTTATACTGTCAGATAATGATATAGAAATTATCAAAAGACACACACTGGCGTGCAAGGTAGAGTATCTTGCCAAAATCCTTGAAAAAATCTTAATATTTGTCCCCCTTCCCAGGTTGGAAAGTTCGTACTGCGCGCCGAAGATCTTCGGGGCGCACTGCAAAACTTCGGTGCGCAAACGTAAAAAAGTTGGTGCGCAGCGCGCATGAAATACAGGGATTTTAATAACATTATCAAAAAAATCGTATGAGCCCCCCTTCCAGTGCAATTTTGGTGCCCACATTGATTTCAGTCTTGGTGTGCAAAATTTTATCAGTCGCTTGACATTCGGTGTGCAGTTGATGAACTTTCCAACCTGGCCCCCTTCCCCCGCCCTACAATACAATGTTGATTCCTCTTGTGCCATTGTGCAGTGCAAGGACACAGCAAAGTAGTTCAATTGCCTTTTCTTTGTGTCTTGTAATCATATTTTCTGACCAACATTGTTCATTCAGCTGTTCAGGGGGGCAGGTGGTAGAAAAAAGGTTGAAGTGAAGTTTTCTGTTTCTGACGTATTTGGGATGGTTAATCAGTTTTCAATTTATATTCAATTTATGTAATGATAACATTGCTACACTATACAGGAGCGTCGTTATACTAACATAACAAAACAAATGGATTGCAACTTAACTGAATGAACTAAACTAATATTAAAGAAGTTAATCTGACGAAAAAGCACAAAATGAGGGTTTCTTCAAGTTGTTTCGGCTAAGAATAGAATACATTGAAGGTGTTGTTGGTGTTTTTGACATTGAAAGTGTTGGTGTAATCCACTTACTTTGCAGCCATAACAGTCAGGTGGAGTCAGTTTGATACCTTTTTGTAAGGACCCAAACACTTGAGTGTCCTGAAAAGGATTTGCAGACTTGATTAGCACTTGGTTACCTCTGCGATCCCAGTGCTTTGGCACTAAAAAAGCCGCAACTTTTACCAGGGTGGGATGTTTTTGCCCCCCCCCCCAAAACTTTTTTGATAGCTCCTAAATGATAATAGCTATTACAATGAAACTCTCTGGCATTTATTGAAATTTAATTAGCAATCACAAAAATGTCAATATCTATTGTTCAACTCATGTGACCACTAGATGCCCTATTTGGACAATTGCCAGAAAGGAAATATTTAAAATGGCTTTAATTACTTTTGTTGTTCTTGAATCCCATCTATATATGTACCATTTGAAGAAAAATGGAAAACTTGTGGTGAGACCAAGATTCGATACAGTATGTTTTTTTTTTATACTCAATGCAAAAATTTACAATAGCATTTTACCTATAACACTACCTACAAAAAAGTAGTGTTACAGTATACAGTATGGCCTCGGTGGCACAGTGGTAAGGCGTCGGGCTCACAATCCAAGGGTCGTGTGTTTGATACCGGCACTGGCCACATTTGAGGATAGCATCCTTGGGCAAGGTGTTAACACAAATTGTGCCTCTCTCCAACCAGGAGTATAAATGGGTACCTGGTCCGTAGTTATGAGCGCCGTCTGTGGCTGCACCCTGCTATATGCTACTAAGCATAGTGACCAGGGGGTAAGATGTAAAGTCGTTTGAGTAGCCTTGGGCTAGATAAAAGACTATAAAACTACTACTTACTTACTTACTTATGTGATTCACGATGTACCATTTGATACATCTTGACAAGCACTTTCATTTGATATGTGATTTATCAATATTCGCTGACATCAACAATTCATTAAATCTATATATGATGTCATGATTATTGATGACATCATATTTCTTATTAGTTAGTGTTATTTTTATTCAGATCACTTCTTAATTTCAATGAATGAAATTCAAGAATCAGTTATCAGTCAATTATGACATTCAGATCCTTACCAAAGTAAAGATCCATATCAAATCTTTGTTCTTATCACAGATAAAAGATACAATGTATGTCATTTAATTGTGCAGAATCACAAATCTCTGGTCTACTGAGATAAAATGGGTAAGTTTGGGATAAAATGGGTAGGGTGAAAAAGTGGGTAACTTTTGACAAAATCTTTGCTTGGAGTGACATAGTGAATTTTGATTTATCAGTTCCGGGTCTACTCTTTCCCAGCAGTCAAATACTACCAATTTTACCAGGCCAATCCATTTCATGCCAGCAGACCCTATTTACAGTAAAAATTAACACCTCTGAATTATTTAAAGGCAGTCTGTCACATATCTGACTGGCCGCTACAAGTAGGAGCTCGACACAACAGATTTCTTTCTGAACCCATAAGCGTACGAGGCGGGTGGCAGCCCCTGCAACTTTGGAAAAATGATCAAAAATGAGCCCCTTAGTGGGGCAAACATGTTAGTAAACAATGGGCTTTGTGTTCGGCAGCCCCCTAGATTTTTTCTTCCTGTATGCTTATGTCTGAACCTGTATATTTGAAACAAAGAGGGCTAATCATCCATCTTTCTACGGTCGTAGAAAGTCAGAGGATTAGCAACCATTCAAATTTCCTATTCTTTGTATTGTCATGATCGCCCAATCAAATGCATAACAGACTGCCTTTAAACAATCTCTTTTATTTCTTTCCCTGAATCATCTGAACAAGTATTCTATTTCAATTTTTTAACAGGCAAAGAAAGAAACATATATTGACCCAGAGACAGGCTATATGGTATTTACAGAGTATTTTCACAAAGAAAGAGGATCATGCTGTGGCAATATATGCAGACATGTAAGTTAGTTTGAGATACTTCTGGACAGAGTCCAGAAAAGGTGACGGCTTTTAAAACTGACCTGCTTTTAAAATAAAATATGTATGTATGTATTTATGTACAGTTCCACGGCTGTGAGCCAGAGGAAGGATTTCTTGTTGATGTCATATTTGAGAAAGGTTTAGTAGTCTTTACGAAGAAATCCAAGAAACACTTTTGTGATTTCAGTAGCAGCAACAGGTGTATAAATTCTAGGGCAATAAACAATGAGATTAGTTCAAAAAGTTGGTTCATTTTGATATCGTTGTGATGAGGAAGGTTTAGCTAACAAAACTGGCACCGGAGGAAGGTTTGATTTTTTCTGGACTCTGCTTCTGGATGAGTAAGAAATATGTTTAGATATTTGATCACCTGTAGCTCTGAAACTATCAGGTTGCTATGAATCAATGATAATAATAATAATAATAATAATAATAATAATAATACTAATCACTTTATTTACAGTTGGATACAGTGTAGTTTGTGCTAAAAGTACAAACTAATAAATAGCAACTAAATTAAACTAATTACAGCAACACTATTTACAAATATTACAATTGCAGCCCTCCCCAGTCTAACTTTTTATGTTTTTGCCACAAACGGAGACTGTATTGCTGTTCTTAATCACATCAGGTGTACTGTTCCAAAGTATGCTGCCCCTGAACGCTATCGAATTTGTACCGAAGGACGCAGTGGATGCCTTGGGAAGAGTGAGAATATCTTTAATTCTCAGATCGTAGTTAATTACTTTCCTTGTGAATAAATCCCATAAGAAAGAAGGGTTTTCATGATTGAGTGATTTAGGCCCCGTTTACACGAGATCGGATCCAAATGGATCCGTACCCAAAGTGTAACGGATAGGCCTTGCGTTTACACGGGACTCAACGGATCCGAACCCATTTGGATCTGCTATCCGTACCCAAACGGGATCACTTTCGAAGGTGATCCCGTTTGGATCCGATCCCAAAAAGGTCTCGTGTAAACGGGTGGGATCGGATCCAAACTGGCACGGATAGAAAATGACACGATTAAACTGAAATCCTTTGTTGACATTTCAAAGAGGGGAATCAGGGATGAGAAAGAGTCTATTAAAGTGCAAAATCTCAAAGGATCCGATTGAAATAAGAGAAAAGGTTTACTAGAGCGCTGCTAAGAGTTCATAAAATCCAAATGGATCCGATCTCGTGTAAACGCCAACAATTCTGGATCCGATCCCGTGTAAACGCCCCTCAAAAAGTGGATCGGATCCAAATGGATCCGATCCCGTTTGGATCCGATCCCGTGTAAACGGGGCCTTATACACTTCAATCATGAGTTTCTGCAAGTTCTGAACGTGAACAGTTTTTTCTTCATATCTAATGAGCAGTTCATCGAATGAAGCATATGTCGAATGAAATGATACTTGGTGTAGCTAACATTCCAACTTAGATAAGAAAATTTTGGTTTGTCGAAATCAGTCATAGCAGTCTAAAATTATTAGTTACTTCACAGAGATGTAGCCACTATGCAAGTTATTAAATTTTTTTTCGTTAATTCTCTGATAATAATTCAATAGATTTTGTTTTTCTTTTCAGTGTCCATATGGCCATAGGAATGTGCCAGAAAATCGAAGAACTATGAAATATAATTCAGTGTTCTATAAATGAAGGTGGTCCCTTCTTAAATCTGTTTGAAACGAATTTTCATCAGGGGAAAATATTCTTAAAAGCTTTTGACTCTTTCGAGGAAATTAATGAGAAAGAAAAGTTTGAAAAAAGAGAAGGTAAAAACTACATGATAGAGTAAATGAAAGAAATGAAAGAAAAACGTGATGTGAAGGATTGATTGTCTACCGGGTGAGCCAGAAAAAAGTTCCCACTTTAAAAACTTCATAGCACCAAGAGTACCTCACATATTTGAATGATTCAAATTACAGTTACGAGCCGAAAGATTGAAGTATTTTTGTGATTTTTCTCGCTGTCTTGCCAGCATTAGAAGTATCGGTAAATTTAACATTATGAAAATTTCAGGGTTGCAAAATTACTGAAAAAAGGACACAAACATTGATCAAATTGTAAGGATTCTCCTTACACGGGACAATACGCAATAGACGATTACGCTAAAGATGGCGGCGAGGAACTTTTTACCAAGATGCACTGCGTTCTTTAATCGAATTCCTATAGAACCGTTAAGGATTCGTAATTAGAACGCAATGCATCTTGGTAAAAAGTTCCTCGCCGCCATCTTTAGCGTAATCGTCTATGGGCCTTCCACCTCTCTCGAGAGTTATAAGACATCAGTCGTCAAACAAATACTACAGATTTCAGTCCCAGAGCAATACATGGGCAGTGGATGCCTCTCTGCCGTAAAAAATTGCATTTTCTTTATTGGTCTGTGCGAGGAGTCCTTTGTGATTTGATCAATGTTTTAGGCCATTTTTCAGTCATTTTGCAACCATAAATTTTTGTAAAGTTGAATATACCTATATTTCTGGTGCTAGTAAGACAGCGAGAAAAATCACAAAACGACCTCAATCTTTCGGCTTTTAACTAGAATTTGAATCATTCGAATCTGTGAAGTATGGTAGGTGCTATGTAGACTTATGCCATTTCGTCCCTTGTTTCCCTGCGTTCTTTGATTTGCTGATATCACTTGGTCAATAGGGACTCATAATATTACACTTATATAATGGGCCCACTTTTTCAAAATGGCCTAAATAGGCGGCAGTTCTCGTACACTCAACAAAATCGCTTTAAAATCTGGTTTAAAGAGCTCGAACATTGAAAAGGAAATTTTTAGTGCAAAGAATGATGTTGTCTTGACCTACAACACGCAAAATGCATACCGTTCAGACAGTAATCTTCCTCTGTAGAAGCAAAATAGATCCATCGAAGCTGCGAGAACTCCAGGCTTCTTCAACCGTTCTTTAAGAGCAACAACAACAATATTCTGAATAGCGGCCCCTGATTGGTTAAAAACTGAATTCTAGCGATTTGATTGGTGAATACGGAACCACTCTACGCCAGCCTAAAGTGGGCCCACTATTTAAGAGTAATGTTATTAGTCCCTCTTGACCAAGGAACGCAGGGAAACAAGGGACGAAAAGGCATCAGTCTAGGTGCTATGAATTTTTGAAAAGTGGGAACTTTTTCTGGTTCACCCGGTAGTGTAGCCAGTGAATCAATCTGCATGAACGTCATGCATAATAGTTTTTTAGTGATTACGAAAGAGGCCTTTTATTTAAATTGTTTCATTTTTATTTACAATTATACTTTCTGAAATATATATCAAATAAAAATCTGAAAAGCTTGGAAGAATATTTTCTCCAGTTTTTTTATTTTTGGTATGACATTGTCTGAAGTATGTATGTGTTACAAAGTATATGAATAATTTCCACATTAGTTGTTTTTCTCACCAGAGTCCATTTTCTAGGGAAAGGGTTCAAGGGGGCTTCCAAATTCTTCATATTCTGTTCGGAAGAGATCCTTGATCTGGCAGGTGTGTTATGGTCTCTCCCCGCATAATCTTTTACTGGACCAGAGAGGGGCAATTTACTGCACCCCTCATAACGTTGCGTAGGACAGAGAACAGTTATTGGTATTGTTTTCAGTTCGAAGAACCCTTTTGTTGCTTAGACAATAGGACCTTTTGTGACTGTTGGCTCGAACCGGAGCGTGGAGGCGCTCCCTGGGGGTCTTCGGGACAGGTTGTTTACTTCGGGTTGGTTTGGATTTGTAATGGCGATAAGACATCAATGGACAATATTTGTGAGTAAATTAATTCCCTTATTCCTTCGTATTTTCTCGTTTTTGTTCGTTGTTTTCGCTAGCTTATGTGTTTATTTGTATTTTTTTTTTTGTAGCGAAAACCTATCCTCGAACTAGCTATCTATCGATCTACGTACACTGTTTAGCTACGCGTTCTATGCTGAGATAAAATTCAACGCGAATGGAAGAGTTATTTCGAGTTGTCCTATACTGTTATGAATTTTACATTTACTGAGGGAACGTGCCCCCTCAAGGTGCTTGGCCTACATTTGTACAGGGATCATGAGCGATAGGATACCCAGTGTGCAGCAGTTTGAAATTCATATCAGAAGCGAGCTACCTTAACTTATTGTTTTTTTGTGTTTTGAACTTATTTCTACTTGGTATACAACCATCTTTCACTGTTTCGTAATTTTGAAATTTTTCGGTAGTGAGCCACCTTAATGTGCTGAGCCACCTTACACACTGGGTGTCTTATGGCTCATGCAGGGGTGTGCCCCTAATTTTGATGACCAACAACGATGATTGATGTAAAATTTGATCAACCTAAATTTGTGATGACGAAATATCCTTTCAAACAATATAACTTCACGACACGTGCTAGACCCATTTTAGGGGATTATTCCTTTTAGAAAATATTAGTGAGTACTCTACCCCTCAGTGTTGAACCCCGCTTTACCAGATTCATGAACCTGTATGGAGCCCCTCTCTCTTGACAGTGTCACGGAAAAGAAGCATCAAGCCTGAAGGTGAAGTTACGGTTTTTAGCGCCAAGCGCCCGGATCGCAGGAATAGCTAAGCGCTAATCAAGTTCGCCACCCATTAGCATGACGTTAAGAGGTGGGCTCTGCCGGGTATCGAACCCGTCCGCATGACTGTTCTGGCTGGAAAGTCAGAGGATTACACCCAGGCTATGGAAACGCCTGCTGGCGCTGTCTGCGATGTGATATGCGACCTCGTTTCCATTGACGTAGCAACGGAGCAATTATAATTAGGTTTGCCTAGCAACGAAATCTTTGCTGTGGAGAACGACCGAGAAGAAGACACAGATGGATTTGAAATATATTCATTTAAGGTTTCGCAGGATTTCAACTTTCCTCACTATTTCATACACCGTTCGACTCCCATTCGATTGATCTGAATAACTCGAAATTGCGAAAGTTTCGAATCGGTTGCCGTCTCTGAAAGTCGTTGAAGCGCAAGAATGGGCCTAAAGCAGAACCGGTGCAAGTACCCCGAAAGAAAACTAAAATATCTCGCGAGTCTCATACTATCTCAGAAAAATTTTTCGCTTGATTTATTGCCAATAGTCATCCAAAAGCATCTTCGATTGCTCAAAGTTGGGCGGGGTTGGGCAGAGTGAAATTTTTACGAGTGCGTGCTTGGAGCGTGACAAAGAGGTTGAAGTGGCCTAAGCTACCGCTGAAGAAACTTAGCCGCTGCAGCTAATTCATGATTTCTAACGGCTAAACGAGTCTCGCTATCGAAAGGTAAACATTTAAAAGTCACATGAATGTCTAAACTAGCCTAAAATGCTTACCACTGTTGTAGAAATCCAATCCAAAAACGCGATGCACTTATCCGTCCAAACTTCAGTTTCCATCTTGGTTTCACTGCGAAGTGCGCGATCCGCTGCGAAGGAGGCGCATATCACATCGCAGAATGCAACTCAGTGCGCTATTCCTCTCCCGTGTTTAGCTCCCTGATTACACCATTGCACCACATCTCCCTCAATAGACCTTTTAGCTCGAGGAAAGAATCTGGATCGAACGATGTTTCGTTAACATTAAATTTAGTAGAATTTTCGAATGTACAAATAAAAATTTCGCTCTATCCAGACTCTTTTGTACAAAAGCTAAAAGGAAATTGATAAAAAACTGAGCTGCAAAATGAAGGACCATACAGATTAGACTCATGACGTAAGTCCCTCTAACTTTCGCTTGTTGTTGTTGTTGTTGTTGTTGTTATCGCTTCAGTTGAGTCTGTTGTATGTAGCGACAAGTCTGCAGGGGGAGCGAAACAAGAGAATTTTGGAATGAGTCTACATACAGATGCCATGCCTTCTTCTAAGATTCATGTCATCATTCGAGGGAAATTCCCGGGGTGGTAACTTCCATAAGTAAAATAACGAGTATGTGCTGCTCATAAGGATGGATCCCTAAATATGGGTCTCAAAATGTAACTGTTCCACTAGAGATGGGTAGCTTCTAGAAATGTTAAAAACTTGAAAAGATCTTTATTTTGATCGCTGAATTTTCTTGGTCTTTGTTCAGAAGATTGGCTTATGGCAACTTTATCTTCCATCAGTGTACCTTTAGAGCGAAATGAAACTTGATTTCTGGGAATTTCAACAAGCTTTTGCCTCTTAAAATCCTTAAAAATAATGGGTATGAAAATAGACCAAAAATCTTTGAATGTGGGTCTTTCCCTGAAATGTTGGGCGGCACGTCCCCGTCATCCCATGACTCGAATTACTCCCCCCCCCCGCGGAGGGATTTCGTATCAAGAATGTTTCTGATGGTGCCTCCGTTATTTCTAAGAAAATGGGTGTGTTTAGGGCAGGCCATGAGTTACACGTACCTTCTATTAACTAGGCCCCAAGATTACCAAAATATGAAGAAAAATCCTAAGCACAGTTTCACGTATCCGGATATTTTTGAAAACACATCTTTTTTTCCGTTTTGGGTTAGCTTCCTCACGGGGACGGCATTTTAGGTCACCAAAAACGAAGCTTTTCGAAAACGCTCTCCAGAGTGGATCTTTTTGAAAACGCCGTTTTCATGTTGTCGTGTGGACGGTAGCCTGCGCGCAGAGTCTGCACGCAGGCTAGTGGACGGGTGAAAACGGAGCTTTTCGAAAACGCTGATGTCACAGCATGGGAGTTGTGGACACAATTTGAGTGTTGATCGGGTCCACAACACCCGGCCTAAATGATGATTAATAAATATATTTCTTTACTTTGCTTGTCTTCAATTCACTGTTTATCTTCTCATTCTTGCTTGGGAGTAGATCAGCATGCTATCAACCGTTCAGCTTGGCCTAATGTTTTCATCTGCGCCACGCTTGCGCTGTGGCCGCGTCGATCTGGGAACTAGTTCGCAGTTCAAACCACAGCGCAAGCGCGGCGCAGATGAAAACATTAGGCCAAGCAGAACGGTTGATAGCATGCTGATCTACTCCCAAGCAAGAATGAGAAGATAAACAGTGAATTGAAGACAAGCAAGGTAAAGAAATACATTTATTAATCATCATTTAGGCCGGGTATTGTAGACCCGATCAACACTCAAATTGTGTCCACAACTCCCATGGTCACAGTACCTATCGATTTAAGACGTACCAGAGCATGCGCACGGATCTTTGGGGATCACGCAAGGGCATTTTGATAGTTTGCTTTCTTTTGTCAAAGTTCGAACAGACGAGTTAAAAAAAGATGCGTTTTCGAAAATATAGAAAAAAAGATAAGGCTCAAATCCTTACTGGTTCTCAGAACACGCGAAAATCATCCAACCTTACGAAAATCAGCCAATGGCATCGCCGCTTCTAGCCCCTTGAGACAAAATCAGTCGTTTGAGGTGAGGTTTCTAGTACCCTCACAAAAACTGAAATGGATGCTAAAATATTGCAGTTATTTGAAATGTTTTTTGATAAATCGTTTGCAGAGATATTCGTCCAGAGTTGTTTACATGTTTAGGTGGACTTGCCTAAGTCTCTCCCGTGTTTATTTCAACAAAAACTGCCACTTAAAAGTTAATCGTGCGCAGGAGAGAATGGGAGCCTCTGCGAAGAAGAGAGGAAGATGAAAGCGAGAGAGACTTGTATTAAGCCCTGCCTCATGAATAATTAATGAGGTAATATGAATCCAAGGAAGCTCTTATGATGCCGGGGGTTTAGTTCTGGCGGAGAGACAATAGTAATAACAATAGTGATTGTTGTAAGTACTACCCAAAAATGCTAAAATCCCCGTTTTCAATTGTTCTTGCTATTTTCCGACCGCCTTAGTTTCTTTTGTTCAAGATTCAATGCCCTTGTGGTTTCTATGCTAATTGAAAAAGTCTGCGAAGGTTTGTTTACACGTTTAAAGTCAAGTCACATGACAATACTCAAGTAAAGTTTCTTTATCAAAAACTACATTTTGCATTCATGGCACAAGTTTTCATTGCGCGCAAAAAATTACAAATTGCAAAAGAGGTTTATCAAGAGGTTTTATTATCTGACTTGAAGTTACACATCCCCCACCTGAGGAAACAATAGCTTTGTTTCTAGCGAAATGCTCGACTGCTATTGGTCAAAGAAGGTGGGCAGAATTCTGCCCACCTCCATAGGCCTTACTACAGTGACCTCGTTCCCGGCTGGTAACAATACAAGTCTCTTCCGCTTTGTGCCTCTCCTTCACAGAGGTCATCATTTTGTATTTTTTTTTCGCGGAAGAGACTTAAGCAATTCCAATGTTTAGGTAAATATCTTATTTGGGGCCGGAGCTACGAGCATTTTCCGGCCAAGAAAAATTGGCCTTTCTTCAAAAATTCATACAAATTGTTAGAATAGAGATATATCGTTGAAAATTTCACAGAATATGCACATTAACCTCGGCAATAATCCAGATGCGTTTGGTTTCCTAAGATCTCAAAATATTTGACAAATTTCAGTCATTTCCGACAGGCAAGGCAAATGGGCCTACGCTCATCCTTGGTAGAAAGCCATTCTTGGGCCTGGAATCGCCCAATTATACAACCCTGAGCAAGATATTTCACTCACCGTTCACTCCAGCACCAATTTGAGCTCATTTATCCATTATATTGGGGCTAACATCGACAGAAAGCAAACAGTTTTGTGCGAATTTGAAGAAGCTTCCACGTTCCATGTAATGTTGAAAAACACAACAACTCTCCTCCGCTGTTGACAAGCACTCGAGACAGTCTGGTGTTGCGACTCAAGAGAAGTATTATGTCATTTCCCTGCCCTCCTGGGAATGTTTCAAAATGTCAAAATCTTTTTATATTACAAAGCACTTTTTCAAATAGCTCTCCATTTTCTCCATTTTACATTTATCGTATAATTTCAAAACAAGGGTATTTCATGTTTCAAAAATGTAAAAATACAATTTAAACATTCAGGAGTGCACAGCAATGACATAATACTTCTCTTGAGTCACAACACCTGACTGCCTCGAGTGTTTTTCAACAGTTGAGGAGAGCTGTTGCCTTTTTCGACATAACATGGAACGTGGAAGCTTCTTCAAATTCGCACAAAACTGTTTGCTTTCTGTCGATGTTAGCCCCAATATAATGGATAAATGAGCTCAAATGGGTGCTGGAGTCAACGGTGAGTCAATTATCTTGCTCAGGGTTGTATAATTGGGCGATTCCACGCCCAAGAATGGCTTTCTACCAAGGATGAGCGTAGGCCCATTTGCCTTGCCTGTTGGAAATCACCGAAATTTGTCAAATATTTTGAGATCATAGGAAACCAAATGCATCTGGGTTATTGCCCAGGTTAAAGTACATATTCTGTGAAGTTTTCAACGATATATTTCTATTCTAACGATTTATATGAATTTTCGAAGAAAGGTCAATTTCTCTTGGCAGGAAAACACTCGTAGCTCCGGCCCCAAATAAGATATTTGCCTAAACATGTAAAACAACTCTGGACGGATATCTCTGCAAACGATTTATCAAAAAACATTTCAAATAACTGCAATATTTTAGCATCCATTTCAGTTTTTGTGAGGGTACTAGAAACTTCACCTCAAACGACTGATTTTGTCTCAAGGGGCTAGAAGCGGTGATGCCATTGGCTGATTTTCGTAAGGTTGGATGATTTTCGCGTGTTCTGAGAACCAGTAAGGATTTGAGCCTTATCTTATAGAAAAATATTTTATCATTATACTATTATTATTATTATTAATATTATCATTATTATTATTATCATTATTATTACTGATGAAGATACTGATGATAGTGATGAAGATTTGAATCGAAACGTTTTTATGCTACCCGACTGTGTTTGTTTTTATATTCATATTTTCTGTTTGGTTTGAATGATGGTTTAGTTATTATTATTATTATTATTATTATTATTATTATTATTATTATTATTATTATTATTATTATTATTATTATTATTCTGCTTTTACACGGTATTGATCTAACAACCGGCTAATTGTCTAAATTATGTTTCTCATCGAACCACTACCCGTGGTCTAGGATGGGAAGCACTTCTGTCCTTCTTCTTATTATTGTCCTTCTGTACAGTACTCCTTTGTTCTTTACTTTGTATCGAGGACCTTTCGTAGAATTCGCGCTGTCCCTAGAAGACATGTCTTTTGAATGGCATCAACCCCCAGGTGCAGGTCTACCTTGTCAAGGTTTTTTCTTACATTATTTGTCACACTTCCCAAAGCCCCTATGACGATTGGTAGGATCATGACTTTATCTACTTCTTTGTTCCAACATTTCAAAATTTCGTATTTCAAGTCATTGTAGTATTCTATCTTTTCTTGCTCTTTTTTCTTGATTCTGGTGTCAAACGGGCATGCAACATCAATGATGAGGCACAACTTCTGCTTCTTATCTAGGACCACAATATCTGGCTTGTTATGCTCTATTCTCTTTTCAGCTTGTATAGAAAAATCCCATAACAGCTTAACTTCATCGTTTTCAAGGACTTTCATCTTTGTTTCCACAAAATGCTCATAGTATTTCTCCGTGCATGCAAAACCAAATTTCTTGCAATAGTTCCAATGAATTATTGCGGCAATTTTGTCATGTCTGCACTTCTTGTAATCATTTTGGGCTAACTGTGAGCATTCAGATACAATGTGTGCTACAGTCTCGTCTCGTTCATCGCACATTCTGCATTTGGCTGAACAGTCTTGTTTATCTATCATTTTCTTGATCCAATTTACCCGTAATGCCTGCTCCTGTGCTGCTAGTATTAATCCTTCTGTCTCTTTCTTTAATACCCCTTTCTGTAACCATTATTATTATTATTATTATTATTATTAGTGTTATCATTATTATTATTATTATTATATATTTTATGATATATTTGATTCGCAAAAAGATATTTTTATTTTGAAAATAGAAAATCACAAAGAAACGAAGCACAAAAAGTTAATTAACCATTGATTGCCAGTAGTGTTGAAGTTTGGTTTCTTGAATAGTTTCTTTTACGCACTTCACGTATGCCAGCACCTTTTTCATTTGGTTCACACCTAGTCTTACGATTCTAACCACAGTCCATTTCAGTCCATTAAAGTTCTTGTAACTGTGATCACGGGCAGTAATGCACCGTGTTTGCGGATTAAGAATTGAAGTTTGTTACCTCGATAATGCTGCTTTTCTTGGTTGTTTTCTCTTCGGCCTACCATCGACACGAAGCCGCCATTGCTTTGCTATTGCAAGAAAACAAATTCAAATAGCGCCTGCGCACTTCAGCAAAGCGATAGCTCCTTCACAGCGTTCCCTCGTTTCAAAGATCTGATTTGGCCCCACATTTCAAAGATTTGGCCACACAAAGGAAAATTATATTTTTCCCAGTGGATCTTTGAAACGAGGGGAACGCTGTGAAGGAGCTATCGCTTTGCTGAAGTGCGCAGGCGCTATTTGAATTTTTTTTCTTGCAATAGCAATGGCGGCTTCTTGTCGATGGTAGGCCGAAGAGAAAACAACCAAGAAAAGCAGCATTATCGAGGTAACAAACTTCAATTTTTAATCCACAAACACGGTGCATTACTGCCCGTGCTGTGATCCTTGTATCTTGACGTCGTGTTTGTCTGAAAAGACTTTTGTCTGAAATTCCTAAACCCTATTTTGGTTGGGGGGCAACTTTGCCACCCCCTGATAGACTTTTTTAAATAACTCTGCCAGGAAGAATAGCCGAGAAACTTCTAGACATTTTGCAACTACTTATTGTGCAACTTCTCAAAAAGTTTCATTGAAATATTTTGAAAAATGAAGGGGTGGGAGACAATTTTCTGGGACTGACCCAGGAAAAATCTCGAATTCTCAAATCTCAATTATCGCGAAAAAAGGACCAGCAGTGGAATATTTTGCAAATTTCTTTATAGTGGTATTTGATGCATTCTATCACAAGTATCATGTTTGGATGGAAAATGTGCTCCAAATTTAATTTTATCGCGATTTTCCTGATTTTGGCCAATTTTGCCGCTATTTTCTTGACAACACAAAGGAAAATGCTGACGTGAGCAAAAATGATGGCTAATTTTAGGTTAATTTTTATATTTACAGAAAGTACATAGCCGGGGCTTTTAGCACACCAAATTGGGTCGCTCTATCTATTACCAGTCAAGAGTTAGGTGGGGGGGGGGGGGTTATGCCCCCAACCAAAATCAATTAGCCCAACCACTATAAGGTTAAAGCGTCCGAAAGTTTGTTGCCCGAAGTTGTTCTTTTGAAACTTTTCTGTCCGAAAGTTTTGGATTTTAATGTACTAAAATATTTATGATTTTAAAAAACTATTAAAGAAACAAGTCGATTTCGCAAATTACAATAAACCAAGGGTTTGCTGTAATTTGCCAAATTTCGCAGTTGTCAATTTCGTTATTTCGCGATTTCGCAAAAAAAAGAAATTGCCAAATTGCGTGGTTTTTTTTGTAATCAACGACCTTCGTCTCGGTCAGTGTCTGGCGACTGTGAGTTTTCCATACTGCACAGGGCATTTGTGGGCTGCTTTGCGTTTGGGACATTGCGTAACGTGGACTATGCATGCATACATGCAGATCATCTCACCAAAATGCTGCAGCTATCAGTCAACTACGCCTTCAAAGATTAGCGTGGTGAGAAAGCACAGTCTTTTAGAAAATGATCAAGAAACTCAATTACGACTCTTTATATTCACATCGTGTGTCATGTGAGTTGCTGAACCCAAATCAATCAGGTTTCCGTCCCGGTGATAAAACAGTCAATCAAGTGATTTCTCTGTTTCATCCAGCACGCCTTGCACGTGTCGTCCCTTGGTTTGCCTTTGTTGTCGCCATTTTCATGGGCCATGAAAATGGTGACAAACAAAGGGCCAGCCAAAGAGATGACATTTGCAAGGAATGCTGGATGAAACAGACCTTCGAAAGCATATGCGATTGTCATCCTCCCCTTAATGTTTGGGTAGTGACGGCGGTTTGCGGAAAATCTCTCTACACCTTGTACCCTGTCGCATAAAAAATGCCCCAAAAGTAGGGCAAGGTGCGGTAATTTAGGTCTAAAATGGCCATTTTTCGAAATGAATAGAGCACCCTCACAAAAGTGTTGGACACATTGAAGATCTTTTTTCGTTTTACCTGCATTGAATCTTTTGTCGTTCCTAGAAACTTATTCCCGTTCTTTAACTTGATTTTTGAATATTTTATCTGGAATTTTTTACCATCCTCACTTTCACGTGTTATTCCAATCCGTCGGTGGGAAATTTGGGTCTATTCGAGAAAAGTGGTATCTATTTCATCAGGATGATGGTAAATTCAATAAAATAAAATGTTAGAATGGTGGACATCTGTGACTGAATTTTCAGAGTTTCCCTGCCACAGAGTTGAAAACTTGCACAGAGAAAACATAAAAATAAATCGTACCACCATCAGCGCACATTGCCAAGCCTAAGCCCATTCTTGAAAAAGGAGATGTAAACAAAGTTTCCTCCGAAATAAAGTCAAAAGAAATGAATCCTTGCATCTTTCGCTGAAACCAACTAGAAATGAATGGACAAGTGTACCTTATGTTGTTTTCGATGTATACTTCCATTTTCTTGCAATATTGTTTCCATTTTTGCTTTGATATGGGAGCCACCGCCAATTCCTGAACAACGCAATTCACAACAAAATCCCAGTAGACCCAAATTACCCCACCTTGGAAAATAATCAAAATAAAATCTACCGAATCGCAAAGAAATTCCGAAAATCTTTTAGCACCTTTCCAAATGATTAAACATGAGACTGACAATGATTTGCTGACGAAAAGAAGTCGCAAGTTGACATAAATCGAAAGTTTTTTACGGTGTCAGATCATGATAAAAGTTTAGGCCGAGGAAAATCTGGAAATTGAAGCACTAGAAATCATCAAATAATTCTTCGACACCACTTGAACTACTCCTAAAAGCATAGATTTCAACACCCATGGAGTCATGAATCGAAATTTTCAACTTGCGATCAGTTTTAAAGCGAAAAAGCAAATAGATCCAAATTACCCCGTAGACCTAAATTACCCCCACCTTACCCAATACCTTGTCGGAAAAAATTTTGCAAAAAGTGTACATAACCCGTTGTCCCAAGAGAGCTCTAAAGATTGCTTTCAACATGGTACCCAGTCGCATAATTTTCTTTTCAATTTTAATACACTGTTGCATAATTTTAGTAGACACTCTGTCGCATAATTTTTACCGTAAAAGGACACCCTGTTGAACGGCAAATCCCGTCAAGTCCAATAGCAACCCCTCCGGGTTCAGGGGCGGCTGGGAGCAAGGACAGTTTGCTATTAATCACTCTCGGTAATACTTTTTGGGCCACGGGCCACGCCTTTTAGTTTCCTGAAGAAACACCCTTTTTCTGCGAAAAGGTTTCTAAGCAGCTGTAGACATCAGTTCATTATGATTCGAATTTGCATATAAGACAGAAATTAAAAAGTGTCACTGACGTTTATCGCCAGCTGTTAAAAACATATATAAGAGCGAAGAAACTTCCAGCAAAGGACTGGGATTTTCGGATAGAGTAAGCTGAAGGATTTTCTCCTCGTGGCAGCTGTTAGTGGTCGCAAAAAATAGCAAAGATAGAATATAGCTGCAAACCTGTAGCAAGGAAAGCAGTCTTTCAGCATTATGGCAGTTGTGGTTGTGAATCTGGAAGAGCAAAGGAAAATGGATTCTATTATGAAGGCGATTGATGAGGTAGGTAATATAGCGACGCATTCTAATGTCTATTCAGTTTTAAGCAGGAGATATATGTATTCCCTGATGTTTATATAAACTGACGCAGTCATTTCACCATATGGCGTATTTTTTCACGGATGGAAACAGAGAGCTAGATTCAGGAGACAGCACCAAGCGAGCAGGTCAAAGAGGAATGTGAGGGAAATTGTGAAGGTTTCGAAAGAAGAAGTGACGAAAAATTGTGACGAAAAACAAGTGACGAAAAATTTCGAAAGAAGAGAGTCACTCCATCATGTGTGAATACATATCGAGGGGAGAGTGTCACACCACTATATGGTAGATGAAAATAGACATCTACAGTTCGGAGAATGCACTGAGCTAGCAGGTCAAAGAGAAAAATGAAGGAAAATGGGAAAGTCTAACAAGTGACGAAAAATTTTGAAGATGAGAGGAAAGGAGAAGTGGGTAAGAGTGACAGAGACAGAAAAAGACAAACGAGAGGTTAATGGAGATAGAACAGGACGTGGAGATTAGGGAATCCTATGCACAGCGGCAAATACATCCAGATCCATTCCAACTTCCTGATTTTAGTTTTGAACTCATTATCATTTCTTGTAGCTTTATGTTCGTCTGGATGCGGATTCCAGACTATGCTACCCCAACAAGCGCAGATTTTGTAATACAATAGCATCAGTCACTTTGGTTCACACCTCAATTCAAAGCGATTAGCGAATGCAGAAAAAAGAAATTCTCTCAAGCAGAAATTCAAAACAAATGAAGCCGCAAAGTTGCCCTGAAACAAGTACCCCAACCTCTCCCCTGATGCGGGTGAAAGGTGGTTTTTAAGAGAAGGCATGTGATTATAACGAAAGAAGATGGGTAAATCTTAAGTTCTGTCTCGCGAATTTTGTTTATTTGATTCAGAAACCGAGCAGAGGGCATCACAATTTTTGCATATTCATTCCTCAGATGTACGCAGTCACTCCTCAGCTCCTGAATCAAATAAACAAAATCCGCGAGACAGAACTTTAGACTTACCCTTCTTCTTTCGTAAAAAGCACATACCTTCTCTTAAAAACCACCATGTTTAGGAGACCAGGGCTCGTTGTAACACTTTTAAGAAAAATGAAAGTTTCTCCTTATCAGCATAATGCAGGCCTGTCATTATACCACCGTGTGTTGTGTTTGAACACTGGCTATTGAACATGTTATTTCACAAATATGGCGCTTTTAGATTTTCGGTAAATTGCAAATGAAAATCAAGATCGGCCGAGCTCGGGGTAACTTGTAACAGGTACCGGGGCAAATTGTAACTGACCAAAATAAGCAGTGAATGAAGTACGTCTGCTGGTATAATTCTACTTTTTACATCAAATAAACTCAAAATCAGGTAAAATATATTCGAATGAACCCAAAATTAGATGAAACACATTTCATTCAGCATATACCATTCATTATTTGCACACAATATTTATCTTAGGGCGAGTACGACGACGAAAAGGTCGTTTTGGTCATCATCATCATCATCATCATCATCATCATCATCATCATCATCATCATCATCATCATCATCATCATCATCATCATCATCATCATCATCATCATCATCATCATCATCATCATCATCATCATCATCATCATCATCATCATCATCATCATCATCATCATCATCATCATCATCATCATCATCATCATCATCATCATCATCATTTATTTACTTACAGTAGGCTTAAATCAGAAATAGCCAAATTAAAGCTAATTAAGGCCTACTTAAAAAAGGAAAATAAAAAAACTGTTTACAATGTCCATAATAAAAAGTTTTTTTATTTTCTCTTTTTAAGTAGGCCTTAATTAGCTTTAATTTGGCTATTTCTGATTTAAGCCTACTGTAAATAAATAAATGATCGTGCAGAAGGCCCAAAAGACAAAGGACTCGCAAGCTCCGAGGCTTTGTCTTTTGGGTATTTTTCGAGAGATTCATAAACAGTGGTAGCAGTTTTGAAATCAATCATTTCTTTTACATCTAGCCACCCAAATTGAGCTTTCATTGTGGACAAAAAGGACTGGAATAGTTCGTGCCATCATGTCCAGCAAACCTCCTGTAAGGGTTAGCTCTCTAAGTCAATGCATAGGTGAAAGGAAACGAAACAATCTTTCTCTAATAAAATTTATACGCAAATCACACCTGTACCTGAGTTTTTATCATGGTTTCTTCCCGCCTTTCATGGCTTTCCTCTGCATCCCTTCATCAGCTCAACTCGTTGATTCAAGTTAGCAATGGCCTAATTCAGTTTTTCCGTAAATAAAGACACAGATATGATTCGCGTATACATTTTATTACATAGAGATTATTTCGTTTCCTTTCATACATGGTCAATGCAAATTAAATCTAACAATCTTAGGAGGGCTGCCCCCCCCCATATGAACAGCACCTATGACACGATTTTCGATTACCACTAGTTGCTAACATTGGAAGAAACTGTACAAGAAGATAATGCAAAACCTATCATCTGCTTCAAATGCTACGAAGTGATTCAAGATCAATTCTACGTTAACGTCGGTGATGGGAAAGATTTCCACACAAACTGCCTGTACTGTGACACGTGCTGGAAAGTGCTTGGACACGATTCTTCTTGCTATGAAAGGAGTGGTATGGTATTTTGCAAAGATTGCAACGCAAGGTATGAACAATGTCGGAACAAATCAAGAATAGAAATTAAATCTCTAAAAAACACTACTCGATTGTTCAATGCATCTTTCGTTTGCTTTAATGGCTTACAAGAACTTCAGGTTTTTGGTTTCATAAAAGTGTTCTTTGCAAATCTTTGATATCTGGATTGTTTCAAAGGGTTTGGGTCACGTAATGTAAAGAAATCTCTTTCGAAACGACGATTCTGCAATTTTTCTGATGGCCATAGATTTGATCACAAAGATTTTCCACTATTTTTCACGAAATGAATGTGTTATTCTGAAGATGGACTCTTGAATTTCGTAAAGAAACAAAAACAAAACATAAGTTCTTCGATTGCAGAGATATTGGAGGATTTTTTGGAGTAATTTCATTGTGGATTCACCTCACCCACCAAAATCTGTGCAGAACAGACTGGGCACGTGTGAGAAACGATATAGATTCTAGAGATAGCAGGTTTGTTTACCGTTTTGTGACCCAGGCCCTTTCAGTAGTACAGCATCTTCTTGGTTTCGAACAGCTCTTCGGTTGTGACGTCATCAAATCGCTAAATTGTAACCCCGAAAAGCGACAGATTTCCGTCTACCACCGTGTTATACCGGGCGAGTCAAAAAAAAGTTTACCCGCTCGGCGTACTGTGGAATTAAAGTATGCAGCTGATGTTCAAAACTAATATGTTACTCTATCAGTCAAAGGCTAGCTTAGATGGAAAAGTTTTGGTTGGCAAAATCACTTATCTTTAAGACCCAAAAATTAGGAAAATGCCAGCAAGGGGTTCGTATGGGAATGGAGAATTCTACATTCCATTTTAGTCTATGATTTATTTGCCACTGAGATTAAAATTTTATTTCTGAAGCTGGCATGGTATTGAAGTTGAATTTCAATGCCAAATAAATCATGGACCTGAATGGAATGTGGAATCATCGATTCCCATACAAACCCCTTACAGGCATTTTTGTAATTTTTGGTTTTAAAGATGAGTGACTTCACCAAACAATATTTTCTGATCTAAGTTAAACCTTTGACTGATAGATCAACACGTCAGTTTTGAATATCGGTCACATACCTTTCATTCCATAGCCCGCGAAACGCTTAAACTTGTTTTCACTCACCCAGCAGACCTTCATAAAATGTAGTTTCCTTTAAAGGGGCAGGGTCACGTAATGTAAACAAACTTCTTTCGAAAGGACGATTTTGCTGTATTTTTGATAGGCCATATCACACAGACTTTCCACTATTTTTCTCAAAATAAAGGTCCCATTTTGAAGATAGACTCTTGAACTTCGTCAAGAAACAAACGAAACGTACATATGTTGTACGAGTCCAGAGATATTGGTGGATTTTTAGGGGTAACTTTATTTTGGATTCACACCATCCACCAAAATCTGTACAGAACACAATGGCCACGTGTGGGCAACAATGTAGATTATAGAGATAACACGCTTGTTTATGGTTACGCGACCCGGCCCCTTTAAGATTGAACCGACTATCTTTCATCAATATAGGATTCACAACACAATAATTTTAATTATTTTAAAAGCTTCTTGTGAATTCTTTCAATGAAAAGAAAAACGTAGGATTTCTGAAGATGATCAAGATATCAAAGACTGCCAATAAACACTTATAACGAAGGGCCTGGAGTTTCATTAAGATAAAAACAAAAGAAACATCGATCAATCGTGGAAGTTTTCTTAAAGATTTGATCCCTATGCTTAAATGAAGAAAGCAAAATTACATTATGGAAGGAGTCTGATTTGGTGGCAGACGAATATGGCACGCGACAAGCACAATTCTTGATAAACTATGACTATCAAAGATAAACCTGATTTATCTGCTGATAAACAAGGATTATCAAAGATAAACTTGGTTTATTTGATGATAAACTAGGATTATCAAAGATAAACTTGGTTTATTTGATGATAAACTAGGATTATCAAAGATAAACTTGGTTTATTTGATGATAAACTAGGATTATCAAAGATAAACTTGGCTTATTTGATGATAAACTAGGATTATCAAAGATAAACTTGGTTTATTTGATGATAAACTAGGATTATCAAAGATAAACTTGGTTTATTTTATGATAAGCTATGATTATCAAAGATAAACCTGGTTTATTTTATGATAAACTACGATTATCATAGATAAACCTGGCTTATCTGCTGATAAACTAGGCTTATCACAATGAATTGTGTTTATCTGTTGATCATTTTGGTTGATCATATTTCAACCTCATTTTCAATAGTCATAAGTCATGAACTCAGCCTAATTCGCATCAACCAAGATAATTACAGATAAACATCCTTTGATACTCACGTAAAATCCTTGTGTGTCACAGCAAATAGGGGTGTTAGTGCTTTTTCTATGGTTGCAAAATATCTTCAGCAAACCTCAAAAAAGTTACCGTATAATTTGTTTCTTATGTCAAATTTTAAATACTGCCACCTCAATAAGGGCAGATTTTGTAATACAATAGCATCAGTCGCTTTGGTTCACACCTCAATTCAAAGCGATTAGCGAATGCAGACAAAAGAAATTCTCCCAAGCAGAAATTCAAAACAAACGAAGCTGCAAAGTTGCCCTGAAACCAGTACGGCAAACTCTCGTTTGGTGCGGGCGAAGGGAGGCTTTTAAAAGAAGGTATGTGCTTATAACGAAAGAAGATGGGTAAATCTAAAGTTCTGTCTCGCGGATTTTGTTTATTTGATTCAGGAGCTGAGGAGTGAATGCGTACATTTGAGCAATAAATATGCAAAAATTGTAATACCCTCTGCTCGGTTTCTGAATCAAATAAACAAAATCCGCGAGACAGAACTTTAGATTTACTCTTCTTCTGTCGTTATAAACAGATAATCACTTTGAATTGAGGTGTGAACCAAAGCGACTGATGCTATTGTATTACAAAATCTGCCCTTGTTAGATCAATGAGATCGACAAGAGAACATTACGTGTCTTTTTTTGATGAACATGATGCACCATTTGCTGATCTTGTTGTTAGAAGCAATGAAAAAACTGTCCATGTTCAAAATTTACAAAGACTGATGATACAGGTTTACAAAACATTCTATCATGACAGCAATCTTATTTTTGTCTGAACTATTCCAGAGAAGAGGGATCAGATATAATCTCAGAATAAAGGACACTGTTTTACTTGCAATCACATCCACCGTGGTCTTTGGGATGAAATCCACATGTTTCTGGGATAGCATACTCTAGAACAGCATGCCAACAACAAAGCGGTCACTTCCTTTGTAAAAGACTCAAAATATGGGCTGGGGAAGGACGCAATTGTAAATTATGCTGTTTATTGTAACTAGTGTGACTTTGCTGTACTTAAGATATATATAAAAGTTAGTTTTTATTACCTCACTCTACTTAAGGTTGTGCTTGATTGGTACCAATTCTGGAAACGGTAGACTTTGAATTTTTGTTTGATTGACTACCAAAATTCGGAAAACGGCAGGTTTTGCAGACCTTGGAGGGATTCTCGTTCTCATTTGCGAAACCCTGAACACGAGGCGAATTTGCTCGTGCTGCTATGGTAATTGAGTCAGTTCAATTTTTGTTGCCAAGCACCGGGCTCGTCTTCGTGTTTTTTAACTGAAAACCTCGTTTTGGCCAGGATCAACCTGAAACCTGCTGTTTTGAAGAATTTGGTGTTTAATCAGGCACTGTGTTTCCATCTCTGCGAAGTGCGAAGACTACTTTTTCAGAATTCGGTAGGTTTCGAATTACCAGTCCAACACGCCCTAAGAGTACAAGCTATTAGTAGTTATCATACCAACTGTAGATTAGAAGTTTATTATCATTCATCATTATTTCATCACGTGATAATTAGAGTTCCCCTCTTTCCTCGTGTTTCTTTGTGATAATGAAAGTATTTTGATATACAGCGTTTATCTGTCAGTTTGAGCATAACCCTGATTATCACGTGATAATTAGAACTACAGATGATTGAATTATTTTTTTCACTTACCACTACAAAAGCTATCTCTCGAGTAACTCAATAATGAATTGATGCTTGTTGTGCCTAAAGTTGTCTGCCGCTGTCATCGCCAAAGGGCTTTTGCATGTGCTTTTCACTGCAAGAATAACAAAGCTTCATAATTGCAAACGAGGCTATAAAAAACTTGTTGTTTTTTGTTTTCAGTTTCAGTTCATTCTAAGGTAGCGGGATACCCTAAGGAAAGTAAGTTCTGGATTTCTGGATTAAGGAAACTGGCAGGTAACAATTTTTTATAAACTTCTTGACAGGTAAGTATGGTCGTCATTTTGATTAGAAGAGCAAGCGAGCAACAAGAAAGTAAGCAAGTTAAGATACAAGCAAGCTTGTGCACAAGCACCTCAGTAATCAAGCATACAATGAAGCAAATATGCACGCATTTAATTTCATTTCTAAATACTTACCCAGGGTAATACATTCAGTTACAAAAGTAAAAAGCGTTTACAATGTGCTCTGCTGATAAAAAACGAAATCTGAGGACAATGTGTCTTCTCCTCTAGAATAAGATTACAAAAGTAAATACCCCATTTTTTAAGAAAAAAGAAATTTACTGAACTCCTGTCTCGATGTATGATATTCATCTCGGAATATTCTATGAATTTTCAAAAAGGACTTTAGCCTAGTTTTGAAAAATCGCCTGTGATGGGACGCTTTTAATCTCGAAGCTTAATTGGTTCCGAAGATTCACTCCGCCGTATGAAAAGCAGTTTGCTTCAGTACTCTGTAGGACTCCGTTCCTAGAATTAGACGGTTTGAGAAACATGTCCTACATTTAAGGAGATGCGAGTTCATCGAGGGATTCATAAACAGTGGTAACAGTTTTCAAATTAATCACTTCTTTTACATCTAGCCACCCAAACTGAGCTATCAGCGACAGTGATGCTTTATCAAAGGACTGTTTGTAACAATGCGAGCAGCTCGATTTTGTATCTCTTATCCCAGATATGCATGCTGTCAAGTAGCAAGGCGCAGTAAGTAGGAGGCAAGCAGAAGCATAAGCAAGAATTAAATAAGCAAGTGATAAGGACGCAAGCAAGCAAGCAAGCAAGCAAGCCAGTAAAGCAATCAAGCCAGTAAGCAAGCCAGGAAACAAGTAAGTGAATAGGCAAGCAAGCAATCAAGCAAAGAATAACGCGAGGACGTAAGCAAGCCAGTAAGCAAGCAAATAGACAAGCAACCAATCAAGTAGGCAAGAAAGCAAGTAAGCAAGCAAGTCCGGAAGCCAATGTGCATACCACTAAGCAAGCCAGCAAACAAGCAAACGAGTAGGCAAGCACAGGCAAGTAAGCAGGCACGCAAGTAAGGAAGCCCGTCAGCAAGCAAGCCAGTAAGCAAGCCAGTTAGCAAGCCAATAAGCCCGCAAGCGAGTAGGGAAGCAAGCAAGCAAGTAGGCAAGCCAGCAAGCAAGCCAGTAAGCAAGCCAGTTAGCAAGCCAATAAGCCCGCAAGCGAGTAGGCAAGCAAGCAAGCAAGTAGGCAAGCCAGCAAGCAAGCCAGTAAGCAAGCGAGTAGGCAAGCCAGTAATCAAGCAAGAGAGTACGCAAGGGAGTAGGCAAGGAAGAAAGCAACTAGGAAAGCCAGTAGGACAGCCAGTAAGCAAGAAAATAAGCAGGCACGTAAGCAAGCAAATAAGCAAGCGAGTAAGCAAGCGAGTAGGCAAGCCAATAGGCAACCAAGCGTGTAGGGAAGCAAGTAGGCAAGGAAGCAAGCAAGTAGGCAAGCCAGTAAGAAAGAAAGTAAGCACATAGATTAATTAGCAATAAAGTGAGCAATAACGAAAGCTAGCTAATCATATCACGCAGTTTAACTAGCAAGCAATCACTTCGAGCGAAGGCGAGCAATCCAGGAAGGAGAAAATCATGTAGCTAGGAAACAATAACTTGACAAATTGATAATCCTGGACCTTCCCTTCAGGAAAACTAGAAGAGCATCATGAGCAATTGAAGCAACGTTGTGTATGATTAAAGCAAACATTTTCATTCCTGTACATAGGCAGGGTTTGATCAAATACGTAGCTGCAGCTATGCGCCTACGGTTTGATTTCAGAAACAGAAGAACTCGTGGAATAGCCATTATTTTCTTTCTCTTTGCAGTCTTGCCCCACAAAAATCATGCTATGGATGCAAAGCAGTAATTATGAATTCGGAGCTTGTTATCAAGTGTCGTGACGTAGTCTTTCATTGGAATTGCTTCTGCTGTGGTGTTTGCCATAACCAGATCGAGAAAGATAAAAAATTTCGCCTTATTGATGGTATTCTCTACTGCGAAAAAGACTTCCTCCAAGTCACTGATGATATCCAAGCAACTGAAAAAGGGATTTGGGAGATAATAGGTAATTTTAAAATACACGAATTTTTATTAGAATAAAATAAGAATTTCAGCCACTGCTGAAGTTTCTTTACTACTGAAGGTTTATTTACTGAAATCTTTAATTTCTTTGCGATCTGAGAGCCAAATTTCTAAAGAAGAGTTTCCTAAAGATATCTGTAACATAAAGGTACCTGTGGAGACCAGGACCGAGAGTGGCTACCTTCATCGTCCATGTTTCAAGAGTTGATTTCATTGAATTGAACAGCAGGATTCCAGAAATCCAACACTATGTCGACTCGATAGGTAACTTAACAGGTAATTTAGGTAAATGTTCTCTTCTTCATGTTCCTTTCTTTCAACGTTGTATGACACAGTAGCCCTCCACTTTTCTCTGTCCCTTGCTGTTCTTGTTACCTGTTCATATCGCATACATGTCCATTCTTTGATATTTTCATAGCAACTCATCCTTGGGCGAACTCTCCCTCTCCTTCCATCAATGTATCCCTCTAACGTTGTTTTCTGTACATGTTATTTAGCCGTATCAAATACCCAAAATGTCTTAGTTTCTTTGCCCTCAATATGATGATCAATGTTCGTTTTTCATCTATTCTTTGGAGCACTTCCTCATTTGTTATTTTCTCTGTCCATGACAATTTCTGCATTTTTCTGTACGACCTAATCTCGAATGCTTCAAGAATGCCTCAAGTGTTATTGTTATTGTTACAACAATCCATGTCTCTACTCCATAATACTATGTACTCCATGCATAACATTTTAGAATTCTTTTTCTTGTTTCAAGATTGATGTTGTTATTTTTTGATGTTGATTTAATAATAATAATAATAATACAGATATTTAAAGAGGAAAGCCTCAATCACTCGAAAGTGCTTTTCATGAGGGTCCTCTATTTAACTAACTGTAGCGATTTATTTAAAACATTATAATTACACATTTCCGAATAGTAAAAGAATAGCTCTATCATAAAATAAGGCAAAGAATAGTTCATAGCTTCCAAAACCTCTGTTTAAAAATATTAAAGTTTCCTGCCGACTTAATACTAGTGTCCAGTTTATTCCAGTCATCAATGAACAAATAGGATGACACTTGCTTCCCCCAATTTGTCTTTACTTTAGGTAGATGGTATAGTTCATTGTTCCTTGTTTGGATGTTGTGCAGATCTTTTCCTGTTTTATTGCTGAAAGTGTAGCTTATATCACTTATCGTTTACTTCATATTATTTCATATTATTGAACGTAGCTACCTTGCGCTATAGATTTGCAGCGCAGGATTTCTATTTCGCATTTAGCATCCTCTGTCAATAGATGGCCTAGATATACAAACGAATCAAGTTGCTTAATTGCGTCAGTGTCCACGGTAATATGAAAAAGGTAAATAAATAAATATGTAAATGAGTAATTCAAAATATAACATAAAGGTGACTTTGAGGACCTCGGCCTAGATCAACTACAGTAAAACCCTGCAAACAAGAACATACTTTTCTAAACAGCAGACTGGCTGGGTTCATATAAATGAGGTACTTATGACATTTTCAGTGTGTGTTTCTTATTGCAAGGGCACTTTTGACTGTGATGAATACATACTACGGTATACTGTATAATGTGTTAAATAGAATTGAGGATATAATGACTTCTTTTAAATATTAGAGAGCATCGTATTTTTGTTGTTGACAAATCAGTTTATATCATACGGCTTCATAAAACAATTTGCATATCTCTGAAAACTGTTAGAGGTGTTCAGTTATCAATAGTTGGGATTTTGCTTACACTGATACGATAAAATTTCTTAACTAAGTGTACCATCTCATAAGAATATAGAAGCAAATCAGTCTGTTTTTGGTTCTTATCTTTGGGTGTCATTTCCCACAACAGCAGTCTGCAGGTTCTTATTTTGCTATGATCTTGTTTGCGGGGTTTTACTGTAACTCAGTTGTACAAACGTCTGATTCCATTGAACCAGATTGCTGAATTCCTGAAAGATTAAAAATGTTAGAGCGTGAGCGAAGCGAGCGCTTTACTTTTCAGATTCTGAAAATGAGCTCATGAGCGATACGACACCAACCTTGCGTTCATTAGCGTTTATCAAAAATAGTCAAAAAGTGTTTAAGATTCAACTTTGTTTCAGTTCAAAGTAGCACGATCTTTTGTCGTAAAGGGGGCTGACTTTGAAGGAAAATTCATCGTTTTAATAGATGATTGCGCTAAAGATAGAGAGGCCAGGAGTTTTCTTTACCAAGATTCACTGTGTTTGAATTGCGAATCTATAACGATTCTATAGGAATTTGATCAAAGAACACAATACATCTTGGCAAAAAGTCCTCGCAGCCATCTTCAGCGCAATCGTCTATTGGCAACTGTGTATCAGTTTTGAATGGTCGTCAGCAGTGAGCTAGCATAATCCATTGTGCATGTGTTTGAAATTCATTATCAATTAGCAGCGAGCAACCTTATCACTGATACACCAATCAAATCTGATAGTTTTGATAGTGGTGAGCCACCTTAAATGAAGTGTAATCTTAAAGGTGATCTGAAGCGAAAATTTTTATTGATGCAGATGAATAGCACTGTTGAACGATGAAGAATGCCATTAAAATTTTTTTGATACTTTGTTTCATCTTCGAGTTATCCACTAATTTGTACGATTGGCTAATAACGTCATTTTGTTTGCAAAAAGTACGAGAAAGTATACAAGGTTGACCACGTTTCCAAAGGGAAATAAAGTCAGCGACCTTTCCTTCAAATGAAATGCCTTCCCAAAGGTCACATCAGTTAATGAAACAATGTTCATTGCATTTATTCTGCTCAGGTGAAATGTCTCCTCAAACTGTAACCTTCCAAAGATCAGATACAGCTTCTCTCCATATAGAATCCTAATAATTTGCAAACAAAATGACGTCATCAACTGCCACTTAAAATCATTGGATAACTTAAAAAAGAAATGAGATATCAAAAAAATTTCAACAGGATTTCTTATCAATCGACAGGGCCCTTCGTTTGCATCAATAAAAATTCTCGCTTCAGATCACCTTTAAGATGACAGTGCACATTAAAGGTGGCTTGCCACTTAAAAGGAATCAAGTTCGTCGATCAGTGACAAAGTGGCTCGCCGATTATACAAAGAAAGAATTTCAAGCAAGGGTTTGCGTCCTCTGTCTTTTGGGTCATTCTGCATGACTCTAGCAACTCAAAAGACCTAATGTGAACCAGGCTTTAGGAAAAGGTGTTGTCTGCAAGAAGTGCCGTTGCGATTTACAAAGCGTTGAGAGTGAGAGCGCGTGGCCGAGTAGTTAAGGCGTCTGACTCGTAAGCCAAAGGTCAGAACGGCCGTAGGTTCAAATCCCGCACTGGACAGTTTGGTCGCTGTCCGTAACTCTAGCCCGGGTCGACTAGAGCTATGTGAGGGAAATCTGGTAGCTGCAGCGGGTAGCTGCGGCGGACTGATGGTAAAACATCCGTGACCCCTACTGGAAATAAGTCTCTCAGACTTTCGCAGGCTAGCCACGTTAAATATATATACCTACCTACCTTTCTGCTTGAAAGAAACCTCTTCGCAACTCACAGGTGCACACAATATTAATATTTTTCAAACATATTCTCCATACAGGGCAAGTTATGATAAGACATCCCTGGGGGAGAAATACTTTCTCTAAACTATTTCATTCTCCCCTGATAATAGCACGTGTACCTATAACTTTTGCCAAGATAAAATGCGGAGGGGGTTTGGCAAAAAGATTTCATCAGTTTGCAAGACGCCAATGAAGGTCTTACGGAGAAAATCCTTTTAACAAATGCATCAAATGACCGATTTCGATGGAAAAAAAGCTTACGATCTAAGTTAGACTCTTGGCTGCACGCAAAAATTCAGTGTCCCAGCCCGCGAAACGCCCCACAATTTTTCTGACTCACCCGTGATATATTTTCAAATTCTCTGCTCTTTCCAATATTTGTGACCTAACAAAATAATCCCTGCCCAAATCTTAGACCAAAAAAGTAACCTGAGCATCCCTATCCTAAATATACCACAGTATCCCCTGGATGCAATGAGCTAAGTTGGCTCTAGACTGAGAATGATTTAACACATTTCACTGGTACACACTTGCGCTTTGTTCTTTTGGCGATAAAAAACAATCAAAAGCTTTCATTGAAATTCTGTTACCCGGATCGAAATACTTTGAACTGAAAGAATCTTAAAATCTCAACCAATATAAACGATTGCCTCGGTTGCCAAAGGAAAAAGTACTACTCACCGTTCACAACCATGTAATCTTTTATATTATCAACGACCATACCAACCCTGGACTTGACCTTCAAAGATCCATAGGTTTTTAACAGCCTGCCTTCTTTTGTAGAGAACAGCTATCTCCCATACGTCTTCTACGGTCTGCAAGCCACAATACCTCAGTCGTGTCAGTTGGGGCCAGCCAATGCAGAAGTATTTCAAGATCAACACATTAATGGCAGAAATACAAACTATCTTGAATTTGAAACTTTGCAACTTGGCTACGGTGTTCAAGAAGCTGTTCTGAATTTCAATGCCGCTCAGAAGCAAGACAGTCTTGCGTCACCTTTAAAGGCGAGCATGAAAACGAAACCTGCAACGATCAAAAATTGCAGACGAAAACGCGCAAGAACGACGTTTCGCCAGGACCAGCTAAAGGAGATGAAGGATGTATTTGAAAGCAACCCTAACCCCGATACGGCTGAGCTGCATAAGCTTGCTCGAAAATTGAACCTTCCTAAAAGAGTGCTGCAAGTTTGGTTTCAAAACGCAAGAGCAAAGCAAAGACGCTGTACTGCCTCAACAAGTGAACAATACAAAAATGTAGGATCTGGTGGAGGAAGAGACTAAAGCGAATACCGGATGTCCCAAAAAGAAGTAAACAGACTGCGTTGGGTTTAATGATAGCAATCTAGCTATGATCAACGGTAGATCATTCTTAAAACATGAACTAATCCAACATTACACTTATGACCTTGTGAAGGGTATTAGGCCAGTTAGCTTTTCCTGTCTCCAAGGGCTGATTTCGTAATACAATAGCATCAGTTGCTTTGGTTTACATCTCAATTCAAAGCAATTAGCGAACGCCAACAAAAGAAATTCTCTCAACCAGTAATTTAAAACAAACATAGCCGAAAAGTTGCCGTAAAACCAATACGGCAAACTCTCACTTGGTGCGGGCGAAGGGAGGTTTTTAAGAGAGGTTATGTGCTTCAGACGAAAGAATAAGGGTAAATCTAAAGTTCTGTCTAGCGGATTACGTGATTCAGAGGCCGAACAGAGGGCTTGACAATTGTTGCATATTTATTGCTCAAATGTAGACAGTTACTCCTCAGCTCCTGAATCAAATAAACAAAATCCGCCAGAATGAGCTTTAGATTTACCCTTCTTCTTTTGTTACAAGCACATAAGTTCCCTTAAGAACATCCCTTGGCCCGCACCAATCGAGGGCTTACCGTATTGGTTTCAGGGCAACTTTGCGGGTATGTTTGTTTTGAATTACTGGCTGAAAGAATTTCTTTTGTCTGCATTTGCTAATCGCTTTGAATTGTGGTGTGAACCAAAGTGACTGATTCTATTGTATTACAAAATTTGCCCTTGTTGCTACTGTGCGGTATTCTTATAGACTGATGCCTTTTCGTCCCTTGTTTCCCTGCGTTCCTTGGTCAAGAGGGACTAATAACATTACTCTTAAATAGTGGGTCCACTTTAGGCCCGCGTAGGGTGGTTCTGTATTCACCAATCAAATCGCTAGAATTCAGTTTTTAACCAATCAGGAGCCGCTATTCAGAATGTTGTTGTTGTTGCTCTTAAAGAACGGTTGAAGCAGCCTGGAGTTCTCGCAGCTTCGATGGATCTATTTTGCTTCTACAGAGGAAGATTACTGCCTGAAACGTATGCATTTTGCGCTTTGTAGGTCAACACAACATCATTCTTTGTGCTAAAACTTCGCTTTTCAATGTTCGAGCTCTTTAAACCAGATTTTGAAGCGATTTTGTTGAGTGTACGAGAACTCCCACCTTTTTAGGCCATTTTGAAAAAGTGGGCCCATTATGTAAGCGTAATATTATGAGTCCCTTTGACCAAGTGATATCAGCAAATCAAAGAACGCAGGGAAACAAGGGACGAAAAGGCATAAGTCTAGTATTCTTAGAATATTGGGTGATGTTTAGTTTTTAGATTTTCTTACAATTGGTTTCCAAGGATACTATGACGTTTAAAGATACTTAGGGCCTAAAACTCAGTACGCTCCTTCCGCAATCTCCGGAACACTGAGACTACTTTAAGGTTGCCAAAGAAAAATTCAGCAAATGGGCAAAAATGCCTCTCTTTTCGGGGAGCTAGACTATGGAATAGCCTTCCTCTGATCTAAAACGGCATCCTCCCTGAGTGGTTTTAAGAAATCAATAAAGGGTTAACTTTTCCTTTCTATTGTATATATTGTATAATTGTAAATAGGCTTCTGAATTATGGTTTTTTGTATTCTAGTGACGTTTTATTGTTAACAGTATATTGTAATAAAGGTTTTATCGGAGGGCCTCTTGAAAAACGGCTTCTGCCGAAGGGCTACCCTCCTTGAAAGATTCAAATATGAAATATGAAATAAGAGATAGTCGCTAGTGAGCCAGCCCCGAGCCAGCCCGGCAATATGGAGCCACGTACCGTCATTCTTTTGTGTAAAATAGAAAGAACGAGCAAATATCTTATGGTTCTTTTAATCTTATAAAAGAAAGTATGTGTGCAGGCCAGACCCTTGGTGCCAAAATGTGATACTACATGTGCGTCACGTGCAGGCTGGCCCGCTTCCTCCGTGCATTTGAGAAAAGTTAGCCCGTTTGCGCATGGGAGTTGTGGACGCAATTTGGATGTTTATCGTGTCCACAATACTTGGCCAAAATTCTCCTAAATGAATAAATGTATTTCGTTACCTTGCTTGTCTTTTATTCACTGTTCATCTTCTCGTTCTTGTTTGGGAGCATATCAGGCTGCTGTGAACGGTTTTGCATGGCCTAAATTTTGAACTGCACTGCGATTTAAAAGCCGTGACCTGAGATCTAGTTCCCAGATCGACGCGGCCTTCTAACGACTCATTTTGGAGATCCATCTCTAGGTACTATTGGAAACAGAGTAATATTGGAAGCGACGATCTCAATCATAAAAAATTCTGGCCGATTTGATTGATACAACAACATCAAACCAGCAGCAGCAGTTCCCTATTCCCAGTTCCCCATTTCGTGTTTGTGCTCTTTCTGATTCTCTTGTTTTGTTCCGCATTGCTGAGGTGGATTGCTGGAATAAACCAAGCACTGCAATATTTTTCTCTCCTTTTATAGCTACGAGTTGAATAGCTCTAATTTGTTTGACCAGTAAGCTGCCTTGGCTTAGTTGTTTTGTTGTCGTAGAAAATTAATGTGATTTGTAAGTGCCATCCATAGTGAAGACCAGGTGACTTTGTCTTTTTCATTATGGATGGCAAAGCGCAATATGACATTATATATTGTAGTTTTAGTGTTGATAGAAAAAATCAACTCATCCAGTAAGTCTTTAGAAGGCCGCGTCGATCTGGGAACTAGTTCTCAGGTCACGGCTTTTAAATCGCAGTGCAGTTCAAAATTTAAGCCATGTAAAACCTTTCATAGCAGTCTGTTGTGCTCCCAAACAAGAACGACAAGATAAACAGTGAATAGAAGACAAGTAAAGTAACGAAATACATTTATTCATTTAGGAACATTTAGGCCAGGTATTGTGGACACGATCGACACCCAAATTGTGTCCATAACTCTCATGGTTTGAGACGGGATCTCGGCAGTCGATAACCGGGATCTCAGCAAGGCAGGCCAGCCCGGCATACATATAACAACAACTTGATGTTTGCAAAGTTGTGCGTGAGCAGGTAAGCAGGATCTCACCTGAAGGCGACGGGCCAGCTCACCTCACATAAACAGGCCCTTGTTCTATTACGGATGTTATCAGTTATGATCAGTTAGCTTTCATCAGACTAATATCCGTGTTGTGTTCATTGTGTTTTAAGTTGCCATCGTCATGGAACTGGGATTCTGTAGAAGATTTCCCTTTTGTAACTTTAGAATAATGAAGTAATGGGACTATTTTTGGTGTGACTTTTTGCAGCGAGCAAGCGCCATGCGCTTGCGAAGTGGCAATATAAACGCGGCAAATTATCAATCGTGGATTATCTGGCTGCTATGTGGGTGGCTCATTGAATTCAATTCAATTGAGTTCAATCCAGTTCAATCACAGACTAGTGAATTCATCCCACCCCGCCATCGATGTCAGGGAAACTCTGGAGAAGCTGGGAAAACTTTCAAGGCAATAAGAGATTTCGTACACTCGACTAAGCATCGCGTAATGTTCAGGTCATTTTTCAGCGATGACGTAATGCAACTAAAAGAACAATAACAGAAGTAAACAAAACATTTTTCAGTTCAGTGACTTTATTTTTCGGCACAATTGCAAGAAACTCCAGGTACTTCAAATTACTATATTAGGGCCGAAACTTTCGCGGGCAGAAAGTTTCGCGAGAAAAAAAATCGCGAAATTAAGAGCATAAACTTTCGCGAATGACGCTTTTTCCCGCAAATTTGGCGACAAAAACTTTCGCGATCGAAAAAAAGCTTCACCGAAGACAAGTGAGGGGAAAACACAATTTCCTATTCATTTTCAGTACTACCCACGGTCGCAGTGACAATTGACAAGGTTTAGCCTAATAGATTAAAGATCGGGGCGATTAAGGAACAGCAACGCAAAAACTTAAAGAAACGAAAAAAACTGGATAGAAAAAACTTTTGAGGGTTGAGAATTTTCTGTAATTTCGTGAGCAAAAACTTTCACGAATTTTGGATTTAGATTATGCCTCGGCAGAAACTTTCACGAGGAGTACCAAAAAATGCGAAAATCGCGAAATTTTCTGCCCGCGAAAGTTTTTGCCCCTAAAGTACCCGATTTTAAAACAAGATCCTCTATTAAAACTTGCACCAGAGATGACTAAGGTGAGTTACTTTGCATCTGACAGAACAAAACTTTGATTGATTTTCGTCAATGGATTTGTCTTAACATGCAAAACATTTTGCTGTTAGAAATATTCCTGATGCCATGTTGATGCCATGTTGGCATGATTGCTTAGTTAGTTATTGATTACAAAGAGTGTCAATATGTCTTGATATGCTGATCCATGACACTTTCTAGAATACCTCATATATATGATTTTTCACGCTGAAAGCATGTCTACTTTTTCTTCTGTTTCAGGGTAGCAAGAGAATCTCCTGCAAAGACCAGTATTGGATTGAGTGGCATTCATCGAAAAGTAGAAGGCAGCATATGTCACCTCTGAAATATCCATTGCGAATGTGACCTTCGTTTAGCATTGCAATATGGACAATTGAACAAATTAGGGCCTGTTCATATGGAGGCGAGCCAGCCCGCTTACCGGGCTGGAGCTCTTTGCCGAGATCTCACTTCATCTCTAATTCCGATACAAAACTTGATTTTTGTTCAAATGAGTAGGCGGGCTGGCCCGCTTAGCGAGATCTCACTGCTATGGTGGCGAGATCTCGGTAGGCGGGATGAAAATTTTCCCATATGAACATTGATGACCTCCCTCCACTCAAACTTAAAGAGAGAACAAAGACCAGCAGTCTTTGCGATCGTTTGTTTTTGTTTTTGTGAATTTCGTACAGTCAGTTATTCCAGAAGCTGTGGAGAGCAAGTCGCTGACTTTGTGCAAAGCATGCTGGTCTTTGTACTCCCTTTAACGATTCCGAAATAAAACGTGTGGAGAAAACCAAGTCTTTAGGTGTCATTATCGATGAAGGGCTGAAATGGAAGGATCAATATAAATCACTGACAGGAAAGTTAGCAGGTGGTTTATCATCTTTGAAAAAACTTAAAGACGTTCTTCCCCAATCAAAGTTATGTGATGTGTATCACGCTCTCTTTGAGAGTCACATACGCTACGGAAACGTAGTATGGGGTAGCATCTCTTCATCTGAACTACAAGCACTTCAACGTCTCCAAAACAGAGCCCTATCAATTATAGAGCGCGCAAGATTTAAGGACCCGTGGCCTAAAAAATGGCTAAGCGTTGTGAATCTTGTTCGTTTTGATCGCTGTGTTATGGTATACAAGATTTTAAACAAACAATGCCCTGAAAGCTTGTGGAATATGTTCCAACAGAGATGCTCTATATCAAATTATAATACGAGGAATTATAGAGATCTCCATATTCCCAAGCTAAACCTTGAATTAACCAAAAAAGGATTTCATTACTCGCGGGCATTAAGGCTTGGAACGATATTCCAGTTAACATCAGAGAACTGCCATCACTGCGCCTATTCAAAACACATCTAAAAAGGCATTTGATGACTGATGAGCTTTGATAATTAACTAAAACCCCCTCAAGAACGACTCTCTGGAAGATCAGATTCATTAATTATCCTATATTCTTAGTTTTAGATTTTGTAAGTTGTATTTTACTGAAGGGATATCGTTGTTTAAATGAATTATATATATATATACTCCATCCCGGCTACCGAGACGAAAATGTCGCCATTGCTCATGCGCTGCGGCTCTAAACAATGGGCACGTGTCTCATTTGTGACACGTGTCAAATTTCTGTCTCGGGAAGCGGGCTGGAATTTCTCCATATGAACACAAGCTGAAAACTGTCTCGCCTACCGGGCCAGCCCGGTAAGCGGGCTGGCTCACCTCCATATGAACAGGCCCTTAGAGCCATACATTATGGATTTTACACTTGTTTTTCATGAAATGGAATGAACCATTGAACAACTTGTTATGATGATGCAGCACCTGTTCAATTGCTACTGTTGATAGTTCTTTTTGCATTTTGCCCTCCGATTTACCATGAGACTGTGACTTCCTCCTGTAGCCGATGCAATCAAAATACATATATTTTTTTAGTTATAAAAAAAAAACAATGTCAAAATAAATTTGCGCAAACCAGCTCACTTTTAAACTCATCTAAAGTCCCATCGATAATAGCCTGTCGAACCTCCTTCATGAAGCTGTTGAAATGATGCGTATTGTGACTGAAAGGAAAAAAGTATAAATGTTCATTAGTTGTGGGCCTAAACAGTGGACCAGCATAGGTTTCAAATCTTTAAAAGCTGGGTGTAAAATCTCATGACCTATTTCTTTGAACTGAACGGCTTCAAAGAAACTTGAACGATTTTACAATAAATCTGCCGTTGGACTTTTCTGAAATCTTCAATATTTTCAGAATTACAGTGTTTTTCATCTTTTGTAAGAATTCAAGAAAATTTTCGAAAAAACTTAAAACTATCGTAATTTCTAAACCTGTTTACGAAAAATCAAGTAATTTTCAAGAAAACCACAGTTTATGGATGCCTACAATATGGTATCAAGCAAAACTCTTTCATTCTTCTGGTTTGTGATTTAGAAATTTGATGACGTCACATCATAAAATGAGCTGAAACATAAAATAGGCTGTAATTTCGACAAATATTCAAGATTTCTGAAAATCAAAAGGTGGAATCATAGTAAAATGGCTTAAAGTTTCTTTCAGGTCATTCAGTTTAAAGAAATAGGTCGTTGAATTTCACAACCGCCTTCTTCGTAGATTTAAAGATTTGGAACCTATGCTACAGTGGACCCACTGCGCAAGTCTCAGCATCGTTCAATAAATTGGATGGTTTGGTTATCCCTCAAAACTCAAACATGTAAGAGAGAAAATGGAAAATCAGATTAGAAATATTGAACGAATACAAGGAATCGCTTCGAAAGTCTACCTAAATAGAGGAAAAGCTTCGATGCGGCAGCCACCGTGTGCACAGTGGGCCAGATTACGATTTTTTTGGACATAAATCGCATAAGGCATAAAATGGTAAAGAATGCTATAAAAGTTGGAAACTTACGAAGAAAAACGTCGTTAGGACAAAATTTCTTTGCTTAGTTATGTGTGCAGTTGTCGGAAAATCCTTCTAAGTCCTTATTTGAAACAGCCAAAGTCAATGCATCAAATAACTTCTGATAAGTACGTACCCATAATATGGAAAGCAGAATTAATGACTATAAATCTATAATCTGAAATGATTCTTAAAAAAGGACAGGCTTTGAAATAGACTTGGCATAAAAAATGAATAGAATTTGACATCGATCCGAAAGTTATTCAGCAGTGCCCTGTTCCCTATACACCTCAATTTTGCCATGGCAATAACCATCGTTGTATTTTCTACGGCACCTCTCGTCAGCCAAATGTAAGTCAAACGGTTAGAGGATGCTTCAGTGCTTGTAAATATGCAAAGAAGACGTTTGGCGTTTACAAGCGAAATTTTGAACTTAGCTTTAAAACACAGCGTACAAAGTGCAGCAACGTGTTTCTAAAGTACTTTGAACAAAAATCACAATTTTTGAATAGGAGTCTGTGCTCAATCGAAATGCAGTCAGTTACACTTAGATCACTGCCTGTGAACGTTATGAAGATGCTTTCGAAATGTCGCTTGCAGACAAATCGGTGCCCGAAGACACAGTTGGTAAAATTGAAGTTGAAAACAGTTGACGGCTTGCAGTATTCAATAACAGTTAGCATCCTGTGATTTGAAATTGATTAATTAATAGAAAGCAATTTTTTCGATAACGTTGAATGTGATTTTCTTACTCGATGAGGCATATGATATCAATTTCCACTGATAAAACTATTATTTAAATTTTTTCATTTTTTTATTTTTGTCCACCCTCTGGCCCACTGTGGTGTGTAATCCTAAGACATAATGCTGATACAAGAATTATGGCAAATTATCTAAAAATTTAATGGGAAAGAATAGGACAATAATTTAGACTGATTAAATGGTCGTAATCATTACAAATTGATAGACTGATGGACGGTCTTGACTAAAACCAGTTTCAGCAAACAATTCAATTCAATTCAAAAATCACATTTTCCCAGTTTCAGCAAACAATTCAATTCAATTCAATTCAAAAATCACATTCTCAACTTGATTGTGCCATAAATCAGCAACAATTTGTCCAATAGGCTAAAGTATGGTCTCAAACTCTAAATTGAAACCCATCCTATGTAACTGTACCAACAACAGAAAAATGGCGTAGCAGCCACAAAAATCAGGCAAATTTTGTGGAACATCGTGAAAAAATATTCTAAGGTTTTGAGAAGACTTAACGTCAATGCAAAAATGATACAAATTCAAATGAACTTACAGAATAAGTAGAAACTTACATAATAAGAAGGACAGAAGCCAACATTTCATTTGTCACAAAAAGATGATTGACATAAGCCTGTGTGTATTGTACGCAAGTATAACAGCTGCAAGTGCAGACAATCGGCTTGAAATTATTTTTGAGCCTAGGAAAACATGTTTTTCATTAGTATTATAAGATTAAACTGAAGACAAAATTAATTATTCAGAATAAAACGAAACATCCGTTGCAGCAGCTATCTCCATAGACATTGCGCAAAAAATTAGATCGTTTCTAAATGAAATATTTGCAAGCAAGCAGCATTTATTTGCCTACGTGGGTTGGGTTCTTGGCAGCTAAGCTGATGTGGGCCTGCGACCATACGGCTTGTGCCCTCAGAGTTGCCCCTGAGTACTCACTTACCGACAACGGAAGGATGGACAGCTGAGTTGGCTGCTAGCTTGTGGTTTGTAGTGTCAGCGATGGGATTCGTACCCATGAGGGTTGACCCCACAAGATTCGAAATACTGCGCCTTAGCCACTTGGCCATATCATCATCATCATCATCATCATCATCATCATCATCATCATCATCATCATCATCATCATCATCATCATCATCATCATCATCATCATCATCATCATCATCATCATCATCATCATCATCATCATCATCATCATCATCATCATCATCATCATCATCATCATCATCATCATCATCATCAACAACATCATCATCATCATCAACAATTTACTTTACGTTGGCAAGAAAATATATATATATATATACATAGCTAATAAGCTAATTAAAGCCAACAAAATAATTTAAAACCTACTTTACAGTGTCCCAAACAAGCCTACAAAAACCCTAAATCTTTGATAAAAACTTTGCACAATCTGCAGATGCAAGTATTTCCATCCCATGATTTTATTTTTCGTTTGAATTCAGCGAGTGTGTTGGAATTTTTAATTTCCCTCGGTAATACTGCCCTAGTTCTGCGCAAAATACAAAACTAATGCAAGATAAGGGCCAATTTCTGTTTGAGAGATTCGACTGGATGCGTGCTGTGATCAGAGTTTAGACAGTAAGGGGCTGTTTGAATGGAACTCACTCACTCTTGATATCAGAATTTCTACATCAATTGCTGCCGCCACCAGCCCCCTAGCTCGTACGCTTATGCGACATAACTGCTAGTGAAGGGTAGTGTGCACCCCTCCTTCACCAGGTTGGCGAATGATTATCGAGTAATATTCTTCTGAGCTGCACCTACTTAGCATTGCTAACAGCTAGTATTTAATCGCCTAATAAGCGCAAAGGCGTAGCGAAAAGATAGACAGATAGACGGATTTGATTATAATGACCGTTGCTCAATAGATCTTTTAGCTATTCTGATGAGAATCAGAATCGAAAGAAATTTTGCTACATTCCGTAGAATTTTCGAATGTGCACAATTGTGATAGGAGCTCTAACGCTACTCGATCGAACCTCGTGTATGAAAATGCATAAAAATAACGCTCGATCCAGGCTCTTTTGTAGAATAGCTAAAAGGTCTATTGTTAGCAGGTTCGTTCAAACAACTACTTCCAGAATACTTTTTTGAATGGAACTCACTCACTCTTGATATCAGAATTTCTACATCAATTGCTGAGTTCAAAAGTAAATTGCTGGCAATCATAAGGCCTGCTCAAGAGCCAACTTAACATATACACGATATAGCAGGTATTAGACGTCTGGCTAAGCTTCGTTTCAATTTCAGTGCCTAAAATGAACAAAAATTTAGATACAATTTTGAATGTCCGGACCCTATCTGTCCTTGTGGCACGGGCAAGAAGAAATGAGCACTTTCTCCTAAATTGCCCTCTCTTTGAATTGCAGCGTAGAGATCTCTTTGGTCAACTCGGGGACCTTCCTGGCATTGACAATGAGAGTTTGGATAGAAAGACTATTTGCGGATTACTACTTTATGATAGCCCAAATATAAATCTGATTGTGAACAGAATAATTCTGGAAGCGACCATTTCCTTTATCAAATCAACACAGCGACTTGGTTAGAAATAAAACCATCAAATCACGGTGGACCAAGCCAGATGAGTCAGAGATATATTTCTTTGATGCATCACGCACCCAGTACTCTTAAATTTATGTAGAGAATGTTTTTTTGTTCTTTTCCTTTCTATATTCTAGTTTAAGTGAAGGTGAAGGGGAAGTTGCAGCTTTCAGCGCCAAGCGCTGGGATCGCAGAAATAGCTAAGCGCAAATCGAGTCCGCGACCCCTTGTCATGACGCTCAAAGGTGCTGGTGGGATTTGAACCCCGTCCGCCTGACTGTTCTGGCTGCAAAGTCAGTGGATCATAACACGGCGCCACAACACGTGGATAACTGTTGTCGTTGTTTGTATATTTTGATATTTCAGGATGACATACAGGGTGTTACAGAAAAAAACGTAACCCACTTTCATTCGAGATTCTTCAGGAAATAATAACATTTGGATCAATTTGAGGCATACCATCTAAAAGGACGATCGATCTTCTTTCCAATGATATCCAGGTTGGATGGATTAATTGGATTTTTCATAGCTTAATTGACGTTTTCGTAAGTATGGCCTATTTTAGATGCCGGAAAGTGATAGGGAATTGCATAGACGATAGTCCACCTTTGTGAGAGCATTTTTATCATTATCTACAAACGCGTCTCACGCGGATGAAATTTCTTTTTCTCCTCAAGGCATCACCTCAAGTGATTCTAGGCCTGAAATATTTTGAAAAATATTTTCAAATAATTTTTGACCGGAAGAAGTTCATATGTTGGCTTCTCAAGCATTATCAATTTTTTGGAAAGAAGTTTATGATATACAGGCTATCAAATTTCCAAACCATTTTCTGGCTCACCCGATGTGATAATATGTAAACAACATTTCTTACCTCTTATCACTCAAATCAATTTGAAAACATATTTTTCCGTCTTCCAATTCTTTCAGAGAATCCTCGTCTTTGGTCTCCAAGTGAACCTTGGGTCGTTTGTGACGATATTCGAATGCTAATGCACAGCCACGCTCAGTCGCATCGTATGCAAATCTAATTGCTAGTTAGGGGCAATTTGCCACAGATCACTGAGATAAAACTTATTAACCAAGTCCATAGTAACCCTGTGGTAAACCCTGCACAGCAAGAACTCATAATGAAACAGTAAAAAGCTGACCCTATTCTCATGCAAGCAAGCTAACCCTATCCTCTGCATTCGTCAATCGAATCGTAATTGGATAACGGCCATAGTCTTTTCAACGGTAGCTCCCCAGTTCATGGCATAAACGCTGCGAGCTGTGGCCAGAAGCTGCTTTGAATTTCAGAAAACTTTTCAGAGTTTATTATTGGCAAATTTGAACAAAGTGAGTTGGCAATGGTTCAATTTACAAGAAGGCAAGTGTTAGTGGTCTTTTTGCTTTGTTTCCCGTTAACTTTTTTATATCAAGTAAAGTCTAAAACTAAAACTACCATACATAATTTGTCCCATCCAGAGGGGGAAAATACACACGATCACCTAGTTCCCACTGCAGATGGGACTTACAAATTTCCGGTCACCTAGTTCCCACTGCTGGACACACGGAACAAATTTCCGGACACGCGGTCACCTAGTTCCCGCGAAACTCTTACATGCTCGTACTTTTGTGTGCAACTGCTACACCATAAAATCAGCAAGCAGTTAACGAAAACAACGAGAAGCGGGGCTTAGAAGGAACATAAAACTTCTCTGTGTATAAACTTTGTTATTTCTAACTCACTTTGAGAAAAGTTATCCCTGATTTACTCTATGAAAAGTGCTCTGAAGTCTGAGAAGCAATCACTTACATAAGTTAACATCGTTATATTGAGAACGGGGATCATTTGTTTTTATTTCCTTTACAAATTTACCAGATTTGGAAGCTCGATAAAAACTTCTTATTTAAGAGGTGAAAACGTCTATTCGTCCAAATATAATTGATTGTATCAATCGAATAAGAGTTCGAAAACCATTGCTCTTTACCGAAACTCACAAGCTGATTGGTAGTCTAGAAAAGCTGATAGTTTGAGCCAGCAATATTATGAGTCTCTGTTGACCGCAGACTCATCACCAAGTTAGAGAGCACATGAAAAAAAGAGACTAAGGTAACTAGCTTAGGTAGCTGGCTACTTTATTCCCTTCAGTATTCCTTTTCACACAAGGAGATGAACAATTGTCAGGAAGGAAAAATCGTCTGACAGGTTTTCGTTGGTGTGAATCTGAGTCGGACTCATGACGACTTTTTCGGGTAGACAAATATATTGTCTACGAAAATCGTCCTGATATGACAACAAATAGTCAAAATCCGAATGTTTGTATCACAGCGTAGTTCAGAACATTGGGTTCAAGGATACGAGTTATCAATGATATCAATCCCACAGTTGATGGCATCCATTATTTGATCTGAAATATAGAAAAAAAGTCAGATCAATCTACTTTTACACAGCAAGAATAGATTAGTGTTTAGTACAATAATAATAGTTGCTTTTGATTGACACTGTAATTCAAAGCGATTAGCGATTGCAGGGAAAGAAAATTCTCTCAATTAGTGATTCAGAACAAACAACAAACATACAAACAACAAACAGAACAAACATACAAACAACAAACATACAAACAGGACAAACAACAACAGCTGCCGACAAACTAGTTGCTTTCTGCGCGCCTTCTTAGTCCAATCAACAAAATCTGCTGAGAAGATCTTTAGATTTACACTTGTAACTTCTCTTAAAAACCACTTTTCACATGCACGAGGCGACAATTTGCCTTCCTTGTTTCAGCGCAACTTTTGCTGTTTTATTCGTGCAGAATTTCTAGCTGAGAAAATTTCTTTGCATTCAAAAGCAACTGACACTATTGTGATACAACATCTGTCCTTGTTCATTTAAGCAAAGAGCTCAAATCTTTAAAAAGGCGCTTTTAAAATTCTAATAAATATATTTTCTTTGGGTTAAAGTCCTTGAAAGGAACTTTGGGTCATTTGCTGTAAATTTACGGCGGCAATAAGTTTCAAAACGGTGGCATTTATCAAAGTTGAGGCTGTGATGTCATCAAATTTATAATCCTTAACTAAATATATCTTATATACTTTAAACTTGGTACTGTTGTTTATACTAAATAATGAGGTACTAGGAGAAAACGGACGCAAAAAATCAGACAGATTTTTGAGCACACTGAGGCCTTTCAAACTTATGCTATCATCAGAGTGTGACTAACTGTTAGTCACACTCTAGAGTCTAGAGTCTAGAGTCTAGTGTCTAGAGTGTGACTAACTAGTTAGTCACACTCTGATGATAGCATAAGTTTGAAAGGCCTCAGTGTGCTCAAAAATCTGTCTGATTTTTTGCGTCCGTTTTCTCCTAGTACCTCATTATATACTTTATATAAATCACGCTAGCGAACCTATACGCACTACTATGGTGGATACGCCATACGGAGACGGGGTATTATGCTAACGTGGTGGGGTATTATGCTTGATGTGGTGGATACGCCATAAAGAAAACTGTATGGCGTATCCACCACATCAAGCATATGAAAACTGTAACAGAAAACTGTATGGCGCATCCACCACATCAATACTCAGAAAATTAACGTTCTTTACAATTTCTTCCACCATCAATCTTCAAACCTTAGTGACATGGGAATCAAATCTTTACGAAGATAGTGTAAAACTCTGTTAGCTTTCTTTGAACTGACTGGCTTGAAAGGAGCTGAGGGCAAATTTACTGCAATTTTACATTTGAAACCTCTTTCGAGATCGGGCTTATTTTCGCAAGGGCGCCACTTATCATTTTTGAGGCTGTCACGTCATCAAATTTCTAAATCGTGAACAGGTTGGAATTTACAATGATTTGAATCCTCCAACTCGGTCCGTACTTTTAAGGCCTTGGGCTGTATTATGCGCATACTAACTGGTTTTGTGCTGTACAGCTCGGTCTGTACTTTTAAGACCGAGGGCTTTATATTTTCCTGTACAAAGACAAAACCGGTTAGTATGAGTTTTACTACCCGATAGCCTCTAATTTTGACTCGTGTCATTTAGTCAAACACATTTCGTTACTGTCGTGTCGTTTCAGTTGCTTGTAAATCGCATAGGCCTAAGGCAGTTGCTGTGGCGACAAAAACGCGTCCTTGTATCGTATTATACAAGGCTACGGGAAACCCGCGGGAAAAGTGCGATTAACCAATAGGAGTGGCGGGATTCTGTATTGCCTCGTTTTTGAAACTTCAGTCAGGTAATATACTTCCTGTACAACACAAAACCGGTTAGTATGGGCATTTAAAGAAAATCTAAATCAGATTTGACTCACAGATAAGAGTGGCAGATGTTTCTCAATACTCTGATGAACATATGTCTCAATAAACTGTCGTGCTGGGAATTTATATTAGATATCACAGTCATAGCAGGAGAACGAACTGTTTCCAATTAAAATTATACGCAAACAGATAAGAATGCGACTTTACTGTATCAATATTGAACTGTATATTTCATATAGCCATTTGTACATTTTTCATTATTTTGTACTACTCAAGCTAACGCAGGTTGGTTTTACCTGAAACTGCACCAGTTGATAATAAAGTTGAACTGAGAAAACCTTCACGAATAAAATAAATATTCAACAGAAATCAGTGATTCAAGCATTGCTTTTGGTAGCTAAATGGGTTGGCTACACTCAGACTACAGTAAGGGGACTGCGGCTGTGCTAGAAGCAACAGGAGCCAGCAGTAACAGTAACCTCTCTGCCGCTATTAAAGTTTTGCTAACCAGCTTTTGTGTGAATGAATGCCTTGTTAGTACCTTTAATTTATCTAATAACTTATTTTTTATATGTTTTTAAAAAACTTAAAATTTCAATTCATTTTTACAATTTTCTCATACAACATGGGGTTGTTTGGATGCATCAAATCTTTTATTATCATTAATATTATCAACACTTTATTTAAAATGTTGGCATAAAAAGGTACAAAATAGCTATACATGCACAAATAATATTTACAAGTATAGCTAATAAAAGCCAACTAATTCAAATAACAAAAGCAGAATGGATAAAAATGTCATGTTGATTGCTGACTAAACAAACCTAAACCTAAAACCTATATAAAACCTAAAAGTGGTATAAAATTTCGGCAGCGCCTACATTGGCATTGGCACTCATTTCTTTTCCAAGCTTTGATTTTGGTCTTAAATTCAATCAAGTTAGTTGAGTGTCTAATTGAAACTGGAAGTGTACACCATAATTGTGGACGCTAATATCGAACAGTTTCTGAGCCATACATAACTGATCTCACTCTTGGCGAGTTAAAATCGTGAACATTTCTGAGGCCATACTGGTTGGTTTGTGGACAAAATATTTCTTTCGTAAAAGGAGGATTTAAGCCATGCTTTGTTTTGAACATTTCTATCATTAATGTAAGTTCTTCTGATGAACAGATACACTGTTATCATATCCTAAGAGATCTTCAAAGCTAGATTCCTGATCTCTGTACGTTATTCTAACGGCTCGCTCGTGCAGTTTGTTGATTTTAGTATTTAGTTTCCTTCTATGGAACATCCATGCCAAAGGACAGTATTGACACTGGCTATTTATAAATGATGTCATCAGCATCCTTAATTTAGCTTGGTTCATATAGTGTGCAATGCGTGACAGAGCATAGAGCTTGTTGCTGACCTTTTGACATAGATTACTTACATGTTGTTCAAATGTAGGTTTGCTGAGTTTCATATTTCTAGGATGATGTGCGCATCTGTTGTTTATTATTTTTTGCAAGCACCTTAGGATATCATTATGGAAATAAGATCAACTGGACCTTATAACGCTATCTCTGCCACTAAGGGTAGACTCGATTACATGTCGTAGTTTCGCTTTTTGCCTGAACTGATATCGTTACAACTCGGCTACAACTACGACTTATTCCCATTTGCTTGCGGAAACGGTAAAGTTCCGTACTGATTCTGTTTGAAACCTTTCCACTGCTCCACAAAAAGTTCGACTGAGCCGTGTTGGAGTCTCTATCACTATTGTGTACAATCGAACATTCTACAAAATGTATCAATTTGTCGTTCGATTCGCATTCTTTTTCAGAATGTACCTGTGGGCCTAAATCATCTGCTACTTTTTTCTCACAACCAATGAGTTTAAAATGCCTTAAAAATCAGTTTTCTAGAACTGCTGTACCATCAAATTAGGTATCAGTACTTCGGTAAAGGATCATTCTTGCCAAAAAAGCGAAAACCTTACTAATCGGTAGACGGGGCGACAGAATCCTGTCGCAGATTGGAATTTTTTGACATTTTTACAGCTCTATGCCCATAAGGCCCTCAGTGGAGCGATAACAACAACAACAATTCAACTCAATGAAATGAGCGTAACTAACTTGAGGGTCTTTATGGTAATGAGGCTATACTAGACATTGTATTATATAAACTGCATTTTATCTACTTTATCATTACACCTATAACAACTGTTTCCGAAGGCAATTACAGAAAATATGTTTGCAATGCAAATACCACTGCCTCAATATCCACGGGGCAGTAGACTTTCAAACAGGAATTGTTTTCAATGACTTACGCGATATGAAATTATTTGGTCAATGACAAAACTGATCAATTAGAAACTTCAGCTCTCATGATAATTGATAATTGACTATTTACCTGGTGAAAATATTCCAAGAAGAATCCTCGGCTTGTCACTTGGCAAATTTTTCTGATGAAGAATAATAAGAGAGAGAAGTAAATCTTACGCAGCAAAGACATTATCAACGACAAAACCAGTCCAAGAAATTCGGATAAGAATTTTCGGACGAAGAAAATTCGGATTATGCCGGCCAAGGAAAAAAAACGCCCGATGTTTGAAAGGCTACTGGTCCCTAAATATATAAGCAATAGCATTTTGCAACATCTGATGGCACAGCCAACGTGTTCAACAATTTTTAGAATTTTTCCTTGCACAAATCGGTCACTGCGTTCAGATTTTGCGAGAGATTTTCTTTAGAAAGTCCCGACGATAAACTTTAAAAAACGTGCTGAAATCATAGGCAACTTTTTCTAATATTTTACCCTCGCACGTGCTATCTTCTTGGGAGGATGAACAAGTCTTACCCTTCGCATGAAGAACTTATTTGGGAGGATTCCATTCCCCCAAGGAGGACAAAATTCATGAATACACGTAAGTTTCGTCCCTGTTAGGAAGGAATGCTATGGAAGGCTTGCTCATCGTTTCACTCGTCATTGCAGGTTTTCAAAAGAAGCCTTTTGCAGCAAATCTCCCATATCTAAGAGAAATGCCCGATTAATGCCGAGTAAATTTGCTGAACTTAACTGAACGTCAGCAGTAAACAAGACAGCCTTCAATATATTGCTTTACAGGATTTCAGGCGTTGGACAAGACCATGAGCTAGGATTCCCACAATATTCAGTCTTAGGACAACTTCTGTTTATGCTATATCTGAATGACTGGTTTCTTTTCTTCAACATGACCACATGTCCCCCACATGTTTATTTGTTAGGGTTGCCCTCCTATTTTTCAATTGTACACATACGACGCTACTCACTAAAGTATGCTGTAGGACTTCTGTAAAATTGTTCCCGAGCTGATCAAAGCCTTCTAGCACAAATCCTGCAAAAGGAACAGACGTTTTACTTCTTAAAAAGAGGTTTGGGATCGCACGTCCAAATCTGGTAAATTTTGCAAAGGAAAACAAAAGCATGACCCCCGTTCTAGGTATCAACACTGATAGCTGTGGCAAAAAGAAGTGGCTAGTTTGCACTTTAGCGGACACACTTTCAGCATTTTTCCGTGTTTGAGTTTTGTACTAGCTTTTGATGGAAAAATGCGTCAGTACTAAGATCAAAGTACATCTACTGAATTAGCGGGGGCTTGGGGGCGGCAGCCCCCAAATAATGGTAACCAGTTGGTAAATATTGGTAACCAAATATTGGTAACCAATCATTGGTAACCATTTAGTTCATACGCGGGAGGTTTTATCTGCCTTCTGGTCTTGTTTCTCGTTGTTTTCATTCATTGTTAGCTGATTTTGTTGTGTGACAGTTACAGCTCAAAGGTGCCAGCAAGTAAGGGTTTCACTTTGCTAGTTGCAAATCGAAGTTAGCTGTTTTTAATCGTTCTTCTATCAATGAATGAAAATAACGAGAAACAAACGAAAAGACCAATAACACTTGCCTGTTTGTAAACTTAACTATTGCAAACTTACTTTGTGCAAAGTAGTCGATTGAAGGTGTTGTGGCGCAATGGTGTAATCCTGTGACTTTGCAGTCAGAACAGTCAGGCGGTGTTGGTTCAATACCAGGTAGGGCCCCACTACTTGAGCGTCATGACAAGGGGTCGAGATCTTGATTAGCGCTTCGCTCTGCGATCCCAGCGCTTGGCGCTAAAACCGCAACTTCACCTTCACCAATAAAGTCTCTGAGAAGTGTTCTGAATCCGAAGCAACTTCTTGCCACATCAAATAGTGTTTCGTATGAGAACGGGGGTCATGCTTATGCTTTTTCTTTCAAACTTTACCAGAATTGGACGCTCGATCCAAGCCTCTTCTTTAAAGACCCATTGTCAACCAACAAAACCAGTGTTGTCAAATCAGTGTTTGCAAACAGTGACCGCTTGTGTGAGAAGCATTCAGTCACCACTTTGTTTTGAAACGAGCAGTGACAGAAGAATACGCCTTGCGATCGTTCAATAGCCCTGCGAAAACTCAATGCTTACGTTTATATATATCAGCTCTAGGTAGCCTAGCTTAGCGTTCATGGTGAGTAAGACAGGCCTAGGCCTAGACAGACGACTTTTCATTATCAAAGTTTATGATCCCCTACAAATAGGAAAATTGGGAGGTATGTTCTACCTGGTGAACTAAGATAAAGCAATCATCAAACCTCATTGTTCCACAGGCTTGGTGAACCATGAAACTGGTTTTTTTTGGAGTTGATGTGCCGAACTTTCGTTGTTCTGTTGCAAGAATCCATGTAGCTGCGCAATTTGTATTTTCTGACACAGAAAAACATGTAACTAAGCAGGAGCAATGTTAACAAACAAGAAAGAAGATTGTTGGTTGACAATGGGTCTTTAAGAAGTAAAAAGGTCTATTGAAACTTGAATTAGTTTTTCCTTAGCTGATAGGTTAACTTTCGGCACAATGAAATCTTTTAATAGCCACCAATGTGGAAAATTAACAAATAAAAGCGCTTAAATACAGATGATTGGATGATAAAATATTTTGCCAATTTTATAACGAAAACATGAAGTACAAAACGTTTCTATTAGGACCTGTTTATATGAGGAAAAATACCTCACCTACCAGACCCGAAGCTGACAGGCGAGGTGGAGTAAAGTCTCTTTTCCATGAAATCAGAACAAACTGAAGAACTGACGAATAAGGATCAACCAATATACATTCACCTCACCATACCGGTGGTGCTAAATTTCACTTCACGCAGGCGAGATACCACCTCTAGTGAGGTGGGATTTCACTATACTGGTGGTGTTGCATTCGTTATGTAAACGCGAAATGAAAGTACAAAGGATTCTATGGGAAGGTGGAATCTCACCTTTCAGGCCCGGGTTTGGCAAGTGAGGTGTTTTTCCTCATATAAACAGGCCCTTCGACGTCCAAACGAATCGAATCATTTCAGGCTGCATCCGACTGTCCCTCGTTAAAAAACAGCCGAATTCCCTTCTTGAATGCCAACATTTGTGTAATTTTTATAAGCAATTATCTTAAACTAACAAAATAGATCATATGAAAAAAAAGATTATATGAAAAGAAAGTAGATGAAAAGTTTTTAAAGAACACAACAATAACAAAACGGTATTTCGTCCTTGTTTTGATTAAACAAACTTTTTAAGCAATGATCTTAAACTATCAAAATAGATTATATTAAAAGAAAGTAGACGAAAAATCTTTATCGAGCACAACAATAACAAAATGATATTTCGTCCTTGTTTTGATTAAACAAACTCTCAGACAAACAGTTCTTCTTGAAATCACTCTCCGCAAAAAGACAGAGATCTCTGCTCAAGCCAACCCTCCAGACAGCTGTTCGAAGATTTGTTTCACAAATTGGTCTTAAAAATATCTTTCTTTGCAGATCAAAAGGAAACCAGGGATCCTTTTTCAGTTAAAACAAAAGATAAGCAATATTGCAGCTGCAGATGGAGTATTTTACCTGTGAGTACTTCACTATAAAGATGCACAATTTTTCATTTTGCTGTTATTTCAAACGTAATGTCCACTTAGCAGCACTTGTACTCAATAAGAACAACAAACTCCAGAACAGTCACTGCTCAATGGCTGTTATTCGGAGGAAGGTTGCTTGTTAATGATACCTGAGGAAGTTTCAGTAACTTTTGTTAGAGCTTGGAAAATTTTGGATTATTTTGCAATAGCAAAGCAGCAAATATACCTCATGAATGTTCAGGTATGAACAACTCAAGGCGTTCGAATATCTGGTTACTTTGATGACTCGATAAACTGTGGAGAGTTTAACCAAGAAAATTGACATCCAGAGGAAGGTTTGGGCTTCTTCTAGACTCTGGAAGTAAGTTGCAAGGTGATAGAGAATGGCTGTTGCTGTAAGATTCTTGGCAGTCTGTTTGTTCGTTTTGGTGGCAAATCATAATTTGGCGCCACCATCTAAAGCTAGCAATCTCACTGCTGTTGAAAATGAGTTGAATAATTTCTTGGATCAAGAATCATCCGAAACCAAAAAGAATCTTTTAGAAAAGTATCCTCAACTTTTCCAGATCACAGCGATGATTTTCAACAAAACACTCTCAGAAAACGAATCCATTTGCGACATAGTGGCACAAAACTTTATGGACCGGCAATGCTCTTCAATACCAAATCAAACATGCATAGGGAAGTATACGCCATCATCTCTTGGAAACGGTATAACTAACGGCTGCCATGACGCCCAATTTACATCCAAGTCAAGCAGATCAAGAAGAGAAGTAAGCTTATATCAAGAAACATCAGGCAATCACCAACAATCAAATGAAACTGATTCGGCAATGACCACAGCATCACCATACAATACAACAACAACAGAATCAACGCAATTGTTACAGTCAACACTAAACACAACAGTCGCGTCAAATTCAACAGATTCACAAAATTCAATAGCTCTTTATACTGTGAAAGCCTTATCCACTCCACACCCTCCGATAGGTCCAAGTGAACCTATTGGTCCAGGTGGTCGTCCAGGTGGTCCAACAAGCCCTGGTGTCCCAACTGACCCTGGTGGACCAGGTCGCCCTGGCGGACCAAGTAGTCCTGGTGGCCCTAGTGGACCGAGTGGCCCTGGAGGACCAAGTGGTCCAAGTGGTCCTGGTGGTCCTGGTGGACCAGGTGGCCCTGGTGGACCAAGTGGTCCTGGTGGCCCTGGTGGTCCAAGTGGTCCTGGTGGACCAAGTAGTCCTGGTGGCCCTGGTGGTCCAAGTGGCCCTGGTGGACCAAGTGGTCCTGGTGGCCCTGGTGGACCAAGTGGTCCTTTTGGTCCAGGACCCCCTGTTGCTAACTTTTATTTCCTTGCATTGAATATTATTGCAAAGACAGTCAGCATATCGTACGAGCGTCAAATGAGAGATAAAGAATTTGACAGGAGGAGACTTGTTTCCATGTCTCAAGGTGCACCTGGTGTGCGTGGTCAATATGGCCCACCCGGTCGTCTTGCAGCGGCAGCATCTGGTGTGCCTGGCCCATATGGCCCACCTCCTATTCCATTTGGGCCGGGAGTACAGCCAGTGGCAAGGCCAGGACTGTGGCAAGGAAATCAGCAAGGATCACCAGGCCCAGCTGCAACACCGGGAAACGGGCCTAGACCACCACCAGGGTCAGCTATGTGGCCAGGAGAACAACCACAATCAAAGTCGCAGCTGAATGCTAATCTGAATCATACTAGCTTCCAAAACTCTTCCAACAAGCAATTTTTCACCAATTACACTTCAACTCCAAATGCAAAAAACAACTGGATAATACAGTCATTCCTTTATAGAAATATGACTTGGTTTAACTACACAGTGATTTCATTTGCGTATCCTGCATGGTTCAAAGCAGTGGGAATTATCAATATCACTGGTCATTCATGCAGTCTCATCAGTCTTTTTATTCTTATCTGTACTTACTTCATGTTGAAGCGAGAGTTTACGCTAATGGACAGGAACATTGTCTGTTTCTCGATAGCTCTTTTTTTGGCCCATTTGTTGCAGCTGACTATGGTTTTCTACTCATCCATTCCTACATTTTGTAAATGGGGCGCAGCGTTCTTACACTGGTCTCTGTTGCTAAGTTTCATGTGGATTGCAGCTATTTCCTTTGATTTATATATTACTTTCAAAAATATGAGGCCCCTCACAATCCATGCCAAAAGTCAACGGTTTAAGAAGTATTTTATTGTAGTCCTTAGTGTGAGTACGACTATTGTAGTGATTTGTGTTGCCATAGGGATACCAAGTGAAGATTTGTCTGGTTACGGAGACCAGGGAAGATGTTTCGTTGCAAAATTCTGGTCCAACCTCTTCGCCTTCGTGGTTCCATGCACAATTACATTGTTGAGTAGTATCGTGTTTACAGTTTTCACGATACACAAACTCCATTGTAAACAAAAGGAGAACAACAAGGTTCTTTCACATGGAAACAATAGAGCTTCTTCCCGCAAAAAGATCGTCGTTACAGCACTCGTTCTAAAGTTGTCCATGCTGTTTGGTTTCGGGTGGTTGATAGGGTTTATCAACGGTTTCATCGGGAGCACGGCTCTATATATAATCTTCAATGTAATTGTCTCATTTCAAGGAACATTCGTTTACTTTGCTTTTGGTGAGCAGAAACTATTGTTTCAGAAATGCCTCAAGAAAGTGAAATGTTCTCATCAAGGAGAGGCAGTCTCAAATGGGACTGATAATGATGCGACGTATGTGACGACTGCCATTTGACTCGTTGAAAGAACACCAAAAAATATCTCTGCTGCTTCTACTTGTCAGATGAAGGTAAGGTTGTGGTTTACAGCCCATGCCTTGGGATCACTAGCCTGCGTGCAGACTATACCCAAGAAAAAAGTATAGTCTGCGCAACGCCGCTCGATGTTGTGTAGCGCGTGCTGCAGCATTTAAGTGATAACAAAGAAAATGCATTGTTGTAACAGCCAATAATATCGCTTTCCTGCGAAACATGGAAGCAATCAGGTCTGAGAACGGCTATCATGTGATTAAATCTCTGGTTTTGCTTTGTTCACTAAGGCAATTACGTTTAACAACACAATACTTTGGAATTGTTACACAAATATACCGGCAAGCACCTTTCTCTGACAAGACTGCTCACGGAATACAACAAATAGTTTTCTAATTCGATTTGGCGGCCAAAAGTAATTTCACATCTCTAAGACTTTACTACTCAATGAGAAAATAACACACAAAACTTCATCAACAATATTAAAAGTAAGTTGAATGCTCAGTTATATGAAGAAGAAACTGTATATTTCTGCTCTCGAAGCACCAATACTAACAAACAACGCATCTAGGGTACTTGCGGGATTATCAGGCACTTAAGGTTTGTAAACTTACCAATCAAAATCAGTTCATCCAAAGTGACCAAAGATATCTCATAAACATATTTCAAAAGATTCCAGACAAAGTTTATGCAGCAGGTTGGTTCATCTTTTCACAAACCGAAGTGTTTATTGCGAAGTATTTTTAACCACTCGCGGAGGTGAATTTCGTACACTGTCAGGATTTATCAGACAGCTATCATTTTAATTTATTAGAATAAATATAGCCATTAGAAACAAAAATAAACAAGAATTCCAAAGACTTAACACCCTTTCTGTGTCATGTCACTAGCTATAATGCTCTTTAATTGACTTCAACATGCTGGATTCCAAGGAAGTTTCTCGTAACTTCTCAGAAGTTCCAAGGTCAGCCTAACCGTAGGAAAGATGGACGCACGAAGTTTTCGGCCTAACCCCGAGAAAGTCCACTGCCTGGTGAGATGAAGCAAAGAGTAATTGGAATAATAATCAAATAGAATGAGAGAACAATTATTCACGAAAGTTCACAAAGACTAATTTTTGATTTTGAAATGTTTAATTCGTGTTTCTGGCTGTTGAATGCTGCGTGTGCCTGGTATATCCCGCTGCCTGATAAATCCCACCAGTACCCTATTCAAGTTAATTATCGAGGAACATTTTGAAAGAGATTAGCCATTGATTAAAGCTAAATTCACATCGCTGTATTAAACCGAATTAGTATACTTTCTGGCACAACCCTTAGATTGTATGTAACGTGATAACAATTATCATCGAATATCAAATTCATACCTTTGACATTTCTTTTCGCTGTTTCCTCTGCGCATCTTTGTCTTTCTTTGATGTTATCACCACCAACAATCGCACCAAACAGATCCATACGATATTTGTCCTAAACGAGATGAGATCGCGTACGATGGTAGTTCAGCGCTTTTGAATAGCCTTGTCCTTCAGTCAGCTTGAAGGGGCTCGCGCGATTTTGAAGTTCTTTGATGGCCAATATCAGACACAAGTTTATTTTTTTTTCGAAAATGTAAGTATCATTTTGAAGAAAAATCGTTGCACTTTACAGAGGAATAAATCAAACATTCATATCTTTCACGGCTGCTTGGATGTAAGTGTATTTTTACTGAGCATTTCTTGGTGGCTTGGGTGAAGCTAGACTAATGACGATGAGTTTATTGATTCCTTGTGCTCGTCGACTTGATGATGGTGCTTTGGTCAACAGAGACTCATAAACTTTTTAATAATACTACTAATACTAATACTAAAAATTTTCCAAGAGTTTGGTCACATGACTCGGGATGGGTGAAGCAAACCTTGGCCGATTAGGTCAATTAATTCCCCTCTTAGTTAGACGTTCTTTCTTTTTTGTAGTAGTTACGTGTAGTTTATGTGCTATCTTTGTCTTTCAATGTGGTCACGTCTAGTGCTATGTTCGTGTTTTTAGTTTTATGTTGCCATTTGGTGGACGTTAATTTTCGCTCCAAATGGTATTGTTTTAGTAGTAGGGTAAAGTATTTTGTAGGTAGTGTTATTAGGTAATATGTATTGTAAGTTTTTAGCTTGATATACATATAAAAAAAGAGACTCATAATATTATTCTGAAAAACCTGGCCCTATCCAGGCCCAAACTCCGCGATTCCTAGAGTACCAATCAGATTGCGAGATTTCTGGATTACTATTGTTACAGTTTCAATATGATAGAATCTTCGATTCGATTGAAGAATTGAAAACACTCCCACGGGATCGAGATTCGAAGCCGTGATTCAATCATAATTCCACTGATGATTGCAGAAAACTGGGCCAGCCATGTGCAAGGTTTACCGCAGAGGTACAAGGGAGTCATCGTCATCTAGGGTGAAGCCACCTATCCATGTTCGGAAAACAATGGAGAAACAGTTTGGCAATAGATGATTGCACTAAAGATGGCGGCGAGGAACTTTTTACCAAGATGCATTGCGTTTTTAATTGAATTCCTATAGAATCGTTAAAGATTCACAATTCGAACGCAATGCATGTTGGTAAAAAAGTCCTCGCCGCCATCTTTAACGCAATTGTCTATTGTGCTCCTTTTAAGGCCCACTATCGTAGATGTGATTGGCTGGATCTTTAGACAATCGATAACAAAGGATCTAGTAACTGTGGATTCACCAAACTTGTATGCTTCTCAACCATGCTTTCTGTCATGAATAAAGGATACTAGATCGCACACTTTTTCTGGTATTTCAAGGTGCATCGAAATTACTAACGCTTGCCGAATTATCTTCTTTTGGATTGATCTGTTTTAGCCAGTCAGCACCACGATAGTGGGCCTTTAAAGACCCACTGCTACCCATGATCCTTTGGGCAAGGAATGAGAAGTAAAGCAATGGAAACTCTCTAGAAATTACTTTCTTATCACACGAAAGTCGACTTTGGGGTAGCAAATGGTCAGGGTTATGTTATAGTCTCGGTGAAAACACTATCATAAAACAAATGTAACTTCTGTTCAAATAAAATTTTAACGTCTCGTTACTCATTAAACACTCTTAACTGCAGTCTTTACTCAAAAAATTTTCATAACTTAGGTCCAAACTTTGTCGCCATTTAGCACAGCTGGACGAAAATGATTACATATTCTTGGTTTTGTTATTGGTAGAATGATGGCCGCTCAAACTACCAGCTTGTAGAAACCATTTAGAGCAACCGATTCAATTCAATTAAAAGATGTAGAAATAATACAATTAATTTAGCTGTTGTTGTAATGACTGGGTCCATGTCATGGGTCTAGATGACAAAGAGGCTAGTCATAATTCACAGACAAGTTTGTGACATCAGAATGCACTTCCGATAAAAAAACAGCCTTTTTCCAGGTAAATATCAATTTCACAGTGTATCAACTTTCGAGCAAGATAACTTCACTGCGCACCAGATCCATTTGCGTATCTATCTTTTCAGAAAAAGATGAAAGATACTAAAAGAAAGTACGATTAAATATCCATAGTGGTATAATCTTTCATCTTATCATAGATAATGCCAACTTTGAATTGGTTCGTCTATTAAAGAACCTCGAAGGGCATATGAAATGGCAAATAGGCTTGTCTATTAAATGGAATAAACACTCAAACACGGCATATTTCCTTTGGTTTTCGATTATTCACTGTGAGTGAGCAATTTTGATCTAGATGGGATGTCTTTGTAGAGTTGTGATGCTTTGTAGAGTTTTAGTCTTGCATATACAAGCCTTTAACGGGGATTGGTATGATTGTTGATAAAACAAAAAATTACACTGTTGTGAAAGGTTTGTTAGTACTTTTTTCCAAACAAGGGCAGATTTTGTAATACAATAGCATCAGTCGCTTTGGTTCACACCTCAATTCAAAGCGATTAACCACTGAAGACAAAAGAAATTCTCTCAAGCAGAAATTGAAAACAAACAAAGCCGCAAAGTTGCCCTGAAACAAGTACGGCAAACTCTCATTTGGTGCGGGCGAAGGGAGGTTTTTAAGAGAAGGTATGTGCTTATAACAAAAGAAGAAGGGTAAATCTAAAGTTGTGTCTCGCGGATTTTGTTTGTTTGATTCAGAAACCGAGCAGAGGGCATTACAATTTTTGCATATTTATTGCTCAGACGTACGCAGTTACTCCTCAGCTCCTGAATCAAATAAACAAAATCCGCGAGATAGAACTTTAGATTTATCCATCTTCTTTCGTTATAAGCACACACCTTCTCTTAAAAACCTCCCATCGCCCGCACCAAACGAGAGTTTGCCGTACTGGTTTCAGGACAACTTTGCGGCTTCGTTTGTTTTCAATTTCTGCTTGAGGGAATTTCTTTTGTCTGCATTCGCTAATCGCTTTGAATTGAGGTGTGAACCAAAGCGATTGATGCTATTGTATTACAAAATCTGCCCTTGTCCTTTTTTCCAACTTTTTCTCTCTTTTCTCTGCAAAATCAAGTATTTCAATCTGCAAAGTGAGCAAAGTCACGTCCTTTATTTAAAAGGCTACACCCTTCGTCCTAACCCCCAAAGCGAGGCTAGCAGCTGTTACGGATGCCAAAACGTGGAATGAAGTTATAACTGGTCTTTGGGAGTTGGTGAAGTTGTTTCTTGACACTGACTCTATAAACGTCGCACTTTCCTATAACCTTGCACAACCCTTTACAATGAAATGACATAATTCAACTTACAGGATCATTCTCTTTGATACCAATGCATCGATCCAAATGCCTTAGCGTTCTATCAACTGATTTTTGGCATCGCTTTCTTGTCTCCTCAGGTGGTACAATGTCACATAAGCACTCAGCATATTGAATACCAGATGCAGCAAGGAGTTCCATGTATGCTTCTGGTGTTACCTGTGGCATAATTTAAACATTGGGATGAAGATGTAACACAGTACAGGCCTTATGCACATTAACATTGCTTTCTTAAAGGTTCTTAAGAAGGTGTTGTGGCGCACCGTTGTAATTCTTACGTTGCAGCCAAAACAGGGAGGTGGACAGGGTTTGATACCCAGTAGAGCCCCACCACTTGTGCGTCATGACAAGGTGTCACTAGACTTGCCCCAAGTCTATTTCGTCAATGTAAAACTGTTTCAAGCAGATTTATTACAGATGACGAAATAGACTTTGGGTAAAATAGACTTTGGGTAAGTCTAAGGTGTCATAGACGACAGAGCACAAATTGCGCACGCATGCGCGAAAACTCGCAACTTCGAGCCCCCTTAGCTCCCTGCAACATATCCCAAAAATTAGGCAACACTTGATATTTTCTTCCTAGGGCCATGAACTCTTGATTTATCATTTCAAAAAGCTTATCTGTTCAAACACTTCCTTATCTCAGAGTGGTCAATGACGTCATTCTACGCAGTTTTTGCTCTGTCGTCACAGACTACTTCTTTGATCCCGGCGCAGCGCTTTGTGCTAAAAATGCAACCTCACCTTCACCTTTACCTGGGAACCTCGGTGGCATAGTGGTAAGGTGTTGGGCTCACAATTCAAGGGTTGTGGGTTCGAAACTAGTACTGGCCACATTTGAGAAAAGCATCCTTGGGCAAGGTGTTAGCACAAATTGTGCCTCTCTCCACCCAGGAGTATAAATAGGTACCTGGTCCGTAGTTATGAGTGCCGTCTGTGGCTGCACCCTGTTATATACTGCTAAGCATTGTGACCAGGGGATAAGGTGTAAAGTCGTTTGAGTAGCCTTTGGCTAGATACAAGACTATAAGACTGCTTTTACTTATTTACTTAGAACTCCTAAAAGCGTTTTAAATTTCTTCAGAGCTCTTGTTTAAAATCTTTACAGTCTTTTCTATGGGAAAAGAAATTTCATCACAATGTGAAGAATTTTTAGGAACTTATGAAATTCTTATGAATTCCTCAGAATTCTTGTCAAGTTTCTATGCTAAAGGTCTGTACTTTTGGTGAGTCAGAAAATAGTTTTGATAATTCTAGAATTGACAAAATTGGTGACTTAGCCAGCAAATTCAGTGGCTCAGCAAGGAACAGCTAAATCAGAGTGGCAGCACCAGCTCCAAGAAAATCAAAAGATGTGGGAGATTCTGACGTAACTTTTCTGTCTATGTCATTTTTCTTTGACATCTTTTGCTGACTTTTGGAATCTGGAAGGAACAAGACCACATACGGCGTCACCAATGAGCCAAAAATCGGATAAAAAGAACACTAATTTTGCTGGATATTTAACTGAAACATTTGGCACATCATGTTTTTGGCATGAAGTCAGCAAAATATTCTATCATCCTTTCTTTTCTTTAATCAGTTTTATCAGTGTTTTGCCATAACTTGCTGCTTTGAGGGGCAACGTCACGTAACTGTAAACAAACCTGTTATCTCTAAGTATTGTTGCCCAAACATTTGTGTTCTGCAGAAATTCTGGTGGATGAGGTGAATCTACAATTAAGCCACTTCTAAAAATCCACCAATATCTCTGCAATCGTACATTATATGAGTGTTTTGTTTGTTTCTTGACGAATATCGAGAGTCCAACTTCAAAACAAGACCTTCATTTGGAAAAAGTAGTAGAAATCACTGTGATATGGCCTTTTAAAGGACAAGTCCGAGGTTGGTATAATTGTTGATTATTCAAGAGATTGCACTGTTGTGAATGGTGTGTAGTACTTTTTTCTCAATTTTTTTCTCTTTTAATCTGCGAAACTACATACTTCAATCTGCTATGAAGTGCAAAATGACGTCATATTGTATGACATCACTTCACGTTGACCTGAACGAGGCTGCCAAATGTGTTGATTATACCACCCACATTGCTAGCCTCCTTATCGCGCCTTCACACACTCGTACAAAATACAAAATGGCGACGATATTTTGCCTAACTTACGGAGATTTATCGTTCAATTTATGAAAGTTTGAGGTATCAAAACTTGAAAGGAACTCACGATTGGTGTACAGCTGTTGGTAAAGTTCCTTTTTAACAATGATTTTATCAACCCCGGACTTGTCCTTTAAAAATACTGCAAAATTATCGTTTTGAAAGAAGTTTGCTTACATTATGTGACCCATGAGAGATTTTGCAGTGCCAAAAGACATTAACTGATGAATCTCGATGGTCCTTAAGAAAATTAGGAAAATACTCAATTGATGTTGGCTTCCTTGCTTAGTGGTATATGCGAAGATATCAATGAAGAGCTCAAGAGTTTATCTATAAGCAGTATATTAGTTTTGTGATGAAAACCGCAAGTTTAGATTATTAAAAACACCTAAACTAACAAACTTTCCAGCAGAAAAAGAAATTTTTACTTGTTCTCTTCAGAATATTGTCTTTTATCATATGGTACTTTTAAGGTATATAAGCAATATATCAATTTTATGATGAAAAATGCAAGTTTAGATTAATAAAAACACCTAAACTAACAAACTTCCCAGTAGAAAGAAGAAATTTTCCTTTGTTCCCTCTAGGAATATTATCTCTTATTATGGCAGTTTTAAGATAAGCAGTATATCAGTTTTATGATTAAAAATGCAAGTTTAGATAACAAGGGCAGATTTTGTAATACAATAGCATCAGTCGCTTTGGTTCACACCTCAATTCAAAGCGATTAGCGAATGTAGACAAAAGAAATTCCCTCAAGCAGAAATTGAAAGCAAACAAGTTGCCCTGAAACCAGTACGGTGAACTCTCGTTTGGTGCGGGCGATGGGAGGTTTTTAAGAGAAGCTATGTGCTTATAACGAAAGAAGATGGATAAATCTAAAGTTCTGTCTCCCGGATTTTGTTTATTTGATTCAGGAGCTGAGGAGTGACTGCGTTCATCTGAGCAATAAATATGCAAAAATTGTAATGCACTCTTCTTGGTTTCTGAATCAAACAAACAATATCCGCTAGACAGAACTTTAGATTTACCCTTCTTCTTTTGTTATAAGCACATACCTTCTCTTAAAAACCTCCCTTCGCCCGCACCAAACAAGAGTTTGCCGTGGTTTCAGGGCAACTTTGCGGCTCTGTTTGTTTTCAATTTCTGCTTGAGAGAATTTCTTTGGTCTGCATTCGCTAATAACTTTGAATTGAGGTGTGAACCAAAGCGACTGATGCTATTGTATTACAAAATCTGCCCTTGTTAGTTTCGATTAATAAAAACACCTAAACTAACAAACTTCCCACTAGAAAGAAGAAATTTTCCTTGTTCCCTCCAGGAATATTGTCTCTTATTATGGCAGTTTTAAGATAAGCAGTATATCAATTTTATGATGAAAAATGCAAGTTTAGATTAATAAAAAAACCTAAACTAACAAACTTCCCAGCAGAAAAAATAAATTTTTACTTGTTCTCTTCAGGAATATTTTCTCATCAATCTTCAACTGTAAGAGCAAATCAAAAGTCTAAGAGGCACTTCTGAGCGCTCAAGGGCAAAATCAAGCTTAAAATCTGGGGAAAAATTATTCATGCCTGGGTGGGGTGAAAATATCTTACCTTGTTCCTGCCACTTTGGGTCCAAACAGAGATTGAAACTTCATTGGCATACTTGTGAATCTCTTTTCTCCCAAATTTAGCTGCATCTTGGATTGAACAAAAGAATGTTGCAGCTGGCTGTATGGACAATGACACTTGATTAATAAAAGTACACTGAAGTAAATTATCCCCTATTTAAAATCAGACTGCAGAAAGCATGCAACCAATTGTGAAATCTCAAGTTGTACCATGGACTCCATTTTTATGATTTCTCCCAAAGCTAAATGTGCAATGGTAAATCGGCTTCTCTATAAATAGAACAAATAAATCACTCCGACACAGCATTGTTTCGTAGCGAGATAAAAATCTTATTGTGACATATCCTTTGTTGACTCTGTGTGCAAGTTGGATTGAAATGAGATATTTTTAGAATTTCTGCTCTCTGCAAATGCAAGCTTTTAACCTTGCACAAACCCTTTAAGGTTGCCTGAAGCAAAAAGTTTTATTTACACAATGACCTTTTAGCTATTCTACAAAAGAGCCTGGATCGAGCGATGTTTTTATACATTTTTATACATGAAGTTCGATTGAGTGACATTAGAGCTTCGATCGCAATTGTGCACATTCGAAAATTCTACAAAATGTAATGAAAAATCGTTCGATCCACATTCTTTTTCAGAATAGCTAAGAGGTCTATTGGAATAATAAAGCTTCTGCCCAGACAGGTGTCACGTTAATGCGTATGTACATGAATCTTTTACTGACTGCATTATATATACTTTAAAAACATCTTGCACACATGGATGTTTCTCTTAAAGTTTGCATGTTTTTTTTTTTGTTTCTGACTAAATAAATCATTTCAAATTAATCATTAGGCACACTTCATTTTAGTTCATCTACCATATGTTGTAATTTAAGACATTCAGCTGCCTTACAGATTGCTAATATAACATGAAACAGTTATATAGGGTGTACTGGGGTGAAGTGGGTAGCTTTGTGTTAAAACAGGTAGTGTTGATTGCTGGAAAACAGTAGATCCTTGATTGATGAATCAACATACATTACACCAAGGAGGGTATTTCAAGTGGATGTGTGAGAGGAAAACTGTGAAGAAAGATTTTAGCAAAATTTACTAAAATTTTTCAACCAACCTTACCCCAAACTTACTAACTTTACCCCAGTAGACCCTACGGAACAAAGTTTATGGACAATAGCAAATACACACATCAGAACTTGTAAATTCTTTGTAGCTCTTCTTTGAAGACTTTAGACTCTCTTGAACAGACTTTTCCAATCTATGGAAAAAAGATGAGATCTAGAACATTGTAGAATGTGTTGAACGCAACCAAATCCACCCTTTCAAACAACTTTTGCCGCTGTTTATGAGGAGACTTGCATGCAATCAACACATGCTTTCTAAAATCCTATTAAAAATGTATGATACTTGATTTTCTTGTGTCTTATCATCAAGAAAGTACAAAGGCAAAACAATCTCTATTTTGGGCCTAAAGCGTGTGTTGATTGCATGGAAGTCTCCTTGTAAACATTGGCAAAATTTGTTTGAAACAGTGGATTTGATGACAATGCAACGCACTCTACAATGTTCTACAGATCCATAAATGCTCTACCCTGGTTGCTGACCAATTCTGGGCTGTTTGAAAAAAACTTTGCAAATTATCAATTAGGGGGACCAATTGATAATTTGCGGAGTTTTTTTAAATGCTTTTAAATGCGCCAGATACTTGATTTTGCTGTGTCTTTTCATGGACAATCAAAGCAAGAACATTTAACTAATAGTAAAGCAACACGCACATGTTTGCCTGTTGTTTTCAAGAATTTACACTTTTGGGCCTAAGCACATGGTCACGTGGTGATTTCAAGTCTCCTCATAAACACTGGCAAACACGATTTGTACGGCTGTATTTGATGGTGATTATCAGGTCTTGCAATGTTCTAAGGAGACACAATGCTCTCCCCTCACCCCTAACCAATTCTGGGGCCGTTCAAAAAAACTTCGCAGATTATCAATTAGGGGGGGGGCAATTGATAATTTGCATCTAGTTTTTCTGCCAGTTTCTAATTTCACCCGAGTTTCTTAGATTCAGCCGTTTGACCATACATTTTACAGTTTTTATCTCGATATTAGATTAGATGGATCGAAAAATCTTTGCAAAAACTTTGCAAAGTCATACGCCGAAAATGTTTTTAAAAACTTCGCAAATTATCATAAGCCATTTCCAGCTGTTTCAGCAGCTGGAAACTCGAGTTAATTATTGAACCTGACCTTTTGGCGCAAATTTTTATGCTACCAAATTACTGGCCTAAGTATATGTGGCAGACAAAATTCACGGAATGCAAACAAGATCAGCACACTTAAGATTTCAGCCACAGTTCCAGCCACAAAACTATTGTGAAACAAGAAAAGGAAACGAATGGTCTATGTTTGACAAGATAACTACAGCCACTCAAATTATCTTGATGAAGGAGAGATCCCCCACGCATTTTGCAAACATTAAAAGTCTAGTGTAGCACCTGTGCAGTCACATGGTTTGACAGTTGCCAGCATAGAATGTGGGCGATTTGCACTGCACATGTGCTGTGCATAAAGTCTTCCTCCTCTAATTTTTGGTGTAGGTGCACATAAGATGTTCCATTATATTAAAGGCTCGCTCTGCTAGCCAGGTGCACAACCACAACCTTCAGTAAACCAGTTTCACAATTAACTCATTCACCCCCACGAGGTTTTTTGAAAGAGAGCTCTTTATCCCTGGAATATCGTTATCATAGTGAAAGATTGACCCATTTTTCATTGCAAATTATGGAATATCAGTAAAAGATATGAAAAAATGTTCTAAAAAGATCCTTCTGTAAAAAGAACGGGCAATAAAATGAGACCAAATATGGTGAATTACAAAGAGAATCCTGTTTTCGTCGGATGTTTGAAAGACAACCAGATAAGATTTTATCATTGGTTGCTGGTTTTAGAAGATAATCGAAGCAACTTTGAACTCATTCCTTTAAAATATTCAATACATTTGACAAAGTGAAACAATTACGGCATCAAAATATTATATTTCTGTTTGGCAAGTACTGATTTCGATAACAGGAAAGAAATCGGAAGATCATCCATCATCTGCGAAAGTTAGTTTGGGTCCCGGTTACATTAGGTTCTGATTCTTCGTTGTTGGTGGAGCGTGATGTTCAAAAGCATCACGAAGTAATAAGAAAAAGTGAAACATTTCCAGCCAACTAATAGGATTTACCAGGGGCCTCCAAGAACTAGCCTGCGTGCAGACTCTACTGATCCCTTTTCAGACACAGGAGAACCTCCAGTAGGAGAACCTCTCTGAAAGAAATCAGTGGAGTCTGCACACGCTTCCAAGAACAGGCCTAAATTCATGCCTTTACGAAACAGCATAGATTTCCCTCTTCTGCATCCCAACTTTTTCGTATCCCCCTCCTCAAAAACCCTTTCTGCAGATGATAAGACATCACTGAACTCAATTTACGAATTGTTATTCTTATTAAAATCTTTACCAATAAATTTATTGGTAATTTCCAACACTTTCTCCGTGGGAAGTCTCTCTGAAAACCCTTAAACTCATTATAGTCATCAAAGTTGACCTGTTGATGCTTAAACAACAATAACTTCAGATTTTCCCCATTAACTTTTGACACCATTTGAAAGCGCATTCTTTAACCCTAACTGGGCGATTCTTTACTGACTTTGTACTGGGGAAGGGCGTTTTTCGCCCCCCCTCCTCTGTTTCTCCAAAACTACAAGAGATATAACAATAATACTTACTCCTATTGTTATTTGGACAATTGGCTATTAAAATATAACAATGACAATTAATTAGTCACGTGTTTCGTTGCTAGGCAACCAAAAAACAAAGGAAAATTGGCAATTTTTTACCTTCTTAGCAAGAAAAATTTTATTTAATTTACCTCTCATCCAATTTTCTCCAAGTTTGTCTGAAATTGTAGCAAACATGTTGCAGATTTAAAATACATACTTGTGAGATATTTTTACCTTCTATTTCTAGCACAATTAGCTTTTAATTAGCTTTTTGTTCCATGTACAGATTTTCCTTGCAGTTATTTCTAAGTCTTGTCCTTTTATCTGGTAAATATGGACTCAGAAGTAATCAAATAAATAATTTGAAGCAAACAGACAACAATTTTTCATATCTTGAATTTATTCATCAGAGCAATGACGTCATAACTGTCAGTGACGTCATAGATATTAAATTTTGCTGATGTCAGCAAATATGAAATGTATATATATCAAATAAAAGTGCTCATCAAAAGCAATCGAATGATGCATGTTTGAAATCAATCGGACAAATGAGGCAGAATCTATGAAGGTCTTAAGAATGGTCATGTGCTCAGAGTCAGAACAATGAAATGTCAAAAATTTAATTGCCAATTAAATTTGACTAAAAGTCACAAAGTTTGGTGGCTAAATTACAGGCCGTTTTAGTGCCATGTAGAAAAGTGTGGTAGGGGGGGTGAAAAATGCCCCCCAGTACTAATAGGGTTAAGCTTTTCATACATCTTAATTCAATTGTTCCATTCAAATGCCGATGGCATCTTGGAGAATTACGTCATCTCTGGGCAATGACAAATGTTGTCTATGGGGAGAGCAGACCTTGTGCAGTCTATGACAATTGTCGCTTAGGGGCCACCAGCTTTCGATTTTTGTATTTCTTAATGGCATTTGGCCGTTAAGATCGGAACCCCATCCCCCTCCCCGTTAACGGCCTTCTACCAAATGGGCCTCCGATCGGTCTAAAATCTTTGGCCCAAGTAAGACTTGAGGAGCAGCAAACAAATGCCTCGTGGAACACGCTGGACTTCAACTGAAGATACACCATATTGGGAGGCATAGTAAAACTGTTCTATTCTACACTCTATGTGTTATTTGTAATGATTTTATCAATGCTTTTCAAAAAATTCCCATACGGAGATTTCCGCATGATTTCTTATTTTCTTAACTGCCTAAGGGTAAGACCTCCCCCCCCCCCCCATAACGGCCAATCCCAGATTGGAAAGTTTGAAAACTGCGCGGGAGATTTTCAAGCAGGGATGAAAATGGCACAGATAGCATTCCAATTTCAATTGAAAAAGCGCATATGAGGATACTACTTTTACATACAATACAAGCAAATATGCAGTCCTGTTAGTACAAATCTTCAAAATACGCAGATGGCTGCGTGGATAACGTAAAAGTGCGCGGGGTATTAATCCCCCGCGCATGTCAAACTTTCCAATCTGGCCAATTGCCGTTAAAATATACAAAATCGAAAGTCGATGGCCCCTTATGGGGATATAGAACTGGACAACAAAGGCGAAAAATGTCGCTTATGGGGGTGAATGAGTTAAATTCAATTCGAAGTAAGAGATGTGATTCCCTGAATGGCAACAAATCTACATTATATCATTATGTTGCAACTACACCTACAAAACAATGTCATGTGTTGCTGAGAGCAACGCACGCTCTTAGATCCGCATGATATCAAGGCAAGTGATGTTCATGGAAGTATTTCAATAAAATTGACGTCATTGTGAAAGTGGTCTGTTGTACTGTGCTGTGCACAAAAATCCTATCCTATATTCCATACCGGGACGCGACGGTTGCAATCCCCAGGGGGGGCACTCTATAAAATTTAAGATAGGGATGCTCATTTGGACAGATTTTTAATCTACCCAAAAAAATGACAGGCCCAAAATTTTCAAACCCAAAAAATGACAAAATTATTCTCGAGCCCCCATAACTATCCTTTTTGTACAACAAATTAAATTGAGAAAATTGCACCTTACAATTCTGCACAAGATCGTAAAACTGATATTGAATTTGGCAATCATCATGTTAATAACCAACTATTCTTTCCAAAAACTATTTCAATGAATTGACACATAGAGTAGGTAAAACTTCTGATTCAGCATAATTGGGAAAAAAGAATTATTCAACAACTTGTAGCACTTCCATTAATTGATTGAGATTATAATTTTCTAAAAGTTCAGTTAACCCAAAAAATGGCACAAATTTTCAATGAACCCAAAAAATGATGGCAATTTTTTCAACCCCAAAGGGGTGGCGACAGCTTAGCGAAACCCAAAAAAATGACGTTTTCGTAAATTTCAAACCCAAAAAAATGACACGAGCATCCCTACCAAAATTTTCACAAGTACCCCCCCCCCCCCCCCCCCCGGTTGCAATCGATGTTTTTCATCCTGTGGAATCAGAAACATCGTGATGTTAGCTCTGTTTTAATCATAACAAGATCAGCAACTACATCATCTTACAATTCAGACAGCCTCGTTCGACGAAGACTGCATTTTGCCTTTGGCAGGTATCCTTCGACATCTTTTGTCAAATGTGGAATTCGACCATACTTCGAGTACTGCATGACTGCCGGGGTTTCAAACCATTGTGCGCCATCTCCTTCGTTAATTTTCTCTCCTTTGACTTTTTCATTGTGAAATAGATTCACCATTCCATGCCTGCAGTCTCCTTGAGTTTTCACAACAATAAACTCCATTACTGTAGAAGGAGAAGGGAGACAAAGTCAAAGTTATCTGTCTTCCGCTGCGTGTGTTCGTTTCGCGCGTATTGCAGTGACTAGGCCATCGCCCTCCCTTGCATTCCATATTATGGTTGAACACGAGGCAAGCCTTTGACAAATTTTGATTGGCTGCTGCACCTGTCACGGCATTGGGCCAATCAAATTGGGCAGAAACCAAAACAAACTTTGATAAAGGCCCCTTTCATTTGGTAGGCATTTTGAACATAGTAGAATGATTCTTAAGGGCCTGATTACATGGGAGTTTTCAGCATAGGGCTGAGATTTCAGCCCGCCTACCCGAGGTGAAACTCCATCTCTTCTTTCTGGTCAAAGGCTCATAAGATTGCATTTCCGATTACATGTGATATTTTCAGCCCTGGGTTGAAACTCACCATGGTGCTGAAATCTCAGCCCGCCTTGCTCTACCCGGGATGAAACTTTAATCCTTATTGTCACACCTAATTATCGGTTAATCCCTATTGTTTTACATCGGATGCAGTGACGTAATTAAAATATTGGAGTGCCTTCACAATTGAAAATGTGATTTCACACGTGGCAGCAGATTCCAGCCCTGGGTTCAAACCTCCCATGTAATCGAAAATATTTTCACCTCGGGCAGGCGGGATGAAATCCCAGCCCTATGGTGAAAACTCTCATATAATCAGGCCCTAACAACGTCGTTTCACCCTTGTTTACACCAAAACGTTCCCGAGTGACGTCAAAGGAATATGCAGTAAATACTGTCCAGCGTCCAGTGTGTAAATTTCCTTGTGTGTAAAGTTAACTTTTTTATCATGGTGCAGGGGTTTGCTTAAAGGAGTTTGACCTCACTCGGCCGAGCTTAACATCAGTCATCTCACGCTGACACATCTCTCAAGACGGCCCATTGTTCATATATGGAGTGTTCAAAATCACTAAGAAAATCAGTTCTCCAAAATATTTCAAACATGTGAAGAAATTATCAGCAACAAAACGAATTTCTTATCCTTGTGCTCTACAGCTTACAATACAGACCTAAAAATGAAAACAAATTTAAGGTGTGGCAGCCATGTGCTGTTTGAGTCTAATCCTGAACAGTATAAAGGGGTGGATTGCAGAACATTACATCACTAATAACCGATAGTCATAATAAAACTTTTAGCATCATTGAAAGATTATAGGTTCATTAACGGTGTTGAAGTTCTGTCATTTTTGGGTGGCCTTGTTTCAAAATTCTATGCAATTGTGCATACAGGCCATGTCGAAAAGTGTAACCATTATATGAAAATAACACTGCAAATGCAAAATGGATTTAAAACATTCCAACTCCTTTGACTGAATAAGGCCTAAGTTAGTTTTAAAATACGACTGTACTTTTAAAGTGTGCTTCGATTTCTTTCTTCCTCTTCTGTGCCCTCTACTTTTTGTAGGTAAGCTGCTATGAACTGTCTCTATCTCCATTCTCCTCGATCTTGAGCTTTCCTCACAAGCCATTCAAAGTACTTCTTCCCACCCAGTTTCCCTGTCAATCCACATAGTTCTTCGTCTTCCTTTCGGTCCAGTGGCGGAGCCAGACAAAATATAGTGAGGGGGTAAAAGTTCAAAATTTTCCGACATACCCTGACATTTTTATTGCATTGTTCAATTACAAATTTAATCAGATTTTTGAAAGTAGGGTGTATTTACCCCCCTCATACCCTCCCTGGCTCCGCCTCAGTTTGGCTCTTTTTTGATGGTATTCGATCTTCCAGTATCACACTAAGTGAATTGTCCCTCCTTACTCTCCTAATTCCTTCTTGTACGGGGCTTGTACGGCACTAGAAAGAATGGGAGAATTGTACTAGATTTAATTATCGAATAGAAAACAGCTATGTCTCAAACATCATTGGTCATCTGGCTTTGTATCTTTTAAATTCTGTGACTTTGTTGATTTGTTACTGTTTGGTATTAGACAATATTACCGCTTTTGCATCTGCTAAATAAAGTGACTGAAGATAAGTAAAACAAATAATACTTAATTTTACAATCTACGAAACTTTATCAAGATGTTTGTTCTTATCTACGCTATACAGTAAGGATAAATTTTGCAAAAAACATTCAGCTCTCTGCCATCACTGAGCGATTTGCAATTCTGAAGAAGATTTCCATCGTTCTGTGATGTTGGAGAGCTGTCTTTTAGTTTACTAAATTCACCCTTGTTTGTGTTTATTTCTTCTATCTTCGGCAGTATTACAGTAACATTCGAATTACAAGCTATGCTTCTTGAAAGCTATTCAACTGACGATTGCCTGATATAGTTATGAAATCTGCGAAAGAAGTTAGGTCATTTCTTCTGTCTGGCTTTCTCTAAGAGTTTGTTTTCGAATCTCTGTTGAGGGAAAATTGATGTTATTGGTAAGAGTAATAATCTGAATCCATTGCCTCGCGCCTTCTTTCCTGCGGCTGCAAAGATACATAATTGATGCGTCGCTTTAAAAAAGATAATCCCTTTCAGATCAAGTTATAGCTCTACTCAATTCATTTATTACCTACCATTCCCAATTGAATTGCAAGCCGTTTTTGATACATTTTGCAAGTTTTCTTTACTTCAAAGTTATCGAAAACATTCATCAATACTTTCAAAGATTATTTCTGACACACCGTTGTATTTAGGAGGCCTTTTCTAAAATTGGGTAGGTATCTTTTATGTCTCTGATGAGATTTCTTGAAACAAACTAACAACATATAGTCTATTTAAAGACCAAGTATCCTCCCATTGTAATGATGAGCCAATTACAGCGGATTATTGTACGATAAAAACACAGTTACCGGAGATATCCGTGCTTGAGGATCGCTTCGGTCTCCGCCTTTCCTGCTCTTCTCTACCGCAATAGGTTTTCAGATTCAGAGTGCGTAAGCAAGTCTAAATATCGAGGGGTGTAAACTCATAATGTGTTGTCAGGGTCCGAAAAACCTTTGAAGATACAATCTTATTTTGGCTCTTCATTATTTTTGCTTTCAGTGTCCAAGGGCCTTTGAAGGTACGACTTTTCCTTGTTCTTTAGCATCCTACCGCCGGCTCAAAGAAGTCCTGATGCCGCTTTAGCGAGGGCAAACCACACCCCCACCTGGACTGAGAGCAAAGTCGTTATCGCTGTTGACAAACTGCTTCAAGTCAATGCAAAAAGTGTAAACAATGCAGCTGATGTTGTTGCTGTTTTTGTTGTTGCTGGTGTTGTTGCTTTGTTGTTGTTGCGATAAACGGGATTATTTTTAGGTCTACAGAGATGAGTGATGTTACCAAATAAAATTTTCTCATATAAGTTAGCTTTAGACTACCCTGGACCCAGAGGCGGATCCGCACTAAAATTTTTTGGGACTTTATTCAAGAAAATTCTTTGGTGTTTCTACTTAATAACGCCTTAAATTATATGTTTCCTCGCATTCAGAACGAAACACTGAAAAAAAGAATGCATTTGGGTCAGGCTAAGGGGCGCTGTTCTTGCCAAAAAGGGGACGCTAAAGCTGAGTTTTTATCGTAAAGGGGCAGTTGCCCCATTTGCCCTCTTAAATCTGCCACTACCTGGATTCAGGGTAGCTTTTGACTGATAGATTTCTCAAACATTTTAGTTTTAAAATTGGCCATGTACTTATATATTTCATAGCCCGCCCGGTGTTGGTATGATCAATGCTACGAAACAAAGTTACCACTTGCTGACGCCAATTCTGATCTTTGTTCCATATTTCAACGTTCCTAAAAGCTGTAAGTTAGTTTAAAATTCTGATTCTATTTAGGCCAAAGCTCATCACTGTGCAGCGTCAGAAGACAAGACACGGATTCTTTGCTCTGCTATGACGTCACTTCGCACAAATCGCCCATTTGAATGAGTAACTTTACAAGGAAAATATGAAAAATAGTGAACAAAAAGTGTGATATACACCATTCATAGGAGTATTGTCTTGCATTTTATGATCAATCACAACAAAACCGCATTTGCCCTTTAACTCACCCGCTACATAACTTTGAAAGCAAATCGCCCGTCTTTCGGAGGGCCCCTTGTAAAACAACTCTGGTTGAAGGGCTACCCTCCTTAATAAAATGAAATGAAAAATGAAATGAAAATGAAATGAATGAAAAAAATTTATTGCTAAGATTGTATGAGCCCAGGGGCGCTTTGTCCAAGGGTGGTGCATTATTGAGGAAATGCGAAATGAACGATGTCACTCAAGCGAAACTTTTCCTACGAAGATTGCTTGTTGTTTTCTTGTGGTGTGGTTTTTCCGCTAAAAGATGATGTTACTGTAATAAATTCCCGACTCGTCACATAGATGTTATCAATTTCGATCAGTGACAAGCAATGCTTTGGAAGTTAGGATCTGTTGCAAAAGTAATTGAAAATGGAATGGAATTTATCCCAGGAAAAGCGGATACCAATTATTGTAATACAACTTTCCTGCAAGTAATGCTTCGGTCAGAAGTAATAGATAATCCAATAAATAATTGGAAACAATTAGATGCTCCAAATTCTTTATTCCTTGTGAGCAAAGGATATGAAGACGAGATCGTTGAAGACAACATCGCTTTACGTTTGTGGATATCCTTCGATCAAGATAAGATAAATATAATTGGTGAATAAGGGATACTCATGTTGTAAGAGGAAAGTGCACGGTGGTGAAGAAATTTAGTGTAAAAATCAATTGTAAAAATGACTTAGGAGTGGCTTGAAATTCTTCTGAAAGAAGATGCAACTCCAAATGGTTGTCAAAACGGTGACTTAGCAAAGTTTTAAACTCAGTATCATACAGACATATTATCTTTATCAAAGTGAAAGCACTATCTTGAAGATAAATCTTTGTACTTAACAAACCAAATATTCATATCTGTTAAAAGTGCTTGGGTAGGTGGATTTTTGACCGTTACTTTTGGAGCCTGGATGAAGACGATCAAGTTACCAAACAACTGCTGAAAACGATAGACACGTGCCTAAGACTATGATCTGTATAGACTTACCCCAAGTCTATGTCGTTAAAAAAGTTAGGAAAGCAGATGGACTTATCACAGATGACAAAATAGATTTGGAGCAAGTCCCTTGATTTGTCTGCAATTTAGCCACTTTAGCGCCTATAGCAGCCTTTAGCCTTCACAACCCAAACCTGGCACAATTTTTTTTGCGACACTCTGAAAATTCAATTTAATACCATAGTAACCACTCCTGAAACTTGCACTGCCTTGGGCTCCTTAAAGAGACAGGGTCACGTAATGTAAACAAACTTCTTTCGAAACGACGATTTTGCAGAATTTTTGATAGGCCATATCACAGAGATTTTCCTCTATTTTCATCAAAATAAAGGTTCTATTTTCAAGGTGGACGCTTGAACTTCGTCAAGAAACAAGCGAAACGTTCATATGTTGTATGATTGCAAAGATATCGGTGGATTTTTAGGAGCAACTTTATCGTGGATTTGCCTGAGATCAGGCTCACCATAAAGATTTCGATGTTTTATTTTGGTGAGCCTGATCTCAGGCTAATCGTAAATTCACCCCATCCACCAAAATCTGTACAGAACACAATGGCCACGTGTGGGCAACAATGTAGATTATAGAGATAACAGGTTTGTTTACGGTTACGTGAGCCTGCCCCTTTAATATTAGCTGGAAAAGACGAGTGATTATCGTTAGTTGATCTCTCTTCGATGAAGAGAAATATAATATTCTTCGTGACTGACATTTTCTTGGTTTATCTGTGTTTGTTTATCCTGATAAGTAACCATTTGTCATTGATGACGAAACAACATGAGGTCGTGTTTCAAAGCCACCCATTATCTGAGCAGGGGTCTCTTATCTTGAAGATGATTGTCTGACATCTCTAATTGGCTGTTTCTGATAAATTAAAACGATATCCACCAGACAATAAATTTATTCATCTCCAAAGAATGTGCAGGGTTACTCTTTATCGTTTTGGGACGATGAGATATGACAGCTATCAAAAGGCGGAACAGATAAACAGAACGGTGGACATTGGAAGCATCCTCACTCAGGCTAACAGCTGTGTGAAGCATTCGAAGGCAGAAACACAGCAACAACACAAAAGCAAAGAAGTCTATTTTGAAATTACTTTCAGTTACTTGCCAAGTTGGCTTCAGGATATCAGTTGCGACTCAATTCATTTACTTTTGTGGTTTGGTTAATAGGCGGTAGAAAGTCTTCTTTGGTGACCAGTTATTCTGAGACTTCAAAATCTAGCTTGCGCGTAGCCTCAACTCTGCCTGTTAAGTCCAACAAAGAAGAACTGGCAATGGTGATAATAAAGTTTTTCTACTGAAATGGTACTCGGAACTCGTGGACTTTCGCATCTCATGAGCAATTCTTCGGACTATTTTCAGTTCATGCAATGTTTCTCTGCAAAATATGGAACACACAAAAAACCATGACTGACTCTGTTCAGATCTGGTTCTTGTTTCCCGTTCCACATTCATTCATCTTGTTTTCATGGGAGATTTCCGCGACCCATGTATTTGCTTGAGACACAAATGATTCCTGATCTTTCAACAATCGAAGCTGCTGGATCGTATTGGAAACTTATAAATAATCCCCATGTGGTATAAATAGAAGTTTTCTCACAGCAGATAAAAGGTGGAACTGCGATATTATTCGAAAAATACAAATATCTGGATGTTAGTCATAATGGTATGCCGAAAGGCAGGGGTTTATTATTGATCCTCTTTCCTTGGCGCTAAATAATCTTTACCTAATAATTATATGTTCTGCAAGAACTTTATCCTTTATGTCCAGGGAGTGGTACCAAGTTTTCTATGGGTAGTTTTCCAATGACTTGCCCTCGGATGAGTAGTTGAGTTGAAGGGGCTACTTGCATTGTTTTAGAGAATTTCTATGAATGTGAAGAAAGGGGGGGTTAACCTAGCTGTTTTGGTGAGTTGATCAGTAGTTTTCGTCATCAAACAGTGGAAGGACAGGGAACACGTATGAAAAAATGTCAGTGAAGTATCCCCCGGGCTGCCAGCACTCTAAGCAGTGGAGGAAACTGGAACGAGTAAAATGAAAAATCCTGTACTTCAAAAATATTAATGACAATTGACGACACGTATCTCTCTACATAATCAATTTTGTACTGTGGATTTTGAAGAAGAATTTCATGGGAGATTTCCGCAACCCATGTATTTGCTTGAGACACAAATGTCCATTTTAAAATGTGGAAATTTTACTGCACATTATGAGGAGTTTGACAGTAGGGGTTAAAATGTCGACACATATGATCGAAAAGAGTGAATCTGTTTCTCAAAACTACAATAAAAAATTCAATGTCGACAAATAGCGCTAAAATATGTACCCTGGGTACCAGAGCCTCAAATTTAAATGAAGGGAAATTGGTAAGAGGAAAAGAGAGAAGGAGGAAAGGAGATATGAGACAACTTCTATAGGAGACAACTTTCTTTCCTCCCTTATCTTTTCTTATTATTATTTTTTGGCTCTGGTACCCAGGGTACAAAATATGTCAAAAAAGTTGCCATTCTTAATCCTGATTTCCACAAGGCAGAGTATTCCGGAGTATTCCGTTCGCATCGATTTTTCCAGCCAGGTTTGCGGAGAGCGATGACGTCGGTCTTTCGTGGCGGCTTCCTTTAAACAACTAACTTAGGCCTAAACTTGCCGTATCAACACGAACGGATCTACCTCATGCTGAAGGCTCGAGAACTCTACAACTACAGCAACTAAAAGAATACGCCTATCAAGTAAAATGTCAACGTGTCAATGTCAATCAAAAGGTTCTAAAAATGTCAATCAACATAATGGGAAGTACCCAACAAAAACGGAACGTCAAGAGTCACGATCACGATACGGTCAAAAGTAGAAAACCATTCAACTTTCGTGCGGAATCGTGATTGCAAACAACTGAAGATTTTAATGAGAAGAATTTTCCGCCTAGTGGAAAGTAGGCTTTAATAAACTTCCAAATGTCATGTTGCTGATGTTAACATTCTTACAGCTTTGATGGCAGGGCAACCATACAATGCATGCATATTCTCAAACATACACTTGTGAAAACAAAAATACAACAGAAAACGAAAGTGGGAAAAGAAACGGCTTTCCTCCGCACTGAAAAACCCTCTTCTTTCTTTCTCGCTCTCCCTGTTTGGTATTAATTTAATTCATTATTTTGAACTTTAATTCATTATTTTACTTTATTTTCATTGCCCACGGATTGCCCTCGTGGATGCTCAATGTTTGCTGTTTTATAGAAATTCATAATGACACAGAGGTGCCACATAAGAGCATTCCTGTGAGACGTAAACAAAATCGAATGCCTAATGCTAAGCATACTGTTCGCCCTGGAGTAAAATGAATAGTTGACAGCGATCATGACAAAACACTCTTAAAAACAACCTTTTCTTTTTTTCGTATAAGGATTTGCGAAGGAATGTTTTTCCGAGGTTTTTGTTGACTCCAGCCACTGTGAGACCAGAACAGGAAATAACTTACGTAAAGCTCTTCGACGCACACAAGTCGGTACCTTTCAAAAGGCAATCAGGTTCTCCAATCGTTTTAGCTTGACTTGATTGGTATGAAGAAAACGATCAACATCTCAGACTTCATTGCGAGATCATCGACACAGAACTGTTGATCTACTTTAGGGAGGGTTTTTGCATTAAGATGACGTAATTTAGAAGTGCCACCAATGTGGAGAAGTTTCACGGCGTCTCTCTAGATTTCTGTATCCCTGCCCATGATTCTGAATTGATCAATGCAAAATCTCAGCATGCCAAAACCTTGAGAAGCTTGCAGCCTGCAAGGTTTCCAAAAAATTCGTTCCCAGATCATGGAAATCCTGTAGAGGGGAATTTCTCTCCGACTTCTTATTTTTGATATTAGCGAGCTTATGAAACCACGACGGTAACGGCAACTGCAGTGCAATGTTGCTTTTGTTTCAGAATTTTTAATTAAAAAGATTCCTTGTTTTCCGTTCAAATTTGCCTTCCTTGAGAGACTCTGAAGTTTTCATTTTCAATTTCATACCTTGCAAACCTCATTTCTAGCGTTCTGTACTGCAGATCTAGGCCCCCGAAGCAAAACCCGGTCGTTCTAAATGTTTGTCTTCAAAGGAAAAAGATGGTTTTCAGGCATCTCTGTGTTATACCTAGGAGGCCTCATTTTGGCCTTTTCGATGATAAGTCTAAGGTTGTGCACGAGAACTTCTTGCTTTGCAAAGTATTAGATGACGTTCTGGCTGGCGTTACCGCCTTGGTTTCGTAAATGTTTTCTTGTTTTATCGGGTGAATAAAAAATGTGTTGACGTTTGATAGCCTGTAGCTCTCTATTTATTAATTAGATTCCAATAAACATATATTACCTGTATAGCTAACATATCAATCTAGATATGACAATTTAGTTTGTCAAAATCGATCGTTTTATTCTTATTTTACACGACATTATATAAAAGTGATTCATATCAAAGCTCTTCGAAACAGGCCTAAAATCATTGATAAAATTTGCTTGCACTCTAGCCTTAAAGTGGTAGAGAACAGGCAAAAGAAGTTGGTTATGATAGCTAAAAGGCAAGGTTGGCTGGTAGACTCATGACAAAGATGCTGTTATGGCAGCAACAACCTCAACAACAACAACAACAACAACAACAACAATGACAACAGCAACAACGTTCTTTGTTTTTGCTCAAGCAGGTAGTTTGAGCGTCCATCAGTCTATCAATAATGATAACTACGAATATGCAATCAGTCTAAATTGCTCGCATCTTTGTTGAACGACCTCAGGCCTGTTTTTCAGACGAAATATTTTGGTAAAATCACGCGTAATATGAGAACAATAAGATCAATTTTGGGCTACTAGATAATTGCTACCTAAGTTGGTATGTTAGCTATACAGGTACTATTCGTTTATAGCACTCTATTCAATGGCTTTAGAGCTAAGGGCTTTCAAACAACTATACATGATTTGACTTACCCGATACTAGGAAAGGGTTCTAAGTCCTAGGATCTAGGTACCGAAAGATATCGAAAACCCAATTAAAGGGAACCTGACCTGTCTGAAACCAGCTTTATGACCTGCTTTGACCATTTGATATATTTCTTCAAGGAGTTTTCTTTCCAGTTGAAAGAAATTTTACATAATTTTAGAACGCAGTGTTCGCTTGGGAGTTTCAAAAGTTTTGGTTCTCGAATGCGAGTTTTCACTGCAGTTCACTTGATACAATGTCAGAACTTGATACAATGTCAGAGCCTTGGTACCCAGTTTAGATACAATGTTGTTCTCAATAAGCAGATGCTTTTTTCTAAGAATGTAACAATGTAAGTAACTTTATCTTGCAGCATGTGCTCATGGAGTTATTGCGTCATAGCTCTTTCAAAATTAAATGAACTGCTGTCACGGTCGAAATCAATTTTCGATGTTACTTGACGGTTTAACAGAGAATTCTGACAAGGCTGAAAACAACGTGAAATCATATAGACCATAGAGAAAGAATCATTTGATTTTGGCTCCGCATTTATTTGCTTCCTCTCAAGAGGTAACTTGAAAAATAGATGGATATGTTTTCATGTGAAAGAAAAATAACTGTTCTGGAAATAAAGTTGTTTTTGTGAGTAACTTAGTCAGTAAACAAAAACGTTGCCAATATCGTTTTACGGCTCAAAAAAGAGGAAACAGAGTTGCAAAGACGTATTTTCTGTTTTAATAGGGACTCTTTGTTTGAAACTCCGTTTTCTGATCATTTCAAAATTATGCAACTCTAGGACTGGAAAAATCATTACTTAAGAAACTCATCTCTTTGTAAAGTTTCATTTTCATTCAATGGCATACCCTTTTGCAGCTGATATATATCTATGTTCTTGAAAGTAGTCTTCCTATTAGTCTGATATCATTATCATAAAGATGTTGGCTCAACTGGCTACAGGACTGTAACAGCCCGGGGGGGGGGTACTTAGTATATTTGTCCTACGGGGATGTGCCGTTTTTCAGGGTATCGTTTTCGCCTATTTTTTCTACAACAGGGTATCAAAAGAAGGTAAATTTTCTGGAGCAGGTTGTCAAAACATGTCAAAAGAGGAAATTTTGTTACAACGGGCTAATTTTTATTTCAATTTTTGTGTTTTTGAGTATACTTTTCAGCGATTTTTTCTAGAACAGGATATCATTTGAAGGCGAAAATTCTAGAGCAGGGTGAAAAAATTTTTTTCCGTGGGCACAATACCCGTACAAATTTAGGTCAAGTACCCCTCCCCCCGGCTGTAACAGTTACAATGGTGCAAACTCTAGCCTTGTGCAAGCGAATGGTGGTTTTTAAGAGAAGCCATGTGCTTATAACAAAAGAAGAAGTGTAAATCTAAAGTTCTGTCTAGTGGATTTTGTTTATTTGATTCAGTGGCCGAGCAGAAGGCATTACAGTTCCAGGGTATTTGGGGCTTGAACGAAACAATTACCAAACAGCTCTTTAGTCAAATAATCAAAATCCGCAAGACAGAACTTAAGATTTACCGGTCTTCTTTCATCATAAACACATAACTTCTCTTGCAAACCACCGTTCGTTTGCACAAGGTGAGAATTTGCCCTACTGGCTTCGAGGTAACTTATGCGGCCATGCTTGTTTTGATTTACCGGTTGAGAGAATTTCCTTTGTCTACAGTCACTAATCGCTTTGAATTGAGGTGTCAATGAAAACAACTGTTGCTTTGGCATTACAAAATTTGTCCTTGTTATTTGAACATATCGACAATCAAACGATATATTTTCCAATAATATTGTCTTCGTATCCAAAGAACAGTGAACTTTCAAACAGGGATTGTTCTTTCAGTCACCCAGCAGCGTCCCTAGGCACCTGGAAAGAAGATTTTTGTAAAAATCCTTTTGAGATTGCTGTAGCTCTGATTCCCCATGACTTTAATCTGTTCTTGGGCAATCCAGTATCAACCAAAACAGATCAAGACCTCAATTCTAAACAATGAGCAGAGGCGCCGGAAGGAAGATGAAGCGGCGGGGGCAGCCTATCAAACAGGGCACTGCAAAACTGTAGAACCGACACATAACTCTCCCCATCACTTTCAAGCATTTCTCGGGAAAATTCTTATCCTACCAACCTGCCGTATACTCATCAATTCTTTCTGCTTATTTTTGAAAGAACCGAGAAAACCTTCCTTTGACAAGGGTCGAGGGCTAAATAGGTAAAATTTCAGATGTATATGAGAAAGATTTTTTGAAAAGGGCACTTCCTGCCCCCGTGTTGCCCCCGCACCATCAAGGCAACGGGGGCAGCTGCCCCCGCTGCCCCCGTGCCTCCGGCGCCCTTGACAATGATCGCTGTTCCCGGGCCTCCAAATCTCATCTAAACTGCCGAGCATTAAACGACTCAAAATGACATCTATGAGTCTGGACACGAACCAAGGTTTAGTCTTTGAAGGACTTTTGAACATTACGGCGCAAGAACGTATGCAAATCTGTTTAATAAGCCATATCTTTCATTCCTGTTCAGCTTTCGTTGGAGCGATTCCTGATGGAAATTTCAATTGACTACTGCCCCCTGTCGTTTGTATCCTATTACAAAGTAAAATCCGGACATCGGAGAGCTTCTTCACGTTTCTAAGCCGTACCGAAAGGCGGGATTTCTAAAGGTGGCCCACGTTCACTGCTGCGACCGAATTTACAACAAAACTATCATCTAGGTTGAAAACACGCTGTGGCCATGTTTCGCTTTGAAATTCTGTTGTTCAATTCACTGCTAGTACTCTCGTTAAAACTTCTCTTGCTACTGTATGCTAAGCATTCTCACACAAGATTAAGTGCTAAAGTAAATTAGGAATGTAAGGGCCTGCGGTGCAGCTAATTTCATGGTTCTTGGATCTTGTGTTTGTTTGTAATACCCATAAAGGGGAGTGTATATGAGGTGGCTTATTTTAATTGAAAGCATCGGGGAATGGGTATCAAGATTACACTCCTGGTAGATGATATCCTTAATCAGCTTGACTTTCACTGTGAGACGTTAATACCAGGAACAACGAATTATGTATGACTTTTAAGGATTTGCCACGGTAGCTTTCAATATAATCCATCACCAAACTAATGCGGAGCTGTCCTGGAATATAACAAATGGTGATGATGATGATGATGATGTTGGTTATGATGATTATGATGGTAATTTCCACGAGAAGTATGACAAATGACGTTGACTAACAACCAAGCTGCCGGTCACGTGAGGACCACGAATTACGTAAGAGTTGCTTGCATACCTTTCAAAAAAGACCAAGCCGTAGCGTAGCTGTCTTAGTAATGATGAAGATGATGATGATTATGACTAGGATGATGATTATCATGATATCTACGAGAATTGTGCCACATGACGTCATCTAACAACCCAGGCTGCCTGTAGAACAGCTGATGGTGATTATGGTCATGATGATAGTGCTGATCATGATGATGATGATTATGATTATGATGATGAAATCCACGAGATGTATGACCAATGACGTCGACTTACAATCTGGCTGCCGGTTACGTGAGGACGACGAGTAAAAACATACGGATGCATCGCGGACTAAGCAATTTGTCAATCGGAACAACTGATAAAGTATGATGACATACTAGACAGTGACGCGAGGACAATTGTTATCTGAACACAAGCATATGAATATCCATAAACCATTATATATTTTAATTAAAAGATTAGCTTAATCTGCCGAAGCTAATTCTGCTGGCGATCTCTCCTTCTTAGCGATACAAAGCGCAGTGAAACGAGGCAGGCAGTTTGATCTTCGACCAATTGTATAGAACTCCCGACTTGACAAATTCAGCACCCATTATACGATTGTTTTCTCTACAAATGGGGCGCGGAACGTAAAAGAGCAGAGAAAGCGCCCACTTAGTCATCAATAGCTTCAAAGCGCAGAAAAGACAAAACTCGCTCGGTACTTGATACATCAGTATAACACATAGACAAGCAGCGAGACAAGCAGCAATTCAAGAATCTCTCACAGCACGACCAAAAAGATGATGAATTTACCGTTCCTCCTTCTTGTTCTGGTAGCTGGCTTTCACAAGCACACAGCAGCAATACTAGATGTTATGGTAGCTGGCAAAGAAGTGCAGCGGTTTTTGAATTTCGGTCAGTATATTTCGACAGATTACTGTTGGTTTTAGAGGGATGATAAGGGAATTTCTTATAGGCTTAGTAGTTTGGTCTTATGTCAGCGTCTTTGTTAGTTTTCCTTCTCTGTATTCCTTTCATTATTCCGTACGACATCTTGTTTGACATGGCAATAATTTTGATCGCTTTTGTGTTCATATTCGGCAAATTGTAATCTCGGTTTTTCGAGAAATCCCAGAACTTGTCATTTTTTGACAGTTTCAGGCTTGAGTAGGAGGGAGTTTTTTATCAATCTTATTCTCAAAGCCCAGGCTTTTATGTCGTGTGTTTAAAAGTACAATGCCAAAAGCCTGACCTTGTGATAATGATTCGTTTTCCAGAGAGGTTTCGCCTAATGTAATTTTGGTGAAAATCTTCAGAGCGATGAATTAGCTCTATTGCTATGTTATCATATACGATGGTTTACAATTAGCGCGCTAAGTTTTCTCGTTAACTTCAAACCAAAGAAAAGCACAACAAATGTTAATTTTGTTACAAACCTTGTAGCTACTTGTTTACAAAGAGTTTACAAATCCTAGGCGGCAGAAGGGACGAAGTTTCGTGCTGATTTGTTTACTATGGGTTGAAAAACAGATGGTAGAGATGATAGAGGAAACCCTTCATTTTGACTTTGCAGGGTACAGTTACATCATAGCTATTTCTTTTCAAAAGGTCCAGAAACACTGCAGATACTCTTCTAAGGGGATCAGAAAGGCAACAGAAGGAACTCTTGATTGACGCTTTGTATCTATTTCTTTACCTTTGATTGAGCAACTCCAGTACTCAGAGGAAACTAAAGAAAAGAACTGAGCTTTAAGCCTGAAAGTTACTTGGCCTAATAAACTGTTTACTTTTTGCGAAGCAATTGACAATTCTGAACTTCATAGGCGTCTATGTAAACTAAACACGATTATTCAGCTTCATTGCTCCAAACGTAATTTCTCTACGGAGGGAAACCGCTCTCTGGACGTTAAATTATCAGAACAAAAAAGCGATAAAAAATCCATTTAAGGATATATCCACGAGCAATTAAAACGTTTGATGTAACTAGTTGTCTTGCGCGCAGAGGTTCTTCCTCATTCACGAAGGGGATGATGCAGGCATATTTTAATACCCGAACAGACGGCATGTGAAAATTCCGCGCTCACGAAATCCTTTTACGTGATTAGGACTGATCAGGGATATCATTGGTAAATATCATTTCAATAACGTCTTATTCAAGTTGTAATTAATTTCTTAAAAGGTTTTCTGTCTTCTGTTTCACTAATTCATCTGTAGACCTCTCTATGACTACAAATAGGACTGTAAGCGAAGGTATGCTTGTTCTTTCATACACGTATCAGTGCGAACATGTTAAGGATTTGCCGTCTACCCACGAAATTTTGCCTTGCTTTCAAAGTGTTTGCTTTCTGTTATTTCATTTGCAGGTTGCTTGTAGACCCTCTCTAAGGGAACGTATTCTTGTTCCACCAAACACATCTTTTTTGCCGTCTACCTCCTAAATTTTGGCTTGCCTTCAAAGCATCTGCTTTCTGCTATTTCATTTGCAGACGCTTGTAGACCCTCTCTAAGGGAAGGTATTCTTGTCCTACAAAACACGTAGGCCTATCTTTTTTGCCGTCAACCTACTAAATTTTGCCTTGCCTTCAAAGTATCTGCTTTCTGTTATTTCATTCGCAGGACGCTTGTAGACCCTCTCTAAGGGAAGTTATTCTTGTTTCACCAAACACGCATCTTTGTTGCCGTCTACCCACTAAATTTTGCCTTGCTTTCAAAGCATCTGCTTTCTGTTATTTCATTTGCAGATTACTTGTAGACCCTCTAAGGAAAGGTATTCTTGTTCCACCAAACACGCATCATTTTTGCCGTTTACCCACTAACTTTTGTCTTGTCTTCAAAGTATCTGCTTTCTGTTATTTCATTTGCAGGTTGCTGGTAGACCCTCTCTAAGGAAAGGTATTCTTGTTCCACCAAACACTCATCTTTTTTGCCGTCTACCCACTAACTTTTGTCTTGCCTTCAAATAATTTTCTTTCTGTTATTTCATTTGCAGATACCTGTAGACCTTCTCCAAGGGAAGGCAGTCTTGTCCCACCAAATAGTTATTTTCTGAACATGTAAAGGATTTTGCTATCCACCTACTAAAATTCTACATTTCAAAAACTCTTGCTGTTTCTATCAATATTTTATTCTCAGACAGATGTAGGTCTTTCTACGGAAGGAGTGCATGCCCACCATACAGGCGTATATGTACATATATGTCTGAAAATGCAAAGGACTTTGCCGTCTACCTGCTAAATTCTGTCCTTGCTTAGAAAGCGTTGCTTTCTGTTTCTGCCTTTTTTTGACGGAGTGGTACACGCATTACTCTAATGGATGTAATTCGCGTCCCACCCTATATGAACATCTAAAGGATCTTTGCCTTTTATGCCAATTAAACTGTGCTTTTTCTTTAAAGTGCTTGCTTTCTGTTTGAGTATTTCGTCCGAGGGGCATTTCACTCATTTGAAAAAGCGTACGAAATTTTTTCAGAACAAAAGGATTTTTACGGATTTTTGATGGATTTCTCTTGCAAACAAAAGGATTTTTGCCAAAGGCCTACGAGATTTGTTTGAGTGAAATGTCCCTCGATTTCATCTGCAGGTCCATGTAGACCTCTCTGTGGGAAGAAATACTTGTCCCTTTTTGCCGTCCACCTACTACAGTCTACTGTGCATTGTAAGCTTTTTGCTGTCGGTTACTTCTCTTAGGGAAGCAATACATGTTCCACCATATATCTGTCTGAATATGAAGAGCATTTTTGCCGTCTACGTATTAAATTCTGACTCTTCTTGAAAGTTTTTCATTTCTATTTCAGTACTTCACTTTTAGGGAAGTGATATAATACGCCACCATTTTACCGCAGACGTACTCTACAGCGTTTGGTATCACAGTTTTCAGCACTTTATCTCTTTGTCGCAAGTTTTGTAACTATCTTTTCTCGAGTTTTGCCTCTTTTACGCATTCTGTTTAAAGACTTCCCAAAATGAACCGAAAAGGACTTAGCAAAAATTATTTATTTTATTTGAAGACCCGTATAAGCCTCTCTAAGCGAAGAAATGCGCGTCCCTTCATTTGCTTATGCCACTAGTTTTTATATCTCTAGTTACCGGTTCTACAACTATCATTTGCAGAGATCCACACAGCGAGACAGGCCTAGCGAAAACTGCGTCGTCTACTGAAATTATTGGCCTCTATTCGACTCTGTTTATTATCATTGTTATTTTCCGTATCGGACCATCATGGCAAAGAGGTCTTCTTGCATCAGTTTCAGGGTTTCAGGTTTCAACAAGACTTACAGGGGTTTTGAGTCTCTGATGAAAGTGGGATAAAAAACCTGGAAAGTCAAAGTGAAAACAAACTTTTCATTTGCTTTTTAACTCGTTTAGTTTCTTGTCGATTTTTTCCGTCGAAGCTATATGAAATATCAGCCGATCGATCTCTGAAAACTCTTAGTTTGCTTTGAAGGATGGATATTCAAAGTTTTGATTTCCTCTGAGCATATACAGCCTATCAAGAACTCAACGACTAAAAGACGGGTCCTTTTAGTCTGGTTTTCCTTTCCCTAGAGAACCACTGTCGCATATTTTCTACCTTAACTTCAAAGCGAGCAGAATTTTTCAAAGCCTTGAGCGTAACTGAAAAAGCCCTCAGGCAAAGGAGAGAGAGATAGAGAATTTTCCATCGATAGCTCTACTTATTTCCTTTCTTTCCTTTGAAGATCAATTTCCAATTCATTCTTTTCCTTTATTTCATGAAAAAGTTTCAAATATTTCACTAGCAAATCTTCACACTTGAACATAGCAAAACAAACACAGGGCGCAGTGATGAAGAGCTTTCAGCTTCCGCCTACCATTTATCAATTTAATAGATAGTGGATCCGTTCTCAACATGTCTTTTCCAAAGCGCTACAAATAGGTGTGATTTCTTGCGTACGCATGTCCCAAGAGAGTACGCAAATTCCTCTCACAAATTTTCTGAAGATGATAGTCAAGTAATTGGAAATGAATGAGGTACAGATCACGACTAATTTCTAGCTCATGGGTGTTCCGTTTTCAAATGTTGGAAACGAGATTGTGTCAAGCTTTATTAATGACGAGATGTTTTCTAGTTTGAGGAAAGTTGATGATAATTAATGATATCGCATTGATAATGCTTTTAATTTTATTGACACTGAGTAAATGTTGATTTTTAGCATCAACTAAAAGTTGGTAAGTCGCCAAAAAACATATAACAAGTTGCATACAATAGTCAAGCAAGTTTGATATTGACAACAGAAGTTCCTACGTCATCACAAAGTAATGCCCAAGAGTTTTCGATTTACAAATGAGCTGCTCTCGACAAAGCTCACTTACAAATACCAACGCTGAATTCATACTTTGGGCGCTTCTTTGACGCTATCCATATAAGGGTTGCTTTTCGTGAGGCATAGTCCTTATTTGAACAGTTACATGACAGTTCAAAAAAATACGGTTAGCTGAGCAGAAGCTGTGAAAAAATGCAGTCTGCTCTACAACATTCACCCTTGTCGAGCTCGGTCGAGCTGATAACTTTTGAATTCTGGTGCGCTTCTAACAGTAAACATAGTCTTTTGAACAAGACTATGCTGCAAACCGTTTTCATCTTTTACAAAAAAAAACCTTTCTTGGTGGATCTGAAAGGGTATTGATCCTCGTCAAACTCCATATGTAATACTGCAAGACAAGTGGTAAGAGTGTCGGGGAGAAACCAAACCCGCTTCCTTGCTAAGATCTTCCATGGCTCCTTAAAGTGTGAATGCAGCTTCGCTCACTTTATTGTACATATTAGTCAGTAATATCATAAGTTTAAGCCATCACGTGTTGGCCACAGTAGCAGGGAATTACTTCTGCTGAATGCTGCTGCACAGACGCCAATATTGATAGCAACTGAAGAGAACGCCCAAAGTGAAGTCCTTTTTCAAGTCACAATTGAGACGAACATTGCAATACAATTGCTTGTAACTTGAGAAAGACATGAAGGATTTTGGCAAACAGAATTTTGCTGCTGAAGCTGGCTTGTAAGCTACACAAACGCTATCAGTTTACAGGAGTGTAGTGGCTTGTTTAAAAGCTGTAGGTTTTCAAACATCTAAACATTTTTCCGGCTCACCAGGTTGACTGCTATGTCTCAGTGAAGCGATTTTTGTGCTTTTCACGTGAAGATCTTCGAAGCAGATAGTCTTCAAGCTATTGCTACTGCCTATATAAAACTCAAACATGGTAGAACGCTTGCCTTATTTTGGCAGCGTCAAGGTTTGCCGGGAAGCCTCACCATCGTACTGAGGATAGCACAATTTTTGTCGCAAACGGAGACTTTATCAGCGTGGAAATAACTTCTCAAATTTTCTTCAGATATGCACAATTTTGCAGTCTCAGTTTTTTCCCTTGTGAATTGTTTTGCACTGGAAAGAATCAGATAGAAGATTTGCTTCATTTTTCAAAAGAGAAATCATCACGGTAGAATAAACAGGATTGGACAGGATACGCTCCTTTGCAGAGGTTCTTTGCGGACGGAAAAACAAAGGCCAGTCCTCCTTCCAAACCCCCTCTGCTCCAAAGCAGAGCCTCTGTGGAGGAGAGTGTAGATGGGGGTTTTTCAAACGGGTAATTTAGCTTCAAGACTATTTGGTTCCATTAGTCAAGCGAGTCTAATTTCTATCCTTTTGCCTTTCTAAGTTTCATTAATGCTAACCATTTCACAATTTTTAATATTCAATAATTTTTGGCAACTTCGAAAGCCTAGCCAGAAAACAAAGGAAAAGCAAAACAGACAGATTTTAGACTAATTTCAATTTTGTGGCGGTTATAAGATGTCTGAGAAGTTGGTCTACTTTCAAGATTAGCCTTTTATGTGATTTTGAGTTTCTAAACGAGTTTGAGCTAAGTAAGGCCAGATCAAAGCTCATAGGAATACAAGTACATTTGTTACATCAAAGTCATTTATGCTGTGTGATCAAAAGATCGCTGTTTAGACTTATTACAGACAGTCTTCTCAGTGTTCATTGAGGAGTCTCCCTTGTAAATGGCTCCGTCTCCAAAGGTTTGTAGAAAAGGTGATTTTTGCAGCTCCTTGAAAGGCCTATAAAGTTGCTATGAAGGCTTTCCACTGGGTTACCTATTCCCAGTTTGAAATAAAGTGCGCTCGTCATTGTCTTGACGATCTGAAATGGCTGTAAATCGATCCTCTGTTCTTGACCACTTTTCGAGGATTTCCAGCAAGCCCTTTCCGTCAACATCCCCATTCCTGATTCGTCTGGTGAAATTTACCGTGCCGAAAAAATTGCCAAAAATATTCATAATGTAAAGTAGTCTTTCATTGACAGAAAAACGTTTGAAGCATTTCAATCGGCCTCTTAATTGTATTTCTATAACAGATTGCGTTGGGTTACTTTTTTTTGGTTCACCCGGTATTGCCCGGATAATATAGATTTTTAACGGTTACCTTTTGATGACTTGAGTGAAGCCTCCTAACAGACTGCAGAAATAAATGGACACATCCTTAAAACAAATGGTGTTTAATGGATTTGTTTTTCAAAGGGTCTCTAACGAATTTTGACCTTAGCAAGGCCAAAGGCCAAATCAAAAACCTTGGTAAGGCAAGATAGAAGCTCAAACCCAGGACACACAAGGTCAACATTTCACTGAACATCTTCCAGCATTTCTTGGCTGTTATTTTGTAGGTGGTAAAATGGTGTTAGCAAGCCACTGAAGGTCACTTAACATTTATGGCTGAAATCTTATTAAGTGTGTTCACAATCTTTTAGTTCTTTACAATAACAGGGTTTGAAATCTTTTGCGAAATCTCTGGCAAGCTGCTGCTCTTTCTTCAAAGTTTCTTATCGAATCCCTAGCAGCGAACAGTTATTCGGAGTTCCCCAGGGCTCCATCCTTGACCCACTCTTTTTGATTAATGATTTTCTTGTAAATCTAGAATGTGACGTAAGACTTTGCAACATTGCCGACGACAAGCTTAAATGACTTCGACACTAGCTTCATGTCTATTTTCCTAACTCTGGTTTTTGAACAGAAGTTGATAAAAGCACACGACTTATCGGCTAGGCGAATAATGGGGACTTTAAAAAAGATGCAACGCAAAATTTACTACTTCAGTTCCTGCCATAACACGAACTTGCAGGGCTTGCAGTTTCTTAAAAAGACATGAAATTCAAATAAACTAAAAATTGTTTGATCTGTTGGGCAGGAATTTAGACTGCTGTTAGCTCAAAAGATGAAACACTAGCAATGCTGTCCTTTAGTATTCCCAGTTAACAGTCTACAGCCATATTGTTCAACTATATTATCTCTCTTTGGAATCGCAATAACAGACTCCAAATTCTTTATCAAAAACTCATTTGTAACTGGAAGTAATAACAAAGATAAAAATGTAATAATCTCTTATCAGCTGAAACTTGTCTGTAAAAAGATATGACAGTGTTAAGATCTTTAGAGTTAAGATCCATTGAAGGGGGGGGGGGGAGCACTTCGTCTTCTAACATACGGGAAAGTGACGCTGGCAAATCAAAAAAGCTACCCTGTCACACAGTCAAAGTTCCTGCTATGAAGCCGACTATCAGAACCCTGAAAGTAGTGTCCTGTTCAGTACCTTGTCTTCTTACTGACAAATGTATGAGTCCTCGCCATCCCCCTGGCATTTCGATTCCGAGAGTTGTGCCGGTACGCTTTCGTTTGTACTATCTCACAATTCAATGTAGCAAACGGCAGACAAAATATCCATATTAAACTTTAAAAGTGTACATATAACTTAAAAGATTTTTAGATTTTAATCAAAGATAAAAAATGAAAGTTTTTTATAGATGGAAAAATTGGGTTCATCGGGCATCGTATCAAAGAGTATTTTGTTGCTTTTTGAGATTTCTTCTAGCATTTTCTTTTCTTCTCTACTGACAAAATTATAGTAAACAACAGCTGATGAAGTTTAATTGAATTCTATGGGTTGTCAACGATCTGAAAGTTCTTCTATCATTCTCTGCTGCTTTAATGTTGAAGAAACGGAAACTTGCTACTTACCTTCAACGTTTTTGAAGATGAATTTGCATACCCTTGCCACAGTTTTGATGAGCAAAATTATCATGTAATAGACTCTTTTTCGTAATCCTAGGATCGTTAATTCTGCCACCAGCATACAAATAAAGTACCGGGCAATCATGAAAACCCAGGGGGGTCAGACATTTTTTGGGTTTGTAAAACGCTGTATAGTATACCTTTGGGTACGCGATTTGGAGCATAATTGGTATATTTTTGGGGTTGCTGATGAGAAAATTTGACAAGGTGAGTGCTAGCCTGAGTTTTTCACCAAAATATTGCAGGGCAGTTGCCGAAAATGCTATAAAACCTTTAATTTTCATGTACCTTGAAGCTATCAGTATATTTTTGGGGTCTAAAATGTCCTAAATTTAGTATATCTGTGTGTTTCTCAAAAATATACTGTGTCTGACCCCCCGTCACATACCAATAGAAGTCCCCCCCCCTGGGCATGAAAATCGTGAGCTCTCGCTAAACTACAAGGATACTTTAGACCATGGGTATTGTGGACATGATATTCGTCCATTAGACCCATGCTTAGACATTAAGACTGATTTCGCCAAAATCGGTTATATCCTTCAAATGTTATGGCACACTTTGTATGGAAGCTGTTTTTAAAGTACTTGACAAAACAAATATATTCGTTTAGCCTCATTTCAGCTGTTAGAAGGTGCGATTTTTCGTTATTTAGAAGCTGAAAATTGCATACTTCCTTTTGGTCATGATGAATTCTGGAATTTTTCCATAAAGAACAAAATTGTCAATAGACGATTGCGATAAAGATGGCGGCGAGGAACATTTTACCAAGATGTATTGTGTTCTATAATTGAATCCCTATAGATTCTTTAATGATTCCTAATTGGAACGCAACGTATCTTGGTAAAAAAATCCTCGCCACCATCTTTAGCGTAATCGTCCATTGAATTATATGACCGAAGTCGAAGCTGTAAATATTCTCATCTTAGTTAGCTCTCGGACTATCAACTGAATTTTGACACATCAACTCTGGAAGAAGATTGATTGCTGTATGTTCTTGCCAACGCGGATACCCTTTTTGACTCATCGTACCAGTATCTTCTGCCAGTGGTTCACTTTAAAAGCAAATAAATAACGTCATGGTGTTCAAACGAGTTGTTTTCGACGAGTAACCAAGAGATGATTTCAGAAGAGACTTAAGGCGCCAGACGAAGGTGACCAGTTGCCCTCCTCTTTGCCACAAAGACAGACGGTCTAGTCAAACAACAAAATAACCGTAAAGATATAATAGATAGGAAATCGAACATTGTCTTTGCAACCTTGAAATAGATGGAAATTGGCTTAATTATCTGATTAAAGCGGTCACCGAATAACTATTCCTATGACAATTCGTATCATAACTATATTTAGTAAAATTGTTCTTACAGTGGTTCTTCATTTAGGATTTTCTTTATTTCATATCTTTCCAGACTTAGATCCCATAGGAAGAATCAAGTTAGTCACTTCTCTCTGACGTAAAACATCAACCTAAGCTCTATCCTGATTCGCTGATCACGTCCGCTCACAGGGGTTCAAGTGACCTAGTCGATTCTTTCTTCCATTGTTTGAAAAATGCGACCTTAATTTATGATTCCTACCTCTCTTCCGTGTTGGTTTAGATAGGCTCCCATCCGAGTCTATAATTAGAGATGACTATTGTTTTATTATGTTAGGTCACAACCTCAATTAGATTTAATTGAAAAAGTATCCTTTACTGATTTGGTTAGATAAACAAGACGGTCTTTAGATAGCAAAGACATGATGTGTAGGCCCATTGTTCTGTTAGAACGTTAAACTTGACCAGTCAAGTAGAATAAAACTAAAATAATGGTCCAAACATATAACGCCGTTCAATTTTGCGACTAAAACATGGCACGCCTCAAGGCACGGATTTTCTATTGAAGTCCTGTAGCGGAATGAACAGAAAAGAAGTTGTTATGCCTAAGTGGCTTTAGAGCTGGAAATATTAGAGATAACACAGCAAATATTGTCTTCTTCCTCATTGAAAGTCTAAAATTGAGTAAGCAGTAATCTTTTGGGTTACAGGCCTCCATTTGTTGGCTAAAATTGATGGCCTTCTAGAAACAAAAGGATTTGTAATCGGCTGTCAGTCCCAGTCAACGCCTAAACGCCTATAATGTCAGTAAACATTTTCGATTTTGAAAAACTAAATAGTGGCTATTTATTGAATATGTGTAGAAAATATATAAATTGGTCGATCTGGCAGTTAACCTATTTCTTGTCATCAATATCAGCATTTGTTCCAACTGGAATTAAAAGAGACGAAGATATTGGCTACTTCTTTAAAGCAAATTAGATCTCTAGGATGTTTAACTGTTAAAACATCACTTGTGTTATTCAATGTTACAAATTCAAATTTGATTTAATACAAATTGAATCAGATTTCGTTTACAAATATTGGTAGAGAGAATTAAGGTTGCCAGAAACGGATCTAGCGACGAGATTTTCACTGCCATATTTCTACCGGGTGAGTAAAAAAAAGTTAACACGCTTCTTGGCTGTGGAATAAAAATACGACGTCGATATTCCAAACTGCTATCAGTCAAAAGCTAGATGAGAAAAATGTGTTTGGTAAACCACTCATCCTTTAGACCCAGAAATAACCAAAAAGGCTGGTAAAGAATTTGCATGGGAACGAGAGTTTCAAATTCCATTCTGACCCATGATTTAATTAACACTGAAATAAAACTGTCAGTTTCAGAAACAGATTTTCAAGAAAAGTAAATTATACAGCAGAACTGAACAGTGAATTCTCGTTCACATACAAATCCCTGACATGTATTTTCTTAACTTTGGGGTCTAAAGGATGAGTGATATTACTAGACTTTTGCTTTTCGTCCCTTGCTTCCCTGCGTTCTTTGATTTGCTGATATCACTTGGTCAACAGGGACTCACGACATTACTCTTAAAAGTGGGCCTAATTCAGGCCCATGTACAGTGATTCCTTATTCACCAATTAAATTGCTAGAATTTAGCTTTCAACCAATCAGGAGGCACTATTCACGCAGTTGTTCTTGTTGCATACAAAAAGCCAGCCACTGATATGAAGTCTAGAGTTCTCGCAGCTTCTATGGATCTATTTTGTTTCTACAGAGGAAGATAACTGCAAGACAGGCTTGCGTTTTGCGATTTGTAGCTCAAGACAACGTCATTCTTTGTACTGCAAGTTTCTTTTTCAATGTTCAAGCTGTTTAGATCAGATTTTTTCAAGCGATTTTGTTGAGTGTACGGGAACTCTCGCTTGTGTAGGCTGGGCCCACTTTTAAGAGGAATGTTATGAAACCCTTTTGACCAAGTGATATCAGCAAACATGGAAACAAGGGACGAAAAGGCATATGTCAATGATTTGTTAGCCTTTGAATGATAGATAGAAATTTGAGCTTTGACTATCGTCCAAGTACTTTTTATTCCATAGCTCGACAAACGTGTTAAGCTTTTTTTGATCCCTCTGTAAGAAGAACAACCAAAATGAAGAAATTTTGGGATAGGCTAGGATGCAACAAAAAGCCTTATAAGATAACTACCGTAGTTAGACGAGAAGTGAAGAAAAGGCCTTATAAGTCAGATATTTTGACAAACAAAATGAAATATCAATTATATTCCAATTTCTGTCCATCTTTTGCAAGGAAGCTTGAAAAGATTTTTGCAAATAAAACTTGAAATTTTCATCATAGTGTGAACTAAGTCGAAATTTGAAGAACTCAAATATATTTTATCGCTAGATACCCTGTCAACGAAGTTTCAGCTCTAAGATCGAGCAAAGAATTCCACACTCCTATTAATGGTGATTGAGACTGTTAAAATTAGGGATTATATTTGCTTTGAATGAAGTTTTCCTGAAGACAATTAACCATTAAGTAAGGACGGGGCCTTTCAGCCTCATTTTTTCTCAGTGAACACCACATGGCGTCAGATTATGTACAAGTCTTATTTTGGTTAATGAAAGATTTCCAGATCTCTTAAGTTTGTTATCCATAATCTCAATCCAATGAGGTTTTAATTAAAGTAAGAAATATTTCCTGGCACTTTGTTTAGTAAAACCGACTTCCAATTAGAAAGGGTACAGTTTTGGAATTTTCATAATGTATCCGATTCGTTGCTACCCCACAGGCACAATCAAGCCAAATGAAAGTTTTCTATAGACTACGATGAAAATGCAGAAATTTCGTAGCATTTGGTAAAGGATGCAAGGGATGAATGAGACGATTAAATCTTAAAGGTGATCTGAAGTGAAATATTTATTGATGCCAGCGAATACCATTGTGTCGTTTTCGAGCTATCCATGATTTTTAGGATCGGCTGATGACGTCATTTTATTTGAATAAGGTGGGAAAAGTATACAAGATTGAACCAAATATTTGTTTCAACGAGAATGCCTTTCTAAACACCATACAAATCCAGTTTCGAAAAATACATAAAGTTTCTAGATTAACAGCCCATCCAATTCAGTCTTCCTGTCACATAATGTCACATAGCAAACCGAGCACAAATACATTTGGAATCTACAAAAATCCCCATGAGAATTGGTTACAAAATAGAAACTATTTGATTGCATATGTTGCATGCCTTACTATTGCATGTGATACTGGCAAGTCGATGCAACTATGCTAATTTATAAGAGTCTTAACAACCGAAGAAACAGATAAAAGTGATTACATACTCCCTTGATACTTTAAAGTAAATCTTTTATTAGTGAACCTCATCCCATTGTAACTATGAGTGACTCTGAAACGTTTGATTGTCGTGAGCCATATATTAGTGTTAAAAGACTTTACTCAAGCTTTCCTGATCAGCTTATGCATTCTTTTTTAGCTTAAAATTTGTTTTCAAAATATGTGACTCGTCCAGTGCTCGCCTTGCTTTGCGATGAAAATCTCAAACGTTCAGTCCTAGCCACCGGCCTTAAGTACATTATTGTTTCTTCATCCCATATTTCTCAAGTAATAACTTCAAAATCGCGAAGTTTTGATTAATAACGCAGATGACTGCCTCTTTCATTGCTCTATCGTACATCAAACAAACAAAATCATTTCTGATTTTATTGCACAATGCCGACGAGAACTAAGATGGATCAGACGGGCCTAAGTTTGATCCGCTTTCAAAATGGCGTCACTTGGCTTGCCTAAATCAGTGATTACCATGTCTTAGCCTACCTAGCCTTTGAGAGATGTCAGTAAAGATGTATTATCGTGTCAGAAATATTCTTAAAATCAATTTCAATTGGGCCGGACATTCTTTCTTTAACAAACATTCCCTTACTCTCGTGGCCTACATGAAAAATTGCACACAAATCTGTCTATTCGTCATAATTAGACATGAAAGTCTTGAGTAAAAAGGATGAAAGGTGTTACATTATTTGATTACATTAGATCCCTCAAAATTCGATCTTTGGGAGTCAATGTAGGAGGGATTTCATCCTCCAGACAAAAAGGGGCATTGTGTGTTTATCATGTGAGGGGTCGAGCTTCTCAGGGGTAAAGAGGATACTGAAATGCGTGTGATTTATGAATATTCCTTTTTGATGTTTCTAATCCTAAATTTATGCATCTTTGCTCGACGTTTTATTGATTTGTTGTTTCAATGGATCAAACATTCTTGTTCATCCCATGTTTATCCTTAACTCGTTGTTCAGCTATCCCTATTAGACCGTTCTTAGCTGTTTGTATTGATCAAACTAGTCCTAAGTCTCCTACTAAGTTGTTTGAGTCACTATTTGCAGTTTTAACAGTCCCTGACTAATTTTTGAATGCTATAATCTCCAAGATCTCTTTATCTACCTATGAGGTATGTTGACTGAAGGTATTGGCTGCTAGTAGCACAATTGAAAGTCCTTTTTACATAGGCTAAATAGTGGTGACTGGTGAGATCCAACCAAGAGTGTTAAGACATGGATGTTTCGATTTAATTGATTATTTATTTACAGAAATCGGAGTATTGGCAGGGAAACGGAGCTTGATTAGAAAACGAAGAGCAAGAATTGCGACGATAATCATGTTCATTTTTATTATTTCATTCCAAATCCAAGTAAATTACGACAAATCCATGTGACAAATCCGTGTGACAAATCCGATAAATAAATAAAGACTAGGCCATATTTATAATTATTTACGTTTCGAAGCAAACTTGCTTCATCATCAGAATATCAAGTTTCCAATAGCACGAGGCTATATTTATATCGATAAACTTTCATGAATGAGCAAATCAAAATCATTGTTAGCTCTGTCCAAAACTGAAAAATCTTCCATCGACGCGGCGTGACCTGATTTGTTAATATGGTCCCAGATGGCTGAGGGACTAACCTGCCTTGTTTATTCCCAAGTGCTCCCTGCAGCGTGTATTTATTATTTATTTACCTTGTTTTGATCCCTGTGTCTTGTTTTGTTGTATTGTTCTATGTTCTTTTTCATCTGCAACCGAGTGTGAAAAGGCCCAACCGCTCTCAAGTTGCTCGAATAGACCTCCTTTGCATTTCTGTGTCTTAGTGCGCCTTCGCACAAGATAGGTTTTTAAAACCACAAAGCCAACAGGGAATCTTCCTGTTGGCTTTTCCTGTTGGCTTTGTGGTTTTAAAAACCGACCTTGTGCGAAGGCACACTAAGACACAGAAATACAAGGGAGCTCTATTCGAACAACTTGAGAGCGGTTACACACTCTGTTGCAGATGAAACAGAACAGAAAACAAGACAACAAAACAAGACACAGGGATCAAAACAAGGTAAATAAATAGTCAAACAAAATATCCGTGTCCTAACACCCTTGATCCAACGAAGTACAGCATACTATCCAGATCTTTAACAACATTGATGAGATATTCTATGAGCTATTAGTAAGTTTGCTGTTCTTCTACCTTTGGAATTTTCAGGAATTTGAAAATTTTTCGAAATCACAATGTATTTCATGTTTCAGCAAAAGTAGATGTGACGTCATGAATTTATGAATCGTCAACCCAAAGAGTGAAAGATACCCTGATGTACTTGATGTCTGAAAAGGAGTACCCACTTTTGACTTAACAAGGAAACGAAACGCTGAAATATAGGGTTTTTTTCAGGTCACAGGCATATTTGTTGATCTTCAACTTAAATGCACATACCTTGCATTTTAAAATCATCCTCCAAACATCGGAGATATAGCTCGCAAAGTCGAATTTTGGAGTGCACTTGAAACCAGAGGTTATGTAAAAGGGCCTAGCCATGATTTGATATCACTGGCGAATTACACAAGAATTTCAACGTTGACCTTTAACTTTTTTGAAAAGAATTATGCCTTGAAATGCTTCAATTGCTCTACAGATAATTATTCCTTCGAGGAATCCATTCGTACATTGCATTCCATCCCAAATGTCAAAGAAGAGAAAAAGGACCACATGTACGCTCATTTTGGAGATGTGGCACGACTTTATCATTCTTACCACACTTTCATCATATTTGTTTAATCAGGGCGATGTCCACGAGCCTTTTATTCTTTTCAAAAGCGAAAAACTGAAAGTTAAAGTTTAAAACAGGAAAATATCCAAGAAACAAATCATGGCTAGGCCCTTTTTCAAAATCTTCTGGTTTCGGGTGCACTGTAAATTTTGACTTTGACTTTGACTCCGGTGTTTGATGGACCATTTTTAAATGCAAGGTATGTGAATCTAAGTTGAAGATTGATAAACTTAGCTGCCCCTTAGCTGGCTTAGCTGTTTACTCAGAGAGTTATAAAATCTTATCGTTTCGTTCCTATTTCCATTCAAAAGGGGTACATTTTTGAGACACTCGGTAGGTATTCACAAAACATGGGTTCATGAAAATTATTGTACAGTATGTCTCTTCAAAAAGTTCAGAAATTACGATGGTTTTTAACTTTTCCTTAACTCTTCTTCGTCAAAGAGATAGCAAAGCAGCCTCTAATTTTGACATGTTTAAGGTATCTGCAAAGTCATCGATCCAAGGGGGTACTCCAGAATTTTAATATGAGGGGAGGGTCCGTGCCACTATTTCTTTGCTGGACCACAAATATTGAGTCAAATAAACTTTTACTCTCATCTGAAGCTGTTCTTTTCGCTTAGAAGATGTTTCCGTTTGTTTTACTCCATCACTTGGTACTACTTCAGTGATGTAGAAAAACGATGTAGTTTCATAGAACCGGCTACCAAAAGTTTTAATCATGACAATGTGTCTGATATATAGGTCCAAGGTTATAAAAGACTACAAAGCTTACGTATCGTATACTTGTTTGACATTTCAATAACTGGCTAACTGGTAAACTAACTAACTAACTAACTAACTAACTTACTTACTAACTAACTAACTAACTAATTAACTAACTAACTAACTAACTAACTAACTAACTAACTAACTAACTAACTAACTAACTAACCATATAACTAACCATATAACTAACTAACCATATAACTAACTAACTAACTAACTAATTGACATACTGACTGACTGACTAACAAAACATTGTAAATACTGCAAATACTGTAAAAACATTGTAAAGATAGGTACATATGTATTTATACCTAATTATTCTGTGTTATACAGAATTAGATAGTATTATTATCACTATCGATCATGGTCTAGGATATAAAACTGAACAAAAACAACAAATTTTAAGTTAAGTTCTCGACTCTACAAGCCCACAAGGTGACAATAACAGTCTTTGCAATTAGATCTTCACTCGAACTATCATGGCCTGCCAAGGCCAAATGTGCGTACTATATTTTGGCACACCCCATGGAAGTGGTTGCTCTATCCAAGCTCTTTTGCCAAATATTATATTTACTAAATTCGAGTACCCACTTAGTGTCACGATAGAAAAACTTTTATCTTCTAAAGTATATAATGGAGTGAAAAATGATCCTTGTTCAACAGTGAATGCGCTATAAGAAGGCCATGACAAGAAATATCTAGACAAGATCGTTTTTTATTACCACCATTCAATCTAGGGATTGCTTAACGTCTGTCTCTATGTCGGATATATATATGAGCAGACTATCAGTATCAATGAAAAATTGAGATAAACTAGTGTGGCATATCAAAAGTTTGGATCAAGTGTAAAATGACAATTTTTGCTTTCATCATGTATTTGCAATACTTACAATTTTCATTGTCGTTCGTTATAGATTTCAATACGAATCTTGTCATTGTCAAAGATGGAATAATTTCACCACTCTTGCAAAGACCTCAGTTCTCCGAAGTCTGGCCGACTATCAGAGCAGACATTAATGACCTGGAGCTCAAATTCGTATCCCCTAAGAGGGTAAGTGTATGCATTCATAATTTTTCTAGTAAAGGTAGGCTCAAGTTTTCGAAAGATCGTGCTGCCTGGAATGGAAAAACTGACTGAGAAACTTTTGTAATCTGCAGCTTCAAGCTTCCTAGGTTGCTGAAAAATGTTTTGCTGCTCTGCCATGCTTATGATGAAGACAGACGTGATCTTCTCAATAGTATAGATGCGATATTGCGACCCCACAGATTAACAAACCCTTCTATGAAAATTTACTGCAAATTCTCCTGTATGGCCACGAAAAGTGATCCTTCTATTTAAATACAAAAATCCTTGAGGCAACGGTAAAGTACATTCAGGCTTCAGAACGGTTTCAATAAGTTCGTATGTTTGTTGTGCCCTCTCTCGTGTAATTTGTCTTCTTGTACATTTATTCTTGTGATCTTTTGTTGTCGGAATTATTTGTAATTGTTATTTGCTATTTGCTTTGATATTTGTAATTTGTTATTTGTAATATTTAAATGTAATATTGATTTGAATCTATATATTTCCATGCTACTCGTGGCATCGTCTTGTAATTTTTATTTGTTTATTGTAAGAATTTATTGGAATATAAAAAGAAAAAAGTTATGGCATTGCATGGTAATAGGAACTGTTTGGACATTTTTTGAATGCGAGCTATGTTATGACTTGTTCTGATATTACAAGGTAATTTGGAATGCCTTCTAACAAAACTTGAAATAAATCTAAAGTTCACCATGAAAAGTATTAGAGATTCATCAGAACTTTTGGAGCAAACGTGTCCTTAAAACTTGGAAACTTCTTCACGTAAAGTTTAGAGAAATAAGGAAATCCTGATTTACAATGTTGTAACACCTAGAAAGGTAACCTTCCAATTATTTTCATGTGCATGAATACAGGATTAGATCGCCGTTTTCACAAAATCTGAAACGAAAGTCTTGCTGAAAACCATTGGAGCAGTCTCCATTATTATCGACCAGTTTTGAAAATGGACCATAGTCTGCTCTACTAGCGGCATTCTCAATTACATACAGTTTTGGTGATTCAGGGGTATACCTCATCGTGGGTAGAATTTTAAGAGATGATCAATCAAAAATCTAGCTACCCAGAGTCTGTACTTGAGTCACTCTGATTTTAAATTTTGTACCTGCATGAAATCCAGGCAATCCAACTGTGGAAATTCAAGGCATTAAAGGGGCAGGGTCACGTAACCGTAAACAAATCTGTTGTCTCTATAATCTACATTGTTGCCCACACGTGGCCATTGTGTTCTACGCACAGATTTCGGCGGATGGGGTGAATCCATACAAACGTTACTTCCAAAAACCCACCAACATCTCTGCAATCGTACAACATAAGAGTGTTTCGCTTGTTTCTCTGCAAAGCTCAATGGAGTCCATCTTCAAAATAACACCTTCATTTTGAGAAAAATAGTGGAAAATGTCTGTGATATGGCCTATTAAAAATACTGCAAAGTTGTCATTTCGAAAGATGTTTGTTACATCACGTGACCAAGTCCTTTTAATCGTTACCATTGTAATGGAAGCTAAAGTTAGCTCTGGTCAGCTGAGTTAAGGGACAAGGATAATAAGCCTTCAGCTTGCCGTGAAATGAATAATATTCGCCAATCACATTATACATGCCTCCAGAGTAGTTAGGCAACACCCACCATCGATATCAACTACTTTAAGAGATATTTGAAATAACTGCTAAGAAAATAACTCGTTGGGGCCTTACTTTTGCTTGCCTAGAACAGCTTAAGAAAATTTTGTCGAACAATACATGCTGTTTCCCCTCAGTGATTAAATCCTGAAGCTACACCCACAATCAATAACAGCTAGATGATTTGATGACCTCTGCGGCTCCTTTTCAAATCTCTTGAAGCCGAAAGTGGCTGAAGGAACATCATCCCTAACCTTTGGCGGTGACTGAAGGTTTGGTGACTTCAGCAAATGACCTCTTTTTGGCTTCAAGTGAAACTAGAGTCGTTAGGGTGACCTGAGGCGGGACTACTACATCCCAAGAATGAACAGCTATTTATCATGACTGAGTAAAAGAAGGGTTTGGGAGGAGCAAACATTCAATTTTGTATTGGATATGATAGTGTCATTTGGTACTGGGAGCGTGGGATTCAAAGTATCAGGCGGGAATAAGAAAGCTTTAACACATATGGGAGGAGAACAAGACCGTTCCTAAACAATGCTACGGGGAAAGGGTGGTTTAGTTTGCCAAGATAAATTGGCAGCGTCTGACTAGCTGGAAATTTTTTGTCTACGAGAGTGATACAGACGTTGAAAGCAATGAAGTCAAATTTCTTTCCAAAAAAGATGTGATTGATAGAAAGGGATCTTTTTGACTGGGTTGACAGCCTAATTGCATCTGGAGGGACCTTGCTGTTTTATGACCGGTTTGTCCATGGCGCTTGGTAACCAGACTTTCGAATAAATTATGTGAATTTCATTCATCTCATGTACTTTCTTTTTCGTCATAATTTGCTTGACGATGGAAAACATTGCCTATAAAGGCCTGGTATCTAGCATGAAACAGGCGTCAGTGTCTACCTGTAATCCGTAGTAATCGTTTATGTGTAGCCATCTGTAGTTGTACAACTTGGTACGAATTATAACTAGAAACTTTATATAGAGAGGTTGGACGACAAAAAAATACTAAGATTTAACACACTGAGGCCTTTCGGACTCGTGTCCTCATCAGAGTGTGATTTCGATTCAATCAATCGAAATCACACTCTGAAGAGGACACGAGTCCGAAAGGCCTCAGTGTGTTAAATCTTAGTATTTTTTGTCTCCAACCTCTCTATATAAAGTTTGTAGTTATATATTTAGTTTGTAATTAGGCTTGACATCTCTTCATGTTAAGACCACATGGTAGTCATTGTCTATTGTTCCTTGTGGTATCGTCCCTGTGGTGTGGTATAGTCGTATAGCAATTAGAAAGTATAGTAGTATGTAACCTTATATTATAACATGTTAGATGGATATACAAATATATATGAAAAAAAAACATTGCATAATCAGGTCGAAATGTGGAGCAAGCATCTATTACAGCAGGAATGCTTTGACTGAAATTGTTCATTTCAAAATTAAACTGAACCGAACTGAACTGAACTGAACTTATCCAGTTAAGCCCAAATCATTCACAACCATGCGAGATCTGGAGAATTTTGCATCGTTTTATGTGTGGACAAAGCACTAAAGATACTCTGTTCCGTGAAATGTCTCTCTTAGTGTTTCTGTTCTAGGGACGTAGGAAGCATCTCAAACTTGGGGGGTGGCCACGACACTTCGAGGATACTCTTTTCGTTAAGAGAAAGGGGGCATTTACTAAAAATGAAAAGGGCACTTCTTCGTTTATTGGAAAATCTTGGACGAGCCCACAGTGCCCCCAGTTCCTACGTCTATACTGTTATCCTTTTGCCACATCCTTATGTAACTTCTACCACAACTTATGTGGTCTGCCAATCAAACGATTCAAACTGTTCCCGATAGGGGATGGATAGGAATAAGTTTGCACTGAACTGTATCTTTTTTGAAGTTTTCCACGGATATGCGGTCGGTCTCTTTTTTCAGTTATTATTCTTCGTATGTTTTATCTTCTACTTTGAAAGATGTCCTGCATAAAGAGCATTTTGTAAACTTTTTAACTCATTTTTACACTGAATTGAAATTGTCGGTTTTGACTTGAAACTGAGACTCAATGAATCACGCCATGAATCCAGCTTTCGCCTGCAGGCTTCCCAAAATTATGAGCCATGATACTTTTCGATTTAATGATGTGAAATTCATTCATTGCTATCCTATTTGCATCGAAATTACTCTGGAGTAAAATATTTCAGTGTCTGGAGCTTTCATCGGAAAGCTTAACTTCATTGTTTTGCGTGCCATTGCTAAATTGCATCTGACTATAGCATTACCTTCTTAGGACGTATGGTGCCTGGATGTATGCCGTTGCGTTAATCTTATTTCCCGCGCGTAATTCTTCCCGCAGGTCCGGTATGTGCTGTCACTGAGGTCAAGTGATGAGGGAATAATGCCGACTCCAAGAGCAAACATACCCCTGAAAGGAAGAGTCCCTAGAAGCATGACAAGTAAGTGATCTTATTTTCAGAATTTCGTGACTGCTGAAAGTGAAAATCAACTTCTTGTTTTCCAGAGATGGCATGCCTCACGCACAGCTGTATGTCACGTAACAGGCTATTCAGCTATTTAAATAGGCACTCGAACTATGAGCGGAGACTCACGACACAGTCCCAATTATCACGCACAGCAACAACAACAACAACAATAACAACAGCAAAATCTTTCCTCAAACTGGGACATAAGAACTTTCATTTCACAAAAAATTAAGACGGCCAGACACAGATTTATCGGTCCAATCTGAAACGAGGTTAAGGTGCAGTCTTGGCAAACCTCGGCAGTTAGAAATTCACTTTGCTGCGGTGAAGCTAATGGAAGCTAAATGACTTTCAAAATGAGAACTCCAGATTAAAGGTTCGTTGATTCTTGGATTGAGGAAACATTCATCTGGATATGTGTTGCTCTCTTTCATGGTTAACACAATTGAAAATTTGAATTATGAAGCATTTTATCATCCGAGGCTTGCAGCTGCAACTCAGGCCCTTCCGCTAATGTCTGGAGCACTGTAGCGCTCAAGTTTCGTACAGTATTACTATGGTTTCCATATCCCGACATGAAATCGATGGAAACTATTTCGTCCTAAATTTCAATGTTAAATTCCATGAGTCGTAGTTTTAGCGTCCATCGGTCTATCAATAGCAATAACTACGACCATGTAATCAGTCTACTTTGAGCGATAGGACACCAAGCTTGCATCAGTGTGAAATCGCTCATGCTCGAACCCGACTTGAAAAGCTGGAAGGATCAATCAGCAAAGTGGCACTGCTCGTGCTTTGCCATTTCTTGCCTATGTCCTGCTAAACAGATTATGATTACTGCGGAGGAGGATGCTGTGGCAGAGAAGTAAAAGGAGAGACGGTAGAAGCAATACAGTGTTTCGTTTTTTGCTCCTCTAATTTCTCCCTCGTAGCATCCTCCACCGCAGCGTTCTCCCCCACAGTGGTGATGACGACTTCCTTTGCCTACTGATGAGCCACAGTGGAACGCTATAACTGAAGTCAAACAAACGTGCATACAATCAACGACAGACGTGGCTTAAATGCCATTAGAAAGTTTAATGAACAAAAATGTTATTAGAAAGTGCAAGAGACAAATGTAGCAAAATATTGACTGGATTCATTGGATTTATAAAATCCGTACATTGCTTCCTGAAACCTTTCATCCCTCTAACATATTTAACAGTAGAAACCTTTGGTTTACGCGGTTTTCATTTAGGCCTAAATCATATTTCAGCGCGGATATTCGATGTCGGTATACATTAGCGCATCAAAACTTTGTGTGAGACTAAATTAATAATGACGCTTAGCCTACGAAAGTACATAAGAGGCTTTGGTAGGAACATTGTATTGGTGACATTGCAGACTGTTTCTTTTAGCGCCCCTGCAAGACGGAAGCTGTTTTTTCCAAACCGATTCAAAGCGGTCCGTAAGAAGAGATCGACATGATAAGGCGGCTCATGTCGTTGTCCCTTGAATATTTTTCACTTAATAGGCCTATCAGCTGCCACATTTCGTATTAGCTTCTTTTACACCTTCCGAAAGTTTCTTTCCACTGTTATTAAAGAACCGCTGTCACGCGTTATCTATTTGCGAATAACGTTACAGAGAAGATAAAATCCAAAGGTTTAGATAAGAGCTGTCTCAGATGAATGTCACAAGACATAGCTTCTGAAAATGTTTGCCGAAATCTTGAAACAATCCTGGTTTTGACCGTTATACGTAAATTATAGCAGCAGACGTACTGAGTGTCCCAGCCAATTAATTCCAAAGGAGTCTCCAAATTTCTGCTCTTGGTTCCAGTTCCAGGCTCTTGGTTCCAGTTCCAGACCTATCGGGTGACCTATAAAACTTCACAAGGTACATCGCGTCTTGTGTACTTAACCAAAAGTAATCAACAATACCATGCTAAACCCATTTAGTTTGAAAGCTCAGCTACTTTTTGAAATGTTCCTTGGCCAATGCTAAGTGAGTGACAATGGCTTTTGATTTCAAGAAGTTAACTACAATATTCCTAGAAGTAAAGCTTCTGTGGTCGAGCCTGGTACCTGTTAGGTGGGGAAGACTACCATATTTTCCTCACTAAAACGACATCCATGCTCGAACGACCGTAGTTAATCATACATTTGATCGATTGTAACGAAAGAGGTTTGAATCGAGCGTCCAAATCCGGTAAATTTGTGAAGGAAAACAAAGGCATCAGCCCCGTTCTCGGTATAACGCACAGTGAGCATCTTTATGCCAAGAAGGAGGGTCATACTTTTGTATTCAATCACAAATTTACCAGATTTGGACGCTCGATCCAAACCTCTTTTTTAAGGAGTAGAAAGGCCTATTGTTATCTATGCTTGTATGCTGCTGTTTTTCAGATGCAGAGGCCAGACTCAGAGGCCCAAAACAGAGGTTCAGAGGCCCAAAACATGTATATCGGGAGAGTCATCAAAAACAGTTCATGTTGAAAGGGCCACTGTTCTTTTGAAATCGAAGCAATGACATTGGCAGTTATCTTGTTGAATAGGAGACACGTTCATTTGGATTTTAAAATTCAGCCGACTGAAATCGACCAATCCGTTCTGAATTTACGAGGGATTTTCTGGAAAAGCTTTGACAAAAACGGCCGAAAATGATCAAGGGCTGTATTACTGATTATGATGTTGTAACCTTTCAACATAATCACAATCTAGTCACAAAATGATAACAGAATAAAACAAATACAAGAAATGATGGCAAACAGGGCCACGGGAATCTCACTTAACCCATTCAGGACCCTCAGCAAACCCTTAGTAACAGGCCCCGTTTACACGATACCGTTTTCATTTCATATCGGATTGGTTTCATATCGGATTGGCCTTCTGTTTACACGATACCGTTTTCATTCCATATCGGATTGGCCTCCTGTTTACACGAGAACGCACCAATCCGATATGCTTCATACCGTTTTTGCGTTTTCAAATGAAAACGCTCTGAAAGTGGCATGAAACCAATCCGATATCGTGTAAACGGTCGAATCCGATATCAACTCAGTACGGAACCTCATTATCAATTCTACTAGCCTCACATCCATTAGGGAAGCTGCGCAGAATGCGCAGTGGAACCATTGCCGAATACGGTGAAACCATTACAGTGCAAGGCGAAACGGTATCGTGTAAATAGAACCCCAATCCGCTATGAAATGAAAACGGCATCGTGTAAACAGGAGAAATTTTCATATCGGATTGCCTTACCCAATCCGATATGAAATGAAAACGGTATCGTGTAAACGGGGCCACAATCTTACATCTATATGAAAGTTCCAAAATTTCTCCTTTGAATCTGATTTCGTTGGCAAGTAAATATCGGTACTATATTTGTACATCCTATCGGGTCAAATGACTTTTATGTTAATCAAGGCAAACAACATCCTTCGTTTTACAAGAAAAATGTAACTGAGTCTGGACTGTTTCGTAAATAGCTCTGAGGTCTTTTGGTTCCATTTCAATGCTATAACGATGCAAAAGAATTTGTATGTGAGCACTTATATGTAGTTTCTAGCTGTGAGGTCCGACGAAACAGACGCTGTAAACAAATTTGAGTAAACAGATATAAAAGCTATTGTGATCTGAGTCTAGACTTATGACAATGTTTCCTTGTAGTCTTTGAATTGATGATGGCGCTTCGTCAACAGAGACTCATAACGTTACTATTTAGGCCCAAACTCCGCGAGTCCTTGAGTACCAATCAGATTGCGAGATTTGTGAATCACTATTGTTGCGGTGCAAATGTGATACGAATCAAATGACGATTTATAGGGTTACGTATTCGCGACATTTTTTCAGTGACAATGTTGACTAGACTTTTTTTACTTCATTAACAGATGATGCTCCTATAGGAATAAGAAATTCATAATGATTTCATTATTTGATACTTTTAATCCTATTGAGATAACATCGCCGCTTCCTGGCGGTGCACTCGTCGTACAGTAAGAAAACATTTTGACTGTGACTGACTCAAAAAGAGTTTGTTTACAAGTCGTTTCAAGGACGTATCTTGTCCCTGTTTTGTCTGCGCAAATTGGCGCCAAGAAATGAAGCCAAGACTGCACTGTGTATTTCATTCTTTAAACGATTCATAAAAATTCAGCACTTTTCCTTGTCAAGATGTTTAAAAATAGTGCCTCAACTTAAAGGCTCTGTTTCATCCAGCATTCCTTGCACGTGTCGACTCTTGGTTTCCCTTTGTTTGTCGCCATTTTCATGGGCCATGAAAATGGCGACAACAAAGGCAAACCAAGAGACGACACGTGCAAGGCATGCTGGATGAAACAGAGCCTTTAAAGAGTAGGAAATGCCAGCTATCGGCGATTATAGACGCAAGGTTAGACCCAACACTTCCAAATTATATTATGCAGACCAACAGCAAGGGTAAAGTTTTCAAAACAAAGAAGTCAACTCTTCAAGATTACAATGGGTTTGTGCAAAGAGGGATCTATGTAAAAATACATGCCGGTCAACCCTATCTGACCTCGGTGTTTTCAAGCACTCAATGCCTGGGGCGGGGCAGATTCTGCTCCCTGCGTTTTTCTGTTATTATGTCAGACATTGCAACCTAATTTGGCACAATGGTTGTCTATTATATAAACAATCAATATTTGAAACAATTTATTTACTTAGCGATACTGTTGTTGTTGCTGGAGCATAATAATCATCATGATGCTATATGACATCATATAAATGAAAGAATGTTAAGAGTGCATTAGAATTGACTTTTACTGAAGAAATCAAAGAAATACGTCAAATATTTCTAATTTCAAACTTTAGGCCTTGTATGACCAATTTAAAAAGATTTAGCGAGATACAAAGTATATTTTCTTACACAATGTTTTACACAAAAATTCTTCGATCTTTCGCAACCTCATCCAGGGCCTTTTGTCACATTGGGACGGAGACCAAAAGACAACATGACAAAGGCTCTGGTAGACTTGCCCCAAGTCTATTTCGTCATCTGTAATAAGTCTGCTTGAAACAGTGAACTACGAAACAATTTCGCTTTTCCCTTCCTTATTTTCCCTTCCAAAGTTTTTCATTTACGAAATAGATTTGGGGCAAGTCTGAGGCTCTGGGGACGAGGTTGGATCTTTCGGCTTTGAATTAAAATTTGAATCATTCAAATCTGTGATGTGCTCTTGATACTATGAATTTTCAAGATGGGAACTTTTTTCTGGCTCACCCCGGTCCTAGGGGGCGGAATCAGCCCCTAGTTCAGACAGGGTTAAGGCCCGGGCGGGTACATAACATGTTGAGGGTACGGGTATGTGCCGCCCATATGGGTGGGTTTTTGGGCCCAAAATTCTCTAGACAAGGGTCCCTTTTTCGGCAGATTTTGCATAAACATGGGTGGATTTTCCAGAAATTGGCGAAAAATAGTCAAAAATGGGTGGTTTTCCGCCAAAATTCATCATAAAAGTGGATATGGCAGCAAGTTTCGGTAATTAGAAGAGGGTACCTTTCTGAAAACCGGGCGGCAGACCCCCGTCCATCCGCAAGTCATGTACCCCCCCCCCGGGGGTTAAGGTAAGTGATTTCTTCGTCTAAAGAGTAAACTTCACACCTTCAAACTATAAAAAAGGCGAGGCTGGGTTCAAAAGACAGGAAGGAAAGCAGGGCATCTGTTTTTTAAACATCATTTCTGATCAAAGGGGTAGACCTTTCTGCGTTTTTTTCCCTCAAAAACATCCTTCAAATAATTTTCCAAAACAGCTAATTCAGACAAACTGATTTCTTGATAAAAATATTTCTGCTAGTCAGCTCGAAAGACGATGTTATTTTGTGTCAATTATAATGAAATTCAAAACATAACTGAGGTAGCTTGTGGCAATAGCCAATTTGATACTTTGATTGGATGGTCATTTATGAAGAATTTATAAATCAAAAACATCATTAGGTATTCCTTCCCTCCTTTCGTAAACAATGTCAATTTATTAATATTATATCCTAAATAACATGCATTAGAATTACCTCTCTAGTTAATCCCCTTTCCGAATTTCCCTAAATACTTGAGGTCACTTGATAGCGGAATATCTGTTCGAGTTCTGATGTTTTGCAACTGCTTCGCAGCGTCTTCAGCACACCATAGGTTCCAAATCTTTAAATCTACGCAAAATGGCGGCTGTAAAATTTCTTCACATTTGAATTCAATGAACAATTTCTTTAAACTGAATGACTTGAACGAAACTTTAGCCACTATTCTATGATTCTACCGTTGGACTTTTCAGAAACCTTTACTATTTGTCGAAATTACAGCATTTTTCATATTTCAGCCCATTTTATGATGTGACGTCAGCAAATTTCTAAATCACAAACCAGAAGAGTGAGAGAGCTTTGCTTGATACCCTATTGTACGCATCCATAAACTGTGGATTTCTTGAAAATTATTTGATCTTTCGTAAACAGGTTTAGAAATTACGGTAGTTTTAAGCTTTTTCCTAAAATTTTCTTGAATCCTTAAAAAGAAGATAAACACTGTAATTCTGAAAATATTGAAGATTTCAGAAAGTCCAACGGCAGATTTACTTTAAAATAGTTCAAGTTTCTTTGAAGTCATTCAGTTCAAGAAATAGGTCATTGAATTTTACACCCAGCTTTATAAAAAAAATGAAATCTATGCTCTTCAGCACCTCCAGATAGATTCAAAAGGTGCCATGTGACGGAAAACTTATGGCACATAATACGACAAATATATCAACGTACAATTAAAAGAATAGCTAGCGGATGTGCTAAAAAAAGCACTTCTGGTTAAAAAACATTGACATTTGAAAACTTAGTCGATGTTCAAATTTCCTGTTTTGCTGAGCTGATCACAGACCAAATTCTCTTCAGCAGATTTCGCCCTTGTTAAGGCTGCCTATTTCCAAAGCATACTGAAAAAGCATCAGTGATCACCATATTAATTTCGCTTTGTATATTAAATTCGGTTGCACAAGGACGAATTTTGTAATACAAAAAAGCAACAATTACTTTGATTGACACCTCAGTTCAAAAGCGATTAGTGATTGCAGACAAAAGAAATTCTCTCAACGAGTAAGTCAAAACAAACACGGCCGCAAAAGTTTCCCCAAACCAGTAGGGCAAACTCTCGCCTTGTGCAAGCGAGAAGTGATTTTTAAGAAAAGTTATGTGCTTATAATGAAAGAAGAAGGGTAAAGTTAACGTTCTGTCTCGCGGATTTTGTTCATTTCACTCATAAGCCGAGAAAAAGGCATTATAATAATCAGGTATTTAGGGCTTAAATGAAACAATTACAATACAGCTCCTGAATCAAATAAACAAAATTTGCAAAAGTTCTGTCTGATGCAAACCTTGAGCGACAAATATAATTTTCCGAGCGGGCCAAAATTCTATTGTTTGCGAAAGAAACTGTCGCTCTGAAATAGAATAGATAGTTACGGCTGAGCAACCTTTCATTGTCTCAAATTCCGCCCGCTCGGAAATTCCGCTGACTCGAAATTGGCCTTTAAAGCCATCTTTCGCTTACAAAGTGAGAGCTCGCGAAACTGGTTTTGAGGCAACTTTAGCGACTGTGTTTGTTTTGATTTTCCAGTTGATAGAATTTCCTTTGTCTGTAGCCATTTGGAATTGAGGTGTCAGTAAAAGCAACTGCTGCTATTGTGTTGCAAAATCTGTCCTTGTTAGATGCTGCACGGTCTTTAGTCTCCCGGCAATATTAAATTGCCAAATAGTTGATAATTTGTTTTCACCTTGCAGCATTCAAGATCTACTTTCCATGCAGTGGTAAAAGAACAGGAGAAGTGAAACTGTTTATCGATATTCAGTTTTTTGGATTGTCATCAAAGAAGCAGCGAGGCCTTCGTCCTATACATATACCGTTGAAAAGAAAGTGCGTCAAAGGTAATGTCACTTGTAATTACCCTTTTACAATGTTCCATGTCTACTTCACCTTTCCACTGAACGTCTACATTACTTCTGTCTGATACAAACTTTGAGCGACAAATATAATCGATGTCACATCGCAGCAGTAAACATGATTCTCGATAATACGAAAATGAAGTTCTTCATATTCCAGAAATTTACAACTGGGCAAGTCAAATATCAGGGAGGTATTCAATTTGAGTGGAGAAAGCTCATTATCTACTTCTCATTTCTCTTCAAGCAGCTTTGCTCAGTGAAACTTCGATTTCATTTTTAGAAAAACCAAGAGTGCAGCCTCGCAAAGGATTACGGTCTTGCCAAAAGTCATGTACAATGGATTCCTTGAAAACAGAGTTTTGCATAAGCGACTTTGGTATGTTGACCTTCTGTGCTAGTACCTTTATAAAGTAACATTATATTCATCGAGAAAAGTTGCTCATGTATCACAAATTGTCTTTCCTCCTTCCTCCCATAGTGGACTTGCCCCAGTTGTCCTGTAACAAAGAAAAAAATACGACTTGTCTTGAACAGCTCACAGCTGGATAACGCAGCTGGACAGCCGGACAGTTTTTGGTAAAGTAGGCGGCACCTTCGATTACGATCTTTGGCCAAAGGTAGACACGATACTGCATTTTCTCCGAAAGAACATGACGGGGGCAAACCAACATTGAAACATGAATGGCTATTTATATTTGCGCCACCATTTCGACACAGCGCACCATGTAGACAGTTACAACTGACCCCCTGGTATTCAAATTCCTTGCGGCTAGGTCCTATACAAACAACGGGTCAAGTTGGGGTCAAGTCAAGTCATACACATTTATGAATAATTAATGAGAGCTGTTCGGGACAAGTCGTCTCCTTCTTTCCTTTTAGACGACTTGGGCAAGTCCACTCTTATAGCTATGCTTTAAGATTTTTAGCAACTTTCTTACAGTAAGGAATTAACGCAACATTTTTCATGACAACTGGTATAAGTTTTAGCAGTGAATTATGACCTATTCCCAGATAGACCATGAGTGGTAGGGCACAATTAGGTTGAATTAGGTCGGATTAGATTTTGTGCCTACCTTGTCATAAAGTTCTCTTCCTTGACATTGCTTTGGAAGGCTTTCTTAGCCATAATTTTGATTTCGAGACCCCTGCGTAGGACAATGATGTACAGGAGATGTCATTAGGCGACTTATGCCCAAACATTTCCAGAGGATACATGTTAAGGAGATCTGCAGTTCAATGCCTCAAGGTGTGGCTGAGAAGAGCTCCCAGTGTCCAGTATGAGACCTAAGATTAAGCTTAAGGTGGATCTACACTTGAGGTGGCTCGCTAATGATCAAATGTCACACTGCACTGACACAAGTGGTCAACCTCGTTCCCAGGGTGTTCTTACGTCATACGCTGATCACGAAGCCGAATTAACGAACTCACTCTGGGGACGAGGTTGACGAGTGGTATCTTATCTGGTAGGTATCCACCTGATCTTAGTGTAAATGGTATTTCACGTGGACACGTGGTGCGCACCTTACACTATCGTTCACAGTATTTGTAAAACTTTTTTCTTCTAGTTGTACGAGCCAAAGTTGAGAGATTCGAAAACAAAGGTGGAAAGAAACGATATTACTTGCGTGTCACAAAAAAATACAAGAGAGGTCGCATTAGAATCAGAAAGAAGCACCAAGCAGTCGAAGTTAAGGGAACAAAATTGAGTTGCAACTGTCAGAAATTAAAAATTGGACAAGTTTATCTGATATTTGGAAGGGAAGATCGAAGAGACGATACCCTATTCATTGACGACTACACGATTTCTATGCAGTGGAGCAAAAAGTGTAAAAGGTTTGTCAGGTCAAATCGTAAGCAACTTAATTGTCCACCAAGGCTGGCTATGACTGCTGGATATCGTATATAAAGATGAGGAAATGCTCATCAGATAGTCGTAGAGGGCTTTTAGGACTTGTGAATACGATCAAGTAATGGGCAAAAAATCATACGACATAGGAAGTCGAATGCATCAAATTTGGTGGGATGACAACTACATAGATAGCCGAGGAAAGTTTGTCGGAAGCGAGTCGTGCGATTTTTGTCGTGCTCTTGTTTATGGAATAGCATGCGAAAGAGCAAGATTGGCATACAGCTAGAAGTGTCCTACAGTCGAAGGATTCATGAAAACAATATCATTTTCACACGGAGAAGCTTTAGAACGTAGTTGGTAAGTTTCTATGGAAAGGATCAGGGTCTTGTTGACTTTGGGAGAGAGTTTCAAAATGTTTGTGGACCACCGGAAAATTAACAGTGGAAAAATACTTTTGTCTTCATATTAGGAGCAAAAATCAGCATAATCTACTTTGATTCAACAACTTTCGACTTTCAAGCCAAATTGGTTTTAGTTTCACGGCATAGGGAATGTCTATAATAAGAAGGATCAACAAGAGTCATGGGGCTCGAAAACATGTAGCCCTTCGGAGAAGCCCTTCGCCCTTTCCATAGAAACATAGCTGATAGGATTTTTATCTCCTATAAAGTAGACAGATTCATTATCATACGTTCAAAATTGTCAACACATTCCATGAATGGTAAGAAATATGCCTGAAGGGGTATTTTGGTAATATATTATACTCTTGTAGATGACATCAACGGCTGTTGTGTAGAGACACACATATTGTGGAACACAGCGAACTTTAAAAACTTTACATTTTGTATTCTTTATAGCATGAGAAATCAGAATTTTCTATTTATTAAATTTGTATTTATAAATAAACTGTACAGCTAAGCTGCCTGATTTCGTACTGGAAAGTGAGCGAAAAGATTTCCTGGACTATTATAGAACGATCTGCTTCACATATATCCCAGATTCTTCAAAGAAAGTCTGCAGATACAGTAGCAAGTGTATGAAAAGCATTTCTCCTTCATACAGTGCCTCAACTCTTGAAAAATCATGGCAAATAATGCACAGTTTTTGTAGCTAAGAAATTAAAGTTTATTACCTCGGTATTACTGGTTTACTTTGCTGCTTTCTCTTCAGCTGAAGCCTAAACGATGCTAGGAATCAATTTCAAATGGCTCCTGCGGGTCTGAACAGTTAGAGGGACTGTTCATTATTTACAGAGGGGTTGGTACCGAAGAGAAATGGGTTGGGTGAAAGAAATTTTCTGACATAAAAAGGTTGGGTGAATAGTTTTTCATGCAGTTTCAAAGGCTGGGTAAACAAAATTTTCCCACTAATTAATGCTAAATTTTTAAAGTCCCAGATTGTCAATTTCATCATAAAAAATCATCAGTATTTTCCATTTTAGATTTAATGTCTACTTTGTTTCCATCTTTGTCATGACTATTTGCAATAATGACAGTATATAACATTTACAATTTATAGTTTTGACATAGAAATAATGTTTATCGGTGGGAGTTGGTAAACTTTTTTCATCCTGAAAATAGTTGGGTAGATCTTTTGCAGTCAACTTTCCAGTTGAGTTGGGTGAACAGATTTTTTGAACTAGAAACATTTCTCTTCAGTACCAACCCCTCTGTAAATAATGAACAGTCCCTTAGTTCCTACAAAGCGTTCAGTCTCGTTTCAAAGTTCCTCTTACAACAAATTAGAGGCAATTTGAAATGAGGATGAACATTGTGTAGGAGCCAACAGTTCAATTCATCCTTTGACAATCGCAATAATTTACATCCTAAAGATTATGATGAAATGAGATGAAATGGGACGAAATGCGACCTACGAAAACCAGCCTTTAATAGCTAAATATCTCTTTTTCACAAGTTAGACTATTGAAACATCTAATGTGAAGCATCTATAGAATGAGTATGATCTTTGTCAACATTTGACTTGCATGAAAACTAGATTTGGTTGCAAATTTTTTGGCCAAGATTCATATGGGGAGGAATGAAACAAGGTGCGAAAAAAGCGAGCAAAAATGGGAGTCCAATGGCTTACTCCCGGGAAAATTTTCCATGACCAGGCCCTTAAAGGCTGATTTCCACTCGGTAGAATTTTCCGAGCGGACGGGATCTTACTTACACAATAAAAAGTTTATCACGCGTAAAATTCTATTCAAATTCAAAGCGACACTTTCTCGCGCATACAAAAGATTTTCAGTCCGCTCGGAAATTCTACTGAGTGGAAATCAGTCTTAAAACAAACAAAAGATGTCGGTTGTAAATAATTTTCTATCACATTGTGTCAGCACTAAGCAGTTTCAACATAAGCACTTCCTACATGCTGTTTCTTGGTGGGGAAGATACACTGATTTTTTTCAACATCAAAACCGGTTCTATTTCAAAATCCTTAGCGATAAAATGAAATGATCACAACTGTACTACCAGGCGAATAGGAAAACTTTACAAGTTTGACGGGCTGTTAGACTTGCCCCAAATCTATGGCCCTGTCCACACGTATCCGGATATTTTTGAAAACGCATCTTTTTTATCCGGTTTCAAAAAGATTCGCGTCCACACGAGGAGCGTTTTCGAAAATATCCCCGTCCACACGAAGACGCTGCTACATTCAAACTTCGCTGTTCGAACTTCGACAAAAGAAAACAGACAATCAAAATGCCCTTTTGTTGTCCCCAAAGATCCGTGCGCATGCTCTGACGCGTCGTAAATCGATGCCTTGACGTCAGCGTTTTCGAAAAGCTCCGTTTTCACCCGTCCACACTTGTTGAGGATACCGAGGACTGCCCCTTTTGTCTGAGGCCTTTGTTTTGCTGGTAATGTTCAAAGCAGATCAACAGCCGAGGAACTTATTACCATGCGCAAGAATCTCTTTGTTTCCCTGCTAATCATTGTTTGGATTGTGGTTGGATGCTCCGCCCGCATTCTTTCCACAGACCAAACATGCTTTCTGCGCATAATCAAAGGTTTCCTTTTCGGGGGATAACCGTTGCTTGGAACATTGATGATTCGTATCCCCAACAAACACGACAACATGAAAACGGCGTTTTCAAAAAGATCCACTCTGGAGAGCGTTTTCGAAAAGATTCGTTTTTGGTGACCGAAAACGCCGTCTCCGTGTGGACGGGAACCCAAAACGGATAAAAAAAGATGCGTTTTCAAAAATATCCGGATACGTGTGGACGGGGCCTATGAAATAGACTTGGGGCAAGTCTAACGGGCTGTGGAATAAAACGTACACAACTCCTATTGAAAAGCAGAATATTAGGCACCAGTTACACTATACCGGACTGCGCAATCCTATTCAGTGTAATAACTCTAGCCTTAATCTACCAGTCAAAGGCCAACTCAGAAGTGAAAATTTTGGTTGGTAAAGTCACTCATCCTGAAGACCGAAAAATTAGAAAAATGTCTGTAAGGGGCGTGCATTGGAACGAGAATTGACGATTGCGCTAAATCATCATCATCATCATCATCATCATCATCATCATCATCATCATCATCATCATCATCATCATCATCATCATCATCATCATCATCATCATCATCATCATCATTAATTTACTTTACGTAGGCTATGAAAACTAGAAAAATAATAGCTAAATGAGAGCTAATTGAGGCCTACAATGCCTACAATAAAGATAGCGGCGAGGAATTTTAACTAAGATCCCTGGCGGTATTGAAGAAATCAGCCAATCAAATGAATCGAAATTCAATGTGACGCAAAGCATCGTGGTTAAAAATTCCTGTCCGGAATCTTTAGCGCAATCGTCAATTCCACATCCCATTCTGGTTCATGATTTAAATTTTCTCATCTAAGTTAGCCATTGACTGATAGATCAATACTTCTGTTTTGAATATCGGCCGCACAGTTTTTACTCTACAGCCCGCCAAACGTGGAAACATTTTTTATTTACCCAGCTAAAGATTGTGTCTTGAAAATATAGGTACTTGAATGCACTATCTGAAATGAAAATTGCCATTTCGTTCGAATGCTGGCTGAATTACAGTTACAGCCTGTTCACTCAACTCAGCGAAAATTCTCATAGACTTATGACGATGAGTCCTTTGTATCCCTGTGGTAAACGTTGCTCAGCTGGGTCTCGTAATAAAACAGTGAAAACGTTGACCCTACTTTTTGGCTTCATCAATCCAATTAAGATGGAAGCACACCTTCGAATCCTGAACTTTTTATCAGTTCCTCAATCGAATCGAAATTCTATCATATTCGTCGTAACAATAGTAACACAGATGTCGCTATCTGGTTGGTACTCTAGCCTTAGGAAACTCAAAGTTTGAGCCTAAGTAGGGTCAGGTTTCTCAGAGTAATTTTGCGAGTCTCTTTTGACCGAAATGCCATCATCAAGTCAAAGAGCACAGGAAAACGAGGGATTCCAGGTCATTAGTCTATAATGCTCACTTCATGGCGTGCAAGTAAAGTACCACTGCATGCCCTTCTTATTGAAACATACCAGGCTTTCGAAAAAGTAAACAGATTTTTCTGCGCTAGCGATGAAAATCTAGCTTTGATCAATCTAAACATTTTTCTCGATAGTCAGCTCGAACGTAGGTGTACCTTTTTGGTTGATATTTGTTCTTTTAATGTGGGAATACTGATGTGGAAAGCTCAAATTCGCTTTCTTCTCCAAACCAGAAATTTGGTGTATAGGCCCACGGGGGGGGTTCTCGGTTAAATTTCGGGTAGGGGGGTGCCGCCCACAGTTTGAAAATGTAACCGTTGGCTAGACCAATTTTTGTGAAAATGATACCCTTGGCTAGACTAATTTTTCCTTCAGAAGTGCTCTGAATTGGCATTTTCTAGGCAAAACTTGCCAAATTTTCGCATTTTCTAGACCAAAATTTTTAAGAAGTTGGGTTTTTTTTACAAAAATTACCGAATTTTGACATCTCTTTGACCAAAATTCCCAAAAAGCATACCCTTGCCTAGACCTAACTCGACTAAAATTGCCAAAAAGTACACCCTTGGCTAGACTAGAAGTCCGAAAAAGTATACCCTCGCGGGCGGCACATCCCCAGGTACCTTTACTATGGAAGAACCCCCCCCCCGTGTATAGGCCTAAGCAAATTCTGGAAGCACAGCAAATAAATTAACGATAATCTTAAACAACTCGAGCAAATTAGAACATACTATATAAATTTGCTACAGCTCACACATGGTGCAATTTCAAAATTTTGTTGAATTTATGCTTCTGCTTTTGATCTGCTTCAGGAATTTGCCTGGGCCAAATAGCCAGGGCTCTGGTTTGGAGATGGAGGCAAATTTTTAACTTTACGCAAAGATATTTCCACACTCAAAAACCAATGTCAACAAGCAAGGTATCTTTGTATCAGCTAACTACCGAAGAACGTTATAAAAGTAATTGGCCGTTGATCAAAGCTAAATTTTCTTCGCTAGGCCCGACTACTTTTGTTACCCAAACCGTGCATAACAGGGGGACTTCAAAAATAGCGCCCACTGCCCACTGTGGCTGTTCCGCCACGAGCAGGCTTTACAAAACCTATAGTAGTTTAGTTAGATTTAATTTTCATATTTCTTCGAAGTTGTTACGTATAAAAGATGATGTAGAATTACATATTTATTAATCAGAGTATTATGTACAGCTCATTTACTTTTGCTTCGACACATTATATCATATGGCACTTAGAGTATTTCTAGCGTATATATCATCAAGTTTCTCAAATCTTTTCTCAAATTCTGTTGAAATTCTGATACATTGTGGTGGGGATATCGATACGCGGAAGTTGTATTCATAGCGTTACAAGAACAAAGTTCAGACGAGTTCTAGACTTGCCAAGGAAGAATTGTCTGGGATTTTTTCACCAGTATTTGAGAAAATTCCAGAAACCATGAGATATGTCAAAACCCAATCCCCATGTTTGAAAAAGAAACACTAAGAAATGATTATAAGTACGTAGATTGGTGACATGATTCCTTGTATTCGTTCAATTTTTTCATTCTGATGTTTTAATTTCACTCAAACAAGGACTCAACCAAACCGATTCTAAACAGGGGCTAAAATCATACGAGAATCCGAAGAAACATCGAGCGTCTCCTATCTTTCGATAATCGAAACAAAATCGAACATCGCCTCAAATTTCACTTCGTACGTCGCTTCGCTTCCAAAAGTCGAAAATTGAACTGATCAGCCAATCAAATGCCAAGGATAGGCACATGGATTGACCGTATTAAGAAAATAGCGATCTGATTGGTCACACCGTAAACGCGGCCGACTTGGCCTAAATTAGTCTCAGGTTTCTGTTTTGGAGTTGTCTTGTCATGGGTTAGACTTGCCCCAAGTCTATTTCGTCAGTCAAAAAAATTGGGAAGGTTTCAGGCAGACTTATTACAGATGACAAAATAGACTTGGAGTCATTGGTCTCAGTTTCAAGCCAAAAACACAATCCAATTCAATGTGAAAACTGACACTCATGTAATCATTCCAGATTATACGCCCATTCTTCAAATTTCTTTATTTGCAAGTTAATATTCAGAATTGAAATGTTTATTCATCAGTCAAAGGCTAACTTAGCTGTGAATACTAACTTAGCGTTACATTTTGAAAACGGCATCGTGTGAACATATACTCATTACATAAGTCTCAATAGTATCGCTCTCTTTTTTTATTTTTTATTAATTTTGATAATAAAATATCAGATTGAAAATAATGAACGAATACAAGGAATCAAGTCGTCAGCCCAGCGTGAACACTCGAAAATGACGAAAAATTCTTGGAGAGATTGCATCGTGTTAGTTGCTGTTGAATATTCTATCGTTTTCAAAATGTGCAGGTATCGTGTGAACGCAGTCTAAATTTGCCTTTAACGGATCATATATTAACATTTCACTTTTGAATATCGGCCACGTACATGTCATTCCACATTCCGCCAAACGTCTGAACCTTACTTTGATTCAATTCACTTGTTATATTGACAAACAAGTCGAAAGTTACTGTTTTATCCTTGTTTTATCAGTATAAAAGATCGATGCGGGACGTTCAGGCAAGACATAAAACTTGGAAATATGTCATTATTTGAAAGAAAATAAGCGCAGCCATCTACAGAAAGAGAATAATAGTCCACTTTTCATCTAAGACTTAGTCACAGATAAATACAAAAATACAGTTCTATCAAAATCCTGAATATAAAAGATTAAGTTATGAGAATTGTAAACCTTTCAACGGATACGTTATTTACAATCTTTTTCCCAATTAATGACTCAAGCGTCTTGGTCAGTGAAAATAATAGGCTCTTTTAGCAGCAAGACGTGGACGTCTTTGAAAACGCAGCTACTTTCTTATATTTTTAGAGCATTCTAATTTCCAGTCTTTTCCCTCGTAGAAAGCTGCTTACAGACAAACAAATTCCGTAAGAACAGCTTGAATTTTCGCATTTCCATCACTTATGAATATGTTCATATTGCACTTTGCTTCCCCTCTCCACGTCCTATTTTTTGCAGTGCGGCCTTCAAAAGTTTACTTTTCAGGTTGTCAGTTTCAGAAAAGAACGCATAATAATTCTCATGAGACAAGAGAAAGTTTTGAAGTTGATCTCACTTTGTAATTTACATCCTCAAACAAAACGAATTATGCTAGCGTCTTCTTGACTCAAGTCTTCTTGCTAAAATAGCTAATCCTATGGAGAGAGCTGTAAAGGGTATTTCGTGAAACGTGATTGGTCATATTTTTTTGGCCATATTCTTTATTGTGAAACTTGCAAAGCCAGTATTCATTGTCATGAAATCTGAAAATGTTACACTTTTTAATGTGAAATCACGGGGGGGGGTTCTCGGCTGAATTTCGGGCAGGGGTGTGCCGTCCACAGTTTCAAAGTGTGTCCGTTGGCAAGACCAATTTTTGTGAAAATAATACCCTTGGCTAGACTAATTTCTCCGTGAAAAGTGCCCTGAGTTGAAATTTTCTAGACCAAACTTGCCAAATTTTCGCATTCTCTGGACCAGTTATTTAAAAAATGGGCTCTTTTACGGGAATTACCGAAGTTTGACATTTCTTTGACTAAATTTGCCAAAAAGTACACCCTTGCCTATACTACTCACCAGGTACACAATTACTAACCTTTTGAGCGACATTTTGGTCATTTATTTCCCTACTTACACAGTGATTATGTTCTGTACACTGAGAAGAGGACCGGTCTACGTGAAATGAAACGTGAAATGAGGGAACGTCTATGAAAGCTTTTATCTTATTTGGAGGCACAGCCATTGCTGAGGATATCATAGGAGCGGTTTTCTGATCTTTACCTGTTCTAAAAAACATGATTATTTACGGTTTCATCTGGATTGGACATGATAACACATTTATCATGAATGGGCTATAAAAATAAAGCGTGCCTCTACCCGGGATCAAACCTAGGATCATCATGCTAAGAGTTTCTCCGAGCAAACGCCTATTCTTGCAGAAAATTCATATTTTTGAATAGCGCTTGGACACGCAAAGCATTCCCCAGATCCACCTCTTGCAGAAAAGGGCTGCTTTCCGCAGGACATTTTTCTAACGAACGAAGTGGTCTATTAATCTTTCAGCTTCTTGTTAAGCCTTAGAGGAATCTGAATACTAGAAAGGCCCTGTCTCAGGATACAAAATAGATCGCCTGGAAACTTCGTGAGCACCGACGCGCTTCGGTCACATCTAATAAAGGATAGCCCTAGGATATTATGTAGACTATGAATTAATAAGTTAGCTTTCATACCATGGTCTTTTGGTTTTACTTCTCTTACCCTGCAAGTCCTAGTGTGTTGCCTTTCGTGCCCATCCACTGAGAATCTAAAACAGAAAGTTTATGAATAGCATAATTTCAATACTATGAAGAACGCAAAGAAAAAGACAGATTTTAGGCAAACTATGAATAGCGTAATTCCAATACTATGAAGAACGCAAAGAAAAAGACAGATTTTTGCCACACTGAGGCCTTTCGAGCCTACGTTCTCATCAGAGTGTGACTTCACATTTGAATTACATAAATAGCTCGTTTAAAGTTGGCGTACAACTCGGGGTACAACTCTGATACTTGAGTCTTAGAATAAGGGAGATGCCACCTAACTTTAAAGCACAGGCCCATTCTTAAGAATTCTCGGTAGATTTTCATACCCCTTTGAAAGGATCTTTGGGATGAAAAAAACCCGTTGAGTTTGCCACAAACTAGGTTTCATTTCATCTTAAGGATTCGATTCAATCATGAAGATAAAGTTGCGAATAACCAAGTTTCAGCAGTTTCAGAACTTCGACGAAAATATCTAGCGTCGTTGAAAACAAAACAATCGATAATCATTTCTAACAGCATACAAAATGGAATACTTAGGGATTCATGACGTTTAATATCAAGCCTGATGGGCATTACGTTCCCTGCTCTTCTTTATGTGGATCCCAAGTCAAAATGTCTTGTTTCCTTCTAAGTGACCCGGCACATGCTACCCTGGTGATTTCCCTGGTGAAAAAGCCAAAATCTGTCCTCGGCGATTTATGAATCTCCCAACCATAAAAACAGCTCAGCGAATTTTTAGAACTCCGGGGAGAAATTCGAAGAATCATCTTCGCTCAGATACAGTTTCCCATCAAACATAATGCTCTCCTCAGTACAATAATCAGAGCTCAGAGCTACCCGGTGAAAATTTGACCACTCTTTTTCTGATCACAAAGAGCCCAGGCGAATCCCGATGGGTCACTTGACTTGATTTGTACGGGAGCATGTATCCCTAGAAATAATCCTCCTCCCTCGGCTTCAGAAATTTTCACTCTCACTCTCTCACTGATAGGCGGCTTTAGCAAAAATTGATGAAAGTATACTTCAAAACACAAAAAATTCACGGGAAAATGACGAAATAGCAACATACTTTAGCAAAACAGTCCTTTGCCAAAGGGCCTTTGGACAACCGGCTTCAGCACACTGCTCTTCTTTCGACACACAGCGTCAGAAACAAAAGGCGAAACTGATGCACGAGAAGGAGTGCACCGTCAGCAAAGTATACTAGATACCGTACCCCCGCATGGCAAACACCTGACCTTTAACTGGGGCACTGTTAACAGTAAAACAGAAATTTTGTCCTTACATGTAGATGGCTTCTTTTCAAGGTACCAGTACCTAAATCCTTCTCTTGCTCGATCATTCGCTGGTGTTCTCAGCAGTCTGGCCGATGTTGCCCTGGTTTTGCGGTAATCCCCAGGAATATTTCCATTCAGTTCTTCAACAATCCACTCTGAAAATGTTTTGATCCCAATGTTCTGCATGCATCCATCCACATCATGGCGATATGTTAGAAGTTTTTTCCTGCCTGTAATGAAAATTAAAGTTCTGTAGAAAAGTCTTGGTTAAAGGTGACCCGAGGCAAGATTTTTTTATATTTTAGAGTTCACTAATAGCACGAGATCGGCCATCATTGGATTCCCAACAGTCGTCAATTCCATTCTGTCTTTTTTTAGTTTTCCCTAGGTACATTTCGGCTCGATGTTTTTCCTCCTTTGACAATTAAATTTAAGTTAATTGTTTTGCATCTATCTTGATAATACATGTTGATTATAAATAGCTTGTTTACTATAAGTTTCATGGGTCCATAATTAATCATGTTTGATTCGAAACGTTTCCGGATTTGAGTCAAATATTTTGAAAGGCATTTGACCAACACTGGATATGTCGTATAACTGATATGCACAAACATGATTGTCGTCTTTATTCTCGTCCTAAGATTTTTATTGTTGCAAATTATCAACACTGTTGAATGATAAGAAGTTTTGTTTAACTTTTTGATATCTTATTTGTTGTAGAGTTGTCCACTGATTCTTGGTCCCTTCTTGGTATCAGCTGATGACATCATTTTGTTTGCAAATCACTAGGCTAGTTTTGGTACGTCTTTGAAGTGTTACATCATGAGCGATAGGACACCCAGTGTGTAGCAGTTTAAATTCATATCAGTAGCGAGCCACCTTAACTTATTGCTTTTCGTCTTGAACTTGTTTTTACTTTGTACACAACCACCTTTCAATGTTTCGCAATTTTGAAATTTTCAGTAATGAGCCACTTTAAGTGAAGATCCACCTTAACTTGTGAAGCTCTTACAAGCGAACAATGATAAAGCCAGTGATGTCCTGCCCATAAGTTTTTCTGGTGAGACCTTTACAAGTTACAAAACATTGCTTTCGATGGGTTTTGATGGGAAAGAAAATAGCACTGTGATACCAAAAGACACAGCACAAACCTTTTCTTTCATATTGTAATGTATCTCCAGGGAAAATATGGGCTTTTCCATTGGTACCACACACTGCAAACTCGACTGACTGGAAAAAATAAACCACATCGGATGAGTCAAGGGAGTATCCTTTGTTTGTAGAATTATGCAGCAAACAATGCAGACAATTTGTAAATTAATGGGTAACAAAGCACTTCAAAAGAAGTATCTTGCTGCAGACCAGACTGGGAAGTTCAGAGAATGCACGGAAGATCCCTCCTCCATTCACATCACTTGTTCAGCTGTATTTGCATCACTAAAGAATAGATCTGTTGCGTTATTTTGTGTTTCACAAAGATTTGAAGAACATGTCAGAGAAATTGGCCACACACAAGGCAAACTTTCAAATGTGGGTTGCAGCAGCAAATCCAATATTTGTCACATTTTACTCTATGCAGCTAGAAAGATGCTGATTTTGCCTCCAGCGCATGGGCTCTTTCTCCATCAAATCATCAAAGATATTCTCTCACAAAAAGGATGTCTGGCACCCATGCAGACATTGCCTATATCCAGAATTTTGAATCACTCTTTGAGAGTAATGCTACAATTCAATTCAGTTTAATTTCAGTCTCAAATAGCCTGACATTAGGCAAAATTTAGATAAACCAAAATGTGTTATCCCACTTGACAGAGCCAGGGATGCATGAGGCAGTAAATGCACCCCCATTTTCAAAGATCTGGCTAAAATTAATGACAAAAGCTGGGTCTACCTCATTTACACCACCCTGCCCTAGTTGGGAATTGTTGGAATTTTCTGATTCCACCACTGAGATACAAAAGGATTTTAAGCTTGTGGCAAAGCAGGCCATATGGTTACTACATACTGTATGCTACTGCAAATACAATATTACCTTATGCTTCATTTTTGACCAATGATCAGAGTTCCCCAGATCTCTTGATGGCTTAGCTACTTCTACCCTTGACCATCTGCTGAGACTGGTTTGTAGAAAGAAGTATGTTGTTGAGAAACATTTAAAAAAATAATTAGTTTCAGTTCATATGAATTATCAATCCATTATCAGTAGATTCATTAATTGGCAATTAACAGTTCATTTGTAATTTTGATTTGGTAAAAAATTGCTGTGAAGAGAACTTTCTTGTTTTAAAGGGAGTTTGCAATGGTAAATAGGCTGTTCTATAAATAGAGCAAAGAAAATGTGCAAGCAATTGGCATTGTTTCTTTAGCTATGGATTATTAACAACACATGTGGGTCATCAATTTCAATGGGCTATTTTTAGATTTTGCTGCCCTGTGCAAATGCAGGCTTTTAGCCTTTTACAAACCCTTCAAGTGTGAAGAATGTAACAAATGTTTTGGAGTGAATTGACAGCTCAGAATAGACCCATTTCACAACAACATTCAATTCGAGGCAAAAGATGTGATTCCCTCTGCAGCGAGAAATCTACATCATATCATTATGTTTCACTACACATACAAAACAATTTCATGTGTTGCTGAATGCATGCTTTTGAGATTTCGATCCACATTAAATCGAGGCAAGTGATGTTACTGGAAGAATTTCAAAAGAACTGATGTCATTGTGAAAGGGATCTCTTGGATGGAAAAGTTTGATACAAAATCGAAATCTATTTGATATTTCGTTGGCAACAAGTCATGAGTAAAGAAGTCTGGAACGAGTGATGTCTGTCATTTACAACTTATAGTTTTCAAAACAAATAATAGAAACTTCCTTGACAACATCAGGGCTGTTGAAACAGAATTTGTGGCAAGAAGATTTAAGTCTGCTCTCTGAAAAATCGTTGGTATTGGCGAAACTTCATGATCAGTAGTTCTTTACAGTGTTCTTTTCAAGAGCACTGTACCATAAAAAGTGCGCCAGTCAGGCCACTAGAAGGAAGTTCATTTGTTTTCCTTGCCTTAGTTTCAGTTTCAGTTCAGTTTTCATTTTATTTAAATTCTCTACATACAATTTATCCTAACAATACAAACAAATAACTAAACTACGAAGATTAAAAAATAATGTCACAAAAAATTAATACAATGATACAGAAATTAATACAATATACAAATACTAGGAGGTCTAAATAAATTGCCTTACATTTCTCATCCACGCTCAAGGCTAAATAAGTTACTTCATTCTGACTGAAAATTCAAATTGTGGTCAAGGAAGAGATGATAAATGAAACAAAGGATGCAAGTTGGCCCAAAGCCTTTTGTGTCAATAAAAGAGCAGTCATGACGAAAGCTGAAAAGGACGGAAAAAGAAAGAGCAAAGATACATAAAAGGTTGTGGTTGTCTAGCTCTTGCATAAAAATACTTACAAGGGCAGGCTGCCAGTCTTGTCTCTGCGTAGCTGAATATCTGTCATCTTCAAAATTGTACAAATTTTCTGCTTTGGGTGAAACGATGGCCACTTTAGTTTGCAAGGGCCTGTGATTACACATTGACCTTGACAACTTTTGTTTGGTTCCGCATGGGCCTCGTTTGCACCATAGTTTGCACTAAAGTTCAAATGTTCTAAATGTCATGTGCCATGTGCCATTGAAACCCTCCGAGAATTCTTTGTTTCTTGTACTCTCGAGTACCGAATAAACAGGGGGTGACGATAATAATCGGGGGTCGGGGGGGGGGGGTCGGAAATGGTTCACTGTAGCAATAATTGGGGGCTGGAATAATCGGGGAGGGGGGAGGTTGCTTGGAGAAATAGAAAATAGTCGTTTCCTTAGTAAACATGTATCTTTTATATATTTATGTGAACAATGATGTTACTGATACATTTACTTTTGAACACTGGTTCTGTTGAATGCACTTTTTGAGACTTTTTCTAACGTTTATTCAGAAATTATGCTTACTATTATTTCATTTTTCCAAAAATTAATAAAAGAGGGGGTTGGAATAAGAGCGAGGGGAGTTGGAAAATTTTCAAAAATTAATAAGCGGGGGGGGGGCAATTATTCGGTACTCGAGAGTTGTTTGAGTCCACGGGCTGCAGGAAACGGTGAATTTGGAAAAAGATTTAGGTATGAAACATCAAATTATTTGATTTCATTTCGCTTGCGAAGGTCAAAAGTTTGAGTGGCAACAGGAACTGCTTGCATCACAAACATTGTCGTGAGGCAGGCCTGATCTAGAAAAAAATTGGCAAATTTGGCAAACACTCAAGTTAGAAGAGAGGTACTTGTCACTTTACCTATTTCTCCCCATTACCTATGTTATAGATTAAGAGTATATGGCATGCAAAAGTCACCAAAATCAGATGCCCAGTTTTTCTCAGAAAAAATGGGTTTATCTACAGAAAAATCAAGTTTTTCAGAAAAATTGAGTTTCTCTTTCAGGTAATGGTGACATTTCAGCAGATAAACTTAGTATTTCTGCTGGAATGTCACCATTTATTTTGAATGGAGCAGAGTTTTTCATTAGACAAACTGACTTTTTCAGATTAGGTTTTTTTTCGGACTTTGGCGACTTTTGGCTTGCCTGAGCCATGATTCAAAGGCAGATGACATTTATCAAGTTTTCTCAAGGGAGCTCTCTGTTTCGTTTGCATGACAACGATTGATGCCGGGGAATCACCACCTGTTCATTTGGAAGCCGTCGAATGAACAAAGTCTTCCTCGGCCAAAACAAACATTGGAAAAAGGATGAAGAATGCAAAATACCGATCGCTTATGGTAACACCAGCTTTCATAGAAGCAAGAGAACGAAAATTTGAGCATGACTTCTCTCAAGGAAGAGTGATACCATTGACACCAGGGAAGAAGGCTTCTGTACTTCGGCCCTTGGCTTTATCAAAGGAATCTGCTAGGCCCAAAACGACAGCAGCCGAGAACGATACTAAACTGGCGTCAAGGTTGAAAACGACCAGTTCTGCACCAGGCAGAGTCCGAACAAGTAGAGGCAGTGGAAATGAAGAGAAGAAAACGCTGATTGGAAAGGTTTATTTTTTGCATCTGGTCATTGACAGTGATCAGTTGTATATATCCGATATCTTCTGTCACTTTTGTAGCACTCTATCTAATCTCTGCACATTGTACTGATATTCGGGACTCGTGGTCCTGCTCGCTCAGTAGCCCGACAGTAGGTACTGACGTAGATAGATGTATCTGCCTTCTACCTAGATGTTGAAAAACTGCAGATTGGCCAATGCATAAGCAAGCAGCTCTATAGTGCTGTGTTGTTTCTTTATCAAAAGAGCGGTCTCTGAGTATTGCAGCAAAAAATACGCTGCAAGGAAAAACGCAATTTGGATTTGTTATAACCGCTCAGTAAACCAGAACAAAATAACTCACAGAGACTATCACCAGTGAATAATAGAATGTTTCCATACCAGAGAAACAAGTCTTATAAAAGACAGTCAACCCGACCCGCAGAAGAGAAACTGCGGATAAAGAACCCCAGCGTTGATTCTTGGCCTGTAAGCGCCTCATGAAGAAGAACCATTATTTTCCTATACAGTTGTTTTATTGGGGTTTTTCTGTATCAGGTAGGCAGAGGAAATCATTGTCAGAGAGTTAACTCTGTCTTAAAGTTCTCATATCTCCCAGGGGGGGACTCCCTATTAGTAAGTGACGGGGGGGTCAGACATTTTTTGGGTTTGTAAAACGCTGTCTAGTATACCTTTGGGTACGCTATTTGGTGCACAATCGGTATATTTTTGGGGTTGCTGATGAGAAAACTTGACAAGATGAGTGCTTGGCTGACTTTTTCACCAAAATACTACAGGGCACTGGCTGAAAATGCTATAAAACCTTTGCTTTTCATGTGCCATGAAGCTATCAGTATATTTTTGGGGTCTAAAAATGTCCTAAATTCAGTATATTTTTAGGATGAGTATATTTTTGGGGTCTAAAATTTACTAAATTTAGTATATTTTTGGGTTTTTCAAAAATATACTGTGTCTGACCCCCCTGTCACATGTCAATAGAAGTTCCCTCCCCTGGGTCTTATCTATATCGTTTTTTGCAGCATTTTCTGTCGTGGAATATCCCAGGAAGAATTATAGCCGATGCCCAACACACCACTGGAAAATTACCTTTGGAAGCAAGCCATTCTAATCCAGCAGCAATGAGTAATTGCAAGAAAGGTAACGAAACAAACGGATCTATTCAAATAAATATGTTCCGCTCATATGGGGGAGGGGGGTTCGGGCCCAAATTCTCCAAACAAGGGTCCATTTTCGGCAGATTTTTCCTTAAACATGAGTGAGTTTGGCTAAATTCGAAAAAATGGTCAATGGTTTTCCTCCCAAATTCATCAAAAAGATGGGAGTGAAGGTAAGTCTCGGTAATTTGACGAGGGTATCTTTTTGAAAACCGGCGGCAGACCTCCATCCATCCATAAGTCATGTACCCCCGGTTAGGTTCTTTTTAAAAGGTGCAAAATAAGTTTAAACTGCAGGAACATGAACTCCTCTCTCTTCTTGTTGCTATTGCAGAACAACAATTGTCTTCGAAAGCAAGAGCGAAACATGGAGAAAGTCAAAGAGTGGTAGCGGAGAATAAAGTTTCCACGTGTAAGTTCTTTTGAAAACATACAGTATTTGGATATCAGAATTTTTACAAACTATCACCAAGTCAAAGAATTTTGGGTAATCTTAGCAACAGCATCTGCTTTATAAATTCTCAGGGTTTGTTACAAGCAATGTTATTAGTTTCAAACATCTCTGGTTATTTTGACTGGATGAAATGATGTGTAAACCAATGAAACTGGCATTGGGAGGAAACTTTGGCTTTTTTCTGGATTCTGAGCTGGATTGATAACTCTATTAACTATGTTAATACTACGCCCTTGTTCGTATCAAATGAATTACTGTTGATCGTGTAACGTTTCTTGGCATGACAACACCATGTACAAATCAAATTTAAACCTTGCAAAGATTCTAACCCCGGGAGGGGGGCTACTTTACTTTAAATTGTACGGGGGAGGTGCACTACAGGAAATAGTTTTTCATCCGGCTTTAGAATTTTTCCCTCTGAGGTTAGGTATTTTATGGTTGAGACAAGCTTTGTTTCACTGAAGAGCAAACTCTATAATTTTTCAGTTTTTATTTTTCACAGTACCGAAAATCAATCCTGAAAGAAAAACCAATCGGCGAAGTTCTAAAGAAAGCACTAAGGAAGTAAGTAATCTGAGTCTAAGTTTGCTCCATTGAATTGAATTGTTATCATTTGTTTGAAGTGATAATTATTGAAGTGAAAATGTTTTCTACATTCTGGCTTAAACTTTCATTTATGTACGAATTTCAGTTTAATGTTCGTAACTCTTTCCCGTCAAGGCTGCGGAGAATAAAGACACAGATTTTACAAGTCAATGGCTAAATAAACTGGACAAAGAAGGTAACATATTTATCTTATCTTTATCAGGTCCCTTCGTTAGGTTGTTGTTGCCATGTTACCTTATTGAAGTTTAGGTTTATAGATAGGTTGGCCCTATATATTTGTAAGGTTAGCTCCGATTTTTTACAAATCTCTTTCAATTTTATATAGTTATCGTGGAGGCTCATGATTTATCGTCATATCTTTACTACTGCACTTTTAATGAAAATCCAACAGTGCCACGGATCAGCGTCTTGTTTGCACTGCTCCTGCTAGACCATAACACTCCTGTTTCGTTTGTTCCGGAGAAGCGTAACAGCTTTGAAACGGGCCAAACCTGTTCCGATACGCTGTAAATGTGGTCCTGTTCCTGATTTACAATATTGTTGGTCCAAAACTTGATTGTTTGCAAGATTAACAGAAGCTGTGTTCACTTTGTAGAACGAAGCATGGCAGAAGAGTTGCTAAAAGTTCCTTCCGTAAACATTGATCATTCAGCTTCTGTCAAGCCGGTTCTTATGTTGAGCTCAAACGCAAGAAAAGCGAGCAATGCTTCGGGAGTTTCTTCACAGTCTGCAAGGTTTGTTAAATTAGGTTTAGTACACGTCTTGCAACCAAGCTGCGTCATGTTGGGGTAAGTGAAACAGACCCCCTAAAAACTACGATGACAAACAATACGTTTTTTTAAAAAAACTCGTTTTCCCTTTTCAAAAACCATCTTGGCTAAGGTAAAAAATTAAAGCCAGTTCAGATTATCTGGAGCATCAAGATGAGGGGTCAAGTTAGCAGCCACATAATGTGTCTATGTCAGTTTTCTCCCATAGTACCAGGCTGCTAATTTAGCCGACAGTGTATTGTGCGGAAATCGCTAGGGACAAGAGTTCCCTTTTTAGTACATGTGGCCCAGTACATCGATACAGTTGTATGTTCTCTTCATATTCGCTATAAAACTTGAAAACTCTATGTCTTTAGAGGTATTAGGCTGGATGCTTCGGCCTTTCTAAGTATCAAAATATGAAAAGAACAACAAATAAAATGCCAAGTTAGATTTCAAACATGGGACCATCGATATTTCAAACTTCCTCTATCTTCAACATCCCATCACATTTCATCAAACCCGAGCCGCGTAAAATCTAAAATCTGTATGTTCCAAAATACAACAAACAACCAATTCAAATAACAGTGCAGTGTGTGGCGACGTATTAATAGCAAAACGATCGATAATACTTATCAAAATATACTTCAACGCCATAGAATAAAAGAACTAAATTTTTTCTTTCATTCTATGGTGTTGAAGTATATTTTGATAAGTATTATCGATCGTTTTGCTACAACGAACAACAACCATAATTTAATTTCCCTCCTATAGCTCTGCATTATCAAGAGAATCAAGCCGTACAAATATCCTATACAGGACATCAAGTGTAGCATGGAGACGTGATAGTACATGGTTAAAGCCAAGGAAATCTTCTTATCAAACATGGCATGGTTTGCCTTGCTTTCCAGTTGAATCTGAAACATCAAATGTTGCAGCAGGCTATATGCGTCCACACAGAAAAATTGATCCAACTTTTATTATACACCCAGACTGGGGCTGTAAAGCTTAGTACTGTTAGTCTTACAGCTATTTTAGTCAATTCAGTTATCAAGTAATCGTTGGTTAAAAGAATAGACCTTTTAGCTATTCTACAAAAGAGCCTGGATCGAGCGTTATTTTTATACATCTTTATACGCAAGGTTCGATCGAGTGGCGTCAGATCTTCTATCACGATTCGGTTCGTTCGATTGAGATTCTTTTTCAGAGTAGCTAAAAGGTCTATTTGATTTTAATGTTGCTTGAAGATGTGTGTGTCCATAAAGGAAAACTTATCTGACTTTCATCCTGACTGGGGTTGTAAAATTTAGTTCTGTTAGCCTTTTGTTAAGTTTAGTTGTCAAGTAAACGCTAAAAGAATTAGATTGAAATATTTCTGCAAGATACATGTGTCAACACAGAAAATTCATGCGAGTTTTATTATTAATCCTGATGAGGGCTCCGCCAAGAAAACAAAATACGAGGATCCTTTCGGTGAAACTGATAAATACAAAATCCGCTTCTTGTACTCTCAAGTACCGAATAATCCCCCCCCCCCGGCTTATTAATCTTTGAAAAATTTTCCATCTCCCGCTCTTATTCAACTCCCCTTTTATTAATTTTTGGAAAAATGAAGTGATAGTAAACATAATTTCTGAATAAACGCAAGAAAAAGTCTCCAAAGTGCATTCAACAGAACCAGTCTTCAAAAGTAAATGTATCCGGGGCCGCATTTAAGTCTTTTGGGGCCCTGGGCCTAAAACTGATTGGGGCCCCTTAAAATATACCTAAGAATTTGTGTGTCACGTGCATAGTACTCGGTACTCAGTTAGCATGAAGTTTATGGATAAGCGCGGGTATTCAGTCACCAAGCAAGTTAATATCAACGAATTAGTTTGATACGGCAAAACTCGAAAAATTGAATACACCGATACAAGAATATGTACATCTTGGTACAATCCCAATAAAACTATCCTTTTCCAAATTGGCAAAGTTGATAGGTTTTTCAAACTTTTGCTCGGGGCCCCCTAACTTTAAGATTTTTAGGGGGCCCCTGGGCCCGGGCCCAGTTGGCCCATGGGTAAATGCGTCACTGAATGTATCAGTAACATCACTGTTCACATAAATACATAAAAGATACGTGTTCACTGAGAAAACAACTATTTTCTATTTCTCCAAGCACCCTTCGCCCCGATTATTCCCACCCCTCCAATTATTGTTACATCGTACTATCGAACCATTTGCAACCCCCCGATTTTTCTCACCCCCCCCGTTTATCCGGTACTCGAGAGTAATAAATGAAATACGCCGATCTGTCAAGCCTTTCACCTTTACGTTTCTGATGACCACAATCCTCAGCGCTTTGATAACGAGTTTTCTGAGCAAGACCAGCTCGCAGCACTCACTGACTTTTCAAGAAGAATCATAAAGCAGAACGCTTGTGTTTATTTGCTAATATTCTTCAGTTCCTCAACTAATAGATTTTGAAGTTCATTTTCTCTACAATAGCATCTAACATTACTATCTGGGTTAAATTAGCGATCAAATCCAAAAGTTTCGGCCTGCCTATTTTCCGTGCGTTTTTGTTTCAGTTATCTTTAAATGGGTCCGAAAATGCTCTGGCCAAAAAGTGCCATTCTTTGCTGAAGGTTATTTTGACTCTATGCAAAATATAACTCAATGCAAGCGAAAGATTTGATCAATGAGGCGTAAAAAAAGGAATTTGCTTCCAAGTTTGAAAGAGTTTTAAAAATTTGTCCGAAGTTTTTTGTCCAAAAACTTTTCCATCCGAAACTTTTGGATGTTGATGTAGACGGAACTCACTGTCTCCAGTAACAACCTAAACTCTACAAAAAATTTGATTGATTGCAAATGTTAGGAATTTACCCTATAATCTTCTAAATTAAGAAAGTTTGCATGATTCAAGCACAGCAATTACAAAAAATAAGCTTTCTTTCATCAAACAGCATCCAGCTACTTCAAATACAAGCAACCTACAGCGTTCGTACAGTCCCCTCCACAGAAAAACAACAAGGCCATAGTTTCTGATCTTGTCACCAACAAGGTTTTAATTTGGAGGTAGAATCTGAAAGTCTGATCGTGGTGTAAAGATATTGCTTCATCTATTCGGAATTAACGGGGTGCTTACAAGCACAAAGGATGGAACAAGGAAACGTTCTCGTGGTAGGCATCATACATTCGTTAAAGTTATATCAATATTGAGACGCAAAATAGTCCTTTTTTATATTCTCATAAAAGTTTACAGAATCGTACATCCAGCTACGCGAGGTCGTAACCAATAGCCCCTACAACGCTTCTGCTCTTCCAATTATAAGGAAACTGGGCTGGCAGACAGTAAATGACTTGATGGGAAAAGAAACATTTAAAATGGTATACAAGTGTAAAAATGCTGAGGCTCCCTCGCACCTTGCATGCCTGTTCGACAGGTTATCAGAATCCAAAACCGGGAACTTCAGAACACTGAAACCAATCTACTGTCACATTTCTACGAGCAACTTGTGGCCAAAAATGCTTCTCTTTTAGAGGAGCAAAACTATGGAATGGCCTGGACGCAAAATCAAAATTAACGAAACATTTCAAACAATTTAAATCCTGTCTCGAAAACTCCAGAACATAGAGGAACCGAACCCTTTTTATTCCCACTGATCGTTCCATTATTTATAACTAATTTTACTTAGTTATTACATTCGTATTGTAAATTTTAGGGTTTAGCGTTTCTTTTTACAGGGCAGTTTGGGAAGCAATTATGTATATACAATTGATAACTTTACCATGTGTAAATAAATCGAAATGAAAAATGAAATAACAAAATGATAGGATACGATACAAGGTGCATGGACATACATAGCCACCTTGTGGCGATTTACATTAAACATAGAAACTTTGTTAGCTACAAAAAACGATTTACAAAAAAACGTTTTCGGTGGCCTGGATGTCTCCTATTGTTCCTGTGAGAACTTTTGCATTTGAATCAAACGATAACTGTTCATGGCCACGGACGATGATTTTTAGCAACTCTTCATTAGTTCTACAATGCATTTACTCATTAGGTCAACTTTCAAGCATGTCTGCAGCGCTACAATTAGCATTTCTACAAAGCAATATCACGTCGGTATCATGAATTCTATGAATCCTCTTTATTTCACACAATAATATAATATTTTTCTCACCCGCCTTTGCCCAAAATGGACCAGGACACATCATCCGTAGCCTAATCTCCATTAGATCCAATAGTTCATACTTTAATCTGGAGTGATGTTGCAAGGGTTGTGTTTGAATAAATTCATTGGATCGTATTTTCGTTTGATATTTTTTAGTCTCATCTCATTTTCTGCCATTTTGACAGGATCAGGTACAATTGCATGCGAGTCCAATTGCTTAAACATGCCACTGATTATAGAAAAGACTTTATCATAACCATCCTTTTGAGCGGAGGAGCCAACTGCGCCTACCCACCAGCTAAAAAGAAGATACAAAAATACGGGATCAGCAAAGATGTGCAGTCATTCTTCGAAAAATTAAAATCTGAGGGGGAGGATTTTTCAATCGCAGGATACATTTTATTATTCATCTGCAATGCCAGCTTGGTTCCCAGGGCCAGTTTCCTCCGTCGATGACCAAGGAAGACAATGCCTGGCCTGGGAACCAGGTCACTACCATGTTACCTTGGCGATCAAGCTTGGAGAGCGTAAAAATCAAATCTTTAAAAACATCGCATGATTGGTTGATGCATCTTTTGTTAGACTTATGACGATGAGTCTCTTGCTTCCCTGTGCTCTTTGACTTGATTATGGCGCTTCGGCCCACAGAGACTCATAGTATTACTCTGAACAATCTGACCTATTTAGGCTCAATCTCTGAGCTGCCTAGAGTACCAAGCAGATTGCGATTTGATCGCGAGAATTGGCAAAGAACAATGCTGTCGAATTTTCAATTCGAATGATGCAGATGACTAGATTTTGAACGAAGTTGCTGAGGCAGGTAATTGAAGATTTCTCTGGTTTGCTTTTGGTCTTTAAAATATGGCAAAATGTAACGTCAAAAGATGTATTTTGCACTCACCAGGTAAAGTAAACTTCTTTCTTCTGATTTATACCAAGTTTCGTTGATTAAATCTCTGCTTAACATGGTTTTTATCGCATTTTCTTTCCGAGGAGTGACCGTTGAACAGAGCTAAGAAATCGTTCGATCATGATTTGATTTTTCCTTCGGAGGAGGTTGGTTGGTTGGCTTTTCAAAGGTTTAAATAAGTGAGACCTGAAGCAAATCCAATAGGTAAGCAAACAAACACTTACTTGGCATCTTTGAACAAGAATGGTGATGAATCAGCTGGGCTCTCCTTTATTGCTCCTCCCAAAATTGAGAAATACACTGAAGTACAATAATTATCTCTGACATTTAATGCAGAAACCGAGTCAACAATAGTATCAATGTAGTCATCTCCAAGCTCTATGAACAAAGAAACAACGTAATTTCAGGGCTGAGGTAAAGACCGTATATGCATATTGGCGCCTTTACATGCTTCTCTTAAGAGGTCTGTTCCAACCAGCATGCCTTGCACGCACCATCTCTTCATGTCTTTTGTTGTCGCCACTTACGTTGGCCTTAACAATGGCGACAGCAAAGAGATGACATTTGCAATGCATACTGATTGAAATATCCCCTTTAAAAAGGCACTCTAAAAATTGAAAGAATTGAAGTGGCTTCTAGTAGAATATCTATATCAAACTTATTTACAAGAAATAGAAAAAGTTTTGCACCTCTATTGTTAAAAACTCGTACAGGTTTTCAAAAAGGTCCTTTAAGCAAGAAAATCAAACATTTTTGGGACGTTGTTTGGAACATGTCTGGAACTGACTGGTTTTGAGGGAAACATCATATTTGGTTTGCCCCAGAATGTGACACCAACCAAGTATTTTCACAGAGCATCACCAATCAACTATCATCAAACTTTCACCGCCTAAATTTAGAAACAAATTCTCACGTGAAAAGGCATTCTAGACAGACAACAACTATCTATGATTCTACGTTTTTGCATTCAAAGACTTCAAGAAAGCGACGAGAACTCTGACACAAGCGCAGCCAAGTTTCAGATAAGAAACTCAAAAGCATTGCGACCAGTTTCAAGGAAGGACAAGGTAGGGTAGGTAGGTATTTATATTCAACGTGGCTAGCCTGCGAAAGTCTGAGAGACTTATTTCCAGCAGGGGCCACGGATGTTTTACCATCAGTTCGCCGCAGCTACCCACCGCAATTACCCGCGGCAGCTACCCGCCACAGCTACCAGATTTCCCTCACATGGCTCTGGTCGACCCGGGCTAGAGTTACGGACAGCGACCAAACTGCCCAGCGCGGGATTTGAACCTACGGCCGTTCTGACCTTTGGTGTACGAGTCAGACGCCTTAACCACTCGGCCACGCGCTCTCTTAAACTTGCTACAAGGATTCACTTCAATAACATGCAGGGTGTCCAACCCTGCCAAATTCTAAAAGAGTACCCTTCTCAAAGACGGAATAGACCTTTTAGCTATTCCACTAAGGAGCCTGGATCGAGCGTTGTTTTTATACAATTTTATACGCGAGGTTAGATCGAGTGGCGTTAGAGGTTCTATCACCGTTATAGACATTCGAAAGTTTTGCAAATTGCATCATGGCATCGTTCGATTCAGATTCTTTCCTAGAAAAGCTAAAAGGTCTATTAAAGTATTTAGAACATCAGATTTTGGATTCACCATGACAGCTTGACAATGCACGCGAGAGTCTCTCAAAATCTGCCAAACCTTCTGCCTTTTGGAGCAGAAGGTTAAGAAGGCCTTGCAGCCTACCAAACCTACCAAACCAAACCTACTGCTTTAGACAATTCTGGAGCAGGGACGAACGAAGCATCTCCAACTTGGGGGATACGACAAATTGAAGGCACTTTTTCTTAAGAAAAATGGGGCATTTTCTAACATTGAAAAGGTCACTTCTTTGTTTATTGCAAAATCTTGAGGGGCACATGCCCCCAGTGCCCCCCCGGTTCCTGTGTCTATTTTCTGGAGCATATCAGACTCCAATTCTGAGTCTTTCACGTCTACCCTCTTCAAGACTGGTACCAATCAAACACTCTAAATTCATGACTTTTGAACTCTTACCTTTAAGGAAATGGCCAGGACTTTGATATAAGTATTGACCTGCTTCATACAGGAAATCACAAGAGCGTTGGAAAACATCGTATGATACATGCTCGACTTTATTCAACAGCGGCACTGGAGGACATGACTGTAGCATCATATTCACTATTGCATCTCCTTCTTCCACATCACCAACATATAGTAGTCGATAGAAGACTTGAAAACTTGGAAATGATAACAGTAAATAAGTACCTAGCGAGTATGAACAACCTTCGCGGATTCAGGGGGTCAAGTCTGAAAACCTTCGGCACAGTGGCGGATTTAGGGGTGGCCAATGGGAGCAACTGCCCACCTTCACAATTAAAATTCAGCTTGGCACCCCTTTTTCGGCAAGAAAAGGGCTCCTTATCCTGACCCAAATGCACTCTTTTTTCCGCCTTTCATTCTGGATGCGAGGAAACATATAAACTACGGCATTATTCAGTCCCTTTGGCTTGAACTGGGCTCAACGTTAAAAAAGCCAACAAGGTTTCAGTGTAAAAACCGACATGATTGATTCTACAGCTCCTTCATAGCAGCCTTTCATAATTTTTTTTGGTGATCTGAGAGTTGAGTTTCTTGAATCTATTCTACAAGACGGTATCAGACATAATCTTATTTTTGGAAATTCTATCGCCGCTGTCATTGCATCATTAAGTTGCTACAATCTCCGAAAAGCTTTGACAGAAATTGTAGGTTAGCTTTGTAAACAACAATCCTAAACAAAGAACTTTAAAGAAACAAAGACATAAACACGAATACCCCACAGGCAATAATGTATACCGTGTTTGTAGCTTAGAAATTAAAGTTCATTACTTTGATATCACAGCTTTTCTCTGCCGAATTCTCTTCAGCCCAAGCCTAACCAGTGCTAGAAATCAAATTCCTATGGCTCCTACGGGTGTGAACAAGTAGCTCCCACACAGCATCTACCTCACTTCAACCTTTGAAGTTTGGAAATTTGAAACGAGGATGGACAGTTTGTAGGAGCTAACTGTTCACACGCATAGGACCCACTTGATTTGATTTCTAAAGGGTTGCGTCAAAGAATCAAAGAAAAAACAATGAAGAAACCTGTGGTACTATCGAGGTAATGGATTTAATTTCCATCCTACAAGCACAATGCACTATTGCCCATGCAAGCGCAATAAAACGAACATGGATTAGCATTTACCTTGTTTTCCCAATATGAAGCATAGCATTTGCGACCAAACTTTTCTGTTGAAGACATTTTTGGAAATCTCTCATATGCTTTATTGCAGCTTTTGCATCATGCCATGAAAAATAACAGCATCCTCCAACTACTCGTGGTGGTAGTCTATGCAGTTTTAGTTTGTAACTCGTTGTCACCCTAAAAGGCAAAGATTTTGCTTATTTCCTACAGTCAGTGAAAGGCAACAATCGTCTTTTTTATTGGGAATAAAACGAGACAACTTTCGATACTACTGTTTTAATATTCAGGGAGAAGCAATGCAAGGCCTTTTATTGACTCATCAGGTAGGAATTTACTAGACTGATTACATGTCGTAGTTGCGCTCCTTGATAAACTGATAATCGCTATAACTATGAGCGCAGTGGCGACATCCAATTCAATGAACAAAGTGGAAACTGTGACTGAGGTAGTTAGTCTAGGAGTGTACCCACTGTCATCGTTATTATCATCACAGGTGACATTCTAGCTATCTTTTCTTCCAAAAGTATACTTAATTGTGTTTGCTCTAATTACTTGAGTGTATGCCTGTGATGAGAAGCAACCAGAATGGCGCATAGATAAAGCTTTAGACAAAGATAAAGCTCAATTTACAGTAAATACAATAGATTGCTATAAGTTAAAAGAGCAAAAATGCGTACCCAAAATTTGCTCCATATCCTTTCATTGCCCAAAACAGGTCAGAGTGTGATTCCTTATTTACTCGGAGCTGTTCACCATTAGCTGTAATAAGTTCTGGAAGGACATGCAGAATATTAGAATTGATGATAAAAAATTAAATGACAAAAATTTCAGATGTTGTTACATGGAACTAAGGACATTTTATGACTTTTGAGACAGCTTTGGAAAATGGTGCATTTACCATTTGTTTTCATGAGATGTTTATTGTTTTATAAATTGTACTTCATTTCAAGTTTTCCAAACAGACATTGTCAGAGTTTGAATCAAACCAATTCTTATTACGGCAAGAATGGTTGCTAAAGTGATTTTATTTGTATATAAAATAAATGTTTCACCATGTGGCTTGGCCAATACATCATTTGTTAATACTGCCTGATTTTTTGCGTCCGTTTTCTCCTAGTACCTAATTATCTAGCATAAACAACAGTACAAAAGTTTTAATACTGTATGTTTTCAAACGATAAAGATACATTCATCAAAATGCTGGACATTGAATATTTTGGTCCAAAACAAATTTCCAACATTGAAATTTGTCAATCCTTGAAATATCCAAAAATTCAATGTGCACCATTATATATATGCATCTTAAATGTATATTTTTTTGCAACAAATGGTGATGATCTCATCAAATAAGTACTATATTCATAACCTATGTTATGAAAAAAAGAATATACTGCAGTTTATATCAATATTAGAGGTAAAAGTTTCAAGCAGTGTCAGGTATGCAAAGCTGAATGGAATGGATAAAGTTTTGAACTGTCTGGAAGCATAATGAACCAAAAGCCAGCAACATTGCATGCAATGTTCTAGAATAATCACACCCTAGAAAACTACAAATTGTTAAGATAAGAATTTGCTTCATAATCTCCTATGATAACATACCATATTCAATGATATTGTCAATCAAAAATCCAAAGCAGCGTGTCAGAAATCCCATTCCAAGATCAAGTGCCTGCCCACCAATTCCAACAGAGCTTGCAGTGCCAAGGGGCGTTGCAAGGTTGTATCTCACAGTTGCCACATCTAAATCACCAATCAAAACACCAGGTTCAACGTAAGCTATCTGTGGAAATGACATATTGAATTATTCAATGAATCCACTTAAGAATTCAAGAATTAAATTGCAAAGGTGCATATCATCAAAGATCCTTGACATCTCTTCACTAAAATGGAAGAGGCACTAAAAGTTTGATGGCAACCTTGACATATATATAATGCAACTAAAGATGCTCACACGGTGCTTGTAATGTACTGTAGATGCGTTGCATTAATTTATTGCATTAATTTAATTGTCATAACAACTGTATGGTAAAAACTGTAGAATTGTATCTAAGACTGATTGATGCATGAAATTGAAACTGGAACATTAAAAGTAATCCCAGAATATGGTTCAAAGATTTACACCAATTGGAATTTGTTCTTTGCTGAAACTGCTGTTACAACTGAAAACAGCATAAGGCACCATGTAGCCTGATGCAGATATGAAGCAGATGGGCTATTACAATATGAAATAGTCTGTTAAGAAATGCTGTGGAGGAGACCAATATGCATCTGCTTCAACTGGATTTCTTTGAACGCAAGCAAGGTCCCCTTCTTCACCAAAGAATACCTGTTCTTCTACATTGACTGCAATCTTCTTCATATGACTCAATTTGATGACAAGAGCACCATTTAATGTACCATAATCACTATGGCCACCACTCACAATGCACAATGGGCACTACAAAATAAAAACATTTCATTGGTAGTATGCGGCATACATTCCCAAGAGAAGTTTGTCAATATCTCTGTTGTATGACTGGCTATCATTTGTCCAAGAACTGAAGGTGAATTTTTGGCTTTTGACATCAAGAGCTGGAATTTTGAAATTTGGTTTCTTGCCAGATTAGAAAGTTTGACATGCGTGGGGGATTAATTCTCCACACACTTTTACGTTATCCACGTACAGCCATCTGTGCATTTGCATTATTTGATAGATAACAAGACAACTATATTTTTACTTGTATTGTAGTATGTAAGTTGTGCTATGCCATTGTGCATTTTCAATTCAAATTTGCATACTATCTGTGCTATTTTCATCCCTGTTTGAGAATCCACCGCAAATTTTTCAACTTTTGAGAGAAGAAAAGTAAGGGCTTTGCAACTTGACATGGCTTTCCCACCTATTAATTCTTGCTTAGAAACTTTTGGCCTTTCATATGGCTCAAGAATTCTTAGCAAAATGTACAATACTCTTGTTACATATGTGTGCAAGGCCTACTGTATATTGGTTAGGGGTAAAAAAATGATGATATGCCTTGTCATCAAAAGATATTTTTTGGGAAGGGGAGGCATCTTTGTGAAGGAAGGTGTTTCTTGTGCTAAAATATCTGTTTAGCGCCACACAACAGACTACCAATTCTGGGAATACCAGTCTAGGAGGCTTTGGGGTTTCATCGGTTTGGTCAATGTCAGCCATCGGGTTTTAGATTACGTTTAAATTGTGTGGGTTTTTGGGTTTTAAGATGTGTCATGGGTTGCGCGTTTGACCATTTATTGTGCTCGGGTTTTGGGTATTTCACTCAGAATTCCTATTTTGTTGGGTTTTCAAAGTCATACAGCCCATGTAGTTAATTGAGTTTCAAAAATCAGCTTTCAATTCCAAAAAAGGTGCATGGCATCGTTGAAAACAAAATGCTGGTAATATTTGAAGATCAGAATTGAAGATTTTTTTGTGGGTTCTTGTGGGTTCTAGTACCCCTCAAAGCCCCCCTCAGTCTCCAGAATATGGCTTTTTTTAACAAGATTACTGATGTGCATGACATTCTGTATTGTTTTTTTAAATACCATTGAAAAATATCTGCTTTGCAAATGCCATACTTTGCGCACCAGTGTGTACATACATGGTTGGTGCAATAGATCTATATTCTTACACTATGCTCCTGACAATACTTGATTGCCATTTTCACATCATTGGCTGTCTCCACAATGGCAAATGCTTTGGGATTGAAATGATGAAGCATTGCATTGAAATAAAACTCTTTGTTTCGTTGAAACTCCATGTCTTCATGAGAAATTAGTTTGCCTGTGAGTCCAGAATAAATTGGGCTATCTCCTATTGAGCTGCCTGCAGATGTAGTGCTGTCCTGTCGACCGATTGGGGAGGTATTCAAAAAGTCAAAAGGGTCCATTTTAATCAATCAATACTTGGTCACGTTGCTCGTTATTCTTCCTTCCAGTTGCTGATCTCTCACCTAGCAATATCTACTTGCTGCCTTGAGTTTTCAATTTCTGATTGTAACTCTGATTGTTTCAATGTCGTCCTCGTCTTATTCACTTAAACACCACCAGCATGAACGTACTTGGCGTGGCGTACCCCTGCTGTCTTCTCTTCAATTGACATTCATGTTTCTTTCTTTCTGTGTTTCTCCCTCGTAATTTCAACTTCCTTTTATGCTTCTGAGGACTTTAGCAGCAACAACAACAATAACAGCAGCAACAACAACAACAACACAAATTTCTTGTAAAAAACATGGCGGCGCTCACCAACCAGCTTGGAAGAAGGCCGCTTGGCTTCTTGGTGCGGCAAACCTGCCTTTCTACAGCGAGTTTAGCAAGAAGAGCTTCGATAGGAAGAAAATATTTAAAAGATACTCGCAGGTCGATGGCTCACACAAAGTACAAGGAAAAGGGTGACGAAAAAAGTAATCTTATTAAAGAAGTAAGCCTGCCAAACCCGACATGGGCAGACAAAACAAGGAAGCTTTATGATGAATTGATGGATTTATGCAAGGATGGCCAATGGGAAAAGATTATCTCATATCAAAATAATACTGGAACTGAAAGATTATTTGTCAGAGCTGTTGAGGCAGAAGGGAAGATGTTTGAATACGCAATGTTTCTTAACAGAAAAGAGCAACGTCTGCGAGCTGTTGTACAATTTGGGCCCTGGCTTCAAGGTCCAAAAGGAGCTGTGCATGGTGGGGCCATCGCAACAATGTTCGACTCAGCTGGTGGAGTGCTTGCATACCAGTTAGGCTACAGATGTGTCACTGTCAATCTTAATGTCAACTTCCATGGGTTTCTTCCCTTGCATACAACAGCCGAGTGTGTTGCCTGGTTGACGAAGAAAGAGGGACGAAAGATCTATATTGATGCAGAACTGAGAAGTTTGGACGGGAAAACAATATTTGATAGATGTTCTGCATTATGGCTTCAAGTAGCTGCTGATAGTAACACCACGGAATGATTCTGTACATCTTTAATATCTTGTGCCTAGTGAAAGCAAGCAACCCTCCAATGTTTTGCTCATGTTGACCTTTAAACTTGAGAATAACTTGCTTGTTTGTAAAATATTTTTATTGAGTCCACTTTTCCCTTCTTTAATGATAGGGACCTCATCATGGTCAAAATCCGATAATTATTTAAAACTTTTAATTTGATTGGGAAAAATATTACACATACATACATAACCTCTGTTGTTGGATGAATTAGGATGAATTTTGGCCAAAAGGGAGATCAAAAGTGCAAAGTTAGAAGGCGCAAGCCAAAAACACAAACCAAGGTACTTTGCGCATGAAATTTCAATATCAAACTTCAATTCAAAACAACTTTTCAAAGAGTTTGCTCCAGAGTCCTTCCAAATGATCCTGCCACTTTGCAAAATCCAATCCTCCCAAATAAATTTGCTGCCGTCCACTCCGCATTATAAGAATTCTGATAAAGATCTGAGAACTCTTTGTTTCTTAATTTCCTACTTCATGCTTCTTCTTTCTTCTTCGAATGTCCAGCGTCTAGCTAGACTTACTATGATGTCACAGTTTAAATCCTGGCTTGAACCAGAGTCTCTGCTTGAACCAATTTCCTACCACAATAATTGAAGCCCCGGGGATGCACTGCATATATTTCGAGTACAGGGGACATGCCATAGGAAATCTATTTTCTAGATATTGGTATAAAGAACAGTATCAATTTTCAAAATCTTGGTATAAGGACCGGTACCTACTTTCAAGATTTTGGTATGAAATGTAAGGTCGGATATATTCTTTCGAAAAATTGGTATAAGGTCGGGTATACTTTTTCATGAAATTCAAATACCAGGTATAAAGAATCCGGGTATGTTTTTGAAGCCTCGATGGCACGTCCCCGACCAAAATCTGGTCAAGTGCCACCCCCGGGCATTGAAGCACAAGCACAGCACAGACAAGCGCAAATGTCAAGTACCTCGTTTCTATTCAAACCAAACTTCAAAGGAGGCTGTGAATAAAGGCGTCCTTTGCGACGAAAATGGCGCCCAAAGCTACACACGGTTGCGAGCTTCTCTGCGAATTGAAGTTATTGGACCTCATCCCTATCGTGAAGTACAGATCCACTCGAACAGGACTTACATTATGTGTTGCTAATGTTCAAGGCCCCCTCGTTAATGGATATTTCTGTCTAGGTGAGTTGAACTGGACCAGAGAAATTTGTTTGCCATTTGGCGATATGAGCCAAACAGGTTGGAAAGTTTGTCAACTGCGCACCGAATGCCAAGAGACTGATAAAATTTTGCGCACCGAAATTGAAATTAAATGTGCACACCAAAATTAAAATAGAAATAGCAAGGGATGGCCCAATTCCGACTTTTTATGATAATGTTTTATAATCTTATCATGTTCAGTGAGCTCTCATTCAGCTGGTGTGCAGAGTATTATGGCAATTGCACACCGGAGAATTCAATAGGGTATTCAAAAAAGACAATAGAGAACAAAAGAAACTTCTCCTTGCACACCGGAGATCTCGTCGAAAAGTGCCATACTCTGCAGACCGGTCGTTCAATTGGACAAATGTTGATTTCTAGCTCATCTCAACTTTAGGTAAAATACCAATTAAAATTCAGAGCCCCTCTTGTTCAGACTCATTGTGGCAAGAATTCCTGTAATTCATGCCCTCTGCGCACCAATTTTTTTACATTTGCGCACCAAAGTTTTGAAGTGCGCCCCAAAGTTCTTCCACGTGCAGTACAACCTTTCCAATCTGGTGCATGAGCGCATATGTGAGCAGTCGGTTTCATAGTCCACAACTAAGCACATGAAAACAGTAAGACCAAACAATGGAAAGCACATCCAGACTGCATCTCTGAATGGAATAAACTTGATCCTGAAATCAGGTTTGCGCTGTCCATTGCTATTTTTAAGACAAAGCTTCTATCAAAAATTCGCTCCCCTGCAAAATCGGTCTTCGGTATTCATAACCCAGCAGGCCTTTCATATCTTTCTCAAATAAGGGTCGGTCTCAGTAAACTAAATTTCCACAAATTCAACCACAATTTCAAGGACACCGTAAATCCAATGTGCCCAACGAATGACGGTATTGAGGACACGGAGCACTTCTTGTTGCTTTGCCCTTCCTTTGATATCCAACGACGAGATCTTCTCGCTGGAGTTTCGGTTGCATAACGACCATTTGTTGAAATCAAAAGCCTTTCAAACAACGTTCTTGTACAACTTTTGCTATATGGTGATAAAAACCTTTCAAATGACGTTAATAGAAGTATACTCGAACTGACCTTAGATTTTATCCATAAAACAGGTTGATTTGTTTAAGTTAGATAAAACCTTTGTTTCACGCCACACAGCCACAGAATACTTTCCTCTTTAAGTCCTTTCATTTTGTTTCCATTCTCATCTGTTTGTTTTTGTCAGTAAACATCGTCAATATGTAGCTCTTTGTATTGTATATTTAGATGTAGTTTTAGTTCTATGTTTCTATGTCAAGGTAGAATCCCTATGACTTGTCCAAATCCAATATATCCAACATCAACAAACATCCAACAATCCAGAACAGTTGGAATTTGATCAAAAGTTATAGGGTTTCTACCTAAATGACCCTTGGGATAGTCATGGTTTCTTGCTTCCCGGGTTATCGTTCTTGTTATGTACTGTAGTTTAGTAGTTTGTAGTCCAATAGTCTTAAGTACCTCGTATTGTAAATTTTTATATTGAATAAAAAAAAATGGAAAGCACACTAACTCTAACCCTAAGCAATTGGAAATACTATAGCAAGATAAAAACGACTGAGAATAGATTACTGCTCACAAGCTAGACTGATACCTTTGCAAAGTAGTTGCAAAGTATGCCCGGAAGATGCGCGTCTGGCCATTGTTTTTAAACAATAAACTATTGTTCTTCCAGGAACTGCACGCGGAAGATCTTCCTCACGCACGACATAGTTGGCAGTCTGGCACACATGGATTTTCAGATTTCACATAAGATAAGGGGTCATCAACCCCGGGGGGGGGGGGTACATAACATGTTGAGGGTACGGGTATGTGCCGCCCATATAGGTGGGTGGGCCCCAAATTCTCTAAACAAGGGTCCCTTTTTCGGCAGATTTTCCATAAACAAGGGTGGGTTATCCAGAAATTGGCGAAAAATAGCAAAAAATGGGTGGTTTTCCGCCAAAATTCATCATAAAAGTGGGTATGACGGCAACTTTCGGTAATTAGAAGAGGGTACCTTTCTAAAAACCGGGCGGCAGACCCCCGTCCATCCGCAAGTCATGTACCCCCCCCGGGTCATCAACAAATGATTTTCGTCACAGTTAACGGAATTTGGTTGTTAATGGCTTGTCCCTCCCTTCCCCCCTTCTTAACGGACCGTTAAATTTGTCGCTAGATTTTGTCTTGCCATGGGCTTCCTACAAACCCCCTCCATAGGCTTACTTTCATGTGTCTTGGATTGAGGCCCAAGGTCTACCGTGACTCTGTTGTCCAGCTTGTGATGTTAAAATTAAGCTGTGCCTTGCCAAAAAATTCACTGCTATGAGTAAATCTCTAAAGATTGATGTAATATTATTTATTTCAATTTTCATCACAAAAGTAACACTGTTAATGGATTTGAACTGGACCCCCTCCCCCCTAACAGCCCAAATCCATTAACTGTGACCATAAATGTTTGTTGATGACCCCTAAGACTATTCCCAGTCAACACAAGCTATAGACCTTGGCTTTAAATTTCTGGTACACCAAATGAAGATGAAGCATGCCATTGCTTGGTCTGTGCATTCCATCTGAGAAGTTAAATGACCATTTTGTCTTTCAAGGTGGCCCAGCCACACAAGCACAGCATTTGGGTGGCACATAGTCCTTTCATTTGTGCTTTGTTTTGCTTCAGAGGCTTTGCAAGGGCCTGCAAGCACTTTTGTGCTGATTTCATCTTTAGGCAAGTTTGATGATGATCTTGGTTTGATTGGAACGAATTGCTGAAGAAACACGCATTAGCATTCACAAACATTTGATTATGATGACTCACGTTGAAAGAACTGAAAAATTGATTTTTTATCTTCCATTTACTTTAGCCACAGAAGCACATGATGATGATGGGTTGCCACACACTCTTGAGCATTTGGTATTTATGGGTTCTGAACAATATCCTTATAAGGTATGAGCAAATTGAGAGAAGGTGCTGTGTGTAATACAGTAAATAATTTTGATGGTATGAAAAATATCCAAGTTAAAAGATTGAAAAAAGAGGTGAACATTTGATAGTCATGGGCTATCAAGTCTTGCTTCCATTTTCAAATTATGGGGTTGTTGTCAACTGTTTCATCGAAGCTTGAGTCACCCATTGTAAAGAACATCGCAGAGCCTCGCTCTGTTCTATTATTGTCCTTTCTGAGCATATGATTGGATATTGGTTTTTTGTAAAAGGATGCCGACTGGACAGAATCCTGTCCAGCCAATGACCCAGGCTACCAAGTATTACAAGTCTCTCTCGCTTTTATTCCTTCTCCCATTTTTGCCACGAGAGAGACTTGTAGCAAGTCCAGAGATGACCTAAAATGGTGAGCTCAAGTTTAAGATTTTTATTGAAACTTGACATGCTGATTTCAAATGACAAGCTATGAAAATAAGAACAAAAATTTTTATATACCATCAAAATCAATAGCTCAACATATGCTCCAACAGAAGATGTTGTTACATCTGCTATTCATCCTATTTTGATTAATCAAGTTGTATACAATAGTACTGTACATAGCCCTTTATTAATGCCTTGCAGCATCTTTCTTTCAAATCTTACTCACTGTCTTGTGGACTTTGAAATTAATTTGTAGTGTCATTCGTTGATTGTGATTTTCCTCTTCAAGGGACTTCTTGACTTGTTTGCCAACCGATGTCTTGCTCAAGGAACTAATGCATGGACTGACGTTGATCATACTTGTTATACCATAACTACTGCTGGAAGTGAGGGCTTTCTCAACATGCTGCCAATATATCTGGATCATGTTTTGTATCCAACATTGACTGTACGTAAAGTAATTGTTTCATCATTTTATAATTATTTGTAGCCAGTAGTAGACTATGATAAATAATAATAATTAATAAATTGAATTTTTATACAGGATAATCTATCAGTGCAAAAATGCACTGTTATCACTAGAGTCCTGTTCCTAAAGTCAAATGAAAAGTAAAATCTTACAGTAGAAATAATTAAAAATTTTGTTTTTGCCTATTTACAATGCTGCTCTAATGCTTTCCTAAATACAGTTCTATATTTCATGCTCCTAACTTATTTAGTGCATTAAATGCCTTAGCAGCAAGAAAGTAAACCCTTGCCTCCAGTCTCAAGCTTCAAGCTTATTATAGTTTATTAGATACAGGAAGTCTAAATACAAGAAACATGACTGTAAATATTCTTAAACAGTGTTTCTAGTCTTTACGACTGCCTTTTAGAATTTACTAAACTTGGAACCATTACAAGTATGAGGAAGAATGAATAAGGGTCCATACAGTAGCTGCATAAAATTTGAAGTACAATTTTAAGTAAAAGATTGCTTATTGATGGTAGATAGAGATTTTTCAAACTAAAAATGGCACTTTCGATACCTCCAGCTACTCTTATGTACTGAATTATCATCCCCCTACCACTCATTAATTCTTGAAAAAATTGTCCAGCCCCCTTTTTATTGCAACCCCACCTTTTGTAAATTTTGAAAAATTGAAAAGATAATGAATATGAATTTTGAATATGTATAAAAGAGATGCATGTTTGGCTGACAACTATTTTTTTTAAACTTTTTCCAAGCTCCCCTCTGATTGTTTGAGCATCCTGGTTATTATTATGTCAATCTATTCCAGCCCCCTGATTATCCTCACCCCATTTCTCTGGCACTTGAGATATTTTCTTACAAACAGCTTGATGTTATTACAATAGAACAGCAAATAACATTCATTTAGGGGTTGTCACTTTCAGAAATCAGCCTACCTCACAGAAGTACATCATATCAATGGTGATGGTGAGGATGCTGGTATTGTTTACTGTGAAATGCAAGCAAGAGAAAATACTGGAAGTAGCAGAACCCATTTAGAGCTGACAAGGTCTATGTATCCAGGCCACTGTGGCTACAAGGTACCATCAAGTCGTTTTTCTCTCATGTTTGCTTTTTCAAGATTTAACAAGGGGTAGTGCAAATTGAGGGGTATGATGTATTTTTAGAATTTTACTTCAAAATGCCACATGATTTGAATTACAGATGGAGGAGATTAACCAACAACAAAAAATGTTTCATGGATTATTCAGTTCCTTTGAGGAATAATAGCAATAACTGGTTATCCTACTCCTTTCAGATGAACCCAGATATGTTTAGGTGATGCATTTGGATCAATTATTGCATCTTTCTTGATGCTTGAAAGGTTGAAAAGTTTTGTAGCTGTCCATGTGATCTGTTGTACCTTTGTTTGATGGTAAAGCTAATGGGAAAAATTGCAAAAATTGCTTCAGTCTGCCACCTAGTGCGCTAGATTTGATTCATTCCAATCTAAGCTATTTTCTATTTAATGTAACTTTTTTCAGCACATGGGATGGAGCCTTTCTTAGTTTGAATATTCACATTGCTGGACCATAAGATGTAAATGCTGCCTTGTTTGTCAGAAGCTGTCTGCTTTGCTAAGCTTGTCTTTTATGCAATCAAGTGTGTAGCCTCTCCGATCAACATATAAGTTTCTGTTTGTTTAGAGTGAAACTGGTGGACTCACAAAGAATCTGAGGACTTCCTGTAGTCACGAAAAGGTATTGAGAATTGCTGTCTATGATTTTTTATAGAGCATAGCAAAGAGTGTTATTCTCTCATTTGCACTTACTTTAAAAAGCCACCTAACAAACAGGCTGTTTGCTTGATCTCTTCCTGTGTCACCAATATTTGTACAAAGAAATAGTAGTATCTAAATGGCAGAAAGGCCTGTTTTTGTTTTCCACTACAGTTTGGTAATTTCTTTTTATTAACAGGTTTGCAATTATCACTCAGCTTATTATAGACCCGATAACCTCTGTCTGGTTATAACTGGGCAAGTCAAAGCTGAAGAAGTGCTTAAAGTTGTCAGTGAATATGAAGAGAGGATTCTTGCAAAGGTAAAGGTCCAATCCTGATTTATTCTCACTATGCATTTTGTCTCACATAGAAATAGAAAGTTATTTTCCCTGCTACGAAGGACAAAGAAGTTCAGTTATGTATCTGTCTGCTTGGAAAATACTTACTACTTTGATTTTGTGTTGAGATCACATGATTAAGACATCCCTAGCTGTCCTGTGTCATAGCCAAGAAACCACTCTTTGTTGCGTTATTTGTTGATAATGTCTATTGCCCTTTCTTCTTGTGTTGAAATATCAAAACTCAAATACAACTCATAACAAATGCTTGGTAAGATGTGGATTTCAGTACTTGATAAAAAGGTGTCACAAATACGTCAAAATAGCATTTTGGCATAAAGTTTTAACAGCTTTTGTATGACTAACATAGTAATCATGGTTGTTATTTCTTAACAAGTGTTTAGTTTCATCAAATGGAGACAAATTTTAGCATCCTAAAATTATGAAAACTCTTTCATAAACCCTGCTTTTAGGCTTGGTAGTCTATTTTCTCAGTCATGAATTTACTTGTTTTAGGGTACACTACCGGAATTTACAAGACCTTGGCAAACACCGGTACCACAGCTGCCTGATTCTTTGGAGCGTGTTGTTCAATTTCCAACTGAAGATGAGTCAAATGGAATGTTTCTGATCGCTTGGCGTGGACCACATGTTCAGGTACAAATTCCTTATTAGTCATACTTGAGGAGACTTGAGACTTCGGGGCTTCATCTCCAAAAGTAAATATGTCTATAAACGCCATTTATTTAGCACATTTGTCTACAGTAGAAACCCACATAAAAGAACCTATTTTATAAGAACCTTGAGGCTGAAAGTTAATATTTTAAACCCCCTAAGTAAGAACCTCTGAGAGGCTGACACTGAGAAGGGTTGTTATATAACAGGTTTCATGTCTTCAGAATTACTCAAAACTCAAGAATTATTGACATTCTGATCAGAATTCCTCAATGGTACAACAGAATATCAGATTCTTAACCTAAACTAAGAATATTCTAGCAGGGAATTCTCAGAAAGTCCTCAGATTTCCTGTGCTGAAAACAGTATTAAAATGTGCAAGGTGAGTACTGTGTATACATAAGAGCCTCTTCAAGAACCTTAAAGGCTGAATTTAGAATAACAGCCATTTAATTAAGAACCTATTCAGGCTGCCCAAGAAAAACCTAGGTTCTTTTATGCAGGTTTCTACTGTATTGTTTTGTGCAATTTCTTTGGTGGATGGCTTCATCCCAGCCACCAGAAAGTAACTGTGGAATTGCACTTATATCCCAGGAAATGAAAGTGATATGGATGTTTCGTTCTCTTTTCTGTGCAGTACACATATTTATCTTCAAAATAACTCTCTTTTGAAAAAATGGTCGAAAGTCTATGGCACAAGGAAATCACAAGAACCTAATAATCGTAGTTTATCACTGATAAACTAGGATTATCACTGATAAACTAGGATTATCATTTAATAAACTAGGTTTATCAATTGATATATTGAGATAATCAACGCTTCTTTGATAAGCTGTGTTTATTAAAGTGATAAACTTAGTTTGTCAAAAAGAACTCTATTATGTTTCGATAATAGGAATTAGCCTGACAATCATAGCTTATCAGTGTTTATAGCAATTATCTAAATTGACCATCTTGGTTTATCAGTCCTGTGTGGAATGGACAATCATATTTCATTTAGTATTTTACTTAAATAAACGTGTCAATGTAGATTAAACTGGATTGTCCATTTGACGCAGAACTGATGATTCAAGATGATCAAGTTCGATAATTGGATTTATCACGAGATAATGAAGTTCCCTTTGATAAACAAAGTTTGTCATTTTGGTAAACCTGGTGTATGAAAGAAATGTCGATAATCTCAGTTGATCAGTTGATAAGCCTAGTTGACCGTGATATGTTTTTCTTTAATTCAAAGATTGTTACTTATTTTGAAGTTAGGAAGGCAGCACAGCATAAATTGCCTCCATTATAGTATATATGTCATGAACCTGATTGGTACACACGATACAATTCTCTCCATTGTTTATTACAAAGCACAGGATCTAGGCTGAATTTTCATTGCAATTAAAATTCATGAAGCAGAAATGAAAGGTGACAAAGCAGTGGAATTCCACTCCACACTTCGTTGTTGTATTAACCAATTGCTAACGTGACATATGTCCTATAAAGCTAGGCGCCCACAATATACCCGATTGGGCTTCCTGTGAATGAAGCAACGACAACAACGATAATTTAAGTCAACGATATGAGCGTAACTTGAGCGTCCTTATTAAGTGAGGCTATCAACTCCATAGCTCTTTCGTGTTGAAAACGAGGCATTTTTTTATAATTATTTGCTATATACATGTTCTTTTTCAGGCAATAATTCAAGAGCCCATTCACCTAAGCATATAAAATAGATATAAGGATAATTCAGAAATTTTCATCTTCTTTGATTTTCATCTTCTTCAGTGTTCTTTTTAAGGAATATTACGACCTGGCAGCACTGGACATACTCATGCAATATTTAACAGACACGTCTGCAGCACCATTGCAAAAAGAATTAGTTGAAATTGAAGATCCATTTTGTAGTGATGTAAGGCCAATTAAAAAGTTTATTGATAAATATTTACGTGAAAGAATGATGAAAAATTGTCAGAAATCGAGAAATCTATAACTCTAGTTATGTACACTTTTGGCTCAGTTATGTTTCAGTGTATATGCTGCTGCGGAGGAAAATTCATATTTTTCTACGGAGGAGGTATCGGAATTACTTGGAAGGAAAATCGAATAAAATTTTTTCTTCGTTTCTTTTCGTTCGTTCTCCGTATCTAACGCCAACTCCTCCGTAGCTGCAAATAATTACATCCTCTGCAAAAGGACAAAGTGGCAATGAAGCAAAACTGCGTTGTTTAACCATCCATAGTCTAAGTATCAAGTAACAAGTCCAAGTCACACAAAATGAGTGGCTAAGCCATAATTGTATTGGAATGGTTTGGGATCCATTCATTCTTTATTCTTTATGAAGAGTTTGTTTTCATTTTGTGTTATTTTGATCGTAGATCGACTACTCTGAAATGGAAAACTTGGAAACCTGCTTTTATTTGAAAGCAAGTGGCGTTCCAAAAGAGAAACTGTCACTCGTTAAAGAAAGGTAAGAATACTTAACGTGAATTACCTGAGCTATATTGCGCCGTCCTGTAAAAGGACGATAAAAAACCTAAACATGTTATTTTGTTCTTTGACGTTGCTTTCTTTGGGCATGCATTTGATTATCAAACTACGAGATCTCATCTTTTAACGCAAGACATTCACTTTGATAAAAGCAGTTTTGTGTAATATACAGGTTTTCCACTTTTGGTGCACATCCAACAAACTGAAGATTTTTGGCGATGCATCAATATTCAAAAACGTGCGATTTATGCCTTAGACTGCGTTCACACGATGCCGGCACATTTTGAAAACGGTGAAAAATTCGACGGATAGGCCTCCCGTTCACACGAAAACGGCACATTTTTTGCTGGTAGATTTTGAAAACGGTAGATTTTGAAAACGGAACCGTAACCGGCATAAATTTGAAACAGCATCGTTTAAACACTCAACGAAGATGAAAACAGAACATTTTTCGACACTTTTGAATCGAGACAGGTCTATTCTTAGGGTGTAGGTACTATTCTTTGGCATCAAATCCTGCAATGAGTTTTTATCGTCAAATTTCATACCGTTTTCAAATTGTTCCGGCATCGTGTGAACGCTAGCTCAACTTTTGCTACCGTCACTTTTTTCATCGTTTTCAAAATCTGCCGGCATCGTGTGAACGCCGTCTTAGTCTTGTTATAGAATATCAAAGGTTTTCGTCTTCTTGATATTTGAATAAAATCGTTGTAGTCTTCTTTTCAGAGAATCTCTGCTTTATTTCTTTGGAAAGGTCTAGAGTACACATCTGATCATATTCAGCTGAAGATTTTAAAACTCATGTAATAAATTTTGACTCTCATGATAGACTTGGTAAACACTCGCATCGACCGAAAGAAAAGGTCATTAACTGTCAGAAGCGCTCAGTCAAGCTTTCAATCCATTATTGCTTAAGCTTTTGTCGTGCTGTCATTTTGAAGTTGCAAGTTATACAGAAATTTCGTGGAGTTTATGTGTATTATATGTTATTCATGTTGTTTGATTTCTCCATGTCTATGATGCCCATTTAGGTTGAGGTAGCAAAAAAAGCAAGAAGGGCTACTTTGAAGATTTAAATTCTGTCATGCAGAGCTCACTGTATTTTTTGCGTCATTCTTTTTTTAGAATTGAAAAGGTTTTAGATGAAATTGCTTCAGGCAAAGTTGCTATAGACATGGAAAGAATGAATACTGTGATTCACCGAGAGATCTTAGATGGCCTCGATAAGGTATAATGTTTGCCTTTTTATTGCTGGATGGTTAGCCACCTTGTAGATGAAAAACCCTCAAAAACCTCTTTCAGCGTGTTTTATTCTTTATTTCAAGGCCGTACATGTGAAATTTTTTACTGTTAGGGATTGTTTATTATTTACAGAGGGGTTGGTACTGAAGAGAAATGAGTTTGGTAGAAGGAATTTTCTGACGTAAAAAGGATGGGTAAATAATTTGTCATGTAATTTCAAGGTTGGGTGAATAATATTCCCACCAATCAATACTAAATGTTTAAAGTTCAAATTATCAATTTCATCGTCAACATCATCGGCATTATCCATTGCACTTTAAGTGCCTACATTGTTTCTCCTTTGTCATCATTATTCAGAATATTTACAGTATATATTAAATTTGCAATTTACATCGTTCGACAGTGAAGTCGCTTTTATATAGGTGGCGGTTGGCTAAAAATGTTTTTAATCTGGAAATTTTTTGGTAGCTATTTTTATGTCACCACTTGAGTTGGGTAACAAGATTTTTTTGGACCAGAAACTATTCCTCTTCAGTACCAACCCCTGTGTAAATAAAGAACGGTCCCTTAGGCCTCCAAACTAAGCATGTTGCTGCATGCTAGGTAGTTGCAGGTAGTCGAAAACATCTTCTATGTAACTATATTTATGACGTATGATCTTTTAACTGAAGTAACATGTCTTGCTTCCATATTGACGCTTGTCAAGAATTTTTCATAAACCAGACAAATAACTCTAACTCAGCTACCGATTAAATTGCTTTTGTTTCCAATGCTCTGTAAGTTATTTGTTGATAGTTTCAAGAAACGTAAAGAAAATGTGCTTGGAATAACTCAGTATCCGTAAGAACATAACGGTTGAATATGTTTTTTCGATTTGCAGTTAGAAGATTCTCCTCATGACACGATGGCACAGGGCATTATTGGTGATTTTCTGTACTCTACAGCCCCAGAACAAGTAAGTACTGTATATTGCTCATACTAGCCTATGATAACTTTTCCAAGGGCAACACCAGAAAACATTGATCCACAACCTCATGCCTGGTGAAAACGAAGGTTTTCTGTAAACTGCAACGCCTACATTCACTGTGGAGCCTGATAGGCTATTCTGCAATTTGATTGGTTCTTTTCGAAACAAAAGAAGTTTCTCACCTTCAGATAGTGGCGTTCAGTTGAATCAGTTGAACAGAATAACATTCAAGTGGCTTTGGTCACAATGAGTGGTGTTCAAACCATGGACTATATCTTTCGAAGGGTATCTGTTGAGGTCTAGCCTCCCACTGACAGCAACAGATGCCCTTGAGAGCGAGGTTGCATTGATCCAGAGTTGGCAGTAGAAAACGAAAACGAGCTTGCAAGGCGTCGTACAGAGATGGACGGCTAATATTTCGGTCTTACAGTTATTATGCGGTATTACCCTATAGCTAGGGGGGGGGCGTTTGAAGACTTTCCTAAAGTAAAAAGTAAGCAGATAATGTAAAAGGATCAAACCAGCGTCGTAAGATTGCTCTTTTATGTAATTAAGCCCGGATAAAATGAAATATTTTGTTAGGAAAAGGACGATATGGTGATCCATCTCTGTCAATCATAGCGCTCGAATCTTTGCTAACTTTAGAATTAGATGTGTAAAATATTATTGCCTTATTCTTTCAACTGAATTGACTTGTGGGAACTTGATGTCGTTCACCATAATTGCAGCAAAAACATTTGTGATAACGCCATTATTTTTAGAGTTACAGCATTTTCAAAATTTCTGTTAGATTTGAAGTTGTGACTGTATCAATTTTTCTTTTATTCATATAAATATTTTACAACATATCTTACATTCTACAAAACTTCCCTAATTACTTTACAACACTACAGGGACGACACCATGGGGAGCTAAAGACAATGACTACCCCATGGCCAATATGAGCAAGTTAATCTACCTACAACACAACAAAATACGAACGATTCTGTTCTACATTAGGTGACAGGTTGCGATAATTTTAAAATGTCACGAGCGTAAGTCGTGGGTTGTTTGTAGTGGAAAGACCTGACACTTAATGTGAAACAGAATTTACAAAGAAAAATAACATTACATAAGAGGACTTAGTGGCTGCTTTGTACGTAACTGAAGAGTCAACAGATCTTCGTCAAACCGACCAGTTTCGTGAATGAACCGTAAGGTCAATTCGAGAATGTTTCTATTCAAGTCATAAGAAAGGTATTGATCACCATATAGTAAAAGTTGCATCAAAGCATAATTTGAAAGTATCAAAGTATCAAATTGCTAAATCGTAAACCATAAAACTACAGACGTTTGATTGTTACAATCGTAAAGATCTTCTAAAACTAAGTATTTTTTTGTATTGGCCATTTTGACTTTAATCAATTACTTACGATCAATGCTGCTGTTAATCTTGTCAAGAATTCCAATACCACCTCTGGTACAACCTTTCGTAAAACTTTAACACTCTGTAATTCCAAAAATTAATTACGATATCGAAAATTCACCGTGTGGAATTATGGAGAACGACCTGAAGTTTTCTTCAGTCTGTTCAGTCGGAAGAAAAAGGCAATAACGTCAAATTATTAAGGTTTGAAGATTCGAGCCCTATGTTCTTCTGATGTATTTTGTTCTAATTTTTAGTTGAAAGAATACTTGAATGATTTGCCACGACTGGAAAAATTAAAGAAAGAGACCAGTGAATTTTGGGTAGCATTGCTGAAGGAGTATCTCATTAATAGGCCTAAAATTGTGGTAAGTTTCGTTCAATTTGTGACGTTATGGATAGAATTATCAACTGTTACGGTCCTTGTCTCTACCTGGGATAGATCTTTTATGTCAAGGATACATTTTTGTTCATCTATCCAGATAGGTTTTCATTCAGCTGACGAAGGTTGATTTTTAGCCATCTATCCAGGGTAGGTTTTAATTCATTTATCCAGGATAGAATCTTATTCATCTATCTAGGATAGGTTTTTATTCATCTGTCCAGGATAGATTTTTAGTCATATCCAGGATAGACTTTTAGATCTAGCCAAGATAGATTTTTATACATCTATCCAGGATTAATTTTTATTCATATATCTAGGATAGACTTTTAGATCTAGCCAAGATAGATTTTAATACATCTATCCAGGATTGATTTTTATTCATATATCTAGGATAGACTTTTAGATCTAGCCAAGATAGATTTTATTATATCTATCCAGGATTGATTTTTATTCGTAAATCTAGGATAGACTTTTAGATCTAGCCAAGATAGATTTTATTATATCTATCCAGGATTGATTTTTATTCGTAAATCTAGGATAGACTTTTAGATCTAGCTAAGATAGATTTTTATACATCTATCCAGGATTAATTTTTATTCATATATCTAGGATAGACTTTTAGATCTAGCCAAGATAGATTTTAATACATCTATCCAGGATTGATTTTTATTCATATATCTAGGATAGACTTATAGATCTAGCCAAGATAGATTTTATTACATCTATCCAGGATTGATTTTTATTCATATATCTTGGATAGACTTTTAGATCTAGCCAAGATAGATTTTATTACATCTATCCAGGATTGATTTTTATTCATATATCTAGGATAGACTTTAAGATCTAGCCAAGATAGATTTTATTACATCTATCCAGGATTGATTTTTATTCATATATCTTGGATAGACTTTTAGATCTAGCCAAGATAGATTTTATTACATCTATCCAGGATTGATTTTTATTCATATATCTAGGATAGACTTTTAGATCTAGCCAAGATAGATTTTATTACATCTATCCAGGATTGATTTTTATTCATATATCTAGGATAGACTTTTAGATCTAGCCAAGATAGATTTTATTACATCTATCCAGGATTGATTTTTATTCGTAAATCTAGGATAGACTTTTAGATCTAGCCAAGATAGATTTTATTATATCTATCCAGGATTGATTTTTATTCGTAAATCTAGGATAGACTTTTAGATCTAGCTAAGATAGATTTTTATACATCTATCCAGGATTGATTTTTATTCGTAAATCTAGGATAGACTTTTAGATCTAGCTAAGATAGATTTTTATACATCTATCCAGGATTAATTTTTATTCATATATCTAGGATAGACTTTTAGATCTAGCCAAGATAGATTTTAATACATCTATCCAGGATTGATTTTTATTCATATATCTTGGATAGATTTTTAGTCATTTGACCAGGGTAAGTTTTTATTCATCCATCAAGGATAGACTTTGTTAATCTATACAACTGATTTACAGCAATATGCCTTGACTTCCTTTCCAGCCATTTAATTTGAAAGAAAAATGTATTAGAATTTTACGGGCATCTTTTACAAGCAAGATATAAGCCGAATGTGTTCGTTGCAAAAGTGAATTCAGACAGATGTACATATTGTTCTCAAGCTAATAATAGATCAGACCGTTAAGCTGTTTCAACAAAGAATTAGAACTGAACGCCACTTTAGTACCTTTTGTAGAATTCTCGAATGTGTATAGAAGTGATAGAAGGTTTAAGGTCTTTCAAGCGAACCTTCTGTCGGAAAATGTACAAAATATCGCACGATGAAGTCTCATTTGCAGAATAGCTAAAAGGTCTTTTGTTGCTTTGCTTTCAGATAATTGGTGACCCCAGTGAAAAAATGATGAAAGATATGGCTGAAGAAGAAAAGCAACGGATTGCTGAACAAAGAAAGGAATTAGGAGAAGATGGACTTAGTGAAAAGGAAGAAGCTTTAGAAAATGCAACAGATGATAATGAGGTATTTAAAATTTTTCTTATCGATTTGGTATTTGTTGGTTGTCATGAGATTCTCAATTTGCAGAACAATTGATGGCCCATTTTCTTTGCCATGCCAACCATAGCCTTGTGCTTGATTAGTGCATGTTTGCATTACTACTACAAATTTCGTAGCAGACCTCGTTGGGTTGGAGGGCATTCGCCTTTGCCTAAAGTTTATTAGTGAAGCTCTGAAACTGGAAGAAAAAGGCAGGTTAACATAGCTCTTTCTGAATGTCGAAATACAGGGAGCAAAGATGGGTCACATGATTAATGTCAATATATTGCCCTCTGTCTTTTTGCCTTCATTCGCAATGGGCCTAGGCTGGTAAATAAAGCAATCAGCTGTGCTGAAAACTGTGGAGTATTGCTTTTTCACTTGAGACATTTTGCATGTGCCTCTGTTGGATTTAGAAGTCTTGACTAAATTTTAATAAGACTTGTCTGAAACTGTTGGTTTATTGTCTCTGATCCATCTTGTTCACTGCCATCTGAATCACCGTTTTAACCACAGCTTTGATTTGTTTCCAGTACCTAACTGAGCTGAATTTCTACTCATCAAGTAAATTCGGCTTTTCCATTTGACCCATCCGTGTTCACATTTGATTTAACGATTGATTCACTGATTCATTGGTTGATTCATTGTTTGATTGACTGGAAGATGATTGATTGAAAGATGATTGATTGATTGATTGATTGATTGATTGATTGATTGATTGATTGATTGATTGAATGATGATTGGCTGATGATTGAACGATCGAAAATCTCAGACAGTCGTATGTTGCTGCCACCTGTTCCTCAAAGTTGTTTATAAATTTGTAACCAATAATCCTTGAACATCGAAAGACATGAAAGAGACGCATGATTTGCTTAAGGGGCTTGGTCGCCAAATTGTACACAAATCTGTAAACACCGTTGTTTCAGGCACATCTGCATTGTTGTATGTAGTTTTGATTTATGGCTTCACCCAAGCCAGCAAAAATTAACCGTACTCCATATAGACTTCGTTCACACGATGCTAGCACATTTTGAAAACATTGAAACATGTGACAGTAGCAAAGTTTTAGCAAGTGTTCACTCGATACCGGAACAATTTGAAAACGTTAGGAATCTTTACAAGAATTTCATATTGTAGAAATGTGGTTACACCTTAAGGATCGATCAGTCTTGTTTCGAAAACGTTCAATAATATTCAGTTTTCTTCATTTCCGAGTGTTCACATGATGCCGTTTTCAAAACGTGCCAGTTAGAGTACCGTTTTCAAAATCTGCCGGCAAAAATGTACCGTTTTCAAGTGAACGGGAGGCCTATCCGGCACATTTGTCACCGTCTTCAAAATGTGCCGGCTTAGTGTGAACGCAGTCAAATATTCGAGCAATTGATATGAATGTGTGATTTGTTCCTCTCTAAAGTCCAAATATTTATATTTCACAACTTTCACTGAGTTACCATAATTTTTTTTCCATAATTTTTTTCCATCAACCAGTGAAAAAAAATATTTCTTTCTTATATAGTTTCTGAAATTTTTCGTAGGAAGAACCTCCAGCAAACCTCGTAGGTTCAATGAAAGTGCCTTCAACAGACAGTATCCCATTTCACAGTATCTGCACCATCACAAACAGACAGGCAAAAGACAACTCAATTGTCAAAGCACCAAAGTTCCAAGTGTCGGAAATTCCTTTTGATTTTCAATTGGATGATATCAAATCACTTTTCCTGCAGGTTTGTTTCGTCACTTGAACTTTTTCATATCAGGTCAGGCATGTGATTTGCAACAACGCCGATTTTCTCATTCAAACACTTCAGTTTTTGTTCTTTGCGAGTATTTTCACGTGACGTCTAATGTAAGACAGACTTTGATTTATTTGAACTTGTTCCACAGGGGGATCCAGGAGCCTCGATAAAGACCTTAGCTTTGGTTTCTTGGGTTCCCTGTGATCCGGATTATGAAAACAATTACTGTGTAATTTGATAAAGATTACATCATCGTTGCAGTCAGTCTGCCATTGTTACAGTAGAAAAGTATTATGTCATTCGTGAACTATCATTTCATTGGCTAAGGTTGGAACTCAGGTTTTTTCAAACCCTGTGTGACAAAAATAGGCTGACTACAACAATGACATAATCGGTATCAAATTGCGCAGCTGTTGTTTTCTTCATCCAGATCACAGGGAACCAAAGAAGCCAAAACTGCCAAGAACTACGGTCTTTACTGAGGCTCCTGGACCCCCTGTGCTTTTTATCTGTCGTTGGAATCAAAACAATATTGGCGTTACTTTTTATTGATGAAATTTCAGCTATATCAAAGTCTATGTTTTCGTTCTACTGTTACAAGTAAATTTGATAAGATCGTGTTTGTCATTTCCTATATTAGGGCTTCAATTAGATTTATATTCATATACGTGGTAGGGAAACATACTGTCTTTCTACCAAGAAACAACAGCAAAGTAGGCATTGTATTAGAAAACAAAAAGAAACGTTATTACAGTGAGAACACGCTAAATAGAAACTAATGTTTTCAAAATAGCATGATTGGTTCCCCATTCAAACATATTGATTTTTCCCTTAAAGGTACAATTTTTCAACAAAATCTGCCTGAGGCTTTGTAGCCTGTGTCCTAGACATTTTGAACGCAAGCTAGAGGTTTCGTAGCAAGTGGTTTCTATTTTGCTGGTTCTTGCTGTATTATTCATTTTGTACCCTTATGGGATTGATCATTTAATTTTTGAATGAAAACATTCCTGACGATGATTTTATATCGAAAGGTAGAAGCTTTTTACAGTTGTTTTTATTCATTTTATTTTTCTGTTAAAAATGATGGTGGTCTAGTTTACTCATTTAATTTCATTGTTAAGAAGCTGAAAAATTCTTATGAAACGATACTTTTTCACCAATATAACTACCGTAAAAGCAGATAAGAGAGGGGGGCTTCCGGCTCAATAGAACTTTTACGGTACATCACAAATCGCAAAGATATAAGAAGCTAAATGACTTCCTTCCACGTTCTGTTAGTACACCTTGGCGGGTAAATGCCAAGGCACTTAGTTGATCTGTCATCAACAAACGTTTTATATGCTTCAATTTTTTCCAGATGACAGTGGTTTTGAATACTTCATTGATACCGCATGATCTTCGATTCTACTTACCTCTGTACGCTGATATCATCTTTGAATCACCAATTCTTCGCGATGGTGGTAAGTTGAAGGATTTATTTGTTTTTGTCATGTATTTGTTATGATGGTCTGAATTGATTTCTTTGAAAATGATCAATCTGTTTACTTAGCCAAAGAATACTCCTTTCACTATTACCAGTTATGTTGGGCTGTAGAAAAGAGAATAAGGAGAGAGGAAATAAAGATTTCAAAAGAAGGACGTGAGCCCAAAAGCAAAGACTTTTTACGTCCAATGCTCTGCCAACCGGGCTATATGAACGTGAATTCTTTTCAGTGCTCAGATCGTAGTTATTACTAAGTTTCCGTCAAAGACAACCAGTAGAGAGTTTACGAAGCCAGGACGGCAACGCCAGCCAGAACGTCATCTGAAATTCCGCAAAGCAAGTCTTATTTCCGTACGCTACCTTTAATATATCATCCAAAGGCCAAAATAAGGCCCACTATAACTCAGAGATGCCTGAAAACGATATTTTTTACTTTGAAGACAAACATCTAAAACGACTGATTTTTACTTCGCAGGCCTAAATCTGCAGTACAGAAGTTCTGAACAGTAACAGAACGCCAGAAATGCGGTTTCCATGTTGTGAAATTGAAGAGACAACTTCAGAGTCTCTCATGGGAAGCAAATTCGAACGAAAAGCAAGGAATCTTTTGAATCTAAAGTTCTGAAACAAAAGCAACTTTGCGTTGCAGTCGCCGTTGCCGTTGTGGTTTCGTAAACTGCCTATTATTGTACACGCGACCAGTCCATCTGACCGAACCCTGTTCCATATTCCCTGGATCTGCCACTCCAACATTCGGTAATAACGGAAAAACGTTGGAATGGAGGATCCAGGAACAACCCAAAGGGAATGGTCAGACTGACTGAGGAAATGGACATTCATCATCATCATCATCATCATCATCATCATCATCATCGTCATCATCTTCATCATCTTCATCATCATCATCATCATCATCATCATCATCATCATCATCATCATCATCATCATCATCATCATCATCATCATCATCATCATCATCATCATCATCATCATCATCATCATCATCATCATCATCATCATCATCATCATCATCATCATCATCATCATCATCATCATCATCATCATCATCATCATCATCATCATCATCATCATCATCATCATCATCATCATCATCATCATCATCATCATCATCATCATCATCATTAATTTATTTTACGTAGGCTATGAAAAGCAGAAAACAAGTAGCTAAATTACAGCTAATTGAGGCCTACTTTGTACAATTCTTACAATGTCTAAAAAGATTAAGAAAAAAAAATTTTTACAATGTATATACATAAATATAAACTACAAGATAAAAACGATTATCCAGTTAGGAACCCAACTTGCGGAATATATGTTTTACAAAGTCCGCAGTTACGTTGGGAAAGTCTAGAGGAAGGCAGGACTCTTAAATCAATTCTGTCTCCAGGGCTCTATGAACGAAGTAGCGCGGTAGCGGCTCTACCAGGAAGGTAGCTGAAAATGCTCGAATTTCCCAGGAAGGAAGAAGGGAAAAAGAAACAGAAGGAAGGGGAAAGAAGGGAAAGAAAGCATGGGAGGAAGGAAAGGAATGGGAAAGAAACAAGGAGAGAGAGGTAAAGGAATAGAATGGGATGGTATATTGGGAAAGAAGAAGAAAGTGTGTAAAAAGAAATGATGGTTCGTGCCTTGCTACCAGGAAGAAAAACATTTTTGAGCTTTGCCTTCCTGCTTATAACTTGTACTTTTACCTATTTTCTTGTGATGGAAACTTTTTCGTGATCAGGAAAATCGTTGGAAGGAGCACGGGAAGGAGTAATACCTTCTGTAGACAAACAATTGCAAATTTTCATTGTGCGCCTAATTTTCTTTTTGTCCTTGCAATTGCTAAAAATTAAATCACATTTGAAGAATTGTTGAGGCAGGTCTTTGACCCGGTGACCAAAAATGAGTGAAGAGGAGGCGGGCAGCTTATTTTTCGTAACAAATGGCTGATATGCTCTGTTTTATGTATGGTAACAGCCTTTTATTGGTCATTAAATTTCTAACAAATTGCTTTGATATCCTAGCTTACGAACATTTTTAATTTACATTAATTATTTTTCTAAGAGATCCTTTTTTCGGAACAAATTTCTTTTCTTTTTAACACCTCCGGAGGGACCATTATGGAAACAATGTCATATTGACCTTTTTAATGCTATCCCTGCCATTTTTAACCTGGGGTGTTTTTAAACTTCATTTTTAACTTTTTGCCTGTAAATATCATCTTCCTGTAATCAGAACACTTTCCTTTTATTAATTTTATGTTGTAATTTAATTTTATGGCAAAAACATACATACATACATACATAAATACATACATACATACTAGATTACCTTTGTAGCAAATTCATTGTTACCTTATAGGCTTTTGCTTTACTCTTTTCTCGTAGTGGTGATTCCCCATGATGATGTTGTAAAGCAACTTGCTGCGGATACTTTATCAAACACTTCCAGTATTGGGGTATATGGGGACACTTTTTCACCTGGAAAATTCTCAGAGATTTTCATGCTTCAGCTGAAGGTACTATTTATTCTTTCATTGGAAATTCGAACGCTAATCTTTCCATTTCCTCCGCCGTTTCCTTCTCCATTCCTCCTCAGCGCCCTTTATCTCAGTCCACTGATGAAAGAAAGTGAGACTTAGACAGCGTTCGCACGATGCCGGCACATTTTGAAAACGGTGAAAAATTCGACGGATATGCCTCCTGTTCACACGAAAACGGCACAGTTTTTGCCGGCAGATTTTGAACACGGTAGATTTTGAAAATGGAACTCTAACCGACACATTGGCATCGTGTAAACACCTGAAAATGATGAAAACAGAACAGTTTTGGAACAAGACTGATCGACTAAGTTTTGCAACGAATTTTTGCCGTCTAAGTTCCTACTGTTTTCAAATTGTTCCGGTACCGTGTGAACGCTAGGTCAGATTTTGTAGCTGTCACATTTTTCACCGTTTCAGCACAATTTTCAAGGCATTTTAGACCCAGTGGTTGTGAAAAGAATGCGAATCGAACGACAGATTGATACATTTAGGCACGTTTTATAAGTCGTGCCGGGCCGCGCCGAACCATAGAAATTTGAGATCGACTGAGGTTCGACTCGGAGCGCCTCTTCTGTTTTATAAGAACAAAACTTGAAAATTTTCTTTTTAATTTCATGCATTTGAATACATTCGTTCATTAAATGAGAAATTCGATGTAGCTCGACTGAAATTGGCTTTATAAGTCGCACCGGGTCGACCCATTCGAGAGGCCTTTGGCGTACGGTTCGACTCAGTCGAACCAAGTGTCAGGTTAATTTTATAAGAGTCGCGCCGTGCCGAGCCAGGCAAATTGATCGAAATTCATTCGGTTCGGCACGGCGCGGCGCGACTTTTAAAACGGGCCTTTCATTTTGTAGAATGTTTGCTCAATCAAACTTTTTGTGGAGCAGTGGAAAGGTTTCAAATAGAGTCAGTACGGAACTTTACCGTTTCTGCAAGCGTATGGGAATGAATCGTAGTTGTAGCAATATCAGTTCAGGCAAAAAGTGAAACTACGACATGTAATCGAGTCTAGTCTGCACGCAGGCTAGCAAATCAGTCAAAGGACGCGTGCAGTTGTTACAAAATAATTCCTTGTTATTTTGCAGATGATTTTTGGTGAAAGCTTTAGCTGCATAATCTCAGAATTAATCCAGTTTCTCATGTTTACCAAGTTTCTCATATATACAATCTGACGGAGTCTTCCTATCCAAAATAAAGACTTGAAATTTATACAGTGCAAAATGAAAGTATAAATTATTAATAAAGCATTTGATTGATTTGCTGAATGTTTGCTGGATCATCTGTGTTGAGATTTTTTATGTTTGGAAATATGACATAATCTATCCGTTGTTTTGGTCTGCATGTATTAAATGATACACTTCTTGTCGGGTAATTGTTTCTGAGGCCCTGTCCACACGTATCCGGATATTTTTGAAAACGAATCTTTTTCCATCCGTTTTCAAAAAGATCCGGATACGTGTGGACGGGGCCCCACTCTGGTGGGCGTTTTCAAAAAGCTTCGTTTTCGGTGACTGAAAACGCCCTCTCCGTGTGGACGGGAACCCAAAACGGATAGAACAGGATGCGTTTTCAAAAAGATCCGGATACGTGTGGACGGGGCCTGAGCCTTTGAAAATTTAGTGAAGTAAAATTGATCCAGATGGAAGTGAAAGATCTGATTGATTTATGTAATTATTTTTTAAGCATGTACCGAGTGTCCCATAGAAGTGTCCGGATTTTGTTAGCTCACAGGTAACGGGGAAAAATTGATAAAAACAACAAGTACCTCTCTCTTTACTTTAGTGTTTGCCAAATTTGCCATCTTTGTCTAGATAAGGCCAATGACGACGATGTTTATCATACAAACAGTTCCGGTTTAACTGTTTGTATGATAAACATCGTCGTCGTTGGCCTTATCAAGACAAGATGGCAAATTTGGCAAACACTAAAGTAAAGAGAGAGGTACTTGTTGTTTTTATCAATTTTTCCCCCTTACCTGTGGTTAGCTCCAGAGATGTGGATTTAGATTCAATCGATGTGTAATCGCTCTCAGAATATTCCATTATTAGCATAGGGTTCAAATCTTTAAAAAGGTGGGTGTAAAATTGTATCACATTTTTCTGTGAATTAAATGACTTGAAAGGAACTTGGGGTAAAGTGCTTTAAATCTGCCTTGGCATTTTGTTGATTATTTTCAAATTTCGGCATTTTGATTATCTTTTGAATTTATCAAGAGATCTCAACTATTATTTAATATGAGACAGACTTTGTATTTCTGCATAAGCGAATATTTCGATGCCAGTTTTATGTCATCTGAAAGCTCAGTGCTTCGTCACTTCAAATATCAAATCCTTGTTCTGTAGAATTTTTTTTAAAGAATTTGAGGCAGTTTGTTCTTTTCTAGATGGAAGTAAGCAAGTTTGAAAAAGGCATCCAATGGCTAAGAGAATTACTTTACAGCGTTCAGTTCACAGAAGAAAGGCTGAAAATCGTCGGAACAAAGATTCTGAATGATATACCAAAGTCAGTATTGTTTAGCAATGTAATTTCTTGTTTGGGTTAAAATGTTTTGAGATGTTTAACTTGTTAACAGAGGTGGAGGAAATGTTTCAAAAATATTGATGGACTCAGAAGGCTTAATTCATTTGAGAAATAATGGACAGAAGATTGAATATGTCTTAATTGAGTTCGTTTATTTCAAGCAACCATCTATTTTGTATTTGACAAATATTTGTTTTGCAGAACAGCTGAAAAAGTAAAACAAGGAAAATACTATGAAAATGCATTTTCAGCGCCACTGATTTTAAACATCTGATTCGACCCTTCATGCAAGAAAAGCAATTAAATCATGGAAATTCTTCTGTCCCATAGCATGGAGTATTGCAGCCACCTTTAATGCTTATTGGATACTATTACCTTAGACTTACGACGATGAGTCTCTTTTTTCCCTGTGCTCTTTGACTTAATGATGGAGCTTTGGTCAACAGAGACTCATAACATTACTCCGAAAAACCTGGCCCTATTTAGGCCCAAACTTCGTGATTCCTACAGTACCAATCAGATTGCAAGATTTGGCCAAGAACAATGCTGTCGGATTTTTAATGCGAATGATGCAGTTGACTAGATTTTGAACAAAGTTGCTGCGGCAGGGAGTTGAAGATCTATGTTGAGCAAGGTTTACCGCAGGGATACAAGGGATTTATCATCATTAATCTACTAGGGCCTTAATGTTTAGTCAGGGGTACTACCTTATCTGCGAGTGAAGCGAGCTGCCTCTCCGGAGGAGTGAGCGAGAGAAAATCGTTATTATGTTGTTAGCAAGCAAGGCGCTCCTCCGGACAGGCACTTCAACCATTGCGCTTCTAGTTAAAGTAGTAGCCTCGAATAAGTTGTAAGTTAGTAGGATCGAATAAACATTTTGTTCAAAAACTGGTGTCCGCAGTGCTCAGTGCTCACAGACACAGAGATCTGTTTCATTATGAAGCGAAAACATTGCTATTTTGCAATGAAAGGAACTTCTGCTCAGTTTGTAACTGTAAGGCATTGGTTCCCGTAATTTCTGCCGGGTGCATCAAAGTAAAGGTCAGGCGTTTAAGCATTCGTTATGCAAAGAGTACTCTATGGATTTTCATTCTTTCTTCTGAGAATTGTGTAAGCAGTTGAAAATTGTTAGTACCATTCATAGCCAGAACTCGGTGACCTTGTGTCTTTTTTGGCTATGGATGGTACATAAGTTGTATTACAAATATTGAATTAGTTTTAAGATGGATAAACAATGAATCAAAGTCTGTTTGTTGACTGAAAAAGGCCTAAGTAGTGTTTTTAATATCCCAATGATTTTTTGGCACTGAAAGTACAGGCAAATTCGCCTTTACGAAAGGTCTTTGCCTGCAGAATGAGTAAAAATTGGCTGAAAAACCTTCGATTATATCTTAAAGAATCAACGCACAAACAGCACTACGGCAGTACCTTTTATGACTATTCTGTTGTGTACTTTGTTTCATTTTGTCACATGACAACGATTGAACAAGCCATTAATTTATTTTGTAGTGCAAAGAGGAGTGGAAAGAGAGTTGCACAAGCTTTGATCCGTGATATTTACTACGTGAAAGGTTAGTTCGAAATATTGATTAAGCTTTGGCCTAGCATAGGCGTCAAATCTAAACTAGCTCGTGGTGTACTTCCTTGTTCTTTCTTAGGATGTAACGCTTTAAAGGAACTCGTAGGTGTTGGTTTTGCTTTAATCCACCTTTTCAAGATAAGAGGTGCGAAAACGGAAGTCTTTTGTTGTTTGAGATGTTGCATTTTTGAGGCTAAAATCTTGTTCTGCGTACAAAGTTTAGCATAGAAGCGAATTTTTACTTTCATATCTATCTTCGTTTGGAAATTACGGCGATTTAAAGAATTCAAAGTTGTAAGGGCTTTGACCGTGAAATCAGATGTTTGGACAAATTTTGTCCAAACTTTTGATTTCACGGTCAAAGCCCTTATGATTTCTAATTCTTTAAATCACCGTTATTTCCAAATGAAGACAGACATGAATGTGAAAATTGGTTCATACACTAAACTTTGCATGCAGAACAAGATTTTGGCCCCAAAAATGCAAAATATCAAACAACAAAAGACTTCCGTTTTCGCACCTCTTATCTTGAAAAGGTGGATTCTACTACTGGGTGAGTCAATGAAAAGAATCCCTATTTGAAAGGCCACGGCCCCCGGGATATCAAGGCCATCCATGGTCATCCTGGATATCACGGCTCCCACGATGGCTTGTACATGCTTGCATTCATGTTATTGTTTGTTTTTGTTTTCAGTTTGTTTTAAGTGGGCTTGTTAGGATTTCTAGCTACTGAAAGCTAATTTAGGCCCACCGTGCATGCCCCATATAGGCATGGTAGGCCTAGTCAAACGGCCCTTTCGAAGGACGATGAGGTTAGTTGTGAGGTCAGGCCTCCGAGGTCACCCATCCAGAGTTTAACCTCACTCGACCGAGCTTAACTTCAGTCACCTCACGAAAACTATACCGGGTGAGCCAGAAAAAAATTCCCACTTTTGAAAATGCAGAGCACCAAGATTACTCCACAGATTTGAATCATTCAAATTCTAGTTAGAAGCCGAAAGATTGAAGTATTTTTGTGATTTTTCACATTGTCCTACCAGCACTAGAAGTATTGGTAAATCTAACTTTATAAAGATTTTATTGTTGCAAAATGACGGAAAAAGGGCCTGAAACCTTGATCAAATCGTAAGGATGCTATTCAAATCGAACAATAGGCCATGGGCGTTTCACCTCCCTCAAGAGCTATAAGACATCGATTTTCAAACAAATGCGAAAGATTTTCAATCCCAAGGAAGTTAGTGCCTAGAGGATATCTCTCACCCATGAGAAATTGCATTTCCTTAATTATTTTGTGCGAGAAGTCATTTATGCATTGATCGATGTTTTTGGCCATTTTCCAGTAATCAATCAACCATGAAATTTTTGTAAAGTTGAATTTACCAATATTTGTAGTGCTCGTGAGACAACGAGAAAATACACAAAAATACTTCAACCCTTTGGATTTTAACTAGAATTGGAATCATTCAAATCTGTGAAATACTCTTGCTGTTATGAATTTTCAAAAATGGGAAGTTCTTTCTGGCTCACCCGGTATAAGCCACTCGGCCACTCACCCCCGCTTAACCCTTGTTGTTATCCCTTTCAAATTATGAAAGTGTCGTCCCTGGGGGTGTAATAACATGATTCAGGGCGATTTCATCCTCCAAAAGAAAGACATGTGCTAAAGCGTGCAAAAGTCATCGCTGTAAGGCCCGATAAAGCCTCGACAAAAGATCCGTTAATATGGTCTAAAATCATTACGTTATCTTAGCGCCTAACTCTGGAATACACTAACTGCAGAACTCAGAAATGCTCCATCAAAAATATCGTTCAAGGCAAAATTGAAAACTTACTTATTGAATGAGGTCGATTAAAATCCTGAGCTATACTGATATATTCAAATTCATCCAAATTCATTCAATGACCTTTAAGGTAAGGAGGGGGCTCTCTCCTCGGTAAGTTTACCTATTGAAGGGGGCTCCTCGTTTAAGTAATTCCCCGCATGCAATTAATTTTTTACTCTGTTAGTATTTGTATATTGTATTGATTTCTTATCCAAATATATTAATTTTTTCTGTAACATGCTTTTATATCTTTTGTCGTCTAGTTTTTTTTTTGTATGTATTAATAATAATATTTTTGAATTGTATCTAGTGGAATTCAAAAATATAAACTGAACTGAACTGAAATAGGCCAAGATTCTCCCAAAAAGCAAATGTGTTGGCGAGAAACCAAAAGAATTCGGTAAACTGGGAAATTAAATCAAATTGTGTTGAATCCACAGTGACCATTTCAAGCATCATGTTGATCGTTTGTAATCTTGCGATTTTGTTTGACAGTGAATGAGCATTGATATGTGGCACAAGTTGAAGGCAGTCTGTTACGCATTTGATTGGGTGATTTAGACAATACAAAGAATGGGAAATTTCAATGGCTGCTAATCCTCTGACATTCTACGGCCGTAGAAAGTCAAGACGATTTGCCCTCCATTGTTTCAAGTACACAGATTCACAAAGAAATCTGTTGTGTTGAGCTTTGACTTTATCGCGGCCAATCAGAGACGTGACAGACTGCCTTTAAGAGTACTTCGGGTGGCTTTTGCCTCGCCTATCAGCAAAGCCCAAGTATATGATACCACTCAAATGCGTGGTAAAAACCATCACAACTTGGACAGGAAAAAGACAGATAAACACACAGAATAAGTAGTGTACTGTGTAATTATCTGTTTATTTGACAAGCTCGCTGTAACTTTCAAGAAAAGATTACGCTAATCTACTTTATCGATCTCTTTAGTTTGAATACAGTTACTCGCAACTCAGTTCAGTAGTGAAGATTAGCCTCTCAATCAAGGTCACTTAGTATTGCCGATCGTTTCTCTGCCTCGCTTCGATGCCGCCTCTTAGCAACGAGAAGGTAGAGCTCAGAATCTCCTTTATCATCGCTGTCAATCATCTTTTTGATCCATTCCAAGTGTTTTAATACTCTCTCTTTCAATATGGTGGCTCTGCTCTTTGCTGGTTCGGTCTGTCGTTCGTCTTCTAATTCCCAGGCACTGCCTCTTGTCTTTCGCTTTTCGCTTCTTCCTACTCGTAAAAATGCGGATGTTTCATGTAGAACAAATGTGCTTACCAGGACGATCAATAATATCTTCGTGGATCCTGCCATTCTCTGCAATCAAGAGAGATAGATGTGTCAAAATTTATTGTTTTCTTCATGTATTTATTCATATTCCAGTGATATTTACGGAGCATGTTACGAGTTACGCTCTTTTAAAGGGAGTACAAACACAGCATGCTTTGCTCGAATTTAGCGACTTGCTCTGCACAGCTTTCAGAATAACTGACTGCTTGAAATTCACAAAAATAAAAACAAATGCAATGGCTGCTGGTCTTTGAAATTCCTTTACATTTACTCTACAACACTGCTAGAATGACACCCCGGGGAGCAAAGTCTGTCTTCTTCGAGGTCATTACATAAGAATTAATATTACTTTTGCTACACGACGATTGGTACAAACAAGTCACAGAACCGAGTTGCTAATGAAGGGAGTGGGCAAAGTACTTCAGGATTTCACTCGAAATGACCAGTTTCGTGGATAAAATGTATCGTGTGCTCAAGAATATGTCTACTGAGTGAATTGGAAAAATCTTAATCTCCATGCAATAGAAGTTGTAACTAGAAATAACATTGGGTAGTGAGTGCTACGTTGTGGGAAGTGAAAAACAAACTGCACTAACATAGAGTGGAATGAAATTAAATAGTAGGCATTTCTGGCCTCTTTGACATTACAAGATGCACCTGTCTCTGTCCCCCTACCCATCTCGCGACCGCTCATTCTTGCAGTCAGTTCATTTCTGTATGCATTACATCACATAATCAATGTCGCCTCCTTGCCCACGTCTCAAGACAATAACGAGATCAGACCATATTGTCTTTTGAAAGGCAAATACGTATTCAAATGTATTCCATAGAGTAAGAGACAGCTTAAGAAGGCTTTGTTGACACCGCCTCTGATGTGTTCATGATTGTGTGACGACACTGCAATATTTCCACACTTCCTCAGAAAGACAGATTCGTCAGGTTTTGATTCTTTGAGAGTATACTGCCGCTACGCGGCTATAAAGCATCACTTGCAAGATTTACATATCCAAGTGGTCGTACTAATTTACTGTGTTGGCTGGCATAGACAAATTAAGCCAATATTGTTTACATCCATTTCAATCACGTAATTGGCCCCTTGAGGAAAGTTTCTTTTTTGTATCATATTAAGTGTACGTGTGGTGCGGGTAATTGTATCAACTGATAAACATACGGTTCTCTTCAATCTATTTGAATCTCTTCGAATATGTAAATCAATTTTGCTAATTACGGAGTACTTTCCATAAAATTTAAGATTTGGCCACTCCAAAGCGCACTCTTATGGATAGAAAACACTGCTAATCCTTTAAAAAAAGTAGGAAAGATTTTGATGCAACACCAGGACCATTTCTTTGGAAACTTATTGGATTATGACATTGCTGGAGATCAATAGAGGTGCTGTTTTTGAAGCAACCACTTATTTTGCCTTTCCTCAACTATAAATCAGCAACCACATGCCAGATTGACTCCTACAAGATTTCAAACTCTTAGCTGAGGCCTGACCTATGCAACTGCGTAAAAGCTAAGATAATTGAATCTAAGGCTCCTCCACCGCAGCCACACAAATGGGTCAAAATTTTTTGGGACACCCTGTATTCTTTGTATAAAATGACATTGTCGCCCTAATTGGCCAAATAAGATATGGCTTTGTTGAGACACCTTTTGTAATTCCTCTTAAAAGAGTAGAGCTTTGACCAAGAAACATCTTATGTGTTGTTCGAAATTTTTCTTGTTCGAATTTGTTAAGTCTGCCCGAAAATTCTTTTGGCTGAATAACTTCTCCCAAAACATTTTTGTGTCAAGGTGTTGGTTATTTATGTACTCACTAACTTTTGCTTGTAGCGATGTCAGTATATAGCATTTTAAGCCTTAACATCATGATTAAATCATTCAAGATCCATGTGATCGCAAGGATCGCTGGCGACGCAAGGGTCGCACAGATTTGTGACCAGCGATCGTTGCGTCGAAATGGAAACTATCTTGTTCAGTTTGCCAGCGATCGTTGCGTTGCCAGCGATCCTTGCGTTTGAGATAGAAAATTTTCTATCTCTGCGATCGCAGCGATCCTTGCATCAAAGGGAAGCCGACTGAGCATGAATTTCAATGATCGAGGTCTCTCTTTCAATAGATATTTCTTTGTTATCTTTTACCGCCACGGTGAGAATTGGATTTTGGCGCCAAACCTCTAAGATTTGTGCGATCGTTGTGATAAATGGAAACTACATGACGCAAGGATCGCTGAGAGTTGCTTGTCACAAATTTGTGTCATCCTTTCGTCACCAGCGATCCTTGCGATCATATGGAAACCAGTCTGCATAAAATGATTGTTGTTGGCCGAAAATCGACAGAATGAAATGTTGCTATGAAGATGCCGTAGTGGCAAAACTAGTCAGTATTGAGAGCAAAATAAAGAGTACCAAAGATCAAAGTGATTCCTGTTTTCTGTGAATAGTTATGTCCTCATAACCATACATTATACACTCAGAAAGAATTGCAATCTTTGACTGCCTCTTCTCATCAAGGAATTATGCAGTCTTTTTCAAAATCTCAAGCACCAATCAGGGAGATATTTTTGCAACATTACAGAAGCAATAGACCTATGAATAAATCTGTGTCATGCCTGTTTTGGTCATAATATGATTACAAAGCTTTTCCATGCGTTCATTTCATTTCATTTCATTTTAGATTCTTTATACAGGGTAAAGTCTGCGGTAACAATTGATTTACAAACTGCCCTGTTAAAACCTGATTGAAATAGTTACACAAACAAATAAATGAATAAATAGACTCTAAAAATACGTTGATGAAAAAGAAAATTAAGATTTGAACGGAAACGGTTACATGCTGCCAAAGTGGCGTCATGATAAGGACTGATTTGCATAATTTGTGCTTGAAAGCCAAAAATGTGCTTGCTCGTTTTGCCTCATTGCTAAGGTTGTTCCAAATACGTGCTCCTCTAAATTCGAAGCTTTTCTGTCCTGAAGATATTTTGAACAGAGGAATGCGTAGATCAGTATTGGAATTGCGTAGCATCATACTTTGAGTATCAGACAGCCTATGAAATAGCCCTTTTAAGTAATCGCGAGCCTCATTGTGGAGAGCCTTGTAAACAAGCTTTGCAGTTTCTGACTCAATTAGCTCCTTGCTTAGTACACTATTGTTTGGATTTAGCTCCACATTTATCGAGGTCAATTTGAATTTGTGTTCCATGAATTTTAGCCTTTTCAAGTACATCCACAGGATACCTGCAGCTCAAGAGTTGTAATGACGTTACCTTAGCAAGCAAATCTGGTCAGCACTAACTGATGCCTTCATTCTTTGAATAGTTGTGCGTAATCAAAGACCATATATCTTACAATTAATCACAGTATACTACTTACATAAATCTTTACCTAAACGTGCGGGGTTGGCTCATTGGTAGCAAGCTTGACTGCCAATCTATGGTTTGGTCATTGGAGTACCAACCCTGTCGAACCTGCTGCAGATAGTAAGGAGAGTTACCGGCTCTCTGTAATGCCAAGATAAAAGAATCATTAGTTGTGGTCACGTCGAGAAGAAAAGCAGTGCTTCGATAAGCTCAGCTTCTCAGTATCCTAAAAACTGCCTTCGGATGCGTGGCAGAAATACAGCAAAGTACTTACATGGATTGCTAGTTGCTAGATAGATAGATTGAGATGTTTTAACTTCCAACACAGCACTTCAAAGAGTCAAACACACTTTCAGAGCTCTCACTCAACTCTCGACCTTTCAATGCAATCATGAACTGTTTCAAGAAATCAGTTTAAATAGAATGAAATGACGGAGGGAGAGATGTGCTAAATGATAACTTTTTTAGATAAAATGTCTAGACGTGCATCTGCCCGCGAATTCCTTTAATTCCTGCGCTTTCCATTAAATATTTCCCCAGCTGCATAGATGGTTCTTTCGTTTCACTAACCACTGATTACAAGATTTGAGTTTAATGGAAATTAAAGTAGCATTTTGGCTTCGCAGCTGCACACACACATCCGTGTGAAACTGTTGGAAGATGGCGAAAATGTGTTTGAGTTGTCGATGGATGTTTTTGATGTATATGTTTAAACTAATCTGTTTGCGTGTTTCATGCTTTTAATTTCCGTTTATAGTTGCTTGAAATGACGTTTTTGAAACCATACTATTCAGGTGCGTTGTCAACAAAGTCCGGAAACATGTGCCCGCTTTGTATCCAATCTTCAAACAATTTTTTCAGTTTTTTCCAGTTAAAGGGGGTCTATTATGGCGCGGTGGTTAGGCAGATTCAGCCTTATTTTGGATGCGGAATACGGAATACGGTTTCTGTAAGAAAATCAATACGGTATACGGTTTTCCTAATGCTACGCGGCTGCGGAAAATTGGAATTTAAAACCAGCAGTCTACAGTTTTCGCTTACTGCGTGGAAGTTCTTACTGGATAACCTTTTTGATCCATGAGATCTTCACATAGCTGTAAAGTTCGGTCATCGCGATTTGCAGGTTCACATAACTTTCCTTGGGCTTCCTGTTCATTCACATGAAACAGCTATCCTTAAAAGAATATTCATCGTACTGAAGAAACCTGGCGGTTGCTGTTTAGGAGAGAAGATTGGGTAAGGGTGGAAATTTTGTCGTTTTTGCGGTATTGAATCACCCTATATAATGTTATAATGGACCCCCGTTAAAGGCTCTATTTTTAAGAAGGCAGTATAGAATTCTGTTCCTTATATCTTTGAAATGAATCGCCTGAAAAGGAACATGCGGTGCTTTACTGTGATTTTACCGTTGAAGTTGTTTCTATCTCCATTATTTTCAAAATTACGAAATTTATTGCTTACGAGACTGTGAGATAATCCACTTTCTGAGTCCTAAATCGAAGGAGCGATCATGGGCGATAGGAGACTGCTGTGTTAGCCTGAAAATGCTCAAATCGCCTCATAAAGAAATATATTCATTCAAACTTACAATGCTGTGGTAGTCTCTTTCTTCTTCATTGCCTTTGCTCAAATATTTCATCCACGACTATGCATACCACGACTGAGGCCTAAGGCGCCGCCATGTTGCATTAATTCTACGCATGCGCATGTTGTGCTAGATATCGAGGCACGGTGCAGAATCAATGCAACATGGTGGCGCCTAGGCCATAAAGACAATGAAGAAAAATGAGACAACCACAACAACGTTATAAGGCGATTTAATGAATATATTTCGTTATAAGGCGATTTAAGCATTTTCAGGCTAACACAGCAGTCTCCTACCGCCCATGGAGCGATGGACTTTCTGTAGACCTTTATAGACGATGGTTTCTTGGAAACTGTGCCGTTTCCCTATTAATTTAGGATTTACAGCTCGTAAATGATTAGAGCAGGCCGTTTCAAATATGGTGATGGGAAAATATCGTCAGATGACAGTGAAGTGTTGTTCCCTTTGAGCAATCTGCGACGACCCTTCATAAATTAGGAATTGCTTAGCCAATTCAAGTCAATTAGATTTTTATATTTAATTGATTCATGATGGCTGCTAGGCCAGTTGTTCATCAACAGTACATCGTTTATTATCTGCTCCTTTCGCTCTTCAACTGAGCTTCTCTCACGCATTGCTACAATTACGCATTCAGCCACGGAGTCCTTCATTCATGGGCTCGTTGACTCTTTCGCTAAATCATTCATCCATTTATCCTTCAATCCAGTTAATATTTTTCTCCATTAAATGTGCCTCTTGAAAATAACAAATTTCTTGTCAAATCAATGATATATAACCGTACGCCGCATAGTAACCATGTTTTAGTCATTTTGTGCTGCATGTAACGCTGATGATTCAGTAAGTACAATCAAGGGAAACCTATCTTGTGCGAAGGCGCACTAGGACACAGAAATACAAGGGAGCTGTATTCGAACAACTTGGAGAGCGGTTGGGCCTAACCACGCTCAGTTCAAAACGAAACAAAACAGAAAACAAAACAACAAAACAATACACAGGGATCAAAACAAGGTAAACAAATAATCAATCAAAACATTCGTGTCCTAACACCCTTGGTTAGAGTTCCCTTTTCAAAATTTACCGTTTTCTAAATCTACTGGCGAAAATGTGCCGTTTTTGCAGGAATGCCCTTCCCCTCCTGCCCTTTTCTAAGAGGGGCAAGGGAGCAAGAGTGCCCTTTTAATGGAACAATGTATTTCTTCAACAGCACTCAATTCGATATTTTAAAAACCATGAATTTAACACTTTAAGTTGGATAATCATTGTAAATTTGCATTGGTCATACCCAAAAATGCAAAAGAGAACATCGTTTACATCAGTTAGAATATTCTTGATAGTATTTTAAAGGGTGTAGCTGCAAAAATGTTTTCAGGGGAGGATCCAAGATCCACCCAGTTCTTGGTTCGCTTCCCTAGTTATCGGCCTAGAGTGCCCTCGCGTTCCCCTTCGACCCCTTTGCCCTACCATCGCTCCGGCGTCCGTGCTTTTCGTGTGAAAGGGAGACCTACCCATCACAGTTTTCATCGTTTTCAAAATGTGCCAGAGTTTCCGGTTATATTGTCTTCACTGTCATGAAACGCAATAGCGTTGAGGTCACATAAAACAGAGTCATGAGACGCATTGCGTTTCAGGTAGGTACACTTTCGCATGGGGGACACTTTTCATACTACACCGGCATCGTGTGAACGTTGTCTAAATTTGGTCAAAGATTTTAGGCCTGTTTGGCAGGATTCCGTGGTGAAGAATTTTGGTAAAATCGGTTAAAAATCGGAACTGTTTGATAGATTTTGACCAAATAAATGTTCTTGTGTAAATGGATATGTTTCCTGGGCATGCATTGTCAGTTATAAGAATCTGGTTCATGGCTTTGACAATGACAGGCTTTCAAGCTTCTGTACGTTTTGACTCACCAGATAGTTTCTTACAGCATAGGTTCCAAATCTTTAGATCAGCGTAAAAAGGCGGGTTTAAAATTCTATGACCTAATTCTTCTAACCGAATGGCTTTAGAGAAACTTTAGCTGCCTATCCATAATTCTACCTTTAGACTTTTCATAAATTTTCAATATTTGTCGAGATTACAGCACATTTTACATGTCAGAACATTGAGGTTGTGACGTCATCAAATTTCTAAAACATAAACCACAAAATTCTTCTGCTTGATACCATATTGTAGGCATCCATAAACTATGGTTTTCTTGGAAATTATTTCATGTTGCACCAAATCAGTTTAGAAATTATGATACCTTTTAGTTTTTCAAAAATTGTTCTTGAATTCTCGAAAAAGAAGAAAAACACTCTAATTTTGAAAATATTGAAGATTTCAGAAAAGTCAAACGGTAGAATCACTGCTAAATAGCTAAAGTTTCTTTGAAACCATTTAGTTGAAAGAAATAAATCACTGATTTTTACACCCACCTTTTTAAAAATTTGGAACCTATCCTGTTTCTTACGAACGAATTTCTGCTGAAGTCATGTGCTCTAGGCAGGTGTACACAAAATCAGAGCATAACAATTACATCAAGATTTTATGACACTTCGCTACGTCAATTACGAAACTGTATTTCTTCTTTTCGAGCGTTGAAAAGAGGGTTTTCTTTCATCTCTCATCACCATCTTCATCATGATGACGTTTTAAAGATATCCCATGCATTTCGGCGCCTGTTTGCAGAGAGAATTTGCAATCGTAATCTTCCCCTTTTCGAGTAATTTTTACGGGTGATACAATCCAATTTACGATTTAATATGAATTTGAAATTAAACGGTTTATTAATCGAGATTAAGGAACAGACCAGCAAATGATAACGAAGATGTCTTATAAAACGTAGTATATCAACCACTTGTATCGATTGTTTGATATCAGCAATTGTTACAGAAGAGACAGACATTGTTCTAATCAGCAGAAATGTCGTCAGTATGTGAAACTCAATTTTACATTTTGCTGTACGTTGGCTGAAAATTGAGCTAATCCCAAGGAGAAATCTCCTTAAATGAATGGCAAGATTCTTAACCGTTTCTCCAACTAGACACCAGATAGAAACCTTGCTTTTTGCGTCATTTCAATCAAAGATCATCCTGTCTGAGCTGCGGAACAGAAAATTCTTTTTCGCAAGGAAATTCTCCCTACAATGTCAGTCAAAAACAAGCCATATGCAGAGAAACCTGCGTACCAATATAGCTAAGACATAAACACAGTAATTCTGAAAATATTAATGAATTCAAAGAGTGTCTCCCGGGGTGTTTTGCAGATGACAGGCAACAATAGGGGTATTAAGAATACGAATGACAATAATTTAGAAATGGTAACCTTGTCATAGACTTTTCTACTTCTGAAAAAAGAGGTATGGATCGAGCGTCCAAATCTGGTGAATTTTTGAACTAAAATAAAAGCATGACCCCCTGTTATGTTCAAATGTGCATGAAAATGAATCTGGTTGAAAGACTTTTTCAGGATTCTTGCAAAACACGATTTTACTAAAGTTGTTCGTAATTATGGAGAGAAGCGACCGATTTCGACCAAACAGATTCTCAAATCTAAGTTCTTCTTTGCAATAAACTTTGAAGAAACGAATTTGCTAAGAAAACTCGAGCAATAGAGTTCGCGAACACCTCCTTTTTCTTATTTATCCGATATCTCCTGTTTCGTATGTTATTTCAATCAAGGCAAAGGCTAAACTCACGACCAGGTCCTAGTTTTTGCAAAAACAACAATTAAACAACAACAACAACATTTTATAGGGTATGTGCCCTGTTAAATAATTGTGCCCTGTTTGTGTGGCTACTATGGAGGAGCTGTATATTCAATTATCTCGGTTTTTACGCAGTTACATAGGTCTAGCTTCGACTCAGAGTTTGAGACCTTGCATATGTCAATCTGACAAGCGGTTGCTAATTCATGGCAGAGAAAAGGCAAAAAGCAAAATATGGGAACTTATCCATGCTAAACCAATGACGGTTCGGCACATTTACTTATGCTGGCCTGACAGCCAATGTGAAACGGATTCGAGTAATTAATCGTATGTTTAGTGTTTTGTAGGTTTCATTTGGTTAATATTTACATGTCTTTATGTTAATGGCCACAGGGTAGTCATTGTCCTTTGCTCCTTGTGGTCCTGTCCCTGTAGTGTTTGTATAGTTTGTATAGTAATTACGAAGTATAGTAGGATGTAGGTGTAGCATGTATTGTAAAATTTTAGATGAATATAAAACAAAGAAAAGGCAAAATTATTGGTTGCTTCAAAAACAGTTCTTCTATTGTTCTCAAGCAATATCAAAATAAAGTAGGTTTTCAAAGAAAAGATTCTGGCATCGTATTTAACATTTTTACTACATTTTTAAAAGGTAGAAAGTGCTGTCTTATGAATAGAAAACATTGCTAACCCTTTGAAAATTTTAGCAAAAATTTTAATACGACGCTAGAACTCATTCTTTAGAAACTTACTTTATTTTGACGCTGCTTTTGAAGCAACCACTTATTTTGCCTTTTCTCTACCATGAATCAGAACTTTATCCTTTGCTTACAACGAGGGAGATATAAAGATATAGTCTATATCCCCCTGCTTACAACATTCACCCTTGCTTCCATAATACGAATTTGTGAACTGTTTCAAAATATTTTTATGCTAAAGAACACGAAGTGGTAGCTTTGAAATGTTTTGCAAAACAGCTTAGATTTTTAAGGAGTTGTTTCCGTCTGCTGTTCATCTTAAAGATTGGCCAGGTGTTTTCAAGATAAGAACGGACTTGTATGACGTACAAATATGCCTTTAAAGGCGACAGCAGATTTTTCAAAAACATGGTAGTTTGGAAAGGATTCTTTAAGGAACTCTTTAAAAACTTGAATGATAAATTATTTGCTAAACTTCATTTATCAATAACCAAAATATCATTTTGACTTCATGTTTTTGAAATAAGGAACAAATCAAGTGATTGAATTCAAAACAAAGAACATTCAGAGAAATGGGATAGTTAAAACAACGAGAGTCAATTTTTGATGGGCAAAACATTTGACCGACGAGATTTCTCTTCGATGTGTTTATGAGAGAGCATTATGCATGCTATATGTCGTAATTTCATAGGAGTGCTTGAGCCCTGTTAACAGTAGTTTTCAATCATACCAGCTGAGTAAGGAGAAGCAGCACATAGTCTAAATGGAACTCTAAACTTCAAAGCTATGTTTTACAGCAAAGCTAATAAGAAATCTTCTTTGATAAGAATGCATTACGTTCTTAAGAACTATTTCAGAAGCATTCTGAATACCTTTACAGAATTCTATGATACCTTATTCGTGTTCTTGTATCAAATGTTTTTGAAGCACTGCAGTCTTAACGGCACTAAAGCTAGGTATACAACAAAACTGAGAACATACCGGGTGACCCAAAAAAAACTTCACGAGCTAGATCATAACTAGCTCCGTGAAATCAAAAGCTACTGCCAAATGCTTTCCATCATTGTTTAGTTGAAAGGCTCAGCTATCTTTTGAGATGCTGCATGGTCATTTGAAGCAATGATTACCATCCAAAAAACCAGATTCAATGAAAATTTCGAATCCAGGATTCCTCATTTTGAGTGAAATAATCACCATCATTTTCCAGTTAACAGTCTGTGAAAACTCGACATAGCGATGCATTAGAAGTCGTCTAGGGAAATTTTTTGTTTGCAAAATGAGTGACCTGAATTCCTCATTCAAATTTGATGCTCCAAAGCAAAGTTTGAATTCATGTTTTGTCACACTTTCCAAAAAATGGACAGGAAAGTTTGGGAATGGTCCAAGAAATGAATGAATTTCCATATTTTTGAAACTGCTTTTTCGGACAGTACGCATATCTTAAACTGACCAAGCAACATCTCAAATGATAGCGGAGCCTTTCAGCTACATGCTGACACCTTGTTTGTCTTCATAACGTTTGCTGTCAAGGAAATATAGGCGATCTAGCTCGTGAAGTTTATTTTGGGTCACCTGGTATCTTCTTTGAGAAGAATGCATTACGTTCTTAAGAAGTCATTCTGAAGCATTGTTTGAATGATAAGCTAATCTGAATATCCGATGGAAGTTCTTTCTACAATACACTTGATGCAAAAATATTTTTATCGAATCTTTAAAACTAAAGCCATCTTCCAGCGCAGTTAATACTCTATCTGGTATGTCATCTCAAAATCTTTCTGGCTCATGCTGAATATCTGTTGGGGGTTTTTAAAAATAGTGTTTCAGGCATAAATATTTGAAGTGACTGCTAAACTTTCAAGCCATTTTCCGGTGCAGTTAATGTGTTATATCTGTTACGTCATGTCAAATCTGTTGGAAGCGTTCTGAATATCCGATTCGAATTTTTCAAAGCGGAGATCATTTTCTCTGATAAGAGCTTTTCTTCTCAAGGAGGTCAGCGCACTTTATTGTTTATCTTGTTCTTGCCTTTTCTTATGTCCCTATTACCTACTTTTCTAAATTGAGTAATTGAAATAACGCAGTTCGTGGTTTGCGTGTCAAAAAATCTCGGCCTCTGAAGCTACAGTGAGCTAAGAATCTTTAAACTTTGATATAAGAGGGGGGTCTTTGGTACCGGTACCAACTCATAAGGTACCAGGTTCCACCCAAATTGAAGGTATTGGTACCACCAATTTTATGGGAAGGAGCTATCATGAATATGATGAATTCTGAAAGGAGGTCTACGTCAGTTCCTCGTGAGACCAATGAGCAAGACCAAACCACTCCCGAGCACGTCACCGTGGCATCTGTGTCTTTGTCTGCACTGTAAAAGCTAAAAATTTGTTCTAGGAATTCCAAAATCATCCAAGGACGAAAGTTTTATTGGTACCGAGTCATATAAGTTTGGTAACGGTACCCCTATCTTTTGTACCAGGTTCCACCACATTTGCACAATGTTGTACCAGGTACCACCCCTCTGGTACCATGGTACCACTACCCTGTCACCCCCCTCATATAAGCATAACATAGGGCTCGAATCTTTGCAAAATTTTTAAACTGAGTGTGTAAACCGTTGTTGCCTGATTCTTTAAACTGAATTGATCAATTGATATTTCAGGTCGTTTGCCATAATTCGAGATAGAGCATTTGCGATATCATCATTATTCTTGGATGTACAGCGTTCTAAAATTTATCGAAGGATGTACGAGAGGAGGTATCAGAAGCTTTGAAAAAGATTAAAAGCACCATAAACTGTAAACTGATCGAGGAAAGTCAGAATGACCAATACAAGAAGTAGTCAGTTTTTGACGGTCGACAAGATGGCAGCAAGCACAAATCTGTAGCTTGTTTTGTTTACGATGAAGCATTTTGATGACGTCACAACTTCAAACCCAGCAGAAATGTTAAAATTGCTGTAACTCTGAAAATAATGATAATATCAAAATGCTCTTTCTGGAATCATGGAAAACGTCTTCAAGTCCCCTTCAATCTGTTTAGTTGAAAGAATAAGGTAATAACAGTTGCACATTTAATTTTAAAGTTTTGCAAAGATTCGAGCTCTATGCTTATAAGCATTAATTCGTTTAAAGATTCGTTTAATACGAAGATTAGTTCAAGTTATGCTCGAAATGCTGTGATAAACTAAATCTTCTTGCAAAGTCGAATCTTTAAAAATTTATGCTGATTTTGATAATAATCGAAGTACAACAGGCACAACAACTTTGCTTTGAATGTTTGAATATGAGTATTAGGCTCTTTTAGCAGCGAGACGCGGACATCTTTGCAAACGCTGTTACTTTTTTTATGGTTTTTAGAGCATTCTAATTTTCCAGCCTCCCCCCCCCCCTTCCCAGAAAGCTGCTCACAGACAAATTCACTAAGAACTGTTTGATGCACAATAAGTCACTCGTGACTCGCAATAGTTTCGAAGTTGATTTCACAAATTAACTTTCGAAGTTAATTTACGTCCTCGAATTATGTTGGCGTCTTCTTGGCTCGCGTCTGCTTGCTAAAACAGCCTATGACCTGAATATAACCTATTTATCTTACCTGAAATGACAGAGTTCATTGTTTATTTGTCAAAAATCGCATCTTCTGTAGCTACAGTGAGCTAAGTTACTTTAAACTTTGGAGTGTGATTATAACCTGAATCTGACCTTACCTTAAATAATGAAGTTCGTTGTTTAGTAAAATCCAAGCTTCTTTGCTGCAGTAAGCTCAGAATTTGTATGCGTTTGAGTGTGAGTACTGAATATGATTTGTTTAGAAGCACTTTTGATTTTTACAGTTCTTTGAGGCTACTCCGTTCTTTGAGGCTACTCGTCTACTTGTCATGCGTTGGTAAGTGTGAGTGCAACAATCTCTTGCTTCCGATCATTTATAAGGCAAGCGAAGCTGCGGTAAATTCCATTCATCCTCGCCTATCATTATTAATTCAAAGGAGAGTATTTGGTGAGGATTAGCACTCAGGCAAGCGCCCTTCTATGCTCGGGGGTTCCTCGACCTGTTAATTTAGGGGGACGTGCCATTTGGCCACATACACGTTTTTTATATAAGAAACTGGTTTATAAGAAACCAGTACTAAGATGGCCAAAATTTAAGAAACTCTAGTACTATGTCTGAGAAGTACTAAGAAACTTTTCAAAGTTAAAAGCATGAATTTTATAGCAAATATATCGTTGAACCTTTATTATTGGGCAATATTATCTAACCATTTGTGTTTTCAACATAATAGAACACTGTTTATTCCTATATGATGTTTTAGATATCAATAGAAACATATCTGCGGCAGTGTTAGCGACCACATTGACAATTCATGCATTCAAAAAATAAGAAACCAATTAAGAAACTTTTAGTACTGAAATGGACAAAATTTCATTTTAAATTAAGAAACTTTTAGTACTATGGCCTGATCCAAGTTTCTTATAAAAAAAACCGTGTAAATCGCTATTCCGTAAAATTTCGACATTTTTAGAGTCATAATTTCGTGTTCAATAGGATGGCCCCATCAGCCAATAACGGCTGCAAGAAATCCGCAAGTGAAATGATTACCCACATAATCAGGAATTTCCCATGATTCCTGTAATTAAATATTTCTGTAACAACACACATGATTCTTTTTGTTATATGCAAATAAAACATTAAGGTAGGCCACCGGTCGAAATTTCGTACTTTTTGCATAAAAAATCGATCTTTTGTTTTTCACTGGTATACTATCGTCAACAATTGAAGAAACTTTTCCAATAAGGATTTTTTCATTGGACGAAATTTTCTGGTAATATTCTATTGTATAATAGCGAAGTCTGGGGGGCTTTCTTACTGAGTTACTGTCGCAATGCATCTTTTAATCGATTTACTGAGAACCTTTTTGATGATAAACTACGTCATGAAAACCTCCAAAATAGGTTATATAGAATTTTGTTGGGTGTACACTCCAAATCTTCAAATTTTGCTGTGAGAGGAGAGATGGGGCTCTACCCGTTAAATGTGACTGTTTATGAACGAATCTTAAAATTTTATTTTCACCTAAGATCTGCGTACTTCAAACCCAATCATTGACAATGCTTTACTTGAGTGTTCAAGCCTGCATGCTAAAGGGCTATCCTCCTTGTTGACTGTAGTACAACATTTACTAAGAATCTCTGGTCATAATTTAGATTCAGTATCACAAGCAAGGTCCGCATCAAGGAAGGGAATCCTCATGTCAGTTACTAGATCCCTTAAGACGCTGTATGTAAATAGGTTCAGAGAGCATATACAAGGATCCGGAAGGCTGTCACAAATTTACCAATTCATTAAAAAGGGGGTATGGGGAAGAATTATATGTAAATAGTGAATTGAAGCATGAACATAGGTCTATAGTTGCCAAGTTTAGAATATCCGCAATGAACTAGGCAGGATGCAGCAAAAACCAAGGTCGCAACGCACATGTACATTTTGTGCAGATACCCCATTAGGTGATGAGGCCAATTTCATACTCAGATGCTCTGAACCGAGTCTTGTAGAAGCCAGGGATAAGTATTTTGGAAATATGAGTGATAGCTTTGGTGGGGAATGGGATAGGGGTGATAATGAAATATTAACTAAAATGCTTGGTAAGCATGAACATTACAACAAACACTGAAACTATTACGTTTTTACAGAGAATATTGTGTTTATGCAAAGACCTTCCTGGGTGAAATTCCATATCCTAATTCATAGGACATATTAGTGCCCTCATAATTCTTCTCACAGTTGCAGATTGTTAGATTGATGCTTAGTTTTTTAATGTTGGTTGCATTGTTACATATCTTGTAAACATTTAGCCCATGGTTCCCTGTAGCATCGGTGTTTACAATGATGATGATTATTATTATTATTATTGGTAATATACGCTTTATTTCTTGAAGCAGTAGGCAAAATTTGTTGAATATCTACCTTAGTAACGCCTTAGCAACGGATATTCCGAAAGATTTTCTGTTGGAAAATTAGGAAACCTTTCCAAAGCAGAAGAAGTTGAACATATTTTAATTTTAGTTTCAATCGAACGTTCGAATTCGAATTAAGCCTTTCTACAGCAGCATTTTTCAATTGCTGTTTTAGGCCCCGTTCACACGGGAACGCAATCGTTCCGTTCCATCTTCGTTCCAGTTTCTGGAACGCAAAAAGAGACCGTTCACACGGGAACGGAACGATTGCGTATCGGTTTTTGTTTCTGTTCACACGGGAACGGAATCGTTCCGTTCCACAGTTTTCTCTTTAGTCCTCGCCATTTTTTCCAACAACAACTACATCCACGCATGCGCTTAGGGCAAAAATCTTATCGTTCCGTTTTTTGGACCAGTATTTCACCTCATTGCTTGTTCACACGGGAATGGTACGGAACGATTGCGTATCGTTCCACTTTTCGTATCACTTATTTTATCGTTCCACTTTTTGGAACGGAACGATGTTATTTCAAGCGTTCCCGTGTGAACGCAACCCCTGAGCGTTCCACTTTTCGGAACGGAACGATATGGAACGGAACGATAGTTCGAAAAGGAAGCGTTTCTTGCAGTATTCAAGCAGATATTTGATTTGTTTTCAACAAACTTTCATTGATTATTTTATTTCAAAGGAAAAACTTTTCCTTGCTATTTATCCCATTTCTCCTTATTGTTTACGTCTATAAACCATAAACTTTGTATGTTTAGGTAGGAACCATAGAAAGGAAAACAATAAAAGTTGTTAGAGAAACATCGCATCGGTCTAGCAACGAGGCAGGTTTGGTGGTTTTTAAAAAAACTGTTTGTCTTTTGGAGGAACTTGGATGTCACTCATGGGAAATCGAGAAGCTGCCGCTGCAGTTTCATAATGAGTCTCGTTACCTCCCCATCATCTTCACGAACAGCTAGCGCTGTTCCTCACCAGCGCTTGCATAATTTCGTGTTCAATAGGATGGCCCCATCAGCCAATAACGGCTGCAAGAAATCCGCAAGTGGAATGATTACCCACATAATCAGGAATTTCCCATGATTCCTGTAATTAAATATTTCTGTAGCAACACACTGCAACACACATGATTCTTTTTGTTATATGCAAATAAAACATTAAGGCTAGGCAACAACAAATTCATATGGTGCCATTCATAAAGGGAAAAGACGCAAGGTCATCGAGTTCCCTCCATAAATGGCACTTGCGATATATTTAACCGCGTATTTAACTACCGCAAAAGCTCTATTAAGCCCCCGGCCCCCGGGGGGCTTATTTAATTTCGGACCTTGCAGAGGGGGGGGCTTAATAGAGAGGGGGCTTATTGGAGAGGGGGGCTTATTCACAAAATCCAGTGACAAGGATATATTAGGTAGCTTCGTTCGTTTATCCGGCATATTTTGCGGAATCAACAAAGAATTTTTCTACTCAAATACATAAATTCAACACAGTTTTTATCCCAAACCATATCAAAAGTAACATGCAAGGTTGTGTCGCTAAGTAAATGGAAATATTTGGTAAATTCTAGACCTTTGCATAAGTGGGGGGGGGGCTTAATGAAGAGGGGGGCTTATTTCAAATTTTGACTCGGTGGGGAGGGGCTTATTAGAGAGGGGGGCTTAATAGAGAGGGGGCTTAATAGAACTTTTACAGTACTTTGTCACTCTAGCAAACAAAAGGACGAGGAACAAACAAAACAAGAAAGAAAAGAACGTTATGATTCTGTAAAACACATGATTCTATAAAATATCTGAAAACAATAGCCATAGTTGTACAAATTTGTAAAAGGTAGCCTTAAAAATTACCCTACCTCTGAGATTTGATGCGGGAAAGATAGGCTTTGTTGTCAAATGATTTAAGAAGTTTTTGGAGAAAACTCTGCCTGCCACGGGAAATCGTCAGCCAACATCAAAAGCTTGATTATTAAATTTCCAATGAATTTTTTGATCCACTCGTTAATTTTTAAAGTTTTGTATCAAATTTATGCTTTGATCTTTTGAGATTGCGAAATCACCCACCACAAATTAAATTGTTTTCTTCGCCATGATTTTCGGGCAATATTTCGGACATTTTTTGGAAATTCGTCTCCAACTTGATTTATTCCATCAGTATGTAACAGGCGATTCTAAGGAATAGTGATAATCCTGGGGCAATCTAAATACCGGTTGAGTCAAAAAATGCCCAGATGTTTGAAAGAAAAACATGCTCTGTTAGGGTCTAATGATATGATGGTCAGCAAAAATTCGTAGCTTTTGCTATTTACCATCTGGTGATTTGATGACGTCACAACTGGAAAACAGTGTCAAACCAAGAGGATGCTGAAAGGAATCAAGATAGCAAGGACTGCCAATGAGCACTTTTCAAGGACCCAGACACAATTTTTTGCTTGAGGAGGCCATGGACGAGCCGGGTGGTGAGCAAAGCGAGTCAATATCTTTGGGCGTGTTTGATTGGTAATTCCATACCTACAAAATTCTGAAAACGGTAGACTTCGCAGAGACGGAAACAATGTGCCCAATCAAACACAAGATTCTTCAAAACAGCAGGTTTCAGATTCATCCTGGCAAAAACGAGATTTCCTGTTGAAGAACTCGAAGACGAGTCCGGTGCTTGGCAACAAAGACTGAACTGACTCAATTACCATACTCAGCACAATCAAATTCGCTTCGTTTTCAAAGTTTCGCAAATAAGAACGAGAATCTCAGCAAAGTCTGCCAAACCTTCCGCCTGTTGGAGCTGAAGGCTTGGCAGGCCTTCCAAACCTGCCAAACATGCCGTTTTCGGAATTTGGTAGTCAATCAAACACAAATTCCGAGTCTTCCAAGTCTACCGTTTTCAGAATTGGCACCAATCAAACACACCCGACAGTCCGGGGTACTCCTTTGGAAAAATTTGAGACCACGCTTTCATATTGGCTTGAAACGACCCGACTTCTTTTGTTTCTCAGTACAGATTGACTTACAGGTGAATTTGTAAGCATCTCCCAAAAAAGCGAAAAGCCTAAGTTACCCAGGAGATACTGTAGAGTTGTGGCATCGTGTTTCTGGTGTGTGACAAGTTTGTTCTTGCAAATACCCCAAAGGGCTTCCCGGACCAATGGAAGATAGAAATTGAGTGAGACATTAAATTTTTAAAGCATAAATTACTTAGTTGGATTTGAAATGGAAACATTTCAACCAGATATCCCCTATCCAAAATATCTCCAAATTTGTTGCCATTGTGGGTTGTAGGCAACTTTTTTCCAAAGCTTTCAAATTTTTGCTACAGTGTTCCCCGGGGGGGGGGGGGGGTACTTCACTATAAATTCATACGGGGGTGTGCGCCGCAAGGATTTTTGTTACGACCCAATCCCAGAAATTTGGTCCCATATTGATACCCAATCCCAGAATATATGTCAGATATTGATACCCAATCGAAGAAGTAACAAAAACAATTCGACGTCAAAGGGATTAGGGATTGAGGGCTGGGAGCGAGTATTTTGGTTCCAAGTGGCCATTGGAACGAGGTCCTGATCTGAGGACGTTTTTCAACACAAAAATACTTGAAATCAGTTCACCTGAAACTGACCACGCGTTGCTCGAAAATTTATAAAGAACTTGAGTATAACAGTAATCCCCAATCCCAGAAAATTCCGAGTGAAAGAACACCCCAATCACAGAAATTTTCCAGTAAAAGGATACCCCAATCCCAGAATTTTCAGGCCAAAAACTACCCAAAACTGGCGCACATCCCCGTCTTACCCATAGTGAAGTACCCCCCCCCCCCCGGGCCGTGTTCAAGCCATTCTGCTTCTTGTTACCATAAGCATATGGCTCGAATCTTTGCAAAAATTTAACAGTCATTCGTGTTATGTGACATGGCCCCATTCTCTCAACTGAATTGGTGGAAGGGAGCTGGGAGGGAGCTTTATTTATTTTATTCAAAGAGAGCCTTTATGATATTCATAATTTCAGCGTTTTTTTTAAAGTTTTATGAAAGGATGTATGAGGGGAGGGATCTGAAGTTTTAACAGACATGAAAAGCTACATAACTTCTAAACTGATTAAGGCAAATCAATATGACCAACAGAAGAAATAATCAGTTTTTGAACTTCTGCAAGACGGTATTGAACAAAAGTCTACAGCTCTTATAGTTAAGGATTTAACAATTTGATAACGTCACAACTTCAGAACTAGTGGGAATTTTATAAATGTTGTTTAATGATGGTATCAAAAGTGCTCTCTGTGGGATTATGGAATGTTACATGAATCAGCTCCCTTTGGTTACCTTTTTTTATATTTGCAATGATTCAAACCTGATGCCATTACTATTTGCCTTTGAATTGTTGATAGATTTGAAGCTGATACTGTCCTTGATCGTTCATTATCCCTTAATCTTCCATCGATAAACAAATTTTAAAACGGTTTTATTTTACTTCAAACTTCTAATTCCAACTAAATTATTTTTAATCATTTTCAAATTAGGCATAATTTTCACAAATGTTACCTTCGTCAGTTCCTGTTCTCTTGGCGTCAAAGTTTCCCAACGTCGTAAACCCCCTTCGTTAAATTTTTATAAGAAATGCCCTGAGATTATTCGTCGACATCTTTCTGGTAACAAAATTACTGTTTTTTGTAAGGAATGATTAACCAATGTAATGAGCTTTTAGCCATGTTATTCAAATTTTTGGTGTAGCCTAAGATATTTCTCGACCATAACAGACTGCAATAATAATTTTCGTTGCAGAAGAAAATAAGGATAAGCTATTAATCAGACACTCAGATTTTGTGGCAAGCACAAAGCCCCACGCTAATTGAGTTGATCTGTTGTTGTTGTTGTTGTTGTTGTTGTTGTTGTTGTTGTTGTTGTCGCTCCACTGAGGCCTCATTTCCCTAGAGCTGTAAAAACGGCAACAAAATGTTAATCGGCAACGAGTTTCTGTCGTTGCGTGGTCTATTGGTCAGAATGTGGCTTAAAGGAAGGCGATATTTGCTATCATGGCGAGAATGAACCTTTACCGAAGTACTGATACCTGATACCCCCGTTTTATGGTACAGCAGTCCAGACTACAAAATTCGAATTTCGTTCGCGCGCCTCGCTTTCGTCATAGCAAATTACGTCATAGCTTCGCAATCACAAAAGAGGTTACAGGACAAGGCCTCTTTATTTTTGGGAGTTTTATACAATTTCTTAATGATAATGATAATGATAATGATAACCTTTTTCAAAGTTGGTCTATTTACAATAGTAACATAATTACTAATTGATACCAACTATTTACAAAAATACAGCTTTAACAGAAAATATACAAATTTATAATTCTGGCTATTAACAAATCCGGCAATTACACTTATCGCCAAGCCTCGGGGGGGGGGGGGGGTAACTCAACCTATTATGTGACGGGGACGTGCCATTTTGCCCGAAAAATTGGTACCCATTGTTCCGTAAATTCTGGTGGATTTTAGGGCCATAATTCCACAAATCGAATAAATATCTGGGCCATAATTCCGGAAATTATGAAAAATCCCCTGAAAAGGACACCCATAATTCCGTGAAATGTCAAAAAATTGTGAAAATGATACCCATAATTCCGTAATGGTTTGAAAAAAGTACCCCTAAAAAATGGCACGTCCCCGAACCCACGAACAGTACTAAGGTACCCCCCCCCCGGGCGCCATGCCAGTGCTTGATTGCTCTTTTGAAAGCTGCAACATTTGGAAGTGCTTTTATCTGGTGACGAAGGGTGTTCCAAATGAGGCTTCCTCTAAAGGATAATGACTCAATTCCAAATTTTGTTGTTCGTGTTTTTGGCAATCGACATAAATTTTTTGTTCGTAGGTCGTAAATCACAACCTTTTCTTCATGAAATTCCCAAATATATGAGGGGTTCAAGTTGTTCATTGTTTTGTAAATTTCGATCATCAGTTTCTGGAGTTTTTGAAATTGTATATTCACGCTTGAGTCCCTGTGGAACGACCTAAAGTTCCCTTTGATCTTTTCAGTTGAGAGAATTAGGCAATAACACTTTACACATTTACTTTAAAGCTTTGCAAAGATCCGGGTCACTCAAAGATCTAACAACAAACTTGATAAACCTTTTCGAAAGAGTAACAAAGGACAAAATGGTTTCTCCTACCTAGGACCTAAAATCTGAAACTCTCTAAACTCAGACCTAAAATCTGCCAATAATGTCAACAGCTTCAAGCATAAGATCAAGGAGAAATTCTTTAAAGACCTCCATACTCAGGAAATTAATCCCTGTATATTTTATTTGGATCCTAAAAGCTGTAGCAAAACAGTCTATCAACAATCTTGAAAATGCAGCATTTCTCTTATTACTTTTCGAGATATCATTTTTTTTCTTTTCGTCGAACATTATTTTCTTTCAGAAACACCTCTGGAGGGACCATTATGGAAACAAAGTCGCACTGACCTTTTAATGCTATCCCTGCCATTTTAAACTAGGGGTGTTTTGAATAGATTTTTAACTTTTTACGTCTTAATTTCTGTAAACATTGTAATTAGACTTTTCTTTTATTTTACTGGATAATTATTTTTGAAACTTTAATTTAGTGATGGCAAATTTTACATACATACATACAAAGATTCGAGACCTATGCTGCGCTATGATTTAATGATTATTCTTGTGAACCTTGCGGATCTGCCTTTGTATGGTTTGTAAACCTGTAGGCATCTACAGAATGTTCCAAGAAACTTGTTTCTATTCCCGTTCGTATGGTCGCTGTTTAGTAGCAGTGACTTCAGTTGTCTCGTTTTTGATCCACCAAAGATGCTGCCCTGTTTATGTGGCTGCTGTGGAGGAGCTGTAATATTGATTGTTTCGGTTTTTGCGCAGTTACATAGATCAGGCTTCAACTTAGTGTTTGACACCTTGTTTGAGTCTGTCTGACTATTGGTTGATAATTTATGGCAAAGAAAGGGCATAATAAGCGGTTGCTTCAAAACAGCACTTATGTTGTTTTCCAGCAATGGCAAGGCTTCGTAAATTTTCAAAGAAATGGTTCTAGCGTTGTCTCTGCATTTTTAACAGTATTGATAATGTTGTGTTTTTATGATTGAATCCTTTTATAAATACACAGTGGGGTACTGGACTAAAGTGGCGGAATAAACGCACAATTTCGTTTTAACGGACAATTTAACCCATTTTCTATTTTCAATATTTTCATAAGTACGCGATATATTTATGATCGCACTGTTTAATTCGACTGCACCCTGGATTTATTCTGCATAAGTTAGATCATTTAATGCGAAAACCAGAATTTCTCGTTATCCGTAATCGCATGTCTTAATTGAAAATTGATGAACTTTATCACCATTTAAAAACTTCAGCTGCGAACTATGTCTTGGAAGTCTTTTTTAATTCATGTTCTTGACAAGATTGATGCAAAATTTAGCTTGTCAGTTCAATAAATGTTCGTAGCTAATCAAGATTCGTAGACAATTTTGTCTTCTTGGTGGTAACCGCATAATTGCAACCTCATTTCCTTTCAAATATTTTTACACCTAAAATCATGAGTGGTGGGACACTAGTAAATTAGATAAGGTTAATTTAGCTTCTTTACCTACCTTGAAATGCCATAAGATTCTCTTCCTTGACATTGGCAGCCTTTCTCAGCCATAGTTCTTGCCTGGAACTGAAGAGCTCTATCACACGTGCTTTCAAAATGTTTAGGCCTAAATTGAACTTTGTCATCTCCTGCGCATTGCTGTGCCTACGCAGTGGTCTCGAAATCGAGTTCGATTTCGAGACCACTGCGTAGGCACAGCAATGCGCAGGAGATGACAAAGTTCAATTTAGGCCTAAACATTTTGAAAGCACGTGTGATAGAGCTCTTCAGTTCCAGGCAAGAACTATGGCTGAGAAAGGCTGCCAATGTCAAGGAAGAGAATCTTATGGCATTTCAAGGTAGGTAAAGAAGCTAAATTAACCTTATCTAATTTACTAGTGTCCCACCACTCATGCTAAAATGTGGCCAAAAGCTATGCATAGTAATATCTCTTTTGATTACAAAGTCCAACTTTGTAATCTAAGAGTGGGCTCGAGGTCAATCAGTAAGAAAGTAAGGGCCTGTTCATATGGAGGCGGGCCAGCCCGCTTACCGGGCTTGCCCGGTTGACGAGACAGTTTTCATCCTGTGTTCATATGGAGAAATTCCAGCCCGCTTGCCGAGACAGAAATTGGAAACGTGTCAAAAATGAGACATGTGCCCATCGTTTAGATAAAAAGCGTATGAGCAATAGTGACATTATCGTATCGGTAGCCGGGATGGAGTGTTGATATGGGAAAATTTTCATCCCACCTACCGAGATCTCGCCAGTACACCAGTGAGATCTCGTTAAGCGGGCCAGCCCGCCTGCTCATATGAACAGAAATTAAATGTTGTATTGGAACTAGGGATGGGGTGAAATCTCGGCAAAGAGCTTCTGCCCGGTTAGCGGGCCGGCTCGCCTCCATACGAACAGCCCTATGAAAGTCAGTTCTCGCTCGTTAATGCAATTGATTAACGTTTTATCTCTGCTAATGAGCACTCAGATGAAGACAGTTTCCCGTGATCCTACGGAAAAATTTGATGTCGGCTTATTTCATGTTTGACAGATTTGATACCATCAGATCGATAGATGGTTATGATGTTATCTTTGATACAACAACTTACAAAAACTTGTCGTTTTCCAAAATCATATGATGAGATTCATGACAAACAAAAGACAGACTGTCTGATCATACGCGAATCGAAGACCTTCTTCGTACAACAAAGCTCACTCCCATCACATCCACAATTAAATCTAAGGTCTTGATGCTCTACGGTCACACCAAACGCTCTACGCAAAGCGTAAGCAAGATCTGCCTAGAAGGAATGATAGAAGGAAGGAGAAGCAGAGGAAGGCAACCAAAACGTTGGCGTGACAACATTAGCCATTGGACAGGACGAAACCTGATGTTGCTGAACACTGCTGTCAAAGACCGAAATCTGTGGAGACAGTTGGCACATGTTGATGCGCAATCTGCCGAAGGCGGAGAAGGCGAATTATGATTGATTGATTGATTGATTGATTGATTGATTGATTGATTGATTGATTGATTGATTGATTGATTGATTGATACAACAACAACCTTAACCTGAATTGGCGCGAGCTGGACCTATTCAGCAACTTAATTACGTTTCATCAAGGGGTCTACGGTAGGTTTAGGCATGAGTGTCAGGACACCAGTTATTTGGAATATGTTGTATAAAATTCTTTTCTTAACTTAAAATGCCATAAAATTCTCTTCCTTGCCATTAGCAGCCTTTCTCAGCCATACTTCCTTGCCTGGAATTGAAGAGCTTTGCCATCTCCTGCGCATGAGATGGCAAAGTTCATCTAGGCCCAAACATTTTGAAAGCACATGTGATAGAGCTCTTCAGTTCCAGGCAAGGAGGCATGGCTGAGAAAGGCTGCTAATGGCAAGGAAGAGAATTTTATGGCATTTCAAGATAAGAAAAGAATTTTATACAGCATATTCCAAATAACTGGTGTCCTGACACTCATGGTTTAGGTTTGAATTAGAAGAGTAGAAGAGTAATATATTCAGCATTTAACTGTATATATATGTATATATATCTTAATTTCATTCGATTTAGATTAGTTAACTTTGTATATACTGTATATACATATATTGTTAGCTAAGTAAAATATCGAATAAAAATTAATTAAGAACAACAACAACAACAAAAACAACAACAACAACATTATTGTTCGCAGATTGCACATTATCAACAAAACGACATCATCAAGAATTATTAGTGACCTGCTAGACTTGCCCCAAATCTATTTCGTCATCTGTAATAAGTCTAGTGATATGCAGGCTAAGTTAGACAGATTCTTATTCCTTATACTTTACCCTTGCAAATGAACCTGGCATGTAAATTCGAGGAAAATGCCATGATACCGATTACATAATGTCTTAAACTGACCTTAGATTACCACTATTGAGAACATCAACTGGTCAGAAATCGTTTGCTTACAGAGGGGCGATGGTCTTGAGTGATCTAGATAGTAGTGTTGTCGAAGCGTCCGCATCATTCAGCTCCTTTCGAAGAAATTATAAAACCAAACTATGACTCATCTCGTTTTCCTTTCCTTTTTTTGTCTTAGATTATTGTAAATAGGGTTGTAGATTTTAGTTATTATTAGATTTTGTTTTTGCATGTCTCCCTGTAAAGCAGTTTAACTGGGTGGATTACCATGGACAAAAAAGTTAAAATGAAACGAAAAAATGAAATAGGCCAGGACTGACTTGTAAACATCCAAAGGGCCTGTTTACATGATCCCGCCTTGCGTAACCTGCGTGCAGACTCTACAGTCATTGCGGAGGAGCGAAAAGGAGAAGACAGCTCCCTGTAGAGTCTGCGCAACGGCGCCCAATTCTGTGTTTTGAGTTCTGGGATTTGTGTAACCGTCTGATATTGTCTGCACGATTTAACTATTGCTCTTACTTGTGTTCAGCGTATTTTGCGTGTAACAAACATTATTCTAAAATTTGTTACAAGCAAAACACAATGAACGCAAGTAAGAACACAAGTTAAATCGTTCAAAACACAGTATTGGTCGCCGTTGCGCAGACTCTACAGGGAGCTTTCTTCTCCTTTTCGCTCCTCCGCGCTGACTGTAGAGTCTGCACGCAGGCTAGCCTTCCGGGATATCTCGCCTTGCCGGTACGTTCTTCCTTTTTGCGTTTTCCTGAGAGACAGAGGCGGAATGGGATAGAAATCATTCACTCTTATTTGGTCTCAAGGATTACCATAACACAAGCCCAACAAAAGACTGATCATGATCATCTGCGTACACGTCAGTTTTATCCCGCCTGTTTCTGTTTACATGAAGAATATCATCCTGGCCAAATGGGATATCCCGCCAAGCCGAGACGGGATGAAAACATCCCGGCAAGACCACAAAGGGTCCAGGGGCTTCAGTAAAGACCGTAGTTTTGGCGGTTTTAGTTTCTTTGGCTCCCTGTGATCTGGATTAAGTAAACAGCAGCTGAAAAATTTGACGCTGATTACATCATCGTTCAACCGCAGCAAACGAGAAAAGAGCTTTCGCAGTTACAATGTACTTCTCTACTGTAACAGCAGGGTAGCTGTTGTTTTCATGATCCGGATCACAGGGAACTAAAGAAACCAATCCTACGGTCTGGTATAGGAGCTGCGTAGGAAACTGCGAAGGATTTGCGAAGCCATAAAATAATAGCTGTGTAGGAAACCGCGACAAACTCTTAGCGCGTGGAGCTGCGAAGGAACTGCGAAGTACTGTCCGCGGTTTCCTACGCAGCTATTATCTCAAGAAGATGGATAAATCTAAAGTTCTGTCTCGTGGACTTTGTTCGTTTGATTCAGGAGCTGAGGAGTGACTGCGTACATCTGAGCAGAAAATATACAAAAATTTTAATGCCCTCTGCTCGGTTTCTGAATCAAATAAACAAAATCCACGAGACAGAACTTTAGATTTACCCATCTTCTTTCGTTATAAGCACATAACTGCTCTCAAAAAACCCCCTTCGCCCGCACCAAACGAGAGTTCGCGGTACTGGTTTCAGGGCAACATTGCGGCTTCGTTTGTTTTGAATTTCTGCTTGAGAGAATTTCTTTTATCTGCATTCGCTAATCGCTTTGAATTGAGGTGTGAACCAAAGCAACTGATGCTATGGTATTACAAAATCTGCCCTTGTTCTACTCGCCAAAGTTGTGAACTCTTTGGGGTATAGTCTGTACGCAGGCTAACTCTTTCTTGGCTCACCCGGGAAAGCTCAGGTCATTCAGTTTAACAGAATTTTCACCTCGTTCCATCTAAGAACTGAATTTTCACCTCATTGTATCTAAGATCTTATTTCACTGGCTAATCACAATTCTACTTTTGCCTGGTGGTGGCTTAGAAAATTATTAACAAAAAGACACTGCCAGAGAGTGGTGTGGAATAGCATTTTCTTAAGTCCATGATCACTTTAGATCAATAGTGAGAAAAAATGATCAAATATGATAATGCGCCGATGAATTCTGAAAATGTTTTTGGAACATAAAAAAGATGTAGAATTGGCGTTGTCATCATTTTAGCGTAAGATACAAACTTAGATGTCTAATCATTTTGATTTCTATAGATCAAGTGCCGACAAGAATGATCTAAAGTGACAATATAACCAAGAGATTTCTGAAAATGTTTGGAGCACACAAACGTGTAGAATTGGCGTTGCCATCATTTAGCGTAGGATATAGATAAAGTTTAAAAGTTTTTAATACAGATAAATATCTAATCGTTTGAAGTTTATAGATCAAGTGACTAAAAATGATCAAAAGCGATAATATACCAATGTAGTTTGAAACTGCCTTGGAACAAAAATCATTGTAGCATTTGCGTTGTCATCACTTTTGCGTAAGATAAAAACTCCAAAATGTTTAATACTGACAAATAAGATAATCATCTGCATTCTAAAAACAGCAAAGAGCACTTACTTTGAAACTTGATGTGGATGCTTTGCTCAGGTGGTACTGATATTTGTAATTCTTTGTGTAAACTCTTGTGTGTATAGCGTCCACTTCTGATAACACTGTACTTATCTCTGCAGACCAGCTGCTTTATATTCGCATGAGATTCCCGGGGGCTAATTAATTGAACAAGGAACAGGGGGCCGTTTTTTGATTATCCGTGACTTTAGACTGGTGACCTGCAAATTATGGGGGTCTATTGTAGTGTGGCAGTTTCGTGGATTCGGCCATATTGTGTATGCGGAATACGGTTTCAGCGAGAAAATCAGTGCGGTATGCAGTTTTTCTGTTGCAACGCGGTTGCGGAAAAATGGAATTTAAGCAAACGGTTAACCGTTTTGTCGCTTACTTCGTGGCAGCAAGTGGTTTGTTTCGTCCCCGAGACCTTGCATTTTACGTTGATTTTGCTGGATAAACGTCATTATCTATCGAGACTTCGCATAGCTGTAAAAGTACGATCAGCGAAATTTGTAGATTCACAGAAATTTTCGAAATTTGTAGATTCCCAATTATGGGATCGGTCCAAGTGCGGTTGGAAAGTTTGTTGTCGAATGTCCAGTTTTTTTTTAAACTTGTAAAGCTCTTATCAGATGATCAAACATCTCACCCAACATTTCACCCAACATCATGTTGGATGAAATATTTGATCATTTTGGCCACCATGTTGTGTCACCCAACATTGTCATTTTCCGGAATTTAGGCCACAAGAAGGACTTTCAGATAATGCGAAAGTCGACTGTGGCGCCACGAAAGTTCATGGTTGGCAATTGGTATTTTACGCTGTATTTCGTGTAAAACAGACATTGTTGTAATCGAGGAATCGACTGTTGCAGGCTAGCGAAAATTAGCCACAGAATTTAGCTTTGAAGCTTTGTTATACTAACATAAATCGCTCCTTTCTGTAGTTACATTTTGGTTGGGAAAGCTGGTCTGAAAATGCTTGAGTAGCAATCATGCAGTACCGCGCAAGAAACGAATCAAGAAAACACATAAGTCCAGCTGACTTGGCTTCGATTAACTTTGCGGTTTCGTTGCTCTAAGAGGGCTCTAAAACTGTCTTGCAGACCAAAGAGGATGGGGATGCGAATTTTTTGTGTGAAGTTGGCTTAATGTTCTATGTTTATGAGCCATGGAGATTTTAGCAAACAATTTTTGAAAGCATGTTTTTATAAGAAACTAGGATCAGGACGTAGTATTAAAAGTTTCTTAATTTGGCATGAAATTTTGTCCATTTTAGTACTAAAAAGTTTCTTAATTGGTTTCTTATTTTTTGAATGCAGAATTATCAATGTGGTTGCTAAACTTGCTGCAGATACGTTTCTTGACATTTAAAACTTCACATAGGGATAAACAGTGTTCTTTTCGACTTCTTTTATGCTACAAACACAAATGGCCAGCTAATGTTACTCAAGAATAAAGGTTCAACGATATTTTTTCTATCATATCAGCACTTGAACTCTTAAGAGTTTCAAATTCTTCTCAGACATAGTACTAGAGCTTCTTAAAATTTTTGCCATCCTAGTCCTAGTTTCCTATAAGCCAGTTTCTTATTAAAAACGTGTTTTTTATCATTTCTTGTAGAACGATAGAATTTGCATGATTTGGATGAAAGATATAAACATGGCTTGTTTCAATGTTTAGATCTGTTTTCCGCGTTCTTGAGTGAAAATTCGACAAACTTTTATGGAAGTTCAACCAGTTAGGTTTTTTAAAAACCATCTAACAACAACTTTCCATATATTTTAGAATTTTATAGCCTGTGAACGGCTAAAAAGTGCTAAACGAAACAAATGAAAGGAGGGAGAAGAAGAAGGAATAAATGTGGTTTGCGAGCTACAGGTGACCTTCCCTCTCCTCTCTCTCGTTTTCTTTTTCCTTCCTCCACAGTTCCCCGGTTTTTATTTCAATTTTTTTCGGCCGGTTCACAGGCTACAGATTTAGCAACATAAATCGTGACGATGTTTTCATGTTAATTGGCCTTGGAATGACAAAATGTAACATTCAGTCTGTCTAATTTATTGACTGATTGGTTGATTCATTGATTGGGTTGATTGAATGGCTGATTGATTGATTGATTGATTGATTTATCGGTTGATTAATTGATTGATTGAATAATTGATTGATTGATTTATTGGTTGATTAATTGATTGATTGCTTTATCGGTTGATTAATTGATTGATTGATTTATCGGTTGATTAATTGATTGATTGATTTATTGGTTGATTGGTTGATTAAGTGACTGACTGATTGATTGATTGATTGATTGATTGATTGATTGATTGATTGATTGATTGATTGATTAACAAATTCATTGACCAACTGATTGATAGATAGGCAGATTTTTAAAAATCAACTTTTCGTGAAGGAAAAAGCTTTAGGGCAGTCTGTCAGATAGCGAATAAAGGAGTCAATTAGTGTATGATTGAATGAACCAAGGGACGAACATTTGGTAAAGAAAACGTGGGAATATAGAAAGGCATAAATGAATGTGGTCATATGACCTGTTACTTTTTGTCTTGGAGGTATTCTAAATCAAATGTAAATTTTATCTCTTAAGTCCATTTCCGATTATGTCACTTCCCTTATCATAAAGCTATGTTTGATAAAAAGCTTGCATGACCCATCAAATTTGAGAATAGAATCCCTACTTCTTTTTGTTAACTACCTTACATATTATCAACTTGTATGAAAATGATTTTTCAAAAATATTATAGTGCAAGGTGCAGCCCGAAAGTTATTGATTTGTACTTAAACGGAACCAAAACATCAGATAGAAGGGTTGAAAGGCAATGCTGTTTATCAGTATTTATGGGGAAGATGACCCTTGTTTTCTCATTTTCCTCACAGCGATTTCAATGACCTCAGTTTTTCTTCGTTAATTCTAACAGTTACTTTGACATCCACGAGCCTTTTGTTTCACATTGATGGGGACTTAGACAGATTCGGGGAAGCCATATTTATTTAGAAACAATTAAACGTTTGGGTGTTGTCGTTGGAATTATTAATGATGGGGATTTGATCGCAGATATTAACATATTGACCTGGTGTACCGGCTAAGTAAAAACATGTGTATGAGTTTGGAAGCCTGTTGCTCTCAAGCAAGTGATCAGATTCCTATAAACTGTTAATGCCTTCGTAGCTGAAATGTCAACTTAGATAACAAAATTTAATTTGTCAAAATCAGTCGTCTAGTTCTCGTTTCATAAGTGAGTTTATAAAAACGCTACATCTCAAAGTTTTCATTGCAAGCTAAAATCCTTGATAAAATTCGCTAGCAATTTAGCCATACGCTGTAGATATCCTAGTGAAACCCTCTCCCTCCCCCCCCCCATCTTTTTTTATGATCCAATAACAGAAACTCAAAAAATTTACAGGTACTGTGCCTATCATGGCGGGAATAGAAACAAGGTCATCGAAGTTCCCACCATGACAGGCAGTTAACATGACTTACGTGATCTACATAGTGTTTCAGAAAAAGCGCAACCCAACTATAATTGAAAATCTTTAAAAATTGATAACGTTTGTGTAGATGTAATATATACCGTCTGAAAGTACAATCTTTCTTCTTTAAAATGATATGCCGTTTGGGTACATCAATGGAACAATTTATCCTTTAATTTATATTTTAGTAAGTATGCCCTTTTTGAAATGCAGCATTCTATAAGGGGAAAATCAACACCCTTTGTGCAGTAAAACTTACGAAACAACTTTTGTTTCCTAGAAGCACATGAGGTAATGCGTGAAGAAAGGAAAAAGACAAGTTGATACCCATGAGATTCATTTGTTAGTGCGGATAAAATATGCTCTCACAAAGATGGATGTTCACCAAAGCATATGCCCTATTGCTTTCCGGCATCTGAAACAGGCCATACTTACGAAAACGTCAATTGTGTAACGAAAAATTCAGCTAATCCACTGAACTTAGATATCATTGGAAAGAAGATAGATTGTACTTTCAGACAATCTAATACTGGCATGCGTCAAATTGATTCAAATCGTGTCAGTTCCTGAAGAATCTTGAATGAAAGTGGGTTGTGTCTTTTATGAAATACCTGCATAGTCAGAATGCCAAATGATGTTGGGCAGTTTGGTCCATCGTTATATGGGCTTCTTCTGATTTATTAACGACTTCTTAAAGTATTGTTAGTTTAGAATCGGCTCAAATCAAATTGACCTTAGTTACCAAATTTTCTTAAAACGACACAAAGAAGCATGTCATTTTGTAAAATTTGAACTAACTCTCCTGTGAAGTCTTTTATGATTTACATATTATGATTTTATGATTTAGTCTTTTATGATTTAGTGTTATAGCTTCTAAAGAAAACGATCGATAAACGCTTGGTTTCTCCGGGATCTTTTAAACTGGATCGTATCCTTGTGGATGGACTGGTAATTTAGTTTCATTCAGTTATTTTATAATTTTACAACCTTGGTACTAACTGTCCGCTATTTCTCTTAGGGAGTAATTTCTATTCAAGTAATATGGTGAGACAACAAAAGTTCCTCACTCAAATGATGGATTTGTTGGCAACTGATCCCAAAAAGGTAAGCTGAATAATGTTAGATAAAGAACGTAAAAAATAATGTTTTAAAGAAAAGGTTCTAACACCATATTCCGATCTTCTCTGCATATTTAAAGGTTGACAGTGTTGTTTCATAGATAAAAAGCTCTATTAGCCTCTTTTAGAATACAAAGAAAATTTAATACAACGTCAGAAGCCTTCCTTTGAAAATTGACTTAGGCCCCGTCCACACGTATCCGGATATTTTTGAAAACGCATCTTTTTTTATCCGTTTTGGGTTAGCGTCCACACGGAGACGGCGTTTTCGGTCACCAAAAACGAATCTTTTCGAAAACGCTCTCCAGAGTGGATCTTTTCGAAAACGTCGTTTTCATGTTCTCGTGTGGACGGGTGAAAACGGAGCTTTTCGAAAACGCTGACGTCACAGCATCGATTTACGACGTATCAGAGCATGCGCACGGATCTTTGGGAACAACAAAAGGGCATTTTGATTGTCGGTTTTCTTTTGTCGAAGTTCGAACAGCGAAGTTTGAATGTAGCAGCGTCTTCGTGTGGACGGGGATATTTTCGAAAACGCTCCTCGTGTGGACGCGAATCTTTTTGAAAAGTGATAAAAAAAGATGCGTTTTCAAAAATATCCGGATACGTGTTCGGGGCCTTAAAGGGAATCGACAACCAAGGACAGATTTTGTAATACAATAGCAATTGTTGCAGTAATAGACCTTTTAGCTACTCAGCAAAAGAGCCTGGATCGAGCGTTATTTTTATACATTTTTATACACAAGATTCGATCAAGTGGCTTTAGAGCTTCTATCACTATTGTGCAAATTCGAAAATTCTACAAAATGTAGCAAAGTATAGTTCGATTGAGATTCTTTTTCAGAATAGCTAAAAGGTCTATTGACACCTCAATTCAAAGCGATTAGCGACTGCTGACAAAGGAAATTCTCTCAACCAGTAAATCAAAACAACCATGGCTACAAAAATTGCCCCAAAACCAGTAGGGCAAACTCTCGTCTTGTGCAAGAGAAACGTGGTTTTTAAGAGAAGTTATGTGCATGTAAGGAAAGAGGAAGAGTAAATCTAGCTTTCTGTCTGGCAGATTTTTTTTCTTTGATTCAGGAGCTGTGTGGTAATTGTTTTCATTTAAGCCCAAAATACCCGAGAATTATAATGCCTTCTGTTCGGCTTCTGAATCAAATATAGCAAATCCGCGAGATAGAAGTTTAGATTTACCCTTCTTCTATTTTTTCATTTGTCAGTTTCATTTTGAGAGTGATTAATCATTGATTAAAGCTAAATGCACAACACTGGACCTAAACTAGACTTATGACGATGGGTCTCTTGTTTCCCTGTGCTCTTTGACTTGATGATGGCTCTTCAGTCAACAGAGACTCATAATATCACTTTGAAAAACCTGGCCCTATTTCGGCCCAAACTTCGCAATACCTACAGTTCCAATCTGATTGCGAGATTTTTAAATTACTATTGTTACGGTGTAAATGTGATAGAATTTTCGATTTGATTGAAGAATTGAAAACACTCCCACGGGATTGAGATTCGAAGCCGTGATTCCATCATAATTCAATTGATGATTGAAGAAAATAGGGCCAAGTTTTTCACTGTTTCATTATAAGTCCCTCTTGGGCAAGGTTTACGGCAGGGATACAAGGGACTCATCGTCATAAGTCTGGACCTAAACCAAATCTGTAGTTTTTTTCTGGGATACCCGGCAGTACTGCAGATTTTATCCGGTATGTCTCTTTCTTTAAAGGTAATAGATGATATGGAGAAGCTGCGAAGCATTCTCACCAACCCAGCGTCAATTCGGCTGTTCATAGCAGTAGATACAGACAAACTTCAACCGGATGCCATTGGAATTATCTGTGACAAATTTTTGCCAAAAGAAGTGAAAATGCAAGCGAGAGAAAGGTATACCATACTTTCTATATATCAAATTGTGTGAAGCTGCTTTTTGGAGAACTTTACTGTCCTCATTTTCTTCGAAAACAGCAGCAAAAAAGTGCATCTACAAAGTTGAAATTTCTAGTGCTGAATATAAATAGCAGATAGGAGAGAATCAAACATCGAACAATTGGAGAAAAGCCATACTTTTTATTTCTTATATAATTTCCTCAAAGCATAAAGTTCTAACAACTAGATCTCACAGAAAAGTCGTAAGTGAATAAACAAAGTGCATTATGAATATGCTGCAAAATTAATTCTTTTTTAAATGTAGCAAATTTTAGTTACCTTAGAGCCCTTGCTTTCGGTGTTTCCTTGATTTTGATAACGTTGGAGAACAAGGAGCCGCACTTTTGAAGCAACTACCGGGTGACTACAAAAATGTCCCTTGTTCGAAAAATAATTGCAGCAAATTTACTTGTGCTATGATCATTGAAATTGATTTTTCTAACAGCTGCAAGATTCAAGCATATTTGTAGTTTTTTATCAATTTCGAAGATAGTATTCCTGTGGTAAATTCGAAAGATTCAAGACTTTAGACTACGTTCTCACAATGCCGGCATATTTGGAAAACGATGAAAAATGTGACGGTAGCAAGATTCGAGCCACCGTTCACACGAGGCCGGAACAATTTGAGAACGGTAGGAAATTTGACAGTAAAAAGTCGTTGCAAGATTTTGATGCCAAAGAAATATACCTAAGCCCCAAGAATCAACCAGTCTTGTTTCAAAAGCGTCTAAAAATTTTCTTGTTTTCATCATTTTCGAGTGTTCACACGATACCATTTCCAAAATGTGGCGGTTAGAGTTCCATTTTCAAAATCTACCGTTTTCGAAATCTGCCGGCAAAAATGTGCCGTTTTCGTGTGAACGGGAGGCCTATCTGTCCTATCCGTCACATTTTTCACCGTTTTCTTAATGTGCTGGCATCGTGTGAACGCAGTCTTAGTCTTGTATAAAATCCATAAAAAGACCCAAAACACATGATCAAATGAATCTCAATATAAAAGAAACGTAACTTGTCAGTTTGACTAGTATCAATAATCCTTTTTCAGAGCAATAAATGTGAGATATCAATGTTAGTGTCCATCTCAGTTCCAGTTCAGCAGTTTGTTTGTCATCCTAAATCTCAAAAAGATTTCGAATAGATTTCTGAAGACGTGGAAGATTTGATAACCCATTTTATGCTATTTTCCGGCCGCTCTGAAAGATTGAGTTTTTAGTTTTTTTGGATTTGCCAAAAGACTACTATTTTGAAAATTACCAACAAAATGCAGAAAATACCTAAATCATTTAGCTATTAGAAAAGTTGATTCCTATAATCATGGTGCACTTACTTTACTGCAACGATTTTTCAAACAGGGGGACATACTTTTGAGCCACCTGGTACTTATTTTGGCATTTGTACCATAAATCAGCAACCACTTGGGCATATTGACTCAAATAAGGTCTAAAAATTTCATTTGGAACCTATCCTATACAGCCTTATCAAAACAGAACAATAGATCTCTTAACTATTCTACAAAAGAGCCTGGATCGAGCGATGTTTTTATGCGTTTTCATACGAAAGGCTCGATTGAGTGGTGTTTTAGCTTTTGTCACTGTTGTGTGCCTCAGAAGATTCCACAAAATACCGGGTGAGTCAACAATAAGTCCGGTGTTTGAAAAAATGCTGCTTCCATAATATCAAAGCAATGATATTGAAAACTATCTTGTTTTATGCCCGATGTGTCCAATTAGGTTCAATAATTTTTTTGTGGCTTTTATCGGACATTCCTTCCCGTCGAAATGGGAGATTTTCTGCAGAAAGTCCCTTTGGAAAGCCTGCTAAAGCGAGTGAAAACAACAAGCAAGATTTCCCTTGCTCTCCTTCCTTGCAATAATGACATTTGGATGTGTCCATGTATTTCGTCCTCTTGGGGGAATGGAATCCCTCTGAATAATTTATTTATACTAGGATGAAGAGTTTTTTCAATCTACATAGAGGATAGCACGTGCTAAAGCATACTGAAGTCATTGCTATGAGGGAAACATATAAGGGAAGCTTGTTCGTGGTTTTCTCGAGTTTTTTAAGGTTTGCGAATTGGATTTTTTTTAGAAAATCCCTTACAAAATCGGAAAGGATTGACCGATTTCATGCAGGAAAAATTCTAAAGATAATTGAACATGTTCGCTATTCAATCAGATATTGCAAAATATCATTGCTTATATACTCAGGGAGCAGTAATCTTTCAAACGTCAGGCCTTTTTAACTCACCCGGTAGTTCAAATTATCGTTCAATTCAAATTTTTTTGTAGAATAGCTAAAGGTCTATTGAAGTCACAGCAACCGCACAAACATTGCGTAATTTGTTTGAGATAGCCCTTAGTATACAGTGTAGCATGATGATTGCATTCTCTTTATAGTGCTATCCCAATCAAGTCAGACCATCAGTTATCGTCATCTAAATTTATATCCAAGATTATTGGTATTGGAGCAGTAGAATCTTCATTTTTCTACCAATCGTCACCGTGTATCACCAGTTACAATGATCCAGATTATGCACCACTGCTGGTTTTAATCGAATATCTCTGTGCTTTAGAGGTGACTTCATATTTTATGTTACTCTTTGGGGGTAAATACTGTGGAATGTACCGACAGTGTCACACCGTAGTTACCTTCAAAGCTCAATTTAATCTCTCTCTGTATCAAATTCGCTCTCTCTCGTAGGCCCCTTCCTTCTAAGCCAAACTTTAGGTTATCGTCTCTATTATCCCTCCACTTATATCAAAAGCAAGATGTTACTTAAGACTTTCCATTCAGTTAGCTTCTTTATCAAATTTGTCTATTTTACTCGTAAAATTGTCTGTGAATTCCGCAAAATATGGGTACAAGAACTAAACAGCTATCATTTGAATCGTTATCATTTGACTTGTGAATAAGCTTCTCTCTGTCTCTAATGAGATCTCTCTCTTTTAAGCCCCAAGCCCCCTTCCCTAATAAGACCCCTCGCTTTTAAGGCCCCCTCTAAGTTTTCGGAAATTAGATAAGCCACCCAGGGGCTTGATAGAACTGTTCTATTATTTCCGTTTACCAGAATGAACAAAGGAAGATAAAGTTAACCAAAGTTTCGTAACGACATCTTGGAAACAGTTGTCTCTTTGAGTTGTTTGAATGAAACTGGACGAAGGATTGCTTGAAGAAAAGGTTATTGCTCAATCGTTTTTCCTTGAAAGTTGTTTCTTTTAGTTCATCTAGACATCTTTTCAGCACACCAGGCATTTTCGTTCAGCAAGAAGAATTTTAGGCTTTAAGAAGCCATACGTTGTTGCTGATAGATGTTACCGTCAAAAATTTATTGTGCTAATTTTGTACCTTCTATTTAGGGGCCATTGTGGCGTCAAATAAGAGGCCTGGGTTTGGCATATCACTACAGCATGTCAGTGGACCCTTCATCTGGAAAGCTCACATTTCTGCTTATGAAGTCAACTCATATTTTTGCAGCTTTTCAAAAAGGAAAACAAATCGTGGTAAGTCCTTTCATGGATGTCTCATTACTAAAAACCATAATCTACTTGGTGAGTCAGAAGAAGATAAGCGTTTCACAGTCTGTACAGGGTTTTCCAAAAAGCTGTGTCCCGCTCTTCGGAGGATTTGTACGTTCAATTGTCCTGTTTTTACGCAGTTGCATGGGATAGGCCCCAATTAAGAGTCTGAGGATTTGTTTGAATCTGCCTGACAAGTGTTCGCTGATTTATGGCGGAGGAAAGGCAAAATAAATAGTTTCTTCAAGAACAGCAATTCCTTTCTTCCTCAACTATGGCTTAGTCCAGCACTGTCTTGCTATTTGGTAGTTGTAGTTTTTCGCTCCAAATGGCATTGTTCTTGTTGTAGGATATAGTATTTTGTAAGTAATGTTATTAGGTAATATTTCTTGTAAGTTTTTAGATGGATTGTAAACAAAACTGTCTGAAAGAAAAGCTTCTAGCGTCGTATTCAGAGTTTATTGACATCTGTATAAGAACCTACAATTTAGCAAGTCAGCCTGCGTACTCATTCAATGAATACAGTGGATTGGCTCTTGCAAAACGGAGGCCCAATTTGACACTTAAGGCATTCTTCAAGTTCGATTTCGAGACCAAAGGTTGACTTAGGCCCAAGCATTCTGATAAGCTCATGTGACGGAGCTGTGCAGTTCAAGGGCAGGAAATATGGCTGAGAAAGGCTGCCAATGTCAAGGAAGAGAATTTTATGGCATTTCAAGGTAGGCCAAGAATCTAATTCGATCTAATTCAACCTAATTGTGTCCTTCCACTCGTGATTGAACTCATGCAAGTCAACGAAGACAGGAAAACAAGGATCTAGTGTATTAAAGGTAATATGTCCATGTAAGTACAACCGTGTATACACTCTGTCAAAATATGCTGACAAGATGTTGATGAAAAACTTCAAGCAGCGCACCGTGGTTGGTAGAAGTTAACTGATCACAGGCAATCTAAAAGTCAAATTTCTTAATGAGCCTGCCTGCTGTGGTGCAGCTCTAGAAGCTCAACCGCAAGGAAGTCATGGGTCTGCCTAAATTAAAGCTGGCTATCTCATCAGCATATTCCCCTAAGTGATCACATGTAATTTACACGGAAGTAACAAAGAGGCTGTATGAATACGGACACATTACCTTTAAGCCTGAAAATGGCCACAACAAAGGCCAACCAACAGATGGCACCTGCAAGGCATGCTGGTTGAAAGAGACCCTTTAATTCTATGTAATACTATTGATGATTTGCCTTGTCCTGATTTTATGCTATTGGTGTTTCAGAATGATTTCATATCTGGGGAGACACCATTTGAAGAAGAACAACTTGAGGCAGCAATCAGTGGAGTTATCTTTCAAACGATTGAGAAAGAGCAAACGGTCTGTGATGCTGCTTTTCAGGTAAATCTTGGAAAACAAGCTAGTTTTAACTTGACAGTGGGAAAGGAGAGAAAATAATTTAATAGCTGCAATAAAAAGGACTGTTAACCCAAAATGCGTTTCGTTGCTCACTTGACTGTTTGGTCGATGCAAAGAACAACTTAACGATGCAAATAAGCCGAAAAGTTTGTTCTTCGCACGAACCAAATTGACGAATGTGTGACAAAACGCATTCTTTGGTCATTCAACGTTGTTCTTCATTGCAGCTAGCAACTTATATTTCGCTTTTCACCGTTTACGGTTACTTCGCTATTTCTCTTTCATGAGTCCAATTTTAGATAAAAGATCCAGTTATATTCAAATTTCGGCACAAGACCACCGTCTGAGAACAATGTTATCAACTTTAACTTAAGCATGGCGTTCATTAGATCATTGGGGATCCAATCTGCAAGCCATTACTGATGAGCGATGAAATCAGTTTTCATAAATCAGAATTCGGCTTGCGCTTTGGCGAAACTTCAGCTTGTCGGCCGCTTTCAATCAAAGATTGCTCAATTTTTGACTCGATATCTGCGATAGAAAGCGGGAATCGTGCGGAAAGCTATTTTAACTTGCTGATCATTGCTGATGTTCTGTTTTCAAAGCGCCACTTAATGGCCCTACAGGATAGAACGGACCAAAGCAGCAAACGAGCCACCCCAAGAGCTGCCGGACTAAGCCGCCGCCGACCGGAGGGAGCACCAAGTCAAAGGAGCAGGTCACCCATCAAAACACCAGATATCCCACCAGCCACCTAGGAAATGTTCAAATATGTTTTTAATTTACCTGGCTTCCATTGCCATTCCGTTCAGATTTTACAAAGGATTTTCTCGACAAAGTGGCTTCGAGTTAGTTAAAGATCGTTCTAAAATCACTGACAAATTTGCCCATTATTTCTACCTAACAGCAATGACTTGAAGAAGTTTCAGCACGTACTATCCTCTTAGGAGGGTGCCCAAGTCTTCCCCCAAAGCAAAAAGGGAACGAAAACCAAGGAAGTTTTGCTAAGAAAACCTTCGATATCAACGGGATTGAATGACTGAATGAAGCGGGGTAAATCGCCACATCTAATTGAACATATTGGCAATGAAACAAAGCAGCTTTCAGCATCAATTCTTTGATACTCAGGGAGCAACTCACTCGGTGCACTAATGTGACCCGTAGACAAACTGTGTTTGAAATTATAATTTTGCATATATCATGCTAGCTAATGAACAGATGAAACGTGATTTTGAATTACTTCTGTATCACATAACTATTGACTCTTTTGTCTATTTTAAGAGTATGGTGTCAACTTTCAAAGGTGTCAGTCAGCAATTTAGCAAGTATGTTCTCTGTCATTGTTTTATTTACCGGACAAATTGACCTGTGTTTCCGAGGGCAATACCAGAAATTTTAACCCGAAGCTGTCAGTGCAGAACCAAGTTGGTGAAGTTTTTGACAGAGACTTAGGGTTGATATTTCGGTATTGCTTGAAGGAAATACTTATTTTATGGTTTATTACCCTATGGCGGGGCTAGATCACTTCTTGTTTTGAAAGGGCTAGATCACTTCTTGTTTTGAAATGATAGATAAAGATAAAGCATGGGAAGATTGTTTCAAAGGATAAAAATGATCGAAGCTGTAGCATGAAACGATTAGAAATGAACCCACTCGATGCTGTTCGAATCTGACAGCGGTCTGTACTGCGAAATAATCAGGCAGCACCATGCCCTACTCCTTGTGTCAGTTTCAAACACTGTCGACTAATCATATTTATTGCCATGTGACGCTGTCTGTAGAGTAATAGATTTGTATAACGACGGATAACTAAGGATCCCCAAATTTAGTTTCAATGTCCTGATAATGTTGTTGATAATCATGCATCGGAGTAATTTAAGAGGCAAATCAATCCAAAAATAGTGTACAAGATCATAGGCAATAATACACCGTATTTGTAGCTTAGAAATTAAAGTTCATTGCCTCGATATTACTGCTTTTCTTTGTCGTTTTCTCATCGGCCCAAACCTAACCAGTATTGCTAGAAATCAAATTCAAATGGCTCCTGCGCGTCCGAACTGTTAGCTACCACACAGCGTTCATCCTCGTTTCAAACTTCCTCGTAAAATATGACGCGCAGGAGCCATTTGAATTTGATTTCTAGCACTTGCTAGGATTAGGCCGAAGAGAAAACAACAAAGGAAAGCAGTAATATCGAGGTAAGGAACTTTGATTTCTAAGCTAGACACTCGATGCACTATTGCCCATGACAAGATGTGGCATTTTAACATCTCTCAGATTTCTCAAAAATTCATACCTTTTTCTGAGATTTCCCAAGATTTCCCAAGATTTTCTAAGATTTTCTAAGATGTTCTAAGATGTTCTAAGGTTTTTGTAGATTGTAGAAATTCCATCGTTAGAATTGTAAGATGTTTTGAAAGCGTACACAAACCTCCGATCGTTGATCTGCTGTGATAAGGTCAGCATAAGTTTCAAATCTTGTGAAATTCTCTAACCTATTTGTTTTAACTGAATGACTTCAAAGAAACTTTAGCAATTTTGCGACAGTTCTACCAATTAATTTTCCTGAAATCTTCCATATTTTCAGAAATGGAGTGTTTTTCTTCTTTTTTGAAAGACTTGGTCGTTTTTTTCAAACTTTTTGATGAAACATGAAATGATTATCAAGAAAACCATAGTTTTGGACATCTACAATAGAGCATCAAGCAAAAATCTCTCACTCTTCTGGTTTGTAATTTTGAAATTTGATGGCCTCGCGGACTTAAATGGATTGAAACATAAAATATGCTGTAAAATCGAAAAAAGAGATAAGAAGTGAAAGTTCTTGCAAACCATCTCACCATTTAATTAAGAGATAGGTAATTTTCACCGATTTAAAGATTTGCAAGCCATGAGATTTTAAAATAGCTTTAGGCAAAACATTTTGGTACATGCAATTTCGCAAAAAATTTGCAAGAAGCAGCGGCATGGCTAGCCTTAGTTCAGTCTTTCTTTTCTGTAAAATTGAATGAAGGAGAAAATAGAAAGACTGCGCATTTGTAATTTGATTGCGCGTTCGTATTTTCATGAATGCATCCATTGTAATTTGAGCCAATTAGAACCTAGTTACAGATTTTCCGAACTGCAACACAATCCGCTTCTACGTATAACGTCTTTTAAAAAATGAAAAGTTTGAAAGAAGAGATTACATTCTGCTGAGTCAGTTATGCAAGAAATCTCATGGTGATGCGCACTTTTTCTATTTCCATTTCTTTCAACTTTTGCGAAAGAAATACTGCGCGGCCTCTTGAAGATTCCTGTTGTATCGAATACTGATGAATAATCTCTCTCATTCTTTTGACAGAGAGCTCCTGCAAAGAGTATCAACAGTAACTTTGGATGATCTCAAAACAACTGCTAACAAATACTTCACTGCATTATTCGACTCTAATGCTTCTTGCTCTGCACTTTGCTGCCATCCATCAAAAGTTGAAGAAATATCAAAGGATTTTATAGGGTGAGTCGGACACAAAATTTTTACCGTGCAGTAAACACTTGCTTATAAGAACGTACAATTTTTCCTGACTAGGTTCTTATATATTTGGTATTCAGTGGGAAATGAGGCCGTTCAGGCTGGTAAGTTAATTCTTACTTTGTTCATAGGGCTTATACCAATTTCTTTTGTTCAGATTCAAAGTTCTTATTACCAAAAGGTGTTGAACAAAATGGTGTCCACCACAGACATCAGTTCGACAGAGCGGAAACTGCTCACGCATGCGCAAAAACTCGTATCTTTTAGCCCCCTTAGCTCTCTACAGCAGATCCCAAAATTAGGCAACACTTGATATTTTCTTCCTTGGGGCTTGAGCTCTCGATTTATCATTTCAAAAAGCTTATCGGTCCAAACACTTCCTTGATCTCAGATTGGTCGATGACGTCATTTTACGCAGTTTCTGCTCTGTCCATCAGTTCCAGTAACATCTTATCACTCCTCGAGAATTTTCTGTTGGGTTGCATTTTTTTCCGTACACCCTGTCTTTTCAAACGTTTCCTTTTATCAGATGTGTTTGATGACATCATTTCACTCAGCTTGCGCTGTCTACTCATCTATTTCATGTACTTCCTTCCTTTCAGAATTGGTGTTGACCTGCAGATCGTTAGTTCAATGGACGATGAATTCACAATTTGAACATGTTTAATGTCATCAACGGCAAGTTGTTTTCATAACGTTACTGTGGATCTATCCAAACTTCAATTTCCACGTTCCTCTCATGAATGACAAACAATAGTTTATTGTGCTAAAGACAGCAAGGGTAAATTTTGTAAGATAGTGGATAGAGGTCTTTTTAAAAGATTTGGTAACCTCAAGAATAGATCGCACACTTTCTGTGCAGCCAAAACATGGGTCTTCCCCTAAAATGCTGGGCGGCACGTCCCCGTCATCCCAAGACTCGAGTTAACCCCCCCCCCCCCCGGGTCAATAAGAAAGGACACTCAACACTAAACTAACATACAACTACACTACTCACGATTAAAATCTAATAGATACTATACTAGATTCTCTCGGACGTAAGATATCAGGTCAGGGTTTCAAGGAAATAAAATAGGAATTTCAAGCAACCAGGACGGCAACGCCAGCCAGAACGTCGTCTTGTATGATACAACCGAGTATAGTTTCCCTTTCCCTTCCCTTATAAATTACCTTCACATGTTCTTAAACAAGTCAAGACAAATCTTCTTCTTCATCTAAATAGTTTGGAACCTTCTTTTTCCATGATAATTATAATTTAGAATGAGTCGGTTTCACTTCGAAGATCTAGATCTGAAGAACAGCCTGTTAGAAATAGGATTTCCAAGTTGTGCAATTGAAAACGACAACTTCATAGACTCTCAAGGGAAGCATATTCGCACGGAAAAACAAGGAGTCTTTTCAAGCCGAAGTTTAGAAACAACGGGCTCATTTGCGTTGCCGTTGCAGTCGCCGTCCTAGTTGCTAAAGGTCCCTAATATTTTCACGAGCACAACTTGTAACTGCCTGACATCTAATGTGAAACAGAATTACAAGGAAGCGAACATTTACATAAAGGGACTTGATGGTTGCTTAGTAATGTCATTGCAAACGTTACTTGATTTTGACATGGTTGAGGACAAAAAATGCCTTTTGAAGTCGCTGCGCATCTCAACTTCCTTTAAATTATTTCTGCGCACACATAGGGCCACGTTTGACCTCAGCCGGAGGTCATGCGCAAAGAGTGACATCTTTATTAATAATCAAATGCGAGCCACTCGATTTTATTTAGTCAGATACCTCCCCGGGAAGCAAAACTCATGTACAGACGTTTCTGAAAATACCAGTTTCTTTTCATCCCAAAATAAAATGTTCCTGCCACTCGGAAAATACAAATTTTTTACTTATCATTGAATCATTGTTCGGCAGGTAATTTGATTCGCAATTCAAGTTGCAAAAATGCGTCTCGTATTTTAAGTTACATAAGAATTATTGAGGAAGTAAATACCTATTAAAATATTATTGATATCATGTTGAGAATTATTATCCTTTCTCGGCAAAGAAACCTGCCACCCGTTGCTTCCAGACGCTGACCCCGACATCCCCTCCCTTTTGACGCAAATTGGCGGAATCAAAACAATGAAACTTAACCATTTATAAGAATTTCCGTCAGTTTCTTGCCATAGCTTATTCAAAATATCTGTTCAGCATTATCGAAATGTACAATCAAGTTATTTTTGCAATTGACTTTGGATTGAAGCGTTGTTTTTGCTGAGTTTGCTGTTTTATTTACCATAAGATAAAGATATTCAAAAAAAGTATCAAGGCTGTGGTAAAGTCCCTCCCACCGCCTCGCATGTGCTTTGATAACTAATTTCAAATGTACACGGTGAGTCAGCATAAAATTTTCAGAAAACCATCAAGAATGGATTCCCCAGGAAGCCCGCAAAGTTCTTTATTCACGAACTTCTTTGTTCGTAACTTCATTTTGAAATGCGATGCAAACTATTTTCTTTCTTGTATTAGCATCAAAGGGATATCTGACTCCCGGGGACGCACTAGACCCTTAAATGCATTTAGCCATTAAACGTACGGGGATGTGCGGTTGGGGTAAAGAGATTCTTGCCCTTTGTGGGAGCATTTGTTCTTCAGTTCTACTGTAAAACCCCGCAAACAAGAACATAGCAAAATAAGAACCTGCAGACTGATTTTGTGGGGAAAGAAACCCGAAGATAAGAACCAAAAACAGACTGATTTACTTCTATGTTCTTATGAGATGGTACACTTAATAAAGAAATTTCATCATATCAATGTAGACAAACTCGCAACTATTGATAACTGAACACCTCTAACAGTTTTCAGAGATATGCAAATTGTTTTATGAAGCCGTATGATATAAACTGATTTTTCAACAGCAAAAATACCATGCTCTCTAATATTCAAATGCAGTCATTATATCCTCAAGTCTATTTAACACATTGTACAGTATACTGCAGCTATATTTTCATCATAGGCGTAAGAGTCCTTGCGATAAGAACCACACCCTGAAAATGTCATAAGTACCTCATTTATAAGAACATTGCCAGTCTGCTTTTTAGAAAATTATGTTCTTGTTTGCGGGCTTTTACTGTACCTAATCTGGTAGCAAATCGGCAAGAAAACAAAAGAAATCTGAAATTCACGATCAACATCCTGTTAGAGAGCAATTATGTGAACACTGTGTGCTCATTCGGGAGCACCATTTGAGAAACTAGATAGCCTGTTCAGGAGCAAAATAGCTGAAAGCCTTATCCTGTTCAGCTGCACATGCCCGGTGCAAAATGATTGTTAATTGCTCCTCCCTCGGGATTTTTTCCAAGAAAAATCCCTTAAATCCCGTTGTTTCATAACACATCGTTCGCCTCCTTGAAAGACGTAAGGGTTTTGATCAAAATCATACTTTACCCTCAGTTGTGGTAAATAGTTAATGAAAGCGGTATGAAAAACTGAGGCAGATTTCCGAAACTTTCCATTAAAGTATGATTCAGACCACTTTTTCCTGGTATTAGGAAGCCTTAAGGCCGACTCGCTCACAGCCTATCTCCAGACTGGACTGGAAATATATTGTTAGCGAGGGAAATGTCACAATCTTAGTAAAATCTTACAAGTGACAAGCCTATTATTGTGTAAAATTCCGTCCGCGTGGAAAATTTTGCAATTTCAGCTCAATGGCTCCTTCAGATAATCTTTGTTCTAAATGCGAACAATTTTATTTCTTTGATCTTAAAAAGGGAAATCCATTTTTGCTGAGCGTTGAGCCGCGCTAAGTTGCCGTGGACTGTTAATATTTACATGTGGAGTTAAAATTTTAAAATAACCACCCCTCTGTTCTCAAATATAACAGGATATCTGCTTATTGTCAATTTTTCATGCTGAAGTCCCAGATCACGGGAAATCGCGCCGCTTTCCAAGCCAAATCACAGGCGACAGAAAAAGTAACTTTTTTGTGTAACTTTGAATATTAGAATGTTGTAATGTGTACTTTCCCTATGTTTCAGCATGTCCTTTCTTTGTTTTCTGCCTCCTTTACAAACTGCATAATACAATCAAGCAGTTTTAATGTCGACAAGTGCAGTCCACAATATCGCTGTATTCGGCCATTTTGAGAATTCTAACGAACATGGCCAGCCTAAAGACCGAAATCGAAGCTGACCATGTTCGTTAGAATTTTCAAAATGGCCGTACATTTCGTTGTTTTGCCTTTGTTTTCCTATGATTTTTTACGATTAAAATTCAATTTCAATACAATTGGCCGTTGTAGAAATAGAATTTAAATTGCAAGGGTGAGTAATTCATGGACCGGAAGCATACGTATTTGCCAGATTTCGTTATCGTGTTGAAACTGGGGCTGGGAGTTAGGCATTGCTTTTGTGATGTAATGCCAGCAGAACTGAATTGACTGCAAGAATGAGCTCTCGCGAGACGGGAGGGGGGGGCAAAGGCATCATGTAATGTGGACAGAACCACAAATGCTTATTTTTTACTTTCATTCAACTCCATGTTGATGTTTCCATTTCCAAAAACGCCACACTCACTAACTGTTATTGCTAATTTAATCATGTTGGAAATTAAAGTTGTTATCTCGATATTACCATTGTTTTCTTCGTTGTTTTCCCTTAGGCCCAAGCCTTAAAAGTACTAGAAATCAAATTCAAATGGCTCCTGCGCGTCTGACCGGTTGGTTCCTACACAGCGTTCATCCTGTTTGAAATGAGGATGAACTCTCTGTAGGAACTAACTGTTCAGACGCGCAGGAGCCATCTGAATTTGATTCCTAGCACTGGTTAAGCGTAAGCCAAAGAGAAGAAAGCAGCAAAGTAAAACAGTAATATTGAGGTAATAAACTATAATTTTTAGCTACAAACGCAGTGCATTATTGCCCATGGTTTAATAATTGTTGATGAAGCTCTCTTTAGTTTCTTAGTGAAACGTTTGATTATCGAGGGAAGTTAGTGGGAAGTTCATTCCACAGGCGTGCTATTTTATGATAGCCTGCGTGCAGACTCTACTGATCTCTTTTCAGATAGGTGTTTGTTTACACGGAAACTGTTACAGCCTTTGCCGTGTTATACCTGGTGGGTCAAGAAAAAGTTCAAGCGCTTGAAAATTCATAGCACCTAGAGTGCTAAGTGAATTAGAATGGAACAAATATGTCTGACTGCCGAAAGACTGAACTATTTTCATTATTGTTCCATGGGCAGTTCGGACACTATTGTTGTGCTGTCTGAACTACCAAGAGACAATGATGATTCAATACTGACCTAAGCCAAACAATGTTTGTATTCCGTTACAACATCGTATATTGGTTAGGCCCTGGCTTCAAATTCTGAATCCCAACTGCAACAACATTCCGCCTCCCAAATTGCATTTCGTTAGGCTAAGTTTGGGAGGCGAAATGTTGTTGCAGTGGGGATTCAGAATTTGAAGCTCGGGCCTAACCAATATACGATGTTGTAACGGAATACAAACATTGCTTGGCTTGGGTCAGTATTGAATCATCATTGTCTCTTGGTAGTTCAGACAGCACAACAATAGTGTCCGAATGCCTATGAATATTCTCATGTTTTGCAATGAAAGTATAAGTAAGTTCGACTTAGCGACAATTCCGTGTTTACGAAATGCCCAGAAAGCGTCCTGAAACACTCGATCACATCGTAGAGAAACTTACGAAAATTTATGCTATCTATACGTCTATTGCCATGGGATCGAAAAACTTCCGTTTGTGTATTGTTCTGATGAGAAATCCCTGTCGTTTTCATCAAATGGTGTGAACTCTTCTTCGGCCATTTAGCAAAGAATCTATCTGCTATCTGCTGGGCTTTTTGATTCATCCAGGTCCATCCAGCACTGTAGGTGCTAAAATTTTTCAAACGCTTGAACTTTTGTGATGCACGCTGGTGTACGTATTTGTGATCATTTTAATTTGTTTCTCAGCAATGCTGTAATATTAAACAAGCTTGCTGTAATATTTAACATGCAAAATATAGCGCTATTCTTCCACACATGCAACAAATAGAATGCATGATATATTTGTTCGTATCACACCCCTGTTTCTCGTCATCAGCGAACGTTGAACAGTATTCTTGAAAGCAGAACTCGCAGCAAAGGCTTTAAATCTTAAAACCGGTTAGTGCAAATTCTATCGGGTAAGCCAGAAAAAAGTTCCCACTTTTGAAAATTCATAGCATCGACAGGACTTCACAGATCTCAATGATTGAAATTCTAGTCAAAGGCTAAAAGATCGAAATGTTTTTGTGATTTTTCTGCCTGTCTTACAAGCGCTAGAAATATAGGTAAATTCAACTTTTAAAAATTTCATGATTGCTAAATGACTGAAAAAGACCTAAAACATTGATCAAATCACAAATGACTCCTCGCACAGAAAAATAAAGAAAATACAGTTTCTAAGGCAGAGAGCTATTCTCTGTACTTTTTTGCGATGGGAATGAAATCCTTAGTATTTGTTAGAAAATCTACGTCTTATAACTCTTAACAGAGGTGAAACTCCCATTGCCTATTGTTCTGTGTGAGGAGAGTCCTTTTGATTTGATCGATGTTTTAGGCCCTTTTTCAGTCATTTTGCAACCATGAAATTTTCACAAAATGGTCCCAAATAATGCGATCCTTGCGTCACCGGCGATCCTTGCGATCATATGGAAATCAAGCTTTACGATTTTTCAACATTTTTGGGATTTTTGAAGATTTTTCAGGATTTATTCTCGAAAGAGAGTAAGGTCGAAGAGCAAAAAAGGTCGTTGGCAATGATGAACAGTTGATATGGGTTATATTATGATCAAAAATTGTTTGCTTATTCGTTGTGTTGTTTCTCTTCCCCGGGATTAAGAGTAAAGCTTGATCATGTTGCTAAACCATGCGAGCTCATTTCAGATTTACCCTGATAGTGTTTAGAGTAGAAGTTTTAAATGAGACGTATCGCTGCATGGGTTTTTCAATTGCATTTGAATGTGAATAATGGTGGTACTCCTCGTTGTGACGAGAGGAGAACGAAGAAATAGCATTATGACCAAGCTTTGCATGTAAAATCCCGTTTATGAGAAACACTACCGTTTTTATCATGATATAGGCCACATGTGCGGTGCATTATTGCCCATGGTTAGATCCTCTGTTAGTGAACTAAAATCACAACGAACCAATCATACCCACGACATTATGTTCCATGCTTCCTTTGTTTTCCTTTTTGAGGGCAAGTTACTGGGTCATTAGCTCGCAGTACCCGGCTCTAAACATAGAAAGTTATTTCAATGTGTTATACTCTATATCTACAAGTCTACTAATGCTTCATACTCGAGGATTTTATGTTTTATTGCCGCCATGGTTCTTTATTTTTCCTATTTGACAACGAATCACTCAATCATTAGTTCCCAGTATCTGGCTCTATCCAAACAAACCTTTGTTTTCTACTCTATATCTACAAGTCTACAATTTCTGTTATGTATTTTCTTCTCCTTATTCTTTAATGAACAGCTTCGTTTTGGAAATTATTCAAAATTCGTTCATATGAAACCTTAGACGCCAAATTCGGATTTAGCACCCAAACGTTAGTCTAACCCTAAGTTTTCATGTTGCTAGCGGTTGTAGTGTTAATTTTATGGCAATGTAAAGTTGAAAATCTATAAGGGCTTTGACCGTGAAAATGACTTGGGGTGTAAAGTTTCACCCCGAACGACTTTTCACGGTCAAATCCCTTATAAATCTCTGAACTTTACATCGTCATAAAATCAACATCACAATAGTTAGCAGTTTAAGAACATGTAATTAGACTAAAGTTTGGGTGCTAAATCCGAATCTGGGCTCGAAATTTTCATCAATAGGAAGAGATTTTGGCAAATTTCCAAAACGAGGCTGCTTAATTAAAGTGGTGTATTGTCTTGATATGGTTCCGTAGTTTTCCCTTTTGACGGCAAATCAGTACATTGTTAGCTCCATCCTTGCAACGTTATACCAAGTGAGCCAGAAAAAAGTTCCAACTTTTGAAAATTCATAGCACCAAGACTACTTCACGAATTTGAATCATTGCAATTCTAGTTAAAAGCCGAAAGTTCAAAGTATTTTTTGATTTTTCTTACTGTCCTACCAGCACTAGAAGTATTGGTAACTTCAACTTTATAAAAATGTCATGGTTGGAAAATGATTGAAAAATGGCCCAAAGCATTGATCAAATCGTAAGGACTCTATTCACACCAAACAACAGTCAATGGGCATTTATCCTTTCTCAAGAGTTATAAGACATCGATTTTCAAAAAAGTACGGAAGATTTTCAATCCCATGGCAATTAATGTGGTGTAGGTATCTCTCACCGCTGCATTTCCTTCATTATTCTGTGTGAGGAGTCATTTATGCTTTGATCGATGTTTTAGGCCATTTTTCAGTCATTTAGCTGCCATGAAATTTTCGTTAAGTTGAATTTACCTTTATTCGTAGTGCTCGTGAGACAATAAGAAAAATCACAAAAATACTTCAATCTTTTGGCTTTTAGCTAGAGTTGGAATCATTCAAATCTGTGAAATACTCTTGCTGTTATGAATTTCAAAAGTGGGAACTTTTTTCTGCCTCACCCGGTATTTCATACTCTATATACAGGCTGTATCCCAAAAAGTAATGTTTTCAACTCAATATCTGACTAAAAGTTCGAGTCGAGTCGAGTAAGTTCTGTTTATGTGTTTTATGTTTTCCTTGCCCATATTGTTTCAATGTCCCATGGTTCCTTTGTTTTCCCTTCGACAGCAAATAACAGCATCCTTCGCTCTCACAACATAGGCCATGCATGAGCCCATTGCAATTTCTAACACACGTGAAAGTGTCTGGTAGACAAACCAATGCCATGCATCAATAGGCAACGTTGGATCTTTCACATGAAATACTTTGCTCAATGAATACACCTGTAAGACGGTGTACAAAATGGCTGCCACTGCTATTACCATTGTGATTGTTGTAAGCCGCATTGTACTCCGGTTGGATTTCTTTCTCGCATTTGCGTTTGTTTTGTTGTTTGTTTTGTTGTTTGTTATTCTTTCTGCATTATGATTGACTTTTAATTGATTGCAGCTCGGCTTTGGATCTTCGATTTCACAGATGTCTTCTGATGGCATCGCTTTCTCTTCTTTTTCCGTTGCTTGGGCAAAATTGTGTTGACCACTATGCTTCCCAAATACATGCATTTGAACGAAGTGACTCCATTTCTTTTTCCCTGCCTGTTTGGATCGCTCACTGACGCATGTACTCCCGCTCACCATAGGTGCTTTGTCTGCCGTCGATCCGATATGCCTTTCCTCTTTGTTGCGCCCGCTTTCAACATCAGTGTACCCTTTGTTTTCATACGGGACATTGTTGAATGACTCAATTTTTTTCTTGCACTCCTTGACTCGTCGCAAAACTTTACAGCCACTGTACAGAATAGCCCCAGCAACAGCTAAACCCAAGAGTAAGAAGAATACCTGACATACATACAAAAGCCAGTACAAGCTAGGGAAAAATATCGTCACTAAATCCACTGTTGAGACAAGTAGAAAGTGGAATAAGACAACGGCTGAAATGAACTTGAAATTTTGGAGGTGTGAGGAATAAAGCTGCACTTTTGTCACATCTAGGAGTGCCATATTGATAAGCATGAACGATGCTGTGAAACAAGGCACTGTCAACCCCCAAAAGAAGAAAGCAGTACCTTTGGACACTGACAAATTGTGCACATTAGAGTTATATGGATCTAACAGCAAACAGGAACCCCTTGTTAAGTTAAAGTAGGCAAGAAGAATATTTGTCGTGATGAAACATTTGAAAGTCCGGCTTGGGGACTGCCTTCGTCGTAGAAGCAGCAAAGATATAGTGTGAATATTCCAAAATCCAACTGCCAGGAAGATTGCACCAAGGCAGAAGATATGTACGTGCCAGAGAGCTCCCCATTTTCGTAGTGCTGGCGGCCAGTATGGTGTCGGCTCCGGAGAGACATCCATTCTCGATGAATTTCAGCTGATCTGCTGCAACTTCCTTTCAACGGTCGTTGAATAGTGCCAACTCTTTGTCTCGGTATCGCTTCCCGATAGAGGAAAGTGCAGAAAGTGATCTTGCACCAATTTCAAATTGGCGGCAAAATTTGCAGACCTTGGAGAAGAATTTTTCAGGTTGGAAGAAATGTGCAGTTGGTGAGGCAACGCTTTTCTCATACAGACAGATCTTTCTCGATATCACTTCCAGATCGTTATAATTGAACAAGACTTTTTTCCTCGCTTCGTGGTTCAAATTTGCTGCAAAATTTGTAGTTTTCGAAGCAGAATGCGTCAATTTAAGTGGGAACAAACTGATAACTGCATCAATCAATGCTTTCCTTTATTCTGGTGTGCTTCTTGGTCCACGATGGAGCTTCTGATCTCCTTCCACATTTAGAAAATTGTCAAAGAAGTTGAAAATCCAAGAAAGCTAAATCAACGCTTTCTCCAAGGAAAGCTATTCCAGTACTCTTCTTCGTCCTAGGAATATGCCCGAAGCTGATGTCCTGTCGTGTGTGCAAACAAACATAAGTCTACTCAGCCAAAATCGCAAATCCTTGACACGGAATGTGTGCGCTAGAATGAGCTTGTATCAACCTAGCTCTTTACGCCAGCAATTCTTCTCTGAATTGGTCTTTCGTTCTTCCAGTGCAATTCTTCTCTTAATCTCACCTCCTTCCGCTTTTGTAACTGCAAAAAATGCTCAGAGTCTTTGACTCTGAATGTCAGTGTCAGTTGAAATTGCTTCGCAGCAGCTAACAGTGCTTTCTCCAAAGAGTTCTTGCGGGATATGCAGTGCAACTTCACAAGACGGTGATATTCATAGCAACCATTGTCTTAGTCAGCATTTTCCAACAAGCTCAATATTATGTCATCTGATAGTACTGTCTATTTTATTACCACCAGTCAATTGAAATTAACTAACCACAGAATGTGGACTTACCACGCACTGTCGTCTATCTGACTCGTCCACTACCAGTTACCATAAGTCAATATGATCTGCTGCACTCACTGTTGTCAATTATACCAATGACGCACAGTTTGCAGCTAGGAGCGAAATCAAAACAAAAGCTCAAAACAAAAGCATCATGACGGGCTTGTGTGCTCGTGCTACCTGATTTCTCGAAGTATTGTATTTTAACTGTTCTGGTCAACTCCGCAATTATGAATAAAAGCTTTGTCTCCGTCATGTGCTTTGTTCTCGTATCGTTCTTGAAGCACTTCGCAAAAGATTCAGAGCTTTTTGAAACTCTGGTACTGTTCTTGAGTGTTTTTGTCAGTCCGACAACTATGATACAATAAAAGCTTTGTCTGCGTCTTGAGCTTCGTTCTCGTATTGTTCCTGAAGCATTTCGCAAAAGATTCAAAGCTCTTGACACTCTTGTTCAGTTCTTGCAGTGTTTATTCATCCCTTTAATTATGATACAGTAAAAAGATAATGAAAGCTTTGTTTGTGTCTTGCAAACTGTTTTTGTATTGTTTTTACACACTTCGCAATAATTTGATATCATCAAAGCTTTTCCACTCCAATGCTGCTGCTCTTCTTAAGTTGTTGTCAATCCTGCAATTATGATACGGCAAAGAGCTTGTGAACTATTTTTTGACAGTTCTTGTACAGTTCTTGTATTCTTAACTCTGCTGTCACATTGCAGGCAACTTCTGTCACTTGAATACTACTGTCGTCCTGCACTTGTCACTTTTATGATTCGGATGCAATGAAAACTGTGTCTATCATTCTCGCAGAAAACTTCTCATCACCTACGAACCATTCTTAAACCTTCTAAAAACTATCCGTTTCTTTACAGTAGACACTCATTTGTTTCTCGTAAAAATGTGAACCTGTATATTTCTCAAATAAACCGAGAAATAAACATAAACAACTTCATGTGAAGTCCAACTGAACAGCTGGCAATGATTTCGAATATTTATTTTTGAAACTCTACACACGTAAACAAGTACAACTGGCACCCCGATCAATGTGGTCGTCAACGACAATTACTGTATTTTTCTGTCATCACTGTAGTCCATGACGGGGGGTGAAAGCTATGGAAAACGAGAAGCTATCAGAATTTCCTCGACCAACGCAGAAGGAGGATTAAGTTCTCGTCAAGAGGGACATTTGCTTTATATCTTCCCCGTAAATCAGTGACATTAAGGAGACAATAAAACACAATAGCGCAATGCTCCAAGAATAGATTATGCCTCACTCGCACCTCTGTGCAACGTCTGCTCCTTTTTGACATTGCTGACAAATTCTCGATATTTGCTTGCGCAAACTTTTCGTGCTTTTCGCCTTGCATTTGATACAAGAACACATCTTTGGCGAGTCTACTCCTGACTTATTCATAAGGTTTGTTTGTTCAGCCAAAGTTTACTGAATATGATGTGCGAAAGTCTTTTTGATAAAGCATTTTCGTCTGCTATACAACTATTCTCATCTATTTGTGTTGTTTCAATGGAGATTATTCTCATGACACCCGTAGCTAATTAAAACAAAGATACGTAAGATGAAGCAAAATCCCACTGGATTTGTATATAGTGAGGTACATTGTTTATGTATGACCCGCGCTAAACTGACTTCATGTTTTTATTTATCAAAACAAAGTGCGAATAGGTCACGTTTTTACGTCAATCGACAAGACATTTTACCTCAGAAACTCGTTTTAATCATGTTTTAATCAAATAAGGACCGAGCGAATTGTAAGCTTGAACCGCTCTTTGTTTCATTTATTCTCTCATTCACCGAAAAAGACTTCTGAGTACATAACCTCTTCAACTTTGCCCTCCAGTTCACCCCAGATGCAACACGAAACACCATTCCCTCTTTGACGTCATCCAAGCTTGAAGCTGAAGTGCGCAATGCACGATGGCAACCACGGTTCAATGATCATGCGCGCAATGCGCAGGTTAAAGAAAAGTGGAGGATATGACACGTTTTACCCGAAAAGACTTGCCCGTAATCTATGTCCTCAATCCGTCTGACGGATCCCTACACTTTTGTTCCTGGGTCCACCATTCCAAGATTCCGTCAATGGACAGAGAGGAGAGACAATGAAATTTCTGCTTCCCCTCTTTGTTCCATTACGGAATGCTGGAATAGCGGGTCCGGGAAATATAGGAAAGGGATCGCTCAGACGGACTTAAGGAAATAGACTTGAGGCAAGTCTATGCCTGAAGGGCTCAAGGCGCAAATCATCCACAATTATCAAGCACCAATTATGGTATAAGATCTATTAGCTTTTTGGGTCCAAAGATTTGGAATTCTCTTCCAAATGAAATAAAGTTATCTAAAAATGCGAATCAATTCAAAATCCTCATAAAGGATTTGGTATTTCGAAAACAAATGCGCATGCAACGCTTGTAGTCAATAAATTCCATAATGCAATCTCTTAGGTTGCTTCATGTTAGTGTATATTAGTGTCCACACTATTGTAAAACTAACATTAAAAAGGTAATATTATTATTATTATTATTATTTTTATTATTATTATAAGAATAAGACTGTTTTTAAAAGCTAACGTTTCGATTAAAAATCTTCTTCGGAGTCAGACGTACGGGCAAGTCTTTTCGGGTATAGTACGGGCAAGTCTTTTCGGGTATAGTATTATTATTATTATTATTATTATTATTATTATTATTATTATTATTATTATTATTATTATTATTATTATTATTATTATTATTATCATTATTATTATTATTATTATCATTATTATCCCCTTCAGCAGCGTACGCCATTGAGATCCAGGAAATCCTTTTGCAATAAAGTCGCCAAAATATCCTTGGATTTCAAAGATTGTCGTCCAAAAGAGCAACACAGCTGCGCTTACCTGGTCCGACTTGGTCTCTTGTAAATTTTCGTAAAAAGTCCAAAAAAATTTTCAAAAATTCTGGAAGTCACGACAGATCTTGATAATCTAAAAGATCTTCACAAAATCTTAGATTTCCCAAATAAAGTCATTAAATTCTTTCAAAATTAATCCTCTACATATCTTTAAAATTGTTTCAGCCCTCAAAAATCTTGCAAAGTCTGTTCTAACATCTGGCAAAGTCTCCAAAATATTTCAAAATCTCGAAAGTTTGAACATCTCAAAAATCTCAGCAAAATCTCCCAAATCTTTGAACAAGGTGAGATTTGATTTGATTTGATTTTATATTTTTTACCCATGGTAGCCCCTCAGTTAGAATAACTGATTTACAGGGGGCCATGCTAAAAACTTACAATAATTAATAATTTGCAATAAAAACCAGTATTCCGAACTAAATTACAATTACAATTGTTCAAAAATCAACAAAAAAAACGAAAAGATTTAAGTGTTCATTTTTCCACCTCTCTTGAAGGCTCTCAGGGTTGAAGAGTTTTTAGCCTCAGTACCAAGACTGTTCCAAAGCTTGGCGCCTCGGTACAAGAAGCATTTCTGCCCCCTGCTGATTTCAACAATGGCAACCTGAAGGTTGACTTCAGCATTCCTAAGAGAACGAGCAGTGGAATTGTTGACTCTCGTGAACATGTCATTCATGTAGGAAGGCGCGTCTCCTTTAAGGGATCTGAAAACCATTTTCTGAGATTCAAAATCAATAAGTTCCCTAACAGTGGGCCATTGAAGCGCACGAATAACTGGTAAAGTGGTCACATTAAATGGACTGCTGGTAACGAGTTTTGCAGCACGATTTTGGAGTTTCTGCAATTTTTCAATGACAGACACCCCAGCATTTCCCCAGACAGGACAGCAATATCTAAAGTACGGCTCCACTAAACTCTTATCCATAGTCTTGACAGTTGATAATGGAAGGTACTGCTTGGCATAACGAAGCATACCAATACCTCTAGAGATCTTATTAGTTGTTAAGGCCAATTGAGATGTCCATTTTAGTTGATGGTCAACCTGAACACCAAGGTATTTGACCTGCTTTACCAACTTGATATCCTCGGAACCAATCTTAAATTGCGGTGTAGTGGAATCGACAGAGTCGATTTTTCCAAGCTTTCCATTGCTTCCTATGATCATTGTATCTGTCTTAGCTACGTTCAGAGACAACTTGTTTCCTTCAAGCCAGCCCTTCAAAGCTTCTAAGTCAGCATTAACTGCCTGATTAATTTCTGAAACAGATTCATCTGCATACATGGATACAAGGGAATTTTTCAAACAACTAGGAAGATCATTGATATAGACAAGAAAGAGAAGTGGACCAAGACAAGATCCTTGTGGTACACCACAGGTTATACTGTCTGTAGTGGAAATTCGACCGTTTACCTTGCAGCATTGTCGTCTATCGGTGAGATATGAATGAAACCAGCTTAGTTCTTTTCCTTTTAAGCCACAGAAGTTGAGCTTCCTCAATAGAATATCATGATCGACTGTGTCAAAAGCTTTCTTGAGGTCTATGTAAACAACAGCCTTGTGTTTACCTTTATCAATGTTTATGTACCAGTCATTCGTACACTTCAACAGAGACGTCAGGAGCGAATGAAGGGCTCGAAAACCAGACTGATCAGAAAAAATCATCTTGTTTTTGTCAAGGTAGTCGTACAGCTGATTATAGACAAGCTTTTCAAATAAACTAGAGACAACAGGTAGCACTGATATAGGCCTATAATTCGACCTATCATCTTTTGAGCCTTGCTTAAAAATCAGGGCTACGCAAGCAGTCTTCCAGTTGTCAGGGAAGCAGCCGACGGACAGAGACATTGTGAAGAGTTGGGCAAGCGAAGGAGCCAAAATCTCATTACCTACTTTTAGAAAGTGACTAGAAATGCGATCAGTGCCAGATCCATTTGACTTTTTAATCTCAGAACATGCTTTATAACCTCATCAGTAGTAATAGGTTTAAAAGAAAAGGTGGAATCAGTCTCTCTTTCACCATAATCACCATTTAAAAGAGGGTTTTCTTTGTAAGTGTAATAGGGTTCCGTCTATCTGTACGTTGTTCTGCGTTCGCTGTTTGGGCCAAGAGCGGTCTTTCAAAGAAAAGGACACGGGTTTGAGCGTTCTTCAGCTTGATCTCTGTATACTCTCTCTAATAACACTAAGCCAAGACCGGTCTTCTCTGGTGGAGCTCGACCAAATCCACCCAAAATACAATAATACAAATACAGGGCCTAAATGCTACAGCCTTTCTCAAGCACTGTACAAATAGCCTGAAACAATATATGCCATATCCAAAGGCATCGAAACACGAGAATGCTTTCAGGACAACAAGAGCTTTCGCAAGCCTCTTGCGCCTGCATCCTCGACTAGGTCTTACAAAGCCATAACTGTTCTGTTCTTTTCTCTCCTACTTCTCCTCTCCTAATCTAAGTGATAACTACTTTCTTATATACTCTGAATGTAAGGAAAAATACTTTTACGTAAAACAAAAGGTTTATAAGTAATCACTAGTATAACGACGCTCCTGTAAAGTGTAGCAATGTTATTATATAAAATTGAATTGAATTGAATTGAATTGAAACTATGATTTAATCCGGTTGTGCTAAACACCGGAACGACCCAGAATCACCCAGAACCAGCCAGAATCATCCAGAACCAGCCGGAATCACCCAGAATCACCCCACAACCGGATTTAATCAAACGCAGTATAGAGATTAAACTTGTTTGTTGTTTGATTTCAATCAGTGTCTGTAAACGAACTGCAATAAAGGGTTGTTTACGTGGGTTCTTGGGTTGGGCCTAATGCAGCGGCCAGCCATGGTCTGGTCTGTTACACGAACTTTTCATGGAGGTTTAATGGAATTTAATCATGCTCGTTGGACCGCCCCTAGAGTCATGTCGGGATGTTTCATCCTTTGGTTTGGCAGCTAGCAGGCGTCACAAAAAGCACTTAGGATATTTAACCTGCGTTGTTCTGGTTACCCGCCAGCCATGAAGACGAATTCTCCCACCCTCCCTGTCCCTTTTTATGTTTATGTTATTTAGTTTATTGTTTTTTGGGTTACTTTTTAGTTCTTTCGGTTGTCCAGTCGGACACGGGGGGAGGGGGCTGTTCCATAGTAAAGGTACCTGGGGATGTGCCGCCCGCAAGGGTATGCTTTTTCAAACCTTCTAGTCTAGCCAAGGGTATACTGTTTGCCAATTTTAGTCCATTTAGTCTAGCCAAGGGTATACTTTTTGCCAATTTTCGCCCATTTAGTCTGGGCAAGGGTATACTTTTTGGAAATTTTGGTCAAAGAAATGTCAAGCTTCGGTAATTCCTGTAAAGAAACCCAAATTTTTTTCAACTTTTGGTCCTTAGAATGCAAAAATTTGGCAAGTTTTGCCTAGAAAATGCCAACTCATGGCACTTTTGATGTAGAAATTAGTCTAGCCAAGGGTATCATTTTCAGAAACGTTTGTCTAGCCAACGGTGCCATTTTGAAACTGTGGGCGGCACACCCCTGCCCGAAATTTAGCCGAGAACCCCGTGCAGTCGGACTTCCTGACAAGTGCATTGGCCGGAATTTCGTATTCCATGTCATCACCGACCGACCGTAAAAGCTACCCCAGTTCAGGAAAAGGGCCTAGTGCACTCTCCTCCGCAGTCAGGTCAACCTGTAGGGGGTGAGAGGCCGATGCACTGACAGCCCATTGTCCTGAGGTAAGTATTAATCAGGCAATAAGTCACCATTTGGTTGTGAGCACCCAAGGGCTTCGAGGGGCACATCGCTGAATTTCTTTGAGCAGGTTCTTCGAAATCAACTGGAGTCGATAATTAGTCAAAGTTCAAGATTTCACTGCTTAATCTTTAGAGACAAAGACATTGAGAAAGTAAATTCCACCTTAAATAGAAACTTCAACTCTTTATGTGATTGGTTTTTGGAAAACAAACTGAGCATTCATTTTGGAGAAGACAAAACTAAATCCATTCTTTTTGGCAGAAAAAAATGCAAAATCCTGAAAAAGCTTAACATCAGGAGAGGTGAAATAATGATTGAACAGCACTCGATGGTCACATATCTGGGATGTATTCTGGACGAAAATCTTTCTGGGGAGTCAATGGCAACTAACATGCTTGGAAAGATAAATGGCAAGCTAAAATTTCTGTATAGAAAGCAAAGTTGCGTAGATAACTCCCTTCGTAGGTTGCTTTTAAATGCCCATAGCCTATCTTCTGATCTAAATTCCAAAATATACAGAGAGAGGAAAAAGACATATGTATGTTCTACTAAAACCGCGCATCCTCTCTCATATTCATGTTTCAGCTTTACCATATTTATGATTTATACAAAAGCACATTAAAATTTAAAGTTTATTATTTGTTTCAATCACCTCTAAGGGGACCATTATGGGCCATTATGGAAATAAGGTCAACTCGATCTTTTAATCGAGGGGCAAATCACTCTTGAAAATGGTGTACGAAATTAATAATCACTAGTGATTATTTTGTGATTAATTTGATTTCTTATGTGATTGATTTGATTTTTTAATGATTTAAGTGATTAATTTTCGATTATTCTAAAATTGATCACATGTTCCGAAATACCCTCGGCCAAGTTCCTATACTTTGAAAATCGCACTAACTGGGCAAGCCAGAACAAGATGCATAAATCAAATGATAAAATATGACGTGGTTTTCCTAGTATCCTGGGTATAAGAACAATGCTCCAGTTTTGCTCCATCGCAGGATCCTCAGAATCAAGCGATTTTATGGTGTTCATGTTTTCGAGCATATGTTCGGATATCTGAAAATGCATACACCTAAATTTGGGGAATGGGAGAAATGAGCATTCTAGTTCTTTAATTTTCTTATTAGCTCGAGCTTATTAGTGTAAGCAAATAAACGTGGCTAAACATTCACAGTTTGTGATTAATGTGACTGTTGATTTTTCGTGATTAATGTGATTTTGTGTGATTAATGTGATTGATTTGTGATTAAAATGTGATTATTTTCGAGAGCGTACGTGATTTTAAGCAGTGATTTGCCCCTCGCTTTTAATGCTATCCCTGCCACTGTAATTAGGGGTGTTTTTAACTTGTATATATCAAATTTGCTATTTAAAATGTATCGTAAATATTTTATTTATTCTTTTCATTTATTCTTAGCTTTTTTTTCTTTAACTATTGTGAATTATTTTTAGTGGCAAATTTTAATATACATACATACATACGGAGTATGACAGAAATTGCTGTAAATCACAAGAAGGAGAGGGGGGCAAGAAGCTGATACACGTATGCTTTTATTAGAAACTATTAATTTCACATTTTGCCGAGTATTATGGTACAGGCGCAAGTGGGAATAAAGTAAAAACATGCTGGAGTCGGCGATATGAGAGTCTAAGGCCCTGTTTATATGAGGAAAAACACGTCACCTGCCAGACCCGGGGCTGAGAGGCGAGGTAAATTTCAGCCACCGTTTATATGAGATATTTCACCTCACCTGTCTGCCCCGGGGCTGAGAGGCGATGTGGAGTAAAGTCTCTCTTCCGTGAAATCAGATCGAACTGACCAATGAAAATCAACGAATGATTTCAATTTACCTCACCATACCGGTGGTGTTTCGTTTATATGGAAAAATTTCACCTCACCCAGGTGAGATCCCACCTCTGGTGAGGTGGGATTTCACTATACCGGTAGTGTTGCGTTCGTCATGTAAACGCGAAATGAAAATACAAAGGATTCTATGGGAAGGTGGAATCTCACCTCTTAGCCCCGGGTCTGGCAGGTGGGATGTTTTTCCTCATATAAACAGGCCCTAAGTTTCTTATGAGCGGTTTCTTATCAAAATCCCCCAACCATGTGAAATCTCAGTCCACTATTTTGATACATGATTCTTGTTTCTTCCCAATAAAGGATTTCTCGTCAGGATGAATTAAAGGCTCCCATTAGCCATGTTTGAAGAATGAGATCATGCACGTAGCTTGCTTCATAAAGTAATAAATATTGATCTGCAATTGCAACTGTTTAATGTAGGATGTAGTTTATATCGGGATGGCAATAGCCTAACCAGCCCACTTGAAGGAGACCAGGTTTCTTGAGAAACGTCAGAATTATTAAATCAGATGTACCGAAAATAAGGATGGCATATGATATTGCCAAATTCTTTACTTTAGCCAGACAAGATCTGCCATTGTAATAGTACCACGCCTGTTTCTTGATAGTATCGCATGGGTTGGTTGGTTTCCTTGACAACAGTCGTCCATATGAAGATTCAAGCATTAAGGGAACTTTGCCAGATCAAACTTTGTAAATAGCATTTTAATGACTTGTCAACTCTGTTGATGATTTCACTAACAATGAGAGTTTGTTAGAAACACCTAGTAATTAGCCTTAATCAGGAGAAATCGATTGGCAACTCATCAAAATTTGATAGAGATTTTATTTTGCTCGATTGTTTTGATTTTATACAAGTATATTCTTTCTGGTTTGCCTAAAACCCCCTTCCACAATGTTTTCATTCTTCAAACATGAAACAGCTTAAGAACAATTCATTTTGACAAAGGAAATCTCTGACATGCATTTAATTTATTTTTACTTGCTTCCTGTATCATATTATTCAGAAAGTACTGGAGTTATGTGTTATCAATGGAAAGGCTTCAAAAAACCTTGTTTTGAAATGATCACGAGGGCACAAGTAGTGACCATGAAGATTGTTACAGAAAATTTAAGGAACTCGTAAGAAACTCTGTGTACTCAAAATCCGATAATTTCAAGTAAACTTCAGTTCTACCCCACATCCTTAGTTTCTTATAAAAAATACGTGTAGATGTAGCAAAAATTGATGGAAGACATTACAGACGAATTTTTACTTTAGCCAGACACTAGCTGATACGTAAACAGTTCAACACTTAGTTCTTGATATCATAGTATGTATGAGTTGCTTGCCCCTCGACAACAGTCGTCCGTTTTGAAGATTTCAAACAGTAAGGGAACTTTGCCAGGTCACAGAGGTCAGATTTTGGTAAATTGCCTTTTAATGAGTTGGCAGCTCAACTGATGGATTCATTAACAGCCAGAGTTTGGCAGCTCACCTAAATTTGATTGTTGGCCCAAATATCTCTGAATTGTTTTGATTGTGTAAATTAACAATGGCAATAAATACTTCAAATGCTTTATCGATTGTTTGGATTGTGTGCATAAATAATGCCTATTGTTACAACATTCCTGATTCCTTCCACTATAGGTAGGTAGGTAGGTATATAGGTATATAGGTGTATTCCTTCCGGTTGGAGAAAAGCCCCTCCATAATGTTTTCATTCTTCAAACATAATAATGTTTTCATTCTTCAAACATAATTAAAGGCTCCCATTAGCCATGTTTGAAGAATGAGATCATGCATGTAGCTTGCTTCATGTAGTAAAGAATATTTATCTGCAATAGCAACTGTTTAATGTAGGATTTGATAAGCGTCAGAATTATTACATTGGATGTATCGAAAAGCACATGATACTGACAAATTCTTTACTTTTGCCAGACAAGATTTGCCACTGCAATAGTGCCACACCTGTTTCTTGATTGTATTATATGGGTTGGTTGGTCTCCTTGACAACAGTCGTCCATATTAAGATTTCAACAGTAAGGGAACATTGCCAGGTCAAACTTGCAAATAGCATTTTAATGACTTTGCAACTCTGTTGATGATTGCATTAACAGCGAGAGTTTGTTAGGAACACGTAGTAATTAGCCTTAATCCGGAGAAATCGATTGGCAACTCATCAAAATTTGATGGAGATTTTACTTTGCTCGATTGTTTTGATTGCATACAAGTATATTCTTTCTGGTTTGCCTAAAGCCCCTTTCAGAATGTTTTCATTCTTAAAACATGAAACATAGCTCAAGAAACTACTTATTTTGACAAAGAAAATCCTTAACCTACACTTAATTTATTTTCACTTGCGTCCAGTATCACTTTGCTCAGAAATTACTAGAGTAATGTCTAAACACTGGAAAGGCTTCAAAAAGCCTTGTTTTGAAATCATCCCGAGGGCACAGATAGTAATCAACATGAAGATTGTTATGGAACATTTAAGAAACTCGTAAGAAACTCTGTGATCTCAAAATTCTATAATTTTAAGGAGTTAAGGAGCCAAAATCCTTAGTTTCTTATAAAAAATACGTTTATATGTAGGGGGAAAATGGTGGAGGACACTACTGACGTATTTTTACTTTGGCCAGACATCAGCTGCTACCTAGTCAGCGCAACATTTGTCCCTTGATAGCTCAGTATGAGTTGCTTGCCCCTTGACAACAGTCGTCCATGTTGAAGATTTCAAACAGTAAGGGAACTTTGCCAGGTCACAGAGGTCAGATTTTGGAAAATTACTTTTTAATGAGTTGGCAGCTCAACTGATGAGTTCATTAACAGCCTGAGTTTGGCAGCTCACCTAAATTTGATTGTTGGGCCAAATATCTCTGAATTGTTTTGATTGTATATATTAACAATCCCCATAAATATCTCAAATTCTACGTTGATTGTTTCGATTGTGTACATAAACAATGCCTATTGTTACAACATTCCTGATTCCTTCCACTCTATATAGGTAGGTATATAGGTGTCCTTCCGGTCGGAGAAAAAGCCCCTCCATAATGTTTTCATTCTTCAAACATAATTAAAGGCTCCCATTAGCCATGTTTGAAGAATGAGATCATGCATGTAGCTTGCTTCATGTAGTAAAGAATATTTATCTGCAATAGCAACTGTTTAATGTAGGATTTGATAAGCGTCAGAATTATTACATTGGATGTATCGAAAAGCACATGATACTGACAAATTCTTTACTTTTGCCAGACAAGATTTGCCACTGCAATAGTGCCACACCTGTTTCTTGATTGTATTATATGGGTTGGTTGGTCTCCTTGACAACAGTCGTCCATATTAAGATTTCAACAGTAAGGGAACATTGCCAGGTCAAACTTGCAAATAGCATTTTAATGACTTTGCAACTCTGTTGATGATTGCATTAACAGCGAGAGTTTGTTAGGAACACGTAGTAATTAGCCTTAATCCGGAGAAATCGATTGGCAACTCATCAAAATTTGATGGAGATTTTACTTTGCTCGATTGTTTTGATTGCATACAAGTATATTCTTTCTGGTTTGCCTAAAGCCCCTTTCAGAATGTTTTCATTCTTAAAACATGAAACATAGCTCAAGAAACTACTTATTTTGACAAAGAAAATCCTTAACCTACACTTAATTTATTTTCACTTGCGTCCAGTATCACTTTGCTCAGAAATTACTAGAGTAATGTCTAAACACTGGAAAGGCTTCAAAAAGCCTTGTTTTGAAATCATCCCGAGGGCACAGATAGTAATCAACATGAAGATTGTTATGGAACATTTAAGAAACTCGTAAGAAACTCTGTGATCTCAAAATTCTATAATTTTAAGGAGTTAAGGAGCCAAAATCCTTAGTTTCTTATAAAAAATACGTTTATATGTAGGGGGAAAATGGTGGAGGACACTACTGACGTATTTTTACTTTGGCCAGACATCAGCTGCTACCTAGTCAGCGCAACATTTGTCCCTTGATAGCTCAGTATGAGTTGCTTGCCCCTTGACAACAGTCGTCCATGTTGAAGATTTCAAACAGTAAGGGAACTTTGCCAGGTCACAGAGGTCAGATTTTGGAAAATTACTTTTTAATGAGTTGGCAGCTCAACTGATGAGTTCATTAACAGCCTGAGTTTGGCAGCTCACCTAAATTTGATTGTTGGGCCAAATATCTCTGAATTGTTTTGATTGTATATATTAACAATCCCCATAAATATCTCAAATTCTACGTTGATTGTTTCGATTGTGTACATAAACAATGCCTATTGTTACAACATTCCTGATTCCTTCCACTCTATATAGGTAGGTATATAGGTGTCCTTCCGGTCGGAGAAAAAGCCCCTCCATAATGTTTTCATTCTTCAAACATAATTAAAGGCTCCCATTAGCCATGTTGAAGAATGAGATCATGCACGTAGCTTGCTTCATGAAGTAATAAATATTTATCTGCAGTTGCACCTGTTTAATGTAGGATTTAGTTTATATCGGGATGGCAATAGCCTAGCCAGCCCACTTCAAGGAGACCAGATTTCTTGATAAGCGTCAGAATTATTACATCGGATGTACCGAAAATAAGGATGGCACATGATATTGCCAAATTCTTTACTTTAGCCAGACAAGATTTGTCACTGTAATAGTGCCACACCTGTTTCTTGATAGTATTATATGGGTTGGCTGGTTTCCTTGACAACAGTCGTCCATATGAAGATTTCAAGCAGTAAGGGAACTTTGCCAGATCAAACTTTGTAAATAGCATTTTAATGACTTTGCAACTCTGTTGATGATTTCATTAACAGCGAGAGTTTGTTAGGAACACCTAGTAATTAGCCTTAATCAGGAGAAATCGATTGGCAACTCATCAAAATTTGATAGAGATTTTATTTTGCTCGATTGTTTTGATTTTATACAAGTATATTCTTTCTGGTTTGCCTGAAACCTCTTCCAGAATGTTTTCAGTCTTCAAACATGAAACATAGCTTGAGAAACTACTTATTTTGACAAAGAAAATCCTTAACCTACACTTATTTTATTTTCACTAGCGTCCTGTATCACTTTGCTCAGAAATTACCAGAGGATGTCTGAACATTGGAAAGGCTTCAAAAAGTCTTTTTTGAAATTATCCCGAGGGCACAGATAGTAATCAACATGAAGATTGTCATGGAACATTTAAGAAACTCGTAAGAAACTCTGTGTACTCAAAATCATACATGTTGATGTAGGGAAAAAATGGCGGAGGACACTACTGACGTACTTTTACTTTAGCCAGAAACCAGCTGCTACCTAAACAGTGCAACACTTGTTCCTTGATAGCTTATAGTATGAGTTGCTTGCCCCTTGAAAACAGTCGTCCATGTTGAAGATTTCAAACAGTAAGGGAACTTTGCCAGGTCACAGAGGTCAGATTTTGGAAAATTACCTTTTAATGAGTTGGCAGCTCAACTGATGAATTCATTAACAGCCAGAGTTTGGCAGCTCACCTAAATCTGATTGTTGACCCAGATGTCTCTGAATTGTTTTGATTGTGTAAATTAACAATGTCTATAAATACTTCAAATGCTTCATCGATTGTTTCGATTGTGTGCAGGAATAATGCCTATTGTTACAACATTCCTGATTCCTTCCTCTATAGGTAGGTATATAGGTATATAGGTAGGTGTATTCCTTCCGGTTGGAGAAAAGCCCCTCCATAATGTTTTCATTCTTCAAACATAAAAACCACATCAGTTTCTGGTTGTCTCATTTTTGGGCAATGTTCCGAAGCAGTGAGGCACGTCTCTGCCAAAATTTAAGAACAGGATACGTGCACTGACTAACGATTCGTTCTTTCTAGTCTTTATCTATCGTAATCTTTGAAAAATGTGATTGTTTAGCAATATTCATACATCAATGACTGCAAGAAATTTGCGGTATTAGTTTCTGCAGTACTCATAAACAAAACGGGCACATCGCCCCTTCTCAGGTGTCAAAATTTCGAGAAAATGGGGA